>JAQJVK010000007.1:45295361-45914860 GCA_035578135.1 Flexamia atlantica | reverse complement strand
AAAATAAACTCAAAAAGGTATCATACTATATATCGGTGCGTTCATGATAATCTGCTAAATAAGTTGTATACACCCACATAAACCTAGGAAGCTTATGACTAAAGTTATAAGCACTTGAAGTGGTCAGGCGCGTCGCCATACGGTATGCAGTGTTCACGTTTTTACGTTTTACATGAAAACTAAATTGAAAAAGGTAATAAACTATATATCGCCGCATTCATAATAATCTGCTAAATAAGTTGTATACACCCACATAAACCTAGGAAGCTTATGACAAAAGTTATAAGCACTTGAAGTGGTCAGGCGCGTCGCCATACGGTATATGCAGTGTTCACGTTATTTACGTTTTTCATGAAAAATAAACTCAAAAAGGTAACATACTATATATCGGTGCGTTCATGATAATCTGCTAAATAAGTTGTATACACCCACATAAACCTAGGAAGCTTATGACTAAAGTTATAAGCACTTGAAGTGGTCAGGCGCGTCGCCATACGGGATGCAGTGTTCACGTTTTTACGTTTTACATGAAAACTAAATTGAAAAAGGTAATAAACTATATATCGCCGCATTCATAATAATCTGCTAAATAAGTTGTATACACCCACATAAACCTAGGAAGCTTATGACAAAAGTTATAAGCACTTGAAGTGGTCAGGCGCGTCGCCATACGGTATGCAGTGTTCACGTTATTTACGTTTTTCATGAAAAATAAACTCAAAAAGGTAACATACTATATATCGGTGCGTTCATGATAATCTGCTAAATAAGTTGTATACTCCCACATAAACCTAGGAAGCTTATGACAAAAGTTATAAGCACTTGAAGTGGTCAGGCGCGTCGCCATACGGGATGCAGTGTTCAGGTTATTTTGGTTTTTCATGGAAACTAAATTCAAAAAGGTAATAAACTATATTAGATTAATAGATTTGTTCATAAAAATGTGCTGAATAATTATTATAAAGAGCGGTTGTAAGCATTTTGGTACTTCTAATAATTAACAGTGACGATTTATTGCGCTGTCACACAATATTACTCAACCTGAATATTTTCACCTACGTTCATATATTAAATATACCTTGGGGTCTTAGCTAAAAATAGCTTGATTATTTGAAAGGAAATTCCATTCATCACTGATGACAGAAAAATTTCAGTAACGTTTAAGAATTAATTAATACAATTTTTGACTTATTTATTCCTGCATAGCTTTGTGCTAATAAAATTAAGGTAAGGAAAAAACTTATCATTGTATCCCTCTTCTAAATTTATTTATAACCAAAATAAAACATACAAGATTCATATCCCTGCTGACAAATAAATTCTATAGAACAAGTGAAGTTTTGTCCCTGCGTTACCCTCATGTGAGGAGACTTGCTTTCAGAGTATACTGAGAATATGATGGATGAAAACTCCTGACAACGTACATATTTAATCCGGGAATATTCTTTAAAATTATTCCGGTTATTTTCAATGACTATTTGAAAATTCACGCACTGTTCGAGCACTTACGGTGTTATCAAGAAATGTCCTATGAATGTATTATAGTTTATCGGGTTTTGTGTTATTTTTACCACTCTATTTTTTATTATTTCAAGATCATGACGTTAGTGTTGGGATATTTAACGTTTAACTGGAGCAATTCTTGAGGCCCACGGCGTCCACAAGACTAATGTTAATTTTAACATTGGGCTTATACACGACGTGGGCCTTAAGCATTGGCGCCAGTTATAATATGATTCACTCAGAAGATGTATTGATTTAACTACTTCAGTTTTTTCGCATAAAACTTGTATCAGGGTAAACTACTGTTTTAAGGAAATGTGTAAGTGGACGCAGGGTTAGAAATACAACCGTGTCAGAAAACACGACCATTTCTCTTATTATAGCGTCAAAGATATGGTAAGATCATGATAATTGCATATTTTATCAAGCAATGTGCGGATAGTACGTGCGAAATTCACAAGATCGGTATAGATTATCTTTGCAAAGCGCCGGCGCCGCGTTGATAAATCGTCGCGTTAACGTCAATTTCTTAGCAGATTTTGTCTCCTAGTAAAAAGAGAGGATAATTAAAATGCCTATGGACTCAAATATTAACTAAATTTGGCTTCTTATTAGACTTATTGGCTTATTGGCTTCTTATTCTTAATAATTATAAGTGAGCCTAGAGTGACAACATGAATTATAGAGATAAAGCCGCGGGTCCACGCAAACAATAATAAAGTGTGTGAACCGAAAACTTGTTATTGCTTAGTAAAGTGAATAAATCTTCGATAAAATGTATTTATATCATATACTATGGATGTCTTGATACAATAAATTCATTTAATTCAGAAAACTAATTAAATACATATATACAGGGTGTTTTTTTTAAACGCAACCCATTTTTAAGATTGAATAATACACACATAAATATGAAATGAGAATTGTTTTATTGATCTTTACATTTTATACAGCCTATTATTTAAGTTTGATCACATTTAGTTAACATTATGTGCTCAAACAGTCCGCCATTGGCATTTGTATAAAGTTATGCTCTTTTCATCAAATTTCCGAACACGTGTTGCTGGGCACCTCTTTGAATTTCTTGCATTTAATTTGTAATGTTTGTTTTGAGGTGCTGAATATCCTGTGAATTGTTTTCGTAGGCCTTACTTTTTATGTATCCCCAAATAAAATAATTTAATGGAATCAAATCCGGGGATCTTAAGGGGAAATAATCCTTAACCGATAAAACAAAGTTTTGGGTTGAGTTTTTAATATGAGTGTCTTTAAGCACGATAACTCGCGTAAAAATGGTCCGACCTGAATGAAATTTGCCACAGTTATGTTAAGTATTAATTATCCTACGAAAACAATTCACACCTCAAAACAAATTTAATGCAAGAAATTCAAAGAGGTACCTTGAAACACGTGTTTGGGAATTTGATGGAGAGAGCATAACTTTATACAAATGCCAATGGCGGACTGTTTGAGCACATAATGTAAACTAAATGTGATCAAACTTAAATAATAGGTTGTATAAAATGTAAATAACAATAAAACAATAATCATTACATATTTATATGTGCATTATTCAATCTTAAAAATGGGTTGCGTTTAAAAAAACACCCTGTACTGTCCGCGAGATTAAAGAAGTCCCCCGAGTTAGAGCGATGTGCAGCAATGTCCGCATGTTGCCGCGCGGGGTTTCGGTAACGTAAAAACGAAAAAATGCAGGCGCCAAGTAACAAGCGCCTGCAATTGTCCGAATAGGCCAGGACTCAGGGGACTTCTTTACTCTCGCAGACAGTATAAACAAACAACTTGAATGGAGGTGAGCTCACTAGAGTGGGTCAGAGAATTACAGGCGCCAGGCCGCCCTCACGAAAAAGCGGCAATACTAGTCCGCTACTAACATTTTTATCGGAAACTGCCACCTTATCAACCCTTTCATGTCCTTTGAAAATACCGACTGTTATTGAACACCTTATATAAGACGGTCTCAACTTTAATCTACTATATATTTGTCAAATACGACTCACCTATCATCGCACAGCCCAAACTATATGACCTAGGACCTTGAAATTTTGCGTGGACGTTCCTTTTAGGGCGTAGGCATCTGCTAAGAAAGGATTTTACATGATTCGTAGTATAAAGGGGTTTTTGGCGAGGTCAAAGTCTTCAAATTTTCCCATATAAAAGTGTTATGGACGATCTTTTGTTTACATTTTTATAGTTCATTCAATCAAGCAGCTGGAAGTTAGCTTCACAAATGTACAAAATACGCTGTTACAGCTGATTATAATTTTCTTTCTTTCATCACGGTTTTATGATTTTTTGTTGATTTATTTTACGGGACATAATTATGTACTAGCCTATATAAAAGTTAATTTAGTTTAATTTTAAATCTAATCTGTTTAATCATAAATCCAGTATACGGCACCATCTTTATTTCGGAAGCGGGAGTTGTAATTATGCGTGATACGATGATTTGGCGTTTATACTAATTCGACCTCTATAGTTTAAAGCCTGAAGAGCGTGCTGCCTTTTGTGGTTGAGTCTTGAAACTAAATCCCGGTAAGACTGAAAGAGAGGGATACGGTAGTTTATTTAGTCACCGACAGACTGTGCTGTAATAATCTAATTGTTTGATCTATTCATATAGAAAAATTATAAAAACTTCCAAGACCCAAAGTTTGAGTCCAAAACCTCGGACTCAAAGTTTTGAAATACTCCCATATAAGTGTAATGGATGATCTTTTGTTTACTTTGCCAAGTTCATTCAGTCAAGCAGAGGGTAATCTGTTTAATCATAAAATGTGGCGCAATCTTTATTTAGGCAGCGGGGGTTATAGTTTTTCCCTTAGGGCGTCCTTAATGTATTCATCCCCCAAAATAGTTTGGTGAATTCCTTTTTCATCTAATTCGTGGGTGTCCTGGCTTTGCACGGGAAAAACAAGTGCTGCAATCTGTAGTTGACCTTTCAAAATATATTAAAAATCGCCCATATATGCAATGTATACAGAACCCTTTAAGTAGGGGCACCTTTCGGAAAAATGAGTAGTTCCCATGCCGAAAACGAGATGGCGCCACTTTCATTTTCCAGTCCGATTGGAATATTTGTCGGAGTTTACGGATAGAGCGGATTTTTTAAAGTCAAGCTGCTGGTTTTAATATTTTTACTGTTGTATGTTAGTGTTTTATTTGCTGTGATCTTTGACCATGTTTAATATGTTTTTTTTTTATTTTACAAACATTCTCACTTTTAAATTTGGACAATGAGTGGAAGCGCGGACGACGGAGCCAGCTTGAACTATTCCATTGGTCAGCGCTAATTTATCCTCTGCTTTTAAGGCGGTGGAACTGAAAAAACATTGAATATCCCTACTTAGAGGGTCCTGTACACATTGATGTATGTTAAGTGAATCAGTTTGAAACACTGTCGACGGACAGCGCCACACTGAGAAAAATCTGGCCAGCAGAAATCACCTTTTTGTAATGTAAATTGATTTATGGTGAATACCACATTATAAATGTTAATAACACTGAATAAAATAAAAAGGTATATTTACAGTATTAGGTGTAAACACATTAGTGTTAATTACAAATCAAAAAAGCGAAAAACGCAAAACGGATAAGGTTTTTGAGAGAAATGCCTTAAAAAGTACTAAACACAATTAATCTGTGTTATTCGCAAGGGTGTATGGAAGTTATCACAAATGCATGGTGAATATTACATTATAAAAGCGTTTCATCCAATCTCATTTAATAAAAAGTGTTTTTCGCAGATACAGACAAGGTTTTATTTACAGTTTCAAATAGTGATTTTTACCAACCAGTGATCATTCTCTAAACAAAAGGTGTATATTACAATGTAAAGGTGATTTTAACTCCAAGGTAAAAGGTATTTAATTCCTCGTCCCTTTTTGTAAGGTTATTTTCACAATATGTATTGTGCATATCATCCCCACTACAGATTCAAATTGGACCGTTAATGTTTCAGTTGCCTACAAGCATTGGGAGAGAAAGGGTACGCCTATAGTATAGTCGATATAGTCATGTGTTAATAATTCTGCAGTGTTATAAGTTTACATAAAGGTGCATCTTGGTGTGGTGTTTTAGTGTGTATGCTTATAAATCCGTCACGTTTTTCTGTTTTGTGAAAGTGTTAAACAAGTGATCTTTCATCCAATTGTTGGACTTCAATGTAGATAAGCAATAACAAGGTATCTTGGGACGTATAGAAATATTTGTAACTGTACATATTGTATGTCGTTTATTAACTTGTATAAAAATATTTTAGTTTATGAACATATTTTACTAAAAATAAATAATTTTGTTGAAAGATTTTTCTCTTTTTTGATTTTTATTGTCCATTATTATTTTGGATTTAAAGTTGCATTTCTGTGCGTTGTGTTTAAGTCAGTAAAAAAAAAAACTCAGTGTACAATTAAGGATTTCTAAAACGTATATAGGTATTTTGCACCAGATATGGGCCTCCTGATTGAAAATGAACGCTCATTAAATTATTAGTGCAAGTAATTTATTTTATTCAAATACTCGTAAACAATGGTTCCACATTATTGCCTAAAATTTGTTAATATATACAATTGTTTCATAAATTAAGGGAACGTTAATGAATATGAGGGAAGTTTCGTATGTATACGATTAGTGTAATGAATTATTTTTGAAGCTACTTGCGCTTTAAAAAATAAAAAAAATATATGTATGTTAAAAATCTATACTGACAGATTCAAATTAGATGAAGGTTTTAGCGAATTTCCCCTATAGGGAAGAAGCTGTTACCGTAGGTCTCATGGTAAGACCTAAGCCCGAGACCATCATAACTTTTCTTTTTGAGGTCCCCAGATGCCAAAAACACTATTCGTCCATTTTCATAAATAAATATATATATATATCTATATATCTATATATATATATATATATATATATATATATATATATATATATATATGTCTTTAAGCACGATAATTCGCGTAAAAATGGTCCGATCTTAATGAAATTTGGCATGGACGTGTAAAGTATTCGGACGAGTTCGTAAACCAGCCCGATCGGACTACCGGAAGGGGGGGTAAAGGGGGGTAAACCCCCCAAAAATGGGTTTTTTGAGTTCTTTACATATAAAAATAAAAATTATCAAATTTTTTTTAGCACCATTGAATTCAGCTCAAAAAAACAAACAATTTAGTATTTTGAATCACTGCTCTATGTCCATTGGTTAGCGAGATATTGAAAATGGTAAACATAGTACGTTGTCCCAATGTTAACCTTATGGGAAAATAAGAAAAATTCTATGTCTCGCTTATTTCTCAACATATCTTGGTAAAACTTGGTAAATGGCTTCTTCTAGGTCAGATCTACTAAATATTAAATTAAAACCACCCAGTTTTAATGTACCCGTAGCAGCAAACCTGCATACTCATTCCCCATGTTATTCTTATGGGGCTTACAAAAACATGTCAAATCTCGCTACGTTGGATCGAAATATGTTGTTTTGCATTTGAAATTCGCTGAGTATACAGGTCTGCTGCTACGGGGGTATTTGATTAATACAGTGAATTCCTAATTTTCCTTTTAATAGTTCATTTACTTCAGCATTTCTGTTTATTTAATTCCTCTTTTGATGTAAATTGATAATTATATGTGACAACATTTATCCCTTGATTACTTTTCACTCCTCCAATACACTAGTTGCATATTGATATGATTTTCCTTGTTTCAAATCTCAAATACCCCCATCGCAGCAGACCTGCAAACTCAGCGAATTTCAAACGTGTAAAAAAATATTTTCATCCAACTTAAGCGAGATGTGACATCTTTGTGTACTCTCCATAAGAATAACATAGGAAATGAGTATACAGGTTTGCTGCAACAGGTATGAAAGATTTAGATGGCTTAAATTCAATATCAAGTAGAGCCGAGGAAGAAGAACCCATATACCAAGTTGTATCGAGATATGTAAAAAGATAAGGAACATATGGAACTTTTTCCTCCCCATACGGATAACCTGGAGAATGAGAATGAACGTTTGTAGTTCATTATTTAGAAAAAAATATCCTTTATGAATAATAAAGGGAGGCTTTTGATATTTTCTAAAACATAGTCTCATTTGATCAATAGTCATATACTACACATCATTATGTTTTATATACAAACAATAATTTATACATTGAAAGATTTCTTGCAGCTCATTTTTATTAAATTCGCATTTGAAATATTCTGCAGTAGGCTCAATTATTTTCAGAAAAAATAACATGCTGTAGTTTATGTTATTTATTATATTGGTTATACGGCCGGTATACAGCACAATATTTTCCCATTCTATATAAAGCTAACCTATATTTTAACACTTTTAAAATAATTTTATTAAGTGGTTGATTAAAGATATTGTGTATTTTTTTTATCAATAAGTAGGCTATAAACCTTTCAAGTTACACCTGAGAGCATGAATAATACTTCTCCTGAGCGATCTTAGGTATGTATAAATAAATTTCCCTAAATACGTTTTTTTTTATTATTGTGAGCAAAGGAAGGTGTTTATATAAAAGAATGTTTTTGTACAGCGTTTTGGGGTATTCTATGAACTTGTTATAAGGCATTTGGTAAGCAGGCAGGTACAGCAGAGCTTAGTCTTGAAAATAAAATTTAAAACCTAGTTGGAAAATCTATATTAAAGCTCCTTTTTTAAATAATTATTCTAGTAGGTAACTTGATAAAATAAAACAAGTTATTAATATTTTTATAAACACAAGCAAAGTATTTTACAAGAGGAAGGGGAAGAAGAAGAAAGTTCCACCCCAGCAGCCTGGAAGCCAGCCCGGCCCCCAGGACAACAAGAAAACGCCAAGGAAGAGGTCACGCAAGACACGGCCAGACGCTCTTCTCATCAAGCCGTCGGAGGGGAAATCCTACGCCGACGTGCTGGGCGAGATTCGCAGCAAAGCGAAGCCCGATGAGAAGGGCGCCGTTATCAAATCTATGAGGAAGACCCGAGCCGGCGATCTTCTGGTCGAACTCGGGGACGCCTCTGAAAACAAGTCCGCCTTCAGCGAAGACCTGAAGACCATCTTGGGGGCGAACGCGACTGTCAGCGTTCTGGAGCCCAAGTCGACGCTGGAGGTGAGGGACCTCGACGAACTGACGACCGAGGCGGAGGTGACTGCAGCCGTTAAATCCGCCATCGGCAACGTCGAGGTGAAGACTTTCGTCTCGAAGGCGAATGCTCGAGGCCAGAAGGTGGCGATCCTGACGCTGGGAGCCAGAGCAGCTGCGAAGCTCCTGGAGAAGGGCCACCTGAAGATCTGGTACGTGAGCTGTCGGGTACGCGAGAAGCTCGTGGCCTCCAGATGTTTTAAATGTCTGGGGTTCGGTCACGTCGCTAATCGTTGCCCCGGACCCGATAGAAGCAAGCTCTGCTTCAAGTGCGGCGGCCAGGACCACAAGGCCAGCGCGTGCAATGCAGCGCTGTCCTGTGTCCTGTGTACAGAAGCCGGCTTGAAGGGCAACCAGGTCAAGCATTCCGCTGGGTCAGGTCGCTGCGGGCAGTACCGACGGGCCATCCAGGAGCTTCGCCAAACACAAAAGAAATGATCACTGTTCTGCAACTTAATATGCAGAGGAGCAGGACAGCAAACGACTTGCTGTTCCAATTCGCCACGGAGCAGGGTGCTGACCTACTGCTTCTCAGTGAGCAGTACCAGAACCGACGCTCCGCGCAGTGGTTCTCGGATCCCTCCGGCACTGCGGCGATTTGGATCTTGGACCTCGGGAAGGTGCCTGTTCTCGATTCCGGATCGGGCAACGGCTTCGTTTGGGTGAGGAGCAGGGGTTTCACTGTCTTCTCCTGTTACCTCACGCCTAACCAACCGATCGCAGACTACCGCCACATGGTCGATTCCATCGAGGATGAGATCATGAACACCTCTGGCGGGGTCATAGTCGGTGGCGATTTTAACGCCAAAGCCGTGGAATGGGGTTCCCCGCGGACCGACACTCGAGGTCGTTACATCCTCGAGTCGGCTGCCAGGTCGGGCCTCTGTATCCTCAACACGGGCGGCATTTCCACCTTTCGCCGTCCGGGGTGCAGAGAGACGATCCCTGACATATCCCTTGCCTCTGAAGGGATTGTCCAGCGGATCTCCGACTGGCGTGTCTGCGAGGAGTATTCCTCTAGCGACCACCTGCTCCTCTGGCTCGACGCTGGAACACCAGTCGTCTGAGCAAAGACACTTTTAAAGAAGTAATTAAAGACCAGAGCATTGTGAATTTCACAGGTGCCGAAGATCTGGCAGCATCGACGATGCGTCTCATCGCGACCGCGTGTGAGCAGTCGATGCCCGGAGTTTCCCGCCGCCACAGGAAGAAGCCGGTTTACTGGTGGACGCCTGAAATCGCGGAACTCCGGAGGAGATGCCTTGGTCTCCGACGAGCTGCGCAGCGAGCCAGGAACCGCCCTGATGCAAATGCCAGATCGGCTGAGCACAGAGCGGCCCGCCGAGAGCTCCGCGGTGCCATCAACCGGAGTAAAGTTAGGTGCTGGAAGCAGCTGTGTCAGGATATCGACAACGACCCCTGGGGGATGGGCTACAAACTTGTAACCCAGAAGCTAGGGGCTCGCTCACCACCTGCGGTCATGGAACCACAAGCCATGGCCGCCGTCGTCGATACACTGTTTCCCAGCCACCCAGTTCGGCCAGTCAGGGAATTCGGAGAGGTAGGCGCCTTCCCAGTTTTCCGGGAAGAGGAACTCACCGCTGCCGTCCGATCCCTACGACCCAGAAGAGCGCCCGGTCCCGATGGCATTCCGGCGGAGGTGCTCAAGCTCGCTGCGGAGGTGAATCCAAGGCTTCTGCTCGATATGTTCAACGCGTGTCTGGCGGAAGGCGTTTTCTTTTCTTCGTGGAAGGTTGCCCGCCTTGTTCTTATCCCGAAGGCGAAGAGCACACCGGGGACCCCTTCTTCTTTCCGACCCCTGTGTATGCTCGACACGGCCGGGAAAGTTCTTGAGAAGCTCCTGCGCGTCAGGATGACCGAGGCCATCGTCTCTGCGGGGGACTTGTCCCCGCAGCAGTACGGCTTCAGATCCGGTCGCTCTACCATCGACGCTATTCAGGAGGTAGTTGAGGCAGTGCGGAGGGCGGAGGACCACAACCATTGGTCGCGCCGCGTGGTCCTTCTCGTCACGCTCGACGTGAAGAACGCTTTTAACTCCGCCAGGTGGAGCGATATGCTGTGGGCGCTTGAGCATACGTTCCAAGTTCCCTCCTACCTCCTGCGTATGATAGAAGCGTATTTGTCAGACCGCGTTCTGTTGTACGACACGACCGAAGGTCAGCGGCGCATTCCCATCACTTCCGGGGCTGCGCAGGGGTCCATTCTCGGACCAGATCTCTGGAACGTGTCCTACGACAGCTTGCTGAGGCTAGACATGCCCGATGAGACCCGCCTCGTTGGCTATGCTGACGACGTCGCTGCCTTGATCGCTGCGAGGAACGTCGAGCAGGCAAAACTGAGGCTCAGCGTTGTAATGGCCAAGGTCAACGGGTGGATGCGAGATCACGGCCTGTCCCTGGCTATCAGTAAGACGGAGATCGTCGTCCTCACCAAAAAGAGGATAAACACTGTGTTCCCGGTGCAGATAGGTGACGTCACGCTCGAGACTAAGCCTGCTGCAAAGTACCTGGGAGTCATGGTCGACAGCAGACTGTCTTTCGGCGAGCAGATCCAGCGCGCCGCCGACAAAGCCGCTAAGGGTGTCGCTGCCCTTGGTAGGCTTATGCCCAATGTCGGCGGTCCTCGTTCCTGCAAGCGCCGTCTGCTCATGACTGCCGTCCAGTCAGTCTTGCTGTACGGGGCGGAGGTATGGGCTCACGCACTCGAGAAGCGAGTCTTCCGAGACCGGCTTGCCCGAGTCCAGCGCCGAGGAGCTCTGCGGGTCGCTTCGGCCTACCGCACAGTCTCCGGGCCTGCTGTGATGGTGATCGCCGGAGTCATCCCCGTCCTCTTCCTTGCGAGGGAGAGGCAGGCGATTTACCGGAGGAGGCCTGAAGTGGGCCGGGAAACAGCTGCCAGGGAAGAGCGCGATCGCAGCTTCGACTCCTGGCAGCGCGACTGGGAAGCCGAGCCGAGGGGACGTTGGACCTTCCAGCTCATACCTTCCGTCCGACCATGGGTGGAGCGGCAGCACGGCGAGGTCGATTACTTCGTGACCCAGTTTCTCTCTGGACACGGGTACTTCCGAGCCTATCTGCACCGGATGGGCAAAGTCGCCAGCCCGGACTGTCTGTATTGCCCCGGCATCCCAGATACGTCCGAGCACACCTTCTTTCAGTGCGACCGTTGGCACGTCCGCCGAGCCTCGCTTTCATCTGAGATCGGCGTGATCGTCAGCCCAAACAACATCGTCGGAGCTATGCTCCAGGGAGAGGGCAACTGGAACTGTGTCAAGCACTACGTCCAGGCCATTCTTCGGGCGAAAAAGGTCGACCTCGATCGGCCTTAATCCTCAGCATTTCCCCACGGAGGTTGCCCTAGCGGCGTAATATCAAAGACCTAGCCCGAAGTAATGTGTGAAACAGTTCCAGGCTAGTGTCCTCGGTGCCGAGGGAGGTGGTTTAGTCGGTAGTTCACGGGACATCGAGCTCGTGGGAGTCCGACACTACTGAGGGGACAACGAGCCCCTCAGTGTGCGTAAACGCATTCCACCTCCTACCCAAAAAAAAAAAAAAAAAAAAAAAAAAAGTATTTTACATAAAATATTTTATACTTCACCAACCTACTTGCTAATTACTTAAGGAATAATTTTACTTTTAAACCAGGGGAACTACTCAACAAGGTTGTCCTATTAAAATTTTAAATCTTATGAGCTATGTTCTTCAGACCCTTCATTTTCTTAGGATCAATGACACTAGCTTAATATTACAGGCGAAATGTGGTACTGTGCACTTCATATTGTCTTTAAGAGCGACTAATATAAAGTAAATTAATACACGTTTTTATAAAAGTATTTTACATGGTTTATATGGATATTTATATGGTTTACATGGAATGGTTTATTATTTAATTTAAATTATTTATTAAAAAAATTACGAATTTTATAATTATATAAAGCTATTTATGATTAATTAAAATTAATTTATTGATTTTTGTAAAGTACTTTTATGAAAACGTGTATGAATTAACTTTCTTATAATCGCTTTTAAACATAATACGAATAGCACAGTACAGATTTCGCCTGCAATATTGTGCTAAGTAGTGTCATACAATCCTTTCTTTGGGGTGCAGCAATAGCAAGCCATGCCACTATCGCTGTTTTATTGAAAGTGTTTAGGAGTTCTACCGAGACGGTTTTAGCGAAACCCGTAACCGCTAAAATTGCGAAACGAATCGCTGTCACAAAACTAGGGGTTGAGTTTCGTTGAATTGGGCCAAATTTTCGCTAAAACGTCTTCATTTTTCTTTCAGTGACTGTTTTGAAGTGAGTAAATTACATAACAATTATTTAAATAAAACTTTCATTTATATAAGTGAAATTTGCAATTGACAAAACTAAAATCACATTCTAAAACGTGAAAATTACAATTTAAAATGAAGAGAAAATCACATTTATAAGGTAACTCTTGAATTTACCATAAATAGTGATTTTTACCATTTCAGCTGATGGTGATTTTCACAATTCCGTTAATGGTGATTTTCCCTTTTCTTGAAAAGGTGATTTTCTCTTGTAAAGGTAATTATAGCAAGTCCTTTATAAGGTTATTTTCGCTAAATGGAAAGGTAATTTTCACCCTTAACTCAAATGGTGAATACTACAATATTTCCAATCTCTGTATTTGTTTGGTGAATTACACATTTAAAAGGCTGTCCCCAGTTTTTGGCGATTTTCTACTGAACATAAGGTGAAAAAAATCCAAAATTAAAGTAATATTCACATTCTATTTTTCTTAGTGCACTGTTCCGAACATTCAGCTCTTAACTATACCATTGACTTTGAATGTATAAGGAGACAAACCATCCATATGGCCGCCTTGTGCCGGCTCGTCTTGGCAGCTCCACGTAGTTGCCATCGCCGCCGTTAGAACGCGCTGCCCGCGCGCTCTGCGCTCTCTCTCACTCCCTCTACCGTGCCCCTCGGCCCCCTGCCGTGTGCGTCGTACGGCTCTTACTCATCTCTACTTCTCCCACGCAACGGCCATTCACAGCGAGTGGAAAGCCGCAAGATGCGGCAAACCTGAGAGCGGATTGGCGCGACGTCGTTCTCGATGAGGCAACGCAAGAGCTTGGCAATCTTATTTATTTTTTAACAAACATGCTATAGATCGATACATACATAGTATACATGTTCTTAATTATATTTAATATATCTGTATTGTAATATATCTATAATTTTTTATCATCCCAGTACGGTATTTTTAATGAACTGATTTGATGATTGCTGCAAACCATAGTTTTACATTTTTCTTTTGGGATATTATGAACATTTTGCAATGTGCTGATGAATTTATTTTGTGTTCTCGGATACACCATTTGGGATTAATAAGACTAATTCTGCTATTAATTATCGACAGAAAAACACAGTAGAAAACTCAATTAATTAAATTGAGGAGGCAATAATACAATTAAAAAATTCAAATATAGTTTATTGGCATGTAGATAATTGTGGCATTCTTAAATCCGAGGTGCGAACGCTATTTTTCACCACTATTTTGCTCCAGTATACCGTATACATTCAAGGGTTTCAATTCCACTAATAACACCTGACTTTGCTGGAAAACTTTGTTTACTCTAGTCACTCAGTCAGCTGCTTTATTTGAATATTCTACTCCCATGTTAAATTTTATGGATGAATGGAAAACTTTAACGGCGTCTAGGACCGATCCCTTTAGTCTAATCTTCATAAATTTTATTTCCTGCAAAACTACACGCCAAGCAGTTTCCAGCGACTCCTTAATTATTAAAATCAGTCCAGTAGTTTCGGAGGAGTAATGATCACAAAAAAACCCCTAGCGTATTTAAAATAAGTATATATATATATATATATATATATATATATATATATATATATAGATTATTTTAAAATTAATTCATATTGAGCTTACTTGGGAATAAATATTTGAATGATAGTGGTATTGCTTTATTAGTTTAATTATTATGCCAATGCAAAACAATTTAATTTTGCTCGACGGCATTATAACAGCGCGATCGGGCCAAGTCGTGGACAACGATATAGAACCTCTGGATTCAGTGTGTCCACAGGGGTCCAACATTTTGGTACTAAATTTCCCCGAAAAAGGTACAAGATTTTCTCAAAAAGTACAAGATTTCACAAAACATAGTGTAAGATTACTTTCTGAGTTAGATTGTAAAGATGTGGCATAAATAAAATAATCCTCTATGGTTGTGGCAATTTCCATCGTTATTATAAAGGATTATACTGTATATTAGGCATTATGTATATATTGCATTGAAATTAAAATTTAAATATTAATTTCGAATGTTTTTAAGGACAAGGACATGGTCTTACCAAATTATGTAGAGCTTGTCGACGAGGTCAATCAGTTTAAAAAAGAAAAGTACATCAGGTTAAAGATTTTTTTACATTTTAATTTATGATGAACTTATGATTTATGCAATCTTTTATGAACTGACTAAACTAGACAATATTGTTATAACATTCTACAGCAGTGAGGGCAGGCACCTTTCTTTCTTTTAAGTGTAACTACAGCTGTAACAAATTCAAGAAAATATCTAAATATATACAATATATGTAAATCTAAATGTATAATATATAAAAGGGCATTTTTTTGACATAAACCGCACCTTATAGTAAAAATGAATGACTAAATATAGGGTTTGATACACAGATTCATTTTGTGACATGAAAAAGTTGTCCTGCTGGATTTTTTTTTGTTTTTTTGTCAGAGTCAAAGTATCAGCGTAAACGTTTGAGCCAATTGGTTAAATCGCATAAGGATTATTTCTTCGGAAAATTATCCCGAATCGTTTAATTTTTATAGCAGGTAAAAGTTGTGGTTAAAAACGCACTGGTCTAAAGCTTGATCCGCACTGCTGCCCGCTTTGTTTTAACTATTTTTAAGTATATACGTTTGGTTTTAATTTGTTATTTTCGTAAGTTTATCGTTAATAGGCTATCAATTTTCAAGGTAAAAATTATATCAATTATCAATACTAATTACTGACTTATGTTAAGTCTACAACAAGCAAACTAATCAATCTGGTTTACAAATAATATTAAAAAATATATTATTAAGAGCTATATTATAAAGTAAATTGTCATATAGAATTTGTTTGGTATAAAAGTACTTTCTTTTTAATCTTGTTATTCCCATTGACAGTGTTAATCCCGTTTTGGCATTGTTCTTTTGAGACTACTGTCTGGAATTACCTTGCTTTTTTCCATTATAGTTTTATTAATATGAGCATACTATGGTATTTTTTATTCTTTGACTAACAATGATTTTTCAAATGATGCCTTTATTTTTAAGCTGTTTCGATCCATGATAATTTTGGTAAGGCAAAAACTTACCAAACTAATATTGTTCAAAAATGTATAGAAAATAACGGGTTCAAAGTATTGAGGAAATAAATTAGGTATTAAAAAGACTGTAGTTGTTTTTTTAATCCTTACATACCATAAAACAACCTTACTGTGTGAATTTCAAACCAATAATAACACCACAATGGTTGAAAAAGTGCTATTTATAAATTCACTTTTAGAGGGTTTAAATGAATTATTATTTCATAGACAAAACTTAAACATGGAGAGTAAAGTAAGAACAACAGTTTGAAATGCAATAACAATATTTAAACCCAATATTAACCGAACAGGGCGCCGTTAAAGTGACGCGTTTTATAATGGCGAGTGCAGGGCAACGGCGGCTTTTGCCATGCGGTGGTGGGGGGAGCGACGGACCGCCGGGCGAACACAGCAGGGCGCAATCCAGAGGTTCTATATTGGTCGTGGATGAGAGCGGTGGAGAGCGGGGGGAGCGGTTGGCTACTACGCCTCCCCCCCTCCCGTGCCGCGCGGCGCCGCTGCCGGGCCGCTGCGAGCTGTCGACCACTCGTTCAGAACAGCTTCCGAGCCTCGCCGCTTGGAGCGCCACTCCATAGCGGTTTTCTCGGTGTAGTTCAAGTAAAATTCCGCTTGAGTCGCTAGTGTGCTTACAAAACTGCCACCCACAGGTTTTACAATGGCGATGAAACGTCTCCTTCTACATTCATAGTCAATGACTATACTTTATTGGTACCCTATTTAACAATTTTAAGCTATATTGACAAATAAGCATAGAAATACCTTAAAATTGACACATTTCAGTTTAAAATCGGTCTTGCTGTTTTAAAGTTATGACTGTAAAAAACCTACACCATCGACTGTAATATGAGTTTAACGTTTTTTAAACCTATACAACGCCACAACACATAAACATACCTCTACATTACTTAATTTCTTGCTATAACCTTTTTTCATTTAGTCCATTCAGGTTCGTCAAATCAAGGTTAGACTTAAGTGTTTGTCGTGAGCGAAGCCACGGGAACTGCTAGTTAAGGTATAATAACTTAATTATAGATTCCTTTTGGACGTGAGAATAAGGGTGGATGTTTTTATAAATGCAACATAAAACTAACATTTAACTATGTACCAGGTCAATATGTTTTTATTCTGGTAAAAGGTTTTTTTGTATACAATCACCCTTAATGATATGTTATTTTTATGATATTCATAGAGGTTGTGTGGAACAGTATAATAAGGTAGTTCATTCAAAATTTGGTGGAAATCGGACTATCTAAAGTACCCGAACAACATGTTTTTATGCCGGTCAATAAGGTTTTTTGTATACAATCACTCTTAATGATAAGATATTTTTATGAAATTCATACACGTTGTTTAGGACAGTAATTAAAACGTAAACACCAAATTTGGTGGAAATCCGACGTTTCAAAGTACCCGGTCAACATTTTAGTTACGTACCGATTACTGGGTGGACCCCTTGTTTCGTTTAGCGCCGCCTACTTCATCGCCCTTATAGCTCAGCGGTAGAGCATCCCGATTCCAATCGGGGGGACGCGGGTTCGAATCCCGCTGAGGGCCTTTCGCACTCTTCTTCCATGTGGTAGGACCATGTGGGGAAAGTGTTTTACTTCTAATCAAAATAGATTATTTAGAGATAATGATATTTTTACCTAAAATTTTAAAACGTAAGCTGGTCGAAATAAATGTTTAACTTGATGAGAAAATGTTACATTTTTAATAACAAATCAGTTTGACGGAAGGTTCTGAACAGGAAATTAACCATTCATGTTAGCCTGTATATAACATATACAGTATATGTTATATAGTTCATTAAAGGATAACTATTGCTCACTCTTTGATGTAGCTTATGTCGAAGAAGGGACTGTTTTACAGGCAATCTAAATCCCTCCAGTCATCATATCCAGAAAGAAAATGCGGATATGTCTTTAATTTTATATTGTCTATATATTGTTCTTCTTTAGTGTTTATAATCCATATAGTCTTTAAGCTGGATAAATGTTTTCGAACAAGTTCGTCGGAATACAAATATTAGACTTTCTGGATTCAACTCTTTAAGATGATCTACAAATAAATAGCTTTAAATGCTCAGGTGAAGGCGATCGAAATTTGAACTGTGCATATAACTTGCATTTACTCTTTGGAAATAGTTCTAGGCTAAATAACATAGGTACCTTTACGTCCTGATATTTCCTTATTTCTTTTTTGCAGACGCCAGTCGCCACTATGCACATTTTCAGAAGTAGGGCCTACTTATCTAATTGTTCAGGTCAAAACATATGTTACACATACGTTTGGTCGTCAATATTAAAAGTTTTTTAAACTAAAATATACTCAACATTAACACTCATACAGATAGACAATAAACTAAAAATATCGGAACTAAAATCTAGCCTGTGCCGGTCGGAGATGGACTCCAAATAATGGATAGACCCCTGCAAAATTTTAAATGTGAATGCAAATGGTGTTAATTTCAACATGTTATAGACAACCATTTTGTAATGTAGTAGTTTATTATTCATGTTAGAGTAATTTTTAATATTATCAATATCATAGGTTGTCTACATTGGAAAGTTCCTAGAATTCTCGTATAGTTAAAAATGTGTAGGCCAACAAATCGTGGCATTTCACACAATATTATTGTGCTACGCACTTCGGAACGTAGTCGATAGGCTTTCACTGAGCCTTATGAAACTGAAACTGTGTAACTCATTTGTCTGTATTTTTCACTTTCAAAAGATGCAAATATTTTATTTTTAACAACATTTTAGACTAGTAGGCCTAAAGTGTCTTATTACAAGATAACTTTTTATTTTTACTGATTGTGGTTTCGTTTGACCTGGGTACTCTAAGTAAAAAAAAACTCAGTTTAGCTAATATTTGATAGCCTTCAAACTTACAGGAATTAAGACTTATAACCACCGTCAATCATTAAATTAAACCAAGCTGATTTTTATAGTATGCAAATTGTAAACAGAAGCGGAAAAAGTTGAACAATATAAGAGAAAAGGTTTAACTACGACTTTCCCTACGACCATATATTTGAGGTCCTTTTTCTTCTTAAATTAGCAGAAAACTGTT
This sequence comes from Flexamia atlantica, assembly GCA_035578135.1. Classification (NCBI taxonomy): domain Eukaryota; kingdom Metazoa; phylum Arthropoda; class Insecta; order Hemiptera; family Cicadellidae; genus Flexamia; species Flexamia atlantica. Next base: position 45,895,725 of record JAQJVK010000007.1, on the reverse strand, counting down.
TATAATGGGTTTATTTTTTGCGCGTAATTTTTGTAATTGAGTCTTCTTATCATACCAAAAACATTACCGTAATAAATTAAATGAACGGTATTTTTTTAGTTTTCCGCTGAAATCCGTCAGAGTTACCTGCAAGCTTAATGTAGGTAGTTCGCCCCTCCACAGCTTGGAGCGCTGTCAGAGTTTCCCACCTTCGCTACTGGGAGCGCCACCGTGCCCGCTGTGTCTTTTCCGATATTTTTTATTTTTTGAAATTCATTGACTGTGATGGTGAGTAATGTTTTGAGTTTGCTTTTTGCTGTCATTTGCCATCACTGATCAGTTAACTTTAGGATGAAAAAACTCAAATTTACTATAAAATTTGCAAAACTCTTGTTATTACTTATCAGTGATGGCAAATACCCACAAAATTAAAATCTAAACTTTTTACGATATTTCCGACATTGTTTCCATGTAATGGTTAAGACATTGAAGTCTTTATCAACTCTCCCAGTTGAAAATTGTCTTACATTGAAATGTATTTAGGGGTTGATTGAGCTAACCACACCGGTGTTTCACGTTTCATTTAGAAAATTGTTATCAGTTATAACATAATAGAAAGCACAATTTACAATTAATTAATAAAACACTTCATGTTTCGTATATAGTGTAGCTCGATTGCGTCGAGCGCCGTGGTCTGTACTCATTTTGACTACGCGACAATTGCAGGCGCCACTCAGTTTAGAGGCGCCTGCAATCTAGGCTGCCGCTACCGCTACCGCTGCGGATCCGCTCTACCATTGTGCTGCTTAATTCACCTCATATTTTCAATTTCATTTAAGTTAAACACAATAATTGACGTAAACGCAATAATTAAATAAACGCAATAATTAAATAAATATTAAATAAAACTCGAATGGAGGTGAGCTCACGAGAGTGGTACAGAGAATTGCAGGCGCTAGGCCGCCCCTCAAGAGAAAGGAAAAACTCCGCTACTAAAATTTTTATCGGAAACTGCCACCTTAACACCTGCGACTGTTACTAAACACCTTATATAAGACGGTCTCTACTTTAATTAAGGTAAAATAACTAAATTATAGATTCCTTGTGGTCGTGAGAACAAGGGTGGATGTTTTTATAAATGCATCATAAATGAGTGCTGTACTGCGAGTTGCATCGCCCATAGATCCACACTCGTGAGCTTCCTATAGTAGTAATAGATATCAAAAAACTCTTAATTTTGTAGGTAATTTGCGAGTAACATAAATAAATTGCTTGTTATCAGGCAACAAATTACAATTCAATGAAAAACACCAGACGTGTAAATAATATCCCAATACCATCATACGATATCGGTCCCTCTCTGCTAGGGACGTTCCGATACTTCCGATATTAATTTACCTAACGATACAAAAAGGGTATGAACGTTTTACCTCAGTACGAATTCGGTATGAACGTTCTAAGTACTGTTTTAAAAAACCAGTACAAACGTAATAAACGTATCACATTAAGGATGATTGTATACAAAACTGATTTATATCTTGGTCAACAAGGTTTTTTGTATACGATCACCCCTAATGTTAAGATACTTTTATTAAATGTATACAGGTTTTGTAGAACAGTACCTACTTAAAAACGCTCATACCGAATGTATAAATCCGACGTTTTTAACTATGTACCAGGTCAATATGTTTTTATTCTGGTAAAAGGTTTTTTGTATACAATCACCCTTAATGATATGATATTTTTATGATATTCATAGAGGTTGTGTGGAACAGTATAATAAGGTAGTTCATTCAAAATTTGGTGGAAATCGGACTATCTAAAGTACCCGAACAACATGTTTTTATGCCGGTCAATAAGGTTTTTTGAATACAATCACTCTTAATGATAAGATATTTTTATGAAATTCATACACGTTGTTTAGGACAGTAATTAAAACGTAAACACCAAATTTGGTGGAAATCCGACGTTTCAAAGTAGCCGGTCAACATTTTAGTTACGTTCCGACATTGACTTTGAATGGTTCCGATTACTGGGTGGACCCCTTGTTTCGTTTAGCGCCGCCAACATCATCGCTCTTATAGCTCAGTGGTAGAGCATCCCGATTTCAATCGGGGGGACGCGGGTTCGAATCCCGCTGAGGGCCTTTCGCACTCTTCTTCCATGTGGTAGGACCATGTGGGGAAAGTGTTTTACCATTGATTTTACACATCTAGATCGGACGAGGTATTGTTGGCATTGAACGAGCCACAACTGGCGCGCTCCAGCGTGAAGAACATGGAACTAGCCGCTCTTGGCGACGTGACAGGTGGCGCGGCTGCGGCAGGGATGAGAACTAATGGCGGATTCGTACGTTAGACGGCTGCGTCATTATGGCGACTGGGCTCTCGACTCCTTCCCCTCCCCGCACCCGCCCCGCATCAACGTCCCGCCCCGCCGCTCATATTGGCCGTGTCGCCGACGCCGCAAATCCGAGTTTTGGCGAATTATGAGCGACAAAACATTTTGTAATATTGTAATTCATAATTACTAACGTACAATAAAATTATATTTACCTATATAATCTATTTTCAAATGTACATTATTTTCCAGTTACATTTAAATGAGATTTTTTACATAGATTTGAAGAGGTCATAACGCTATTAAGCTATTTCCGTACAATGTTGTTTTTACTATTGAATATGAAAACACGCTGTTGAGATAATTGTAATATTTCGATAATTTCATGCAAAGCTAAGTTACCTAAAGGAAAATCATATACTGTTATATTTTAAATTGACTATATTTTACTCATACATAATCGTTTATTATTAATAATTAATCTTTAATCATTCTTACTATTAAAAGCTTACAATTAAGGTTACAATAATTTAAGGCGAATTAATTTGTCTTCGAACGCTTGTCGAGGAAATTTTTTCAACGATATGGCCGGGTTTTTTTACCACATCAGGCCACCTGCGAGGCTTATAATTTTAGCCCAACGTGGCCAAAAAACACTCTCATTGCTCAGACTGCGTTTGATAGCCATCCATTGATCTGCTTATTGAAACAAGGGTTTTGACTCCTTATGTGGTTTCTTAATCTCAATCCCTTTATTTTACATTTTAAACATCAGTAAACTAAAGACATCTGTCCAGAGGCGGATTTGGAAATTTGCCGCCCTGGAAAATATTTTTTCTCCGGCTGGATTAGGCAAATACCCCACTGTGCGGCGGCCGCGGAGCAGAGCGCGCTGTTGGTCTGGAAAGGGTAGCAACCCAGCAAGCTCACCTGACGGCGCCAGCGGGTGCGGCAACTTCAAACGATCCCGTCATCCTCTACGAACGCCACTAACCTCCTGCTAACCCCAGAGCTGACGACTGACAACTTGGGGGCAAATTCGATCGCGTCTCGAAATCCCGCAATCTGTTTTCGGGAGTACTTGTGACAAAATACATACAAACACTAATGACAGTGCAAAAATAATTTTGTGCAGATAATAAATACTGTATCTGCTTTTGTCTGAAGAATTAATAAATCATTAACTTTGGATCTATTTCCATATAAAACAAGCCATATCTAAAAATTGAATGAAAAATATGTAAATCCAGCCCTGCATCTGTCCGGCTACTCTTCCTTTAATTAATTGTTAAGTATTTATTTATTTTTCAACCTCAAAATTTTCCCGCCCCTTAACATCTTTCATGGCTCAATTTGCACCATGGCCCTCCCTGTGAGCACCCCTGTTCTGAAAGGACAAATCTTTAAAAGTACTCCATTATCGCTAAGGTAAATGTTGTGATTAACTCCGCAAGGAGCGTTGAGGTGGCATCCCATATCAGAACAACTTGCGCGCGCATCTCAACACATGGTCTGCTTTATTTGCAGTCCTATGTCTATGTCATTCTAACAACGTTTTGTGGTGTATTAGATGTGCTGTTATTGTTCCCTGACTTTACTAAAGTTATATGTGAATATAGTGCGAGTTTCATGAAAAAGCCTCAAACGATATCTTAAGGTAAGAACAAAGAAACGATCAATTTGTTAAGTTCATTAAAGTGTAGCCTTTTTAGGTTAATGTTGTTTATGGCTGCCCACGGTGTTAAGGGTGTCGAAGAGGGAATTGGAAAATTGTATATAGGCCTACTTTTTTTATTATAAAAGAGGCGACAGAAACGTGCTGATAGCGATAGCATTACTTTGTATAGTGCGGGTTGACTAGTAAAATTATGCAGGTACAAAGTGCAAATTCCTAGTGCACAATTCCATAGAGATTAATTAAAAAAAATATTTTTGACTTGTTGAGTAATACTACTGTATAAGGTATCCACAGGCCTAAAAGTTAACCGCATATTCAAATATGTAACATTTAAAACGAAACAAAATTTTAAAATTTGGACAAACACTGAAATTTTAAAACTGCTTATAGGTGAAAGTAAGAAATTGAACAAACATTGTACCTATTAATTATTCCAGAGTATTGGTTGTAAAATAAATTTGTTGACTCACTTTAAATATATAAAATTAACATTATCTATATTAGCTTAACCCATGACAGGATAGCTGTAAGAAAAGTCAAGTTTGTTATGGACCAGTTGTGTTGATTTAACTTTAAGGTATAATTCCAAAGAAGTTAAATCTCTCATTACCGGTTTGGAAGCCTCCGATGTTTTCATTTGGGAATTTTTCTTACTTAACAAAAGCCATGCTATGATAAACAGTCTGCGCGCGACCCTAATCCCGGGCTTTCCGGGCCTAGTGACAAATCCAGCACTGTATACAACTCAAATAATCAAAAAAACTTTTAGGCAAGTTATTAAGAACAATAATTTACAAAGCAAAAACATACTACTTGCCAGTATTGGGAAAATAGTGGACTACAGTGGACCGTCTTGAATTTGGCTGTCAAGATAAAAATAAATCTAAACTACTATATAGCGGCCAGGGCGCCTAAAGAGCAAAGAATATCGCATGCTTGTCATTGGTTTATAGTCATACGTTTAGAAGAGTAGGAGTTTTCCATTGAAAATAAGTGTATAAAGTGTTTAGAAAAGTAACAAGCAGAGCGTAATGTTCCCGAGCTATTCCCAGATTATAATGAAGATATGGATTTTTTTAGCCCATGAGGATAACATGGGGAATGAGTATGCAGGTTTGCCGCCACAAAAATGGAAATTGCGGTGATTTTAGACTAAAAGACATTAAATCTCAAAAAAAAGTTATAATGGTCTCGGGCTTAGGTCTTACCATGAGACCTACGGTAATAGCTTCTTCCCTATAGGGGAAATTCGCTAAAACTAAAATTTTGTATTGTAAAAGTGAACAGCTATAAGAATAAAATAATATGGCATATTCCGCCCATAAGACAGTTGTAATTTTTAGTATTATACCTATGAACGGCCTCGGGCACTTTATTTGCCTCAGACTATAACTTTTAACATTCTTCCCAGATATTATATTTTAAGAAAAAAAACATGACGGAGTTTATTGAGATACCTAAATAGTTTATTTTGTTTTTTGCAGTAGGCTGTCAGAGGAAAAACACCGCTCATTGTAAATACTGTAAATAACACTTTAGCTAAGAAACATTATTAAATAAGATGACATTTATGAAGTATTGCGAAATCTTAAAGGAGGTAAGTTATTTTTTTATCCCTCTATCTGTATAATTATTGGCTTATTAAAATTACAACTTATTAAATCATGGTAGCGTAATATGGTAACGGTAGTATAATAAGAAAAATCCTCGCAAGGTTAAGAATACAACACATCGAGTACGGTCAGCATTATTTTTATACGTTCGTAACCATCACAGGATTAGATCAGTCGATATCCCACGAAGTATGCAGCAGTAGGTTAGCCGTACGCCGCCGCCGCCGCGCGTTTGAAGTAGCTCGCGCTAGCAAATGAACGACGACGCCATGATTGAATCTCTCAGAGTCGCCAACCGAACAGGGAGTGAGATGCGGGATGCGGGGAGTGGAAGGGGGAATGGGGGGGGCTGATCAGCGACGCCTAGCGGCAAGAACATGAACCCGGTGCAATCGCCATTTTCAAGGACAACAATGCCTCGTCCGATCTACCTAGGTCCATATTCAATGGTTTTACTTCTAATCAAAATAGATTACTTTTTGATAGAATATTTTGAGATAAAAATTTAAAATGTAAGCTGGTCGAAATAGATGTTAAGCTTAATGAGAAAATGTTACATTTTTAATAACAAATCAGTTTGACGGAAGGTTCTGAACAGGAAATTAACCATTCATGTTAGCCTGTATATTTGTTCATTAAAGGATAACTATTGCTCACTCTGTGATGTAGAGTATGTCGAAGAAAAGACTGTTTTACAGGTAATTTAAATCCCTCCAGTCTTCATATCCAGAAAGAAAATGTGGATATGTCTTTAATTTTATATTGTCTATATATTGTTCTTTTTTAGTGTTTATAATCCATATAGTCTTTAAGCTGGATAAATGTTTTCGAACAAGTTCGTCGAAATACAAATATTAGACTTTCTGGATCCAAATCTTTAAGATGATCTACAAATAAATAGCTTTAAATGCTCAGGTGAAGGCGATCGAAATTTGAATTGTGCATATAACTTGCATTTACTCTTTGGAAATAGTTCTAGGCTAAATAACATAGGTACCTTTACGTCCTGATATTTCCTTATTTCTTTTTTGCAGACGCCAGTCGCCACTAAGCATATTTTCAGAAGTAGGGCCTGCTTATCTAATTTTTCAGGTAAAAACATATGTTGCACATCTGTTAGATCGTCAATATTAAAAATTTTAAAAACGAAAATATACTCAACATTAACACTTATACAGATGGACAAACAATTAAAAATATCGCAACTAAATCCTAGCATGTGACGTTTGGAGATGGACTCCAAGTAATGGATAGGCTCCTGCAAAATTTAAATGTGAATGCAAATGGTGTCGATTTCAACATGTTAGACAAGTATTTTGTAATGTAGTAGTTTATTATTCATGTTAGAGCAACTTTTAATATTATCATAGGTTGTCTACATTGGTAGGTTCCTAGAATTCTCGTATAGTTAAAAACTTTAGGCCAATAAATCGTGGCATTTCACACGATATTATATTGTGCTACGCACTTCGGAATGTAGTCTATAGGCTTACTGAGCCTTATGAAACTGAAACTGTGTAACTTATTTGTCTGTATTTTTCACTTTAAAAAGATGCAAATATTTTATTTTTAACAACATTTTAGACTAGTAGGCCTAAAGTGTCTTATTACAAGATAACTTTTTATTTCTACTGATTGTGGTTTCGTTTGATCTGGGTACTCGAAGTAAAAAAAACACAGTTTAGCTAATATTTGATAGCCTTCAAACTTACAGGAATTATAACCACCGTCAATCATTAAATTAAACCAAGCTGATTTTTATAGTATGCAAATTGTAAACAGAAGCGGTAAAAGTTGAACAATATAAGAGAAAAGGTTTAACTTCGACTTTCCCTACGACCATATATTTGAGGTCCCTTTTCTTCTTAAATTAGCAGAAAACTGTTTATAATGGGTTTATTTTTTGCGCGTAAGTTTTGTAATTGAGTCTTCTTATCATACCAAAAACATTACCGTAATAAATTAAATTAATAATATTTTTTAGTTTTTCGCTGAAATCCGCCAGAGTTACCTGCAAGCTTAATGTAGGTAGTTCGCCCCTCCACAGCTTGGAGCGCTGTCAGAGTTTCCCACCTTCGCTACTGGGAGCGCCATCGTGCCCGCTGTGTCTTTTCCGATATTTTTTATTTTCTGAAATTAATTGACTGTGATGGTGAGTAGCGTTTTGAGTTTGCTTTTTGCTGTCATTTGCCATCACTGATCAGTTAACCTTAGAATGAAAAAACTCAAATTTACAATACAATTGGCAAAACTCTTGTTATTACTAATCAGTGATGGCAAATACCCACAGAATTAAATCTAAACTTTCTACAATATTTCCGACGTTGTTTCCATGTAATGGATAAGACATTGAAGTCTTTATCAACTCTTCCAGTTGAAAATTGTCTTACATTGAAATGTATTTAGGGGTTGATTGAGCTAACCACACCGGTGTTTCACGTTTCACTTAGAAATTGTTATCAATTATAACATTAGAAAGCACAATTTACAATTAATTAATAAAACACGTCATGTTTCGTATATAGTGTAGCTCGATTGCGTCGAGCGCCGTGGTCTGTACTCATTTTGACTACGCGACAATTGCAGGCGCCACTCAGTTTAGTGGCGCCTGCAATCTAGGCTGCCACTACCGGCTACCGCTGTGGATCCGCTCTACCATTGTGCTGCTTAATTCACCTCATATTTTCAATTTCATTTAAGTTAAACACAATAATTGACGTAAACGCAATAATTAAATAAATATTTAAAAAATCTCGAACGGAGGTGAGCTCACGAGAGTGGGTCTGAGAATTGCAGGGGCTAGGCCGCCCCTCACGAGAAAGGGCAATACTCCGCTAATAAAGTTTTTATCGGAAACTGCCACCTTATCCACCCTTTCCTGTCCTTTGAAAATACCGACTGTTATTGAACACCTTATATAAGACGGTCTCTACTTTAATTAAGGTAAAATAACTAAATTATAGATTCCTTGTGGTCGTGAGAATAAGACTGGATGTTTTTATAAATGCATCATAAATGAGTGAGGGCTGTACTGCGAGTTGCATCACCCTTAGATCCACACTCGTGAGCTTCCTATAGTAGTAATAGATATCAAAAAAACTCTTAATTTTTGTAGGTAATTTGCGAGTAACATAAATAAATTGCTAGTTATCAGGCAATAAATTACAATTCAATGAAAAACACCAGACGTGTAAATAATATCCCAATACCATCATACGATATTGGTCCCTCTCTGCTAGGGACGTTCCGATACTTCCGATATTAATTTACCTAACGATACAAAAAGGGTATGAACGTTTTACCTCAGTACGAATTCGGTATGAACGTTCTAAGTACTATTTACAAAACCAGTACAAACGTAATAAAAGTATCATAACATTAAGGATGATTGTATACAAAACTGATTTATATCTTGGTCAACAAGGTTTTTTGTATACAATCACCCCTAATGTTAAGATACTTTTATTAAATGTATACAGGTTTTGTAGAACAGTACCTACTTAAAACGCTCATACCGAATGTGGTATAAATCCGACGTTTTTAACTATGTACCAGGTCAACATGTTTTTATTCTGGTCAAAGGTTTTTTTGTATACAATCACCCTTAATGATATGATATTTTTATGATATTCATAGAGGTTGTGTGGAACAGTATAATAAGGTAGTTCATTCAAAATTTGGTGGAAATCGGACTATCTAAAGTACCCGAACAACATGTTTTTATGCCGGTCAATAAGGTTTTTTGTATACAATCACTCTTAATGATAAGATATTTTTATGAAATTCATACACGTTGTTTAGGACAGTAATTAAAACGTAAACACCAAATTTGGTGGAAATCCGACGTTTCAAAGTACCCGGTCAACATTTTAGTTACGTACCGATTACTGGGTGGACCCCTTGTTTCGTTTAGCGCCGCCAACATCATCGCTCTTATAGCTCAGTGGTAGAGCATCCCGATTTCAATCGGGGGGACGCGGGTTCGAATCCCGCTGAGGGCCTTTCGCACTCTTCTTCCATGTGGTAGGACCATGTGGGGAGAGTGTTTTACTTCTAATCAAAATAGATTCCTTAGAGATAATAATATTTTGAGTTGAAAATTTAAAATGTAAGCTGGTCGAAATAGATGTTAAGCTTAATGAGAAAATGTTACATTTTTAATAACAAATCAGTTTGACGGAAGGTTCTGAACAGGAAATTAACCATTCATGTTAGCCTACTTATTTGTTCATTGGAGGATAACTATTGCTCACTCTGTGATATAGAGTATATATTGAAGAAGATACTGTTTTAGAAGTAATTTAAATCCCTCCAGTTAAAATAATAAAACGAAAGGAAATGTGGTTATGTCTTCAATTTGATATTGTCTATATTGTTCATTTTTTGTGTTTATAATCCATATAGTCTTTATGCCGGCTAAAAGTTTTCGAACAAGTTCGTCGGAATACAAATATTAGACTTTCTGGATCCAACTCTTTAAGATAATCTACAAATAAATAGCTTAAAATGCTCAGGTGAAGGCGAACAAAATTCGAATTGTCCATATAACTTGCATTTACTCTTTGGAAATAGTTCTAGGCTAAATAACATAGGTAGGTCTACCTTTACGTCCTGATATTTCCTTATTTCTTTTTTGCAGACGCAAGTCGCCACTATGCACATTTTCAGAAGTAGGGCCTACTTATCTAATTGTTTAGGTCAAAACATATGTTGCACATCTGTTGGATCGTCAATATTGAAAAATTTAAAAACGAAAATATACTCAACATTAACATTTATACAGATGGACAAAAAATTAAAAATATTGCAACTAAAACCTAGCATGTGCCGGTCGGAGATGGACTCCTAGTAATGGATAGGCCCCTGCAAAATTTTAAATGTGAATGCAAATGGTGTCGATTTCAACATGTTAGACAAGTATTTTGTAATGTAGTAGTTTATTATTCATGTTAGAGTAACTTTTAATATTATCATAGGTTGTCTACATTGGTAGGTTCCTAGAATTCACGTATAGTTAAAAATGTGTAGGCCAACAAATCGTGGCATTTCACGCAATTATTGTGCTACGCACTTCAGTATGTAGTCTATAAGCTTACTGAGCCTTATGAAACTGAAACTGTGTAACTTATTTGTCTGTATTTTTCACTTTCAAAAGATGCAAATATTTTATTTTTAACAAAAGTTTAGACTAATAGGCCTAAAGGGTCTTATTACAAAATAACTTTTTATTTCTACTGATTGGGGTTTCGTTTGATCTGGGTACTCTAAGTAAAAAAAACTCAGTTTAGCTAATATTTGATACAAACTTACAGTAATTAAGACTTATAACTACCGTCAATCATTAAATTAAACCAAGCTGATTTTAATAATATGCAAATTGTAAACAGACACGGTAAAAGTTGAACAATATAAGCGAAAAAGTTTAACTCAGTTCAATTCAATTCACTTTATTGTCATGAACAAATACATGTATCGACAATGTCTGAAAAAACAGAACACAGTTCTTAGTCAATTGTAAGTCTTATTCGGGCTAGATCAGTCTTTGCAATTCACGGTGTAGTGTAGTCTTGAAGAATTAAATTAAACACTAAATAACAATATTAAAGTAACTATGAAATAGATTAACAGATGATATGGACTACGACTTTCCCTACGACCATTATATTTGAGGTCCCTTTTCTTCTTTAAATTAACAGAAAACTGTTTGCAATGGTTGTGCGTATTTTTTGTAATTAAGTCTTCTTATCGCACAAAAAACATTAATAAGTTAAATTAAGGATATTTTCATAGTTTTTCGCTGAAATCCGCTAGAGTTACCTGCAAGGTAGGCCTAGTTCGCCCCTCCACAGCTGGGAGCGCTGTCAGAGTTTCCCACTTTCGCTACTGGGAGCGCCACCTCCGGGCACCGCTGTGTCTCTTCCAATATTTTTTATTTGAAATTCATTGATTGTGATGGTGAGTTAATGTTTTGATTTTGATTTTTGCTGTCATTTGTCATCACTGATCAGTTAACTTTAGAATGAAAAAACTCAAATTTACAATAAAATTTTCAAAACTCTTGTTATTACTAATCAGTGATGGCAAATACCCACAGAATTAAATCTAAACTTTTTACGATATTTCCGACGTTGTTTCCATGTAATGGTTAAGACATTGAAGTCTTTATCAACTCTTACAGTTGAAAATTGTCTTACATTGAAATGTATTAAAGGTTGATTGAGCTAACCACACCGGTGTTTCACGTTTCACTTAGAAAATTGTTATCAATTATAACATTATAGAAAGCACAATTTACAATTAATTAATAAAACACGTCATGTTCCGTATATAGTGTAGCTCGATTGCGTCGAGCGCCGTGGTCTGTACTCATTTTGACTACGCGACAATTGCAGGCGCCACTCAGTTTAGTGGCGCCTGCAATCTAGGCTGCCGCTACCGCTACCGCTGCGGATGCGCTCTACCATTGTGCTGCTTAATTCACCTCATATCTTCAATTTCATTTAAATTATTATCCTCTAAGGATTTAACATTGATTTCAAAACCAATCCTCTCCACGTCGTAGAGAACATATAAATCAACCCATCTGAATTCTGCTTTGAAAGAAAATGTTTGTGTTAATTAAACTTTTTTTCTTTCACCGATTTAATTTAACAGCTTTTTTTAAATACTACTTAGGCCTAATAAATATAAAATTATATTAAACTAGCAGATATACCTTCAGCTTCGCCCGCTGAAGGGATAACTAATTTTAATTAAATCATACTATCCTATGATTCCCATGTGCAAATTTTAGGAACAATTAACAAATGGACTGATTTATTTGTGCCATGGGCTTGCATACACCCTTAAATGCAGTTGTTAATTCAACCCTAAATGCAAATTAAAAGGTGTAACGCTTCCTTCAAAAATGTTTCCCTCATGATTAACAAATAGCTTCCCCCTATATCCCAATACAGAGAATGAGGATAACCCAAAACGTAAAAGAAAAAAGACGCTAAGGATGGATTTTTTACCCAATAACTATCTGAATTTAGCACCTTTTTTAAAAAATAATCCGAAAACTGCGAGAAAAAGTGAACTGTTGGTAAATGTCTTGGCCAAAAACCTACGTCCCCCAAAAATTTCTTTTCATGAATTTTCACATTTTATTTTTTTTAGTAGATTGGATTTGATAGCTTACTTTTTCCATCCCCTGAAAATATTCAACTGTACTACCATTTATAGTTTTGAAAATTGAAATGACCGCCATTTTGATTTTTTAAATATTCTATTTTAGCCGTCTGAGAAAAGTTTTTTAAACACTTTCTTTTTTTTGTATCTAAAGCCTATAAAGAATGATTGCGCCAAGTTTCATAGCTCAAAGTGTTGAAGTTTTTGAGAAAGTAAGATTTGAAAGCTAAAAATAGCTGTCATTTTGAATTTTTTAATATATCATATTTAGGGCTTTTGAGAGAAAATATTGCAAAATCCTTTCTCAGTACTCATCTAGAGCGTGGAAAGAATATTTGTGCCAAGTTTCATGGCTCTAAAGCCTTATAGTTTTTGAGAAACTGTGCGATCAGTCAGTCATCAGTCAATGTCAATGGTTTTTAGCTTATATATATATATATAAAATTACGGTTAAAAAAGGTTTAACTGTCAATTACATAATACAAAATATGATGTACAGTTAAACAGTTATGAACAGTTATACTCTGAAACTCTGGCATGACGCCAATGGCCCCTACCGGACTAAGGCGTTTTCGCCGCTACCCAACACGTTTCTATGTTGGCGAAGGGTCGCCTAATCCGTCAGGGGCCATCGGCGTCATGCTAGAGTATAAAACACCTATCTTCTGGCAGGCGCTACGCTGGAAGGTACATGCTATAGCCTAAAGCTATATACTTTTAGGCTAATCCTATAAAAAGATTTACTTATTATGAATTGCAAAATAATTCCCCACCTTAAACTTCACCTGTTTCGCGGGGGTTTGCAGAATTTTCAGAAAATATTTTCCCAAATAAATATGTTATCTACATAGTTATTACTTAGAGAATATTCAAAATAATGTCAACGGCTGACAGAAATTCGGAATAAATGTGAGTCCCAATAGCCTTTTTTGAGACCCCGGAAGTTTTAGGCGAAAGCTGGTGACAGCCCCAAAAAACTGGGACGTATGGCAACCCTATTCCCGCGCGGCATTTGTGGATATCCCCGACATCGGGTCGACGATCTCAGAGTATCCTGCCTAGGTTCTCCTAAGAACGCCTAAGAACTAGTTTGAAGTAGATTATGAAAGTATGTAAACAGAAAAAATAAATTATTCCGAAAACATTTCAATAAGGGAAATGTCTCCCGAGGGTTGTGCCCCGCAGGGCCGTAACGTTAAACTTGGGGGCCCGGGGCAAGACTGGCTGGTGGGGCCCCCATATCTTACTCAAGCGCGCGTGTGCGTGTGCGCGTGAAAATCATAAAACCGAATTTTCATTTCATTTACTATTTTTATGTCCATAAGTACAAGGTGTTTTTTATTTTAAACGCAACCCATTTTTAAGATTGAATAATGCACAAATAAATATGAAATGAGTATTGTTTTATTGATCTTTACATTTTATACAACCTATTATTTACGTTTGATGACATTTAGTTTATAAGGCGGCCGAATTGTTTCGTAGGCCTTACTTTTTATGTATCCCCAAATAAAAATAATATATTGGGGTCAAATCCGAGGGATTGGGGGAAATAATCCTTCACCGATAAAATTAAGTTTTGGGTTGCGTTTTTAATGTGAGTGTCTTTAAGCACGATAACTCGCGTAAAAATGGTCCGACCTGAATGAAATTTGCTACAGACATGTAAAGTAGTAATTATCCTTCGAAAAAAATTCACAAAATATTCAGCTCCTCAAAACAAACAACAAATTTAATGCAAGAAATTTAAAGAGGTACCTTGCAACACGTGTTCGGGAATTTGATGGAGAGAGCATAACTTTTTACAAATGCCAATGTCGGACTGTTTGAGCATATAATATAAACTAAATGTGATCAAACTTAAATAATAGGTTGTATAAAATGTAAAAATCAATAAAACAATACAGTACTGATTACACATTCATATGTGCATTATTCAATCTTAAAAATGGGTTGCGTAAAAAACACCCTATATTTGGTCGATTCTATAGCTATTGTTCTACAGCTTTGATTGCCGCGATAGAACCGATGATGTTCAAAAATCATTATATAGCTTAACCAAGAGTCGTTATTGCCGTTATTGTCGTAATATGACCGAGAAATCAGCCAGCCGCTATAAAACCAAAACCAAGATTTCACATTCCTGACTTTTTTCCTTTCCCGACAATTTAAAAACTTTCATAAACAATTAGATCGGCCATGTAGCCTCTTAAAACAAAATCTTGAACACAATCTTTGAAAAACTCAAAATTATTTGACCACGCACTGAGCGTTTGAACTCCCCGCTTTGACAGCCGCGATGCGACCATAAAACATGTAACGCTACGAAAAGAGTAAGCGGTTTTCCAGCTGCAAAGTGATCAAAAGATTTGCCATCCGTAGAATAAATGACAGATTCTCCGGCCGCAATGTGGCCAAAAGAAATGAAAATCTCGGAAAGAGCGAGAGACTTGTCGTCCTCAATGCGACTATGGCATTTTCCGGCCGCAACGAGCAATTCTCCAGTCGCGATACGAGCGAGCGATTTCCTTAGTTTTACGACCGAGAGATGTGATGGACACGGAAAGAAAGGACAGACTGACGGTAGCGACGCTACCGAGAGATTTGCCGGCCGCGGTTTAAGCGTCGTGATTTTCCGGCAGCGATAATTACCGGTTTCGAATCGATTGAAAGATTTGCCGGCCGTCTCAACGATAACAACGACGAAGGCGCATATGTCGTTTCGTTCTTTGATCACTAGTCTCGAATTTCCCGGTCAAAGGTTTAAATTCATTACTTTTTCCCAACTTTCCGAATTTCCGACTGGTAGACCCTGCAAAGGATTTACAGGGATTTGACGGCCGCTATACAACCGAGAGACTCTCGGCTACGAAACGGCCGAGATAAAAGACGATAAGGGAACTTTGGGAGCCACGAAATGGCCGGAAAATGATCGTGACGAAACGAGGAAACCCAATGCAGCCGAGGGATTTACCGGCCAAAAATTAAATAAATCATTCCGGTTTAGTCGATACCCAAATTATTGGTTTATACCTATTAGATACCTGACCAATCCTCCTAATCCCTTACACCACAGATTCCGTAGTAGCATACGAATCTAAAACATGTTTTACATTATTTTTATTATCAATGGTAATATAGTAAAATAAAAGCAATTGCAGACAAAAAATCTAGTCCCAAAGTTTGGTTTTAACCTAAGAAAAATCACGTTTTTTGCAAATAATACGGTCGCAACGAGGTCAGGGTTGAGCCATGTTTCATACTCCCTCGGCCAGGGGCCCCGGATGCCCCGGTGGTCGTTACGGCCTTGCGAATACGATAATTATCGTACATCTGGGAACCCTGTTTCCGCCATCCTCCCGTATCGAGACGTAGCGCCAACGCCAGCGCCGCCGTCCATCTCGCTGCCGCAACCCGCATCACACTCGCCTGCTGCTGACTGCTAACTGCTGATCACGTCTCACAGTGTGGCAAAATCCAGAAAACATGGCACAAATTCATGTTTTTATATGAAGTTGTCATATAAAATACTTGTAAAGCTTATTTTTAATCACAATGAAGTGCATCGTGTCCATAATAAATCCTTTATCTTTTTATATTTATTAATGTTCAATTAAATTTTCACGTAAGTGTATACACAGATAGATTTTTATCTTCACATCTAATACTTTCAGAAGTATTTCAAATTTAGAAGGAATTGCATCTTACGTATAGTTTAAAAACTAATGATACACAGATTAAGAATTAATTTGGAATCAGAACAAACAAATTAATGTTGACAAGATACAGGGGCGTTCCATAAATTGAAAGAACGGTACAAACATACCATATATTTTCTCTCTTTATCCGTTACTCGATTTCATGATTGTACACTTTTGAAACTGAATTTCTGCAATGAGGTTGGTATCATTAGATAAAATGCCCAAAAGTTTGCAAACTACTCAATTTCAAACTAGGCAGAAGCCATTATGGAAATTTTTATTTAAATGTAAATAATCACAATTATTGCCACTGTTTTTAAAAAATTGAGACAACTGACAACTAGCCTTCTGCCTTCACCAAAATGTTTCCTTTGGATCATTTATAATTACCTTTCCTTTAAAATGATATACAATTTGCAATGGATCTACGGAGAAAATCTTTTTCCGGACAATATTTTAAGCGCAATATTGTACCTCCATTTCTGGGACACCCTTTATTCCATCTCTAGAGCTCAACCCCACTTTCGGGGATATTTAGTACAATCATTGACTATGAATGTAGAAGTCACTAGTACAATGTTCTGATGGGTCTAATGAACAAGTTTGCAAATTTTCAGCCATCTGGCGTTCTTTTAGCGAATTTCCCCTATAGGGAATAAGCTATTACAGTACCATAGGTCTCATGGTAAGACCTGAGCCCCAGACCATGACAACTTTTCGTTTTGAGGCCACCAGAAGCAAAAAACACCATTCGTTCGAATTTTTATATAAATATATATATATATATATATATTTACATATGTGTCTGTTAGCACGATAGCAGCCGTAAAAATGGTCCAGCCTTAATGAAAATTGGAACAGACGTGTAAAGTGGTAATCACTCAGACGAGTTCGTGAACCAGCCCGATCGGACCAACGGAAGGGGGGTTGTGGGGGATAAAATCCCTCAGAAATGGGTTTTTGAGTTTTTCACATAGAAAAATAAAATTTATCCAATTTTTGTTAACACCATTGAATTCAGCTCAAAAAAAACAAACAATTTAGTTTTTTGAATCACTGCTCTAAGTCCATTGGTTACCGAGATATTGAAAGTGGTAAACTCAGTAAGTTGTTCCAATGTTAACCTTATAGGAAATAATTAAAATTCTATATCTCGGTTATTTCCCAACATATCTTGATATAACTTGGTAAATAGCTTCTGCTAGTTCAGATCTACTAATTATAGAATTAAAACCTCCCAGTTTTAATATACCTGTAGCAGCAAACCTGCATACTCATTCCCCATGTTATTCTTATGGAGCTTACAAAAACATGTCAAATCTCACTATGTTAGATTGAAATATGCTGTTTTGCATTTGAAATTCGCTGAGTATGCAGGTCTGCTGCAACGGGGGTATTTTCCTTCTATTGAACCAATCTGACTAAGCTAAAGCAATTTCATATCGAAACAAATCAGTATATTTTGAATTTAATAATTTTATTTTGGGCAAGTATGAGCGAGATATTAAAATTTTTCCAAAAAATATAGGTTTCAATCTACAAAATTATATGTAAACTTCTATGGGGAGCCGTGAGGAAGGCTATAAAATGTTTACTTATTTTTACAAAATATTCAAAACTATTACCTAAAATTAAATTTTTATCACTACTGGTATTTTACATATTTTGACTAAGTCCTGCTATTAATATATTTATCAACTTACTTGAGTACTCAAAACCCATTTTTGGAGCTGTCTCAGTCACAGTACTGAAGCTACGGCAGTTTTACAAGGTCTAAAATACGAGCAATACACAACCCTGCAAATGATCAGTTTTAGAGGAGGACTGAAAACAGAGAGAAAGCGACCACCGACTGACAATTATCAGATCTAACACATTGGTATGTGTTGATAATTAGATAAGAAAAAACAATTGTTGGTTACTCTGAGTGTATTTTCATTTTTTGGATTTTTGCCACCTTTTCTAGATTTTGCCATGTTTTCTAGATTTTGCCATGTTTTCTAGATTTTGCCACACTGTGTGTCTCCTCGGTGAGGCCCTCGCCCCACCTGCGTCTCCGCCTGCTGTCTCCGCAGGACTTCCCGCCTCTTCCCAGCAAGAACCCCTCAAGTTTTAATCTGTCATGTAATTTTATGACTGACACACTCACTGCACAAACAGATCACAACCAAACTGAATTTTTTTAGGGAAAGTTTAAACAAAGATCTGAGTTCCCATAGCAAAAAACCTGGTTCAGGTCTGCTTTCAAATTTAAATGTGGTTCGTTCCTATTTTTTGGGCTTCACTCACCTTAGTAAGATTTCCTTTGGGGCTTGTCAATTGAAGAAAAAACACACAAACACAAATCACACGTAACACTCACGACAAACACACGAACATTTAAAAGCGTCCCAAAGTCTAACCCGACGTTTCGCGTGGCCACGAATAAAAAATAACGCCACGCTTTTTCAAGGGTTGAGCCGGTCAAGTTGCTCCCGCATGTGGGCAGAATGTCGTCAGTCGTGGTTCGCCATTCTGCCCGCGTGCGGGAGCAACTTGACCGGCTCAATCCTTGAAAAAGCGTGGCGTTATTTTTTATTCGTGGCCACGCGAAACGTCGGGTTAGACTTTGGGACGCTTTTAAATGTTCGTGTGTTTGTCGTGAGTGTTACGTGTGATTTGTGTGTTTTTTCGTCAATTGACAAGCCCCAAAGGAAATCTTACTAAGGTGAGTGAAGCCCAAAAAATAGGAACGAAGTAATAATCCTCACCTAAGAAACATGTCATTCAAAAATAAATGTGGTTCACTTTAACGCATGGACTATTTGTAAGAAAATAGATTTAATAAATTTGTTTTTGGATAGTTTAAACTGTGATGTAATATATGTAGGCTATCTCAGAATAGTTTGAGCATTGCTTCCCTTCATGGTCATAGATTAGCTTCTTCTGAAAATAGAGATAAAATTGATGGTGGAGGACTGGCAATTTTCCAAAATGGAATTTTCCAAAATTATGTTATCAAAACACCATTTTGATATTATCATGGAAACGATACTTTAAAGGATAGATGTTTATCTGCATGATTGTTTAGTAAATAAACAATAATTTTAACAGATTTCATCGAAATAAAACATTAAATATCACAAAAACATGGTTACAATTACTGTGTAAAAACTTGTAAACTTTAGCTGCACCTTCCAAACATGGAGAAAAAACTCTTTGCACAACACTTTGATACTACGGATACATAAAATTGCCTAGGTACGAATCGAACACGTCCTTCCATCTATTATATCGTAGAAAAAATAAAAAACTGGAATTGTTGAGCCAGATAACGTATGTTGCTGATGAAATGCTACGTTCATGATTAACCTGCAATTGAAAAAAGTAACCTAGACTGTTTATTACAAAAAAGTTTCACATTCATAACAATAAAGCATTTGTTTTTAAAGTAAATCAGTTATTTATATCAAATCGAAAAATATTGATTCTTAGTTTTGATTTCAGCGGTGGAGACGGATTCTAAAGTGTAGCCCATATTTCTACTTAATTTCAGTTTCAATTATATATATTTGTATTACCTACTTAGTAAACTTATTATTATCGTTTGCTATTATGAGTAAATTAATATTGGTTGTACAAACGTTATTAAAAGTCAATGCGGAGTAAACCTCTCCCTTGGCGATATCATCAGTATATGTTTTTGCAAGTCTGTGTTTAAAAATATTAAAATACCCCCATTGCAGCAGACCTGCATACTGAGCGAATTTCAAATCCAAAAGAACATAGTTCAAGCCAACATAGCGAGATTTTACATGTTTTTGTAAGCTCCATAAGAATAACATAGGAAATGAGTATGCAGGTTTGCTGCCACAAAAATTGAAATATTTCAAATTTTAGACCATTAACCATTAGATCCCATTTAGATGAAGCCACAAACCAAGTTTTATCAAGATATGTTGAGAAATAAGCACGATATAGAATTTTACTTATTTTCCATAAGGTTAACATTGGGACAACGTACTGTGTTTACCATTTTCAATATCTTGGTAACCAATGGACATAGAGCAGTGATTCAAAATACTAAATTGTTAGTTTTTTTTTTAGTTGAATTCAATGGTGCCAACAAAAATTGGATACATTTTATTTTTCTATGTAAAAAACTCACAAAACCCATTTTTGGGGGGTTTATCCCCCTTTAACCCTCCCTTCCCATGGTCCGATTGGGCTGGTTCACGAACTCGTCCGAGTGATTACTACCTTACACGTCTGTACCAAATTTCATGAAGATCGGACCATATTTACGGCCGCTATCCTGTTAACAGACATTTACATAGATATATATATATATAAATTCAAACGAATGGTGTTTTTTGCTTCTGGGGGCCCTAAAACCAATAGTTATCATGGTCTGGGGCTTAGGTCTAACCATGAGTACTACGGTAATAGCTTCTTCCCTTTAGGAGAAATTCACTAAAATGAAATAAAAATAAAATATTTAAAAAGTGTATAGCTTAAGATAATAAAGTCAAAGTCAAAATCAGTTTGAATATTGACTATAATGTGTTGAGAACGTGTTTGTACAACTTTTAATCATAAAATACCATTAATAAAGTAGAAAAAACTCAAATAAAATGATTATATAATGTGGAACAAAACTCAACAAGCACCCTCTCCCGTTTTGAAGTTGAAGCGCTCCCTCGAGGGTTAAAATAACAGTAAATTTATCTTTAATACTCATTAGCTCATTAACTGTTTTATTGAAATACAACAAGTGATTCATATGATTTGAATTTACAATTCATGAAATAATATTTTACCCTAAACACTAAAATTTATATATTTTATTAGTAAAATTCCTAAACAAAAACATTGTATAGCAAATTAGAATAGGCCTCATTTCTTACTTTAGTTTTCTAGAGTTAATAATTTATGTTTGAATAAACATTTAAAGAAAACTGAACTACTTTATATTTACTTTACCTAAAATGTAATAAGATTGAACAAAATTCATTAGATGACAGCTTTAGAAAATTGGCTCTTTTCACCAATAAATGAATAAAATGTTTCATGATAATTCTTAAATTAGTGCTCAACACATACGCTTTCGAGGCAAGAAAGAACAAAAAGAAGACAAATTTACAGTTTCAACAAAATGCACATAGATCCAATCATTCATATTCTACAGTAATTTTTAAATTTTCTTAAAAAAAATACATTTACAAGTTTTTTTTAAATTTTCATTATAAAATATTTTTATATATAGAGCAATTGTAATATACAAATATACATCCAGCAACAGCTGCGGTTAAATTTTAAAGTGCAAACTCGTGAACATGTTTGTTCGGAGGGGAGGAAATGCAAGTTACAGAAAGTCAGACTATTTTCAGGTTGGAATGTGGGCAAGATAAGGATGGCCGAGTGCATAGTTCAGAACTCCAGACAGTTGTTCCTGCCATTCCCAACTTTCCTGTCTGCACCATTTCTTGTTCAGCTTTGAGATAGTCTCATACAGTGTGTTACCGGTATCTCAAAACAGATAAGTTTGTCGTAGTGTTAGAAAACAAGTAAGTATCCTCTGGATTGTGCCACAAGGATATTTTTTTAAACAGTTCTTTATACTTAAAATTTTTCACTGTGTATCTACCATAGCACCAATGGCAAGTGTACGCGATCTGATAGTCAAGTATAAGTCTCTAGTAACTTCATTGCAAAAAAGTGTTGAGTGTCCGATATGTCTGGGAATTGTAAAGTCACCATTTAAAATGTGTGTTAGGGGTCATGTGGTTTGTATCGCTTGTCTGAAAACAAATGACAAATGTCCACTGTGTCAAGAAGCATTAACTTTGGAAGATCCAGTAAGTATTAGAAGTATATTGGAAGTGTTGCCACGCCCTTGCCGCTACAGTGTCAATGGGTGTGAAGAAGTGGTGGAGCCAGGTGATGAGCATAAGAAGTTCTGTGGCTACAGACCGACGGCTTGTTGGGGAGAAGGTGGTTGCTCTGAGGAAGTACCGATTGTACTGCTGATGGAACATTATAAGAAACAACATCCTACAGCCTTTATTTGTAGGAACAGAACAGAGTCTGTAACTTACGATCTCAACAATGTCGAGTTAAATTTGTTGGGCATTTGCTTTAATGTCACACCAGTATTTTTATTTGACAACTGGTTTTGGCTTTTGAACGCCAATGACACAGAGGAAAAACTATTCATAATTAACTTCAGTGTTACACCGATAGGAAAACTTGATCATAATTATTATGCTCGTGTGACAATAGAAAAAGGTGACTTTAATTACACCTATACTCTTAAAGCGGAAGTGCTACACAGGATGAGATCTATGAAAAAAAATAAAGCAGTACCAAAAAAATGTGAAACTATAAATCGTAATAACGATGAAGATGAAGAATATTGCATGAAAATTCCTTATGATGAACTACCTCGTTTTATTCATGAAAACACTCTAAAATTCAAAGTGTATTTCTTCAGGGAATAAACTTTTAAGCCACACTTTCAAACACAGTGTCACTTCCCTTTGCAGGTTGTACCTATGAAAATTTAAATAAACAACTGATAACTGGTGTATTGAGCAATCTCACTGTATATTTTTGAAAGCTTATATGTTTGTATTCCGTTATGTTTGATAACCAAAGTTTACTCAATTGTTATATTTACTTAATATGTATAATTAATGAGGCAATAAAAAAAACACAAAGAAATTTGAATTATAATTTAAAAAGTTTCCAATATTTTGTTTAAATTCCTTTTTTCGGACTCCTTTTAACAATGGGTCCATGCTTAGAATATTCCCTTTCCATACTGATTTGCTTTGGAGTTTAAGTGATTTGTTTTGAAAATCTATTGTATAATTTTTATACCTTAGAAAATAAGTCTATTTGATTTAATTTCATCTCGAAGATAAAAATTTTATTTGAAAATTGCTGACGTGAGACTGAAGCAAGGAACGAGGGTGACCCGAGGAGTTGGCGCGAGGAGAGCCAATGCCGCAGCTATACGGATCCACATTCTCAGCAGCGAATCACAGAGCGAGCTATCGTAGAACCACAAGTCTCTCTGGTGCCTAATTCTTCATCCATCTGTATGTATGTAATTTTTACATTCGTTCATAATTTTAAAACCTTTTTAGGTATGAACTTTAACCCTGGGACATTAGTACTGCAAAATAAACTTGAACTGATTGCATTAATCTTTATCGTAGAGCATCAAGTTTCAGCTACTTTGTTTCACTTCTAAATGGGGACATTTTAAAAGCTTTCGAAGCTAATACCTTAAGCTAAAAATTTCATAAAAATCATCAGGACAAAAAAATGAAATTTTACTTTCTTTCCAAACATTTATAAATTACTTGGGATCATTAGACAAACTGGATATGAATAAAAGACGTCTTAAAACACTTAAAATATATTTACGTTTATACAAGACATATAACAAGAACGACATATCATAACTGTCACTCAAATACAAGATAGTATATAGGCATAATACCCCCTTTGCTGCAAACCTACATACTCAGCAAATTTCAAATTCTTAAATAAATTATTTAGACAGAGCCCATAATTAAGTTAAATCAACTTAAATCCTATAATGAACATACAACAATTTCTCCATAAGAATAACATGGGAAATGGGTATGCAGGTTTGCTGCTATGGGAGTAGGAAATTTAGACATTTTTTGCAATAATCCAGCAGATATCAATAGATGAAGCCATATACCAAGTTTTAGCAAACTTCCTCTATAGGGAAGAAGCTGTTACTGTAGTACTTATGGTAATACCTAAGGCCGAGACCATGATAAGTTTTTGTTTTGGGGCCCCCAGAAGCAAAACACACCATCCGTTCATTTTCATACACATATATATATATTATTATGTGTGTCTTTTAAGTACAATAACTCGCGTAAAAATGGTCCGATCATAATGAAATTCGGCATGGATGTGTAAAGTAGTAATTATTCGGACGAGGTTGTAAACCAGCCCTATTGGTCTGCCGGAAGGGGGGATAAAAGGGGAATAAGCCCCCCAAAAATGGGTTTTTTTGAGTTTTTTACATAGAAAAATAAAAATAATCCAATTTTCGTTAGCACCATTGAATTCAGCTAAAAAACAAACAACTTAATACTATTAATCACTGCTCTATGTCCAATGGTTACCAAGATATTAAAAGTGGTAAACACAGTATGTTGTCCCAATGTTATACTTATAGGAAATAAGTAAAATTCTTTATCTTACTTATTTCTCAAAATATCTTGATAAAACTTAGTAAATGGCTTCTTATAGTTCTACTAAATATAGAATTAAAACCACCTAGTTTTAACATACCTGTTGCAGCAAACCTGCATACTCATTCCCGATGTTATTCTTTTACAAAAACATGTCAAATCTCTCTATGTTGGATTGAAACATATTCTTTTGCATTTGTAATTCGCTGAGCATGCAGGTCTGCTGCAACTGGGGTATTATTCAGATATGTTGAGAGATCAGCGAGGAATAGAATTTTATTCATTTCCAATAAGGTTAACATTGGGAAACGTACTATTTTTAAACTAGCGATATCTCGGTAAGCAATGGACATAGAGCAACAATCCAAAATACTAAGTTATTTGTTTTTTTTTAAGCTGAATGCAATGGTTCAAACAAGAATTTTTTCATTTTTATTTTTATACGTAAAAAACTTTAAAACCCCCATTTTTGGGGGAGTTTACTCCCCTTTACCCCCCCTTCCAGTGACCCGATTGGGCTGGTTTTTCGAACTCGTCTGAATAATTACTACTTTACATGTCTGCCCAAAATTTCATTCAGATCGGACCATCTTTACACGAGTTATTGTGCTTAAAGACACATATAAATATATATATATACTAGCAGATATATCCGCAGCTTCGCCCGCTGAAAGAATAGCTAATTTTAATTAAATTACATCATGCCTTGTGCAATTTTTAGGAATAATTAACAAATGATTTGTTTGGGCCATGGGCAGCAATTACACCCTTAAGATGCAGCTGATAGTTCCACTCTAGATGAAAATGAGAGTGTAATGCGTCCCCTAAAAATATTCCCCTCATGATTAGCAAATGGTATGAATTAGCTTCCTCCCATTACCCAATACGGAGAATGAGGATAACCCTGAATATAAAACAAAGAAGATGCTAAGGATGTCGACTTAACATCAATCTGAATTTAGCACGATTTTGAAAATAAACCGAAAACTGTAAGAAAAAGTAGGAGGTAAATGTCTTGGCCAAAAACCTATTTCCCCAAAAAGTTTCCAAAAAAAAGTATTAAATTTTTAAATTTGATTCTTTCAGTAGACTGGTTCTTGTACCTTTTCTGTTCCCTGAAAATATTCTACAGGACTCCCTTCAGGCTAGTTAGGAAAAACCAATATGGCCGCCATTTAAAATTTTTAAAATACTCTAATTTAACCCTCTGAGAAAGAATATTTTAAAAACCTTTCTTTTTTCACATCTAAAGCCTGTAAAAAATAATTGTGCCAAGTTTCATGGCCCAAAGTCTTGTAGTTTTTGAGAAAATAAGATTTGAAACCTAAAAATGGCCGCCATATTGTATTTTATAATATACCATATTTAGGCCTTTAGAGACAAAATATTGCAAAATCCTTTCTTAGTACGCATCTAGGGCCTGTAAAGAATATTTGTGCCGAATTTCATGACTCTAAGCCTTATAGTTTTTGAGAAACTGTGATCAGTCAGTCAGTCACTGAGTCAATGGTTTTTGGCTTTTATATATATATAGACTAGCAGATATACCCGCAGCTTCGCCCGTTGAAAGGATGAATGATTTAAAAAAACCATTTAGCGATAGCCATGTGCAATTTTTAGGAATAACTAACAAATGGACTGATTTTGGATTATGTGCCATGGGCGTACAATTACTCTGCAATGCCACCCTAGATTGAAATAAGAGGGTGTAACGTTTCCCCTAAAAATGTTTCCCTCATCATGATTAGCAAATGGTATGAATTAGCCTCTTCCCATTTACCAATACAGAGAATGAGGGATAACCCGGGATATAATGCAAAAAAGACGCTAAGGGCGGGTTTCGACAACATCAATCTGAATTGAGCACGTTTTTGGAAAAAGCCCGAAAATTATAAGAAAAAGTAGACGCCTTGGCTAAAAACCTATTTCCAAAATGTTTCTGATTCACATTGAAGATCAGGTAACTCAGCTATCGAGAAGGTTAAAAATTGTTGTAGTAATAGTATAATATTTGAATTGAAATCCACATCACCTAAGCAAACCCAGTGGGGATGCAATATACTACTTCGGGTTGCGGCTGTAGAACGCATGTGGCTTAAGTGGCATTTGACAAATAAATATGTAATAGGTGTCCATAATAAATTTTTAAATTTTATTTTTTTAGCATATTGGATCTCATTCCTTCTCTACCCCCTAAACATATTCTATATGTCTCTCATCTTATACGTCTCTTTTGAATTTTACAATATACTCTATCTTAGCTATCTGAGACAGGACATTTTAAAAACCTCTCTTTTCTGCATCAAGAGCCTATGGAGAATATTTGTGCCAGGTTTCATGGCCCAAAGTTTTGTAATTTTTGTAAAGGTAAGCTCTGAAAGCTAAAAATGGCCGCCATTTTGAATTTTATTATATACCGAATTGAAGCCTTTTCAGAGAAAATATTGCAAAATCCTAGTACGCATCTAGAGCCTGTAGAGAATATTTTTGCCAAGTTTTATGGCTCAAAGCCTTGCAGTTTTTGAGAAACTGTGATCAGTCAGTCAATGGGTTTTGGGTTTTATATATAGATATACACTCACCCCATTGCAGCAGGCCTGCATGCTCAAAGAATTTCAAATGCCTCAATAAATCATTTAGATGGAGCCTCAAATGACTAAAATCAACTTAACTCCTGAAATGAGCATACATTTCTTCATAAGAATAACATGGGGATTGAGTATGCAGGTTTGCTGCCATGGAAGTATGAAATTCAGATATTTTTTGCACTAATCCAGTAGATATCACTTAATTGAAGCCATACATCAAGTTTCACCAAGATATGTTGAGAAATAAGCGAGATATAGAATTATATATATTTCCCATAAGGTTAACATTAGGACAATTTACTTTGTTTACCACTTGTGAAATCTCGGTAACCAACGGACATAGAGCAACAATCCAGTATACTGAATTACTTATTTTTATAAGCTGAATTCAATGGTCTAGACAATAATTTTATAATTTTTATTTTTCTATATACAAAATCCCAAAAACCCATTTTTGGTGGGGTTTACCCCCCTAACAATAGTCTGATCAGGCTGGTTTCGAACGTCCGAATAATTATTACTTTACATTTCTGTACAAAATTTCATTCAGATCGGACCATTTTTATGTGAGTTATCGTGCTTTAAGACACACATATACCTATATGTTTATATGTATATATAAAAAAAATATATATTTATGAAAACCAATGAATGATGTTTTTGGCATCTGGGGACCTCAAAACAAAAAGTAATGGTGGTCTTGGGCTTAGGTCTTACCATGAGATCTACGGTAAGAGCTTCTTCCCTATAGCGGAAATACCTAAAACAAGGTAACTTAATATCAAGTTAGAATTGATAACATTCTCACAAAATATCACGAGGAGACGAGCCCACAATCTTCAATCAACTGTCCCCTGGCCTGTGTTGAGGTGCACTGCTCCTGAAGACAAATAATCATTTTCTTAAAAGCCACTCTTATTTTTAAAACAAAAGCCGAAATAATTGAAATTTCTAACTCTTCTAGAATTTGTCAGTTTCTGAAATAACAGTGAGAGTTTGTTACACATCAGCTATTACACTAGCTTGTTAATACTTCAAGCTACTTTGAAATAGTTTAAGATTTTTGTTCAATTTTCATTGTGATACACAAGGTCCCCAAACCTTGGCATACATAGACTACATAAGTAGCCTGAAGATACCTTTGAAGCCTTATCAGTGCCGGAACTGCACACTGTTTTAAGGGAAGATCTTCTAGT
This sequence comes from Flexamia atlantica, assembly GCA_035578135.1. NCBI lineage: Eukaryota > Metazoa > Arthropoda > Insecta > Hemiptera > Cicadellidae > Flexamia > Flexamia atlantica. The sequence goes on along the minus strand of JAQJVK010000007.1, from coordinate 45,867,238 downwards.
AATAATCGGGTAAATTACTGTAACCGCTTGAGTTTCACTTGATTTAATTTTGAATTTATATGGTGCTTGTAGTTCAATTTTCTGCCCAATAAGAATTTTAATTGCTTTAAATTGATTTTTTAAAGAAAAAAACTAAAACTAGTCTTGTTGTATTGGCCATTGAAAACTAATCATTCGTCTAATTTTTTGCTTTCGAAAAAAATAATTGTGTTATCATTAAAATATTTGCTCATTCTTACTTTTATCAGGAATCATATTTTTAATCAATCATTTCAATACGCTAATTTTATTAATTTTAAAAAATAAATTTGGTCTTAATGAAAAAGTTATTATTTATTTATTAAATTCTAACCTGGATGGTTTGCAGCTTTGATATTTTGAAACGGGAGCACATCATTTGTCCCAGGTTGTTAAAAAATTAATAATATTAAGTAAATCAAATGTCCCAGGTGTCAAATGTCCCAGGTTGGTTTAAATAATTATTCAAAGTTTGTCAAATCATTTGTCCCAGGTTTCAAATGTCCCAGGTCTTTAAAATATTACACAAATTAATATAAAATCAAATGTCCCAGGTGTCAAATGTCCCAGGTTTGTTAAATTAAATAATAAGTATATGTTAAATCATTTGTCCCAGGTGCATTATTTATAATAAAAACGCATCGCGTCAAATGTCCCAGGTGTCAAATGTCCCAGGTATCAACGGTGCCAAAAGTCGCGCAGCGCCGCGAACGCTTGTACAGTCCGCACAAGCAGCGTCTAGTGAATCTGGCTGTGGCGGCCGCGCCGCGCGGCGCGCCGATATCTTCTTTGTTTACACCGTCCTGAAGTTTAATTAAAAAATATAACTTGGTCAAACCTAATATATTATTAATCTGCATAATTTGGCGAACATAACTGTGTAAATATTGTTTAAAAAATTATGTGAATAAATTGTAATAACAAAACTTTAAAAGCATTATAATTTTTCTGTAATGAAAAAGTTAGTCGGCTACTACTTTTTTTGTTTTTTGGTCAGGTTTGTTTCGTCTGTGAGAAAGTTGTAGCTATTGAAATGAGCTATGCACTTTACATTTAACATATTTTCCTAGCTGGTCCTCATAAAATTAGGTTGAACAGCGGTGAAGTTCAAACTCGAGCGCCCGTCGCATCGTTTCGCTGGCGGTCGCACTACATTATAACACAAAGTAACCGTTTCAATGTTTAAATGGTTGTTTATGTAACAAGTTTATAATTTTGAGCACAAAAATGTTTATATTTATGAATTCCAGATCCAACTGCTTACAATTATGTATATTCCTTAATATTGAAGTACGTTATATAAACTTCAAATGTCTTACGATGTGTTTATCTAATTATATGATTGATATTCGACCAGAAATTATTATGTGGGTCAATTAAAAAACGTGTGTATTTGTTTTGAATATTAAAGTAAAAAATATTAGAACATTAAAATAAGGATGTTCACTTTGGTATGTTAAATAACCTAGCATATTTTTTCATATTATAGTAGGCATATTTTTTTATATTATAACCGTATTGTAACAGTATTTTCATTTTGTACAACAAAAATCAAATAAAACGACTTGCAGAATCAAACTCAATAACCACTTACGTTTCCTAAATAATTTTTTGATTTTATTATGACGAGAGCCGAACTTTATATTGGGGTTTAACCACAATAAAACATGCACTTTTTATAATTTAACAGCATTTTATACTAATTTGAATTCCATAGTAAAAAAACAACTGACTGGCTAGGATTTTTACTCATAAGGTATTAGCATACATATAGATAGATAAATTTACTATTAAAACCTACTTTTAAAAACACTTATAATACTAAAATAAATTAAACTAGTCATGGAATACAATAAAATTAGACTAAAAAGATCTACAAGAAAATGCGGCGCGAAGAATCGCGCGAAGCCGATGATGGAGAAAGACACGACGCGGCGGTCCAGGTTACTTCTTGTGCGGACTGTACAAGCGTTCGCGGCGCTGCGCGGCGGCAGAGTCACTTTTGGCGCCGTTGATACCTGGGACATTTGACGCAAAGCGTTTTTAATAAAAATAAGGCACCTGGGACATTTGAAACCTGGGACAAATGATGTAACTTAAATTTATTATTGAATTTAACAAACCTGGGACATTTGACACCTGGGACATTTGATTTTATATTAATTAATGTAATATTTTAAAGACCTGGGACATTTGAAACCTGGGACAAATGATTTGGCAAACTTTTAATAATTATTTAAACTAACCTGGGACATTTGACACCTGGGACATTTGATATACTTAATATTTTTAATATTTTAACGACCTGGGACATTTGAAACCTGGGACAAATGAAACGCACCCTTTGAAACAACTATTTTTAACATCGGTACTTAATTAAAAGTAAAAAATCTTAACACCAGTAAATACCTAATTCTTTCAGTACTACATGGAAATAATGAACCTGGGTAGTCTCCACCAGGACGTTTTGAAACATTTCCATTAAATGCATCTTATGCTTAATATTTCTTGACCTTTTTTGATTCTGTAAATTACTTGACATTATTTGGCACACCAGAAGCAATTAATTATGTTTGTGAAAACAGCCCAATGTGGTTTAAAAAGTAATTTCTCTGAGAGTTCAGTATATTTTATTTGCAGCACTAGTAATACTGATGCTACACCTACCTGGAGGTCACATACGGTGTGGTTCAAGGTAGCAGTCTCGGGCCTACATTATCCTCGTATCCAAATATTTTTAACAGCCTTAATTGTTATTATTTTCTAATGATACGCTTATTTTCCTTCCGGGAAAGATGTGGCCTGAGGTGCGAGAAAAAACATACCATGATCTCATGATTGTAAAGAAGTGCTTAAACCAACATATTATATCAAAAGCTTAATGTTTGCCAATTTATAAAATCACCATGATTATAATGTTTAAGACCTTAAAATTCACAATTTTAATAGTTTTCATAACGGTAAATGCACTCGTGAAAGCAGTGCCGGCCTTAGCGAGTGCGAGGCCCTGGGCAAGACAACGTGTGCGAGGCCTTCCCATCCCAAATAACCTCCCTTCTCCCCTCAACGCCAATCCTGCTAAATGCATTCTTAATTTTTAGATACATATTTAATCACATGTAAACTACATATAAGGGCTGTCCAGTGATGGAAAACATCTAAATTCTTGATACTTTTCACATAAGACCAATACACAAATTCTCAAAGGACACTATGTAATGGTAGAGCTTAACAGTTACGCAGTTTCTAATTCCTAGAGAGAATATCATTTCGCCGCCTTTTAAAAATGTAATTTCCTACCCTAAGGCCAGCACTGCGTGAAAAGTATGCATAAAGTTGTTTTATATGAGTACAACGAAGTTAAAAACTGTTACAGTAAATTACAAAAAAAGGTTAAAATAATAAGTTAAGTTGGTGGTTGTAAATTCTGACTGTCGACTAATATTGACTCATTAAAATCTGTTTGTTGGAAATGAGGTCAGGATACCAAATATTGTTGCTTTCAAACAAATTGATGGAATTTTACAAGTTGTGGAAATTAAAATGGCTTACTTTCCTTATATTCAGTCTTTGTTATTTGCTAAGATCGCAGCATGGAAGTGTACTTGGGCCTCTAGACCCTCTAGCAGTAAATTATCTCACAGCACTTCGTTTTCATAAAGGTTATAAAATTCATCATAACCTAAATAATGCTGAGCATAGAAGTTCATGGTGAGAAATCACGGTAAATGAAACTATATTTCGCACTTCACAACAATTTATTAATTTTGGACTCTACTTGAAAAAAAAATTATGTCCAATATCTTTCTTCCACAAATATTAGCAATTCAATTAGACAAAAGTTACAGTATTTTTTTAAACACAGAGTAGGTTATCATTATCGACGGACATTATTGCCTTTATGAGTGATCGGTAATTTGACCAAAAATACCTTAATTTTAAAATGCAGATATATAACTTATCGACTAAATATGAGCTGCTGTATATTATAATTTTACAGTAAAGAACAAAGAACCTAATTAAAATACAGAATTATTTAGACAATTTAATAAACATCTCATATGTAAAAGTATATTAAATTTTACAAATATTACGAGTCAAGTATAAATTTTATAATGTAACAACAAAAAACATTGTTACAATTACATTAACGTATACACCTCATACATATTAATTTCTTCAAAACTTACATTGTCTTACATAAGAAACTCTGTGTGTTCACAGCATTTAACGATGTCCGAGAAAATAAAATATTGTAAGTAAAACATTTATGATGAAACACATCATTATTTAAGTTTATAAATATAGTCAATATGATTGAAGTAAATAGTAGGTATGTAACCAAACAAGAATAAAAAATGAATGATTATGTTATCAGTCTACAGTGACTTCAACTCAGAGTAAACTTTCTTGCACATACCAAAACCTCATTTAGACTGTTCATCTCTTTTCAATACATAAAAGCAAAGTAACAATGCAATTCATTCTTAAATGTCACTCAATTTTGACCTTCAATGAACTACTAATAAGAACCTAATTTTGGTAGATATTCAACATTTATTTTTACATGTGTCATCTAAATAAATTGAAGGACCATAGATGTTAGATGGAAACATTTTTGCGATAATGTGGATTTCAAATAGGCATGACTTTAGATTGTTATACAAATTTATCTACTTACTGCTAGTAAAAAGATTATTACTAACCGCAGATGTTCAAATGTACACATGTTCAAAAATTTTAAGATTTCACTATAGGTATACAGTATTTTTATGACCACAATACTAATGTTAGTATAAAAATTGGCTGGTTATGACCAAATTTTTAACTAAGTGTTTGAGGTATAAAATATTAACTGCTGATCTACACAAATCAACTTTAAACACAACAAAAAGGTATATGTACAACTTTTTGTGTGGCAGAGGAACAAAACAAAAACAAAGAATATCTATTCGAACTCTTTGTTATCCATTCCAACATTTAATTTATATTGAGTCCCATTTAAAAATGAACTGACGTCTAGCTTACTCTAACCTCTTTGACAATAACCGAGTCAAACCATTATGCTAAAGGCTTTCACAAAAATCAAAGGCAATTAAATTATTGGAAATCAATCACCAAGAGAATGGCAAAAAGAAAAAAATTGAGATGACAACCGAAACATTGTCAAGCCAAATACACTTGATAAGTAATCAATACCCGAGGAAATCTTTGTGGAAAGTAGGTTTACCTTTGAGCTTACTTCGACAGATAAAAAAATCAGTAAGAGTGCAAATATACCTGAGACTATCTGTCCTCGATACAGTTTATTTATAATATAATATAAATAAATATATTACAAAACTTATTTTACAAGGAATTGTTGGCTGGCCACAGGCAGCGTTAACACAATGTACAAATATCCTACAAAATAATAAACATATGAAACAATTTACAACACAAGTGGAGAGTTGAGCTCGTCTATACAACACATTTACAGTAATGTTAGTTATGTACACGCTAAGACGCGAGCAGCACGGTCGCTACTCACACTAATCTAACTCGACGTGTTTGGCCTTTCTACCGATTACACCCGTCGCCAGGGGGTCGATTAACCTGAGAATTAAATATATATATCGAACATAACCTATGACTTTGTTGCAATATATACAAAAACCAGAAACAAATTGAGGGTAAAGTGATGGAAGTAATATTTAAAGCTGCAAATTGAATGGGCGGAATTGACTCGCAGCTCTTTTAAGATTATCGACCCCTCTGAGACAAGACTGCCTAAGCACACTTATATCACAATCCACAAACATATACTAAAGCTTTGACTTGTTCGAGATAACTTTTGTTTTATAATTACACGTGACTCGACTGAACTCTGTACGACGCTCTCTTCCGTTGAGGCGGAATGTGGAATTAGAAAAAACATAAGAAACGACTCTACCGAAACATCTACTATATATTTAAAAATGTGCTTGAACGAAGTTTTGGAGCCAATGGGTAAAGAACTGAAAAATTGTTGATATAACAAACCTAATTAACTAATATACATCATTATGACAATTATAAAATGTTATTACCGTCATTAGGAATCATTATTTTGCCACTTACATAAAATATCATAGCTATTGTTTGTTATGAAATATTACTGTTCATCGATTTAAAAACCTATAAATGTACATTCCTTTTTGAATTTTGTCTATAATGAAATTCAATTGATGATGAGCGTGCTTAACCTCTTGAAGTCCGGGTATTTTTACTACCATATACATGCCCGGACCGGGTTATTTTGGAGATTTTGAAGATTGTCAATTGGTAAAAATAGCACTTCATATTCATGATCACTTTCACTACACTCAGATTCGTCACTAAATCTGTCATTAGTTATAACTTCCGCTATTTCACAATCGCGAAGAAAACGCTGGTCACTTAAAGCCATTTCGTTTTGTTTACGGACTGAGCAACAGCTGACGACGCAACTAAAAATGTGTAGTTCATTTTGTTTCCCAGTGTTCCCACCCGGGAAAACAACAAAACCAAATATACCATTAGAAAGCTCGTTTTCTGACGAAAAAATACATATAACTTGTGACAGAAACTTTGTTAGTCTGTGAAGTCAAAGACCGCTGAAACCGAACGATGTCTGATCCCGCCTATAGGCGGGCGTGGACCAGCGGCGGGCTGGGGGTCATCCCGCATATGTGCGGGCGTGGACTTCAAGAGGTTAAAATATATGATTAAGAGGTATAATTTATGGTTTGCAGTTCTCGAATTGAACACGAATGTTAATCGTTTCTTACTGTTGATATAATTATTATGTAAGAAATCGCACAATGTTAAACACTGGCTCGATTACAAACACATTAACAATAATAAACAAACACGTAGATAACAAACAAGTCGATGTTAAATTAAATCGACTGTCCATAGTTAATGAACCAGATATTGACTAGCAAATGGAAAGCACAGGTGAAAAATCAGAAAAAAAGAAATGCAAATAAATAATCAATGTGGGAAAAATCGAATAGAGTGAGAACAAGTCTTATTAAAGAAATATAAAGACTCGAGCTGAAATATCAATAGAAACAAAAATATAGGAGTTACTAGCTCATAAACATAACAAAATTGAACTAAGTACAATAGCAATGAAAAAAATAGAGACAATAACCTATTCTAATATGAAAGAGACTGAATTTGTGTAAATGACTCAAAACTAACTGATTTTTTTCAATGCTCTTAATGGTTCCACAATGTTTATGTTATTGTTGCAGTGGAGTCCAGATAATCAAAAAGTCTGCTTAATCTGAAAAGCTTAGGTACGAGAAATTTTTCCCGATCGTGGGTAATAGACAGTTTTAACTTTACAAAAGACATGAACGACATTAAATTCGATAAGTGTAAACAGCGGGTGTAACTTAGCAAAAACCCATCTTGGGAGCTCACAAACTGCAGGTGAACAAAACATTCAGCGACACTGTACGAATCAAATGTGTATATTTACTGATCATGGATAAATGGTAGGTGTATTTGGTGTGTTTACTCAATGAATTTGATAATTAAGTTAATTTTAGGAACGACAAAAATATTTTCTTATCTGAATTGGGTCTGATCCTATTCTCTCAGACTTTCGGGACTCAACTGTGTGTAATTTACCAAAACAAAAATAACATATGAAAGATTATTTTGAATGACTGATATCTGAAAAAACGTTCTAGATTATTTTAAAAAAAATAACGGCAGTCGAATTAAAAATTAACCGGAGATACAATAACGATATCTCTCAAAAACAGAATTGGTTTGAAACCGAAAGGTTCTACCTTTCAATAATTATTTCTGAAATCAAAACCAAACATATCAATGCAAAGCTTATATAGTGTGTTGAAAGTACTGCTATCAACGTTTCTCAGTCCCAACAAACAGTAATGACATTAGATGAGCACTGCAAAAACATTTCTAAATGAAGTAGTCATTAATATTTTGAGTATTTTTAGAGACTTAAATACCTTGTTTTACTATTTTTTTTGTACTTAATGTAAATAAATATTGCGATAAATTATCATCGATTAAGGCCCCCATCCACGCTTAGGCACCAGACACCGTGCATTGTACGTATGCAATGATAAAATTATACGATAATGTACGACAATTGTACAAATGTATGATAAATTGTACAACATGACTGTACGATATTATGTTCTTTTGAGGGAAAACCACCATGCATGCAAACATGGAGTTTGTTGTCTCAGGGTGCTTCTCTCAGAAAATCTCGTTTTCTCGACGCAGCTAGATGTGCAATTACTGGCGTGTGGGGCATGAGCGTGTATGGGCACCTTTGAGTTAAATTAACGCTAAAATAAACTATTCTCCTGGAAAATTGTTCAGCTAAAACACAACTTCAACAAGGTTTGGCCTTCCACTCCTCTTCTGAAACCTGAAAAAGTTAAACATTAAACATAATCACACATCCATTAATGGCAAAACTACTATTTCTTTATGCCGATATCTCTCACGACCCAAACAGAATATATCTTAAACAACTTAATTTTGCATGACTATAACAACCATCTGGTCAGTGACTGCTCACACACCCTTTGTAAGTCGTCATACAGATGAGTATAATTTTTATTCACACATTAAACGGGTCTGCAAAATTCTTACAAAAAATTCAGGGAATTCATTAGCAAATTTCCCTAATAGGGAATAAGCTAATACCGTAGGCCTCATGGTAAGACCTAAGCCCAGGACCATCATAACTTTTTGTTCTGGGGCTCCCAGATACTAAAATCACAATTTCTTCAAATTTATATATATGATTCTGTAAGCAGAGAAGTGCTCTCAAAAATGGTCCGATCAGAATGAAATTTGGCATAGGCTTGTAAAGTAGTAATTATTCGGATGAATTTGAGAACCAGTCCGATCTGAACATCAGAAGGAAGGTTAAGGGAGGAAAACTCCCCCAAGGGTTTTTTGAGTTTTTGTAAAGAAAAATTAAAACAATCTCATTTAGGTTTACACTGTTGAGATCACCTGAAAATTTGGTATTTTGAATCATTGTTCTATGTTCATTGGTTAGTGAGAGACTGAGAGTGGTAATCACAGTACGTTGTCGAAATGGTAACCTTGTGGAGAATGAATACAATTCTATTCTATTCCTTTATGAATAGAATTAACACGGAGTAAACTTGTTTGGCCCCAAAACAATGTTGTCGTCAGTTTATTCATATTTGGCAAGTTTAATGAGCGCTTAAACATTGTAAAAATGAAATACATGATCAGTCAGATGCGATACTAGGTTCACATTGTGGCTAGGAGAGGAGCTTTTAGCCTTCCACTCATTCGCCAGGGTTGGGCAATAGCACTAGACACGACAAGTCTGTTACCTCCTGGATGGCACTTTATCATGTGTTCCATCATATAGTCTGGACGGTGCTGGCTTTGGGGAGTGTGAGGCCTGGGGCAAGAAAACGTTTGTGAGGCCTTCCCTCCCAAATAACCTCCCTTCCTCCCTCAACGCCAATCCTACTAAATGCATTCTTAATTTTTAGATACATATTTAATCACATGTAAATTACGTATAAGGGCTGTCCAGTGATGGAAAACATTTAAATTCTTGATATTTTCCCATAAGACCAATACACAAATTCTCAAAGGACACTATGCAATGGTAGAGCCTAACGGTTTCTAATTCCAATAGAGAATATCATTACATTGTCTGCTTCAGTGCATTTGTAACTTAGTTTAGAGATACCGGTAATGAAATTTCCAACTCTTTAAACCACAAATCTTTAATTTTCTTTTTCAAATATACTAATTTAGTAACGGTCGAACACTATTAAATTGAGGCACTTATTAGTTGGTAAATTTAAGAAGGAGAGTTGGGAAATTCATGGTCATAAGTAGAAAACTTTTGGTGGTCTCCTCTCCCTATACAATTGTGATTGTGTTGTGTGACACCAATGCAACCGCTGTGAAACATTTTGTAATTCACCAGCAATAACCTTTCTGCACAGAACGGATGAAACTAAAGGAAGATCAATCCACTGCTACTTCCCCTCGGTACCTAATGAGGACTGTATTAACGTTGAATACTTCCAGTTACCTTATTATTTTCTATGGGCCTCGTGCAAACTTTACACCTTTATCAAATAACCTAAAAGGTCAAGATCGTATTTTATTTGGCTTACTGTTTGGCCGACTTTTCAAATTGTAGTTTCAATATTACATGAAATCATTATCATGGTTTAATAAATATATCTGTGCCGTTTTAATGTAATTTTATCATTTGTTGTTACCTATTTTAAAAAAAGAAAAACTCCTATCAGAAGCACGAGGCCCTGGGCGGCCGACCCTGTCGCCCCACCCTCAGGCCGGCACTGAGTCAGAATAAATTATTTGGCCTGGTCTGTCCATAAGACTGCTGAATGGAATTAGCAGTGGAACTTGAAACATTAATTACATTGAACCTTTAAGCAAAATACTAAATTCATCTTGCTTTGCTCTAAAAGTACTGTCAAACTCAATTAATCAAAGTATTTTACGAACGGTTTATTTTGCAACTATTCAATCTAGACTTATTTATGGGTTGGTTATTTGAGGAAGAACCTCATCTGAAAATTTTAATAGAATATTTCGAATTCAAAAAAGGGCCATAGGAATTTTGCATCATGTAGCGGTTGATGAGCCCTGTCAGCATTTATTTCAAGAAACTAAATTATTGACTATGCCTTGCCTTTATATTTTATGAACTATGCAAAGTTTTCATGAAAAATACAAACATTTTTTGAAAACACCACAAATTCATATAACATGAGACAAAATGTTATAATATATCCCTCTAACTCTACAGCAAAATTTGAAAAATCTCCTGAATATATGATCCGCAAAGTAATAAACAAATGTTTATCGCTGGAAAAGGAAACTGTTTTAAACAAATTTTTACTTAAAAAATGTTAAAAAATATTTATATGACGATACATTTTATTCCTTGGATGATTTTCTTACCAGTAGTTGTAAGTTAGTTTAAGTTGTGATATGACATTGTAATGGTATTCTATGTGTGACCATTCTCTATGTACATATATGAAATAAAGTTCTTATTCTTAATGTTAATTTTAGCATTAGGCTTACGGATGGCTATTTGACTCGGACAATACAACGACAACAGTGGCTAGCCACAGAATCAACAATGTTCTAATATTGGAAGAACATATAAGAAACTCCGGCAGCAAGATTAGATTTAGGTATTCAGGATTAAGGATTAGATTTTTTAAGGTTCAGTTTTTGGTTTGAGATTAAAATTTTTGATTTTGACCATTCATAATTTAAAAACACATAAGTATACTGGTTTGATTTGATATACCTCTATACATTGACATTTTTGAGATTCTATAACTTAAAAGATTCTTTCTTAGGAATTTTGAAAAGTTTAAAGGAATCGTATTAGTGAGAAATTTTATTTTTATTAGCTAACTTAGATTGTATCCTAAAATTATTGTGAGCAAATTTAATGCATTTTACTTACCTTTGACTCAGATGCTCCCAAGCCTCTGGGCCTGGTGCCCCAAAATCATTAAATGAGTCCTCGATATCTCATTTTTCTTACAATTCACATGTGTACTAAAAAGTCGATTACCATCCAAATAATAGGCCAACTAATATTGGAACATTCAATAAAATATTAAAGCTACTGACAGATTCAGATGAAGAAAGAAACTAAAAACCCGCTTTACATACAGCGTTAAGTTACACTGACTTAACGAACAGTTGAAAACCAATGGAGAAGAAATTTATATTCCCATAAAAATTTGTTTAAAGAAGTTAACGATTATAGCAAATATACTGATAGGAAAATCGCTCATTTGCGTAAATGAGCAGCAACAATGAAAATATAATAAAAAATCATTCGAATATTTCAAATCTCAGTCCCATTTTACGTAGGTCTGTTTCATTTAAAATTTTATTACTATTGGTAAACTTCGGGGTTTCTCCCAGGCCCAGACTTTTGGGTTCCTCGACTTTGCCGTTGACGATCGCCCGAACGAAAGGAGGGGTCGACGACTTGCTCGGAGTCAGGCCGTTTTTGGAATGGTTGGAAAGCACAGTGTTCATCACGGGGGACTTCTTCTTCGGCTTCTTCGGGATTTTCGACGGGGTAACGTCCGATGTCCGCTTGAGCGCGTTGCTGAGAATGTTGGGTATGTGAAATGTCGATTCGGTCGTCGTAGGAGCTATCATACGATTCTGAGTATTCGGGTACTGTCTCGCGAGTACGGATTTTAAACTGTTTATTTGTAAATCGTGTAAACTGGATTCCTTCGGTAAACACACTTTCTTATTCGTCTTGTTGGACTTGTCCACCTTGATGCGTTTCTTCTGCAGCGCGGCGCGGGAGCTCACGTGGTTCAGCATGGTGCTGAGGGAGGAGGCGGGGGAGTAGAGGTCGCCGCGGTGGGTCGACATGTAGATGCCGTTGCCCGCACGGTGCAGGCACGACTCCAGGCCTTGCCGAGCGATCTGCATCCTCCTGTTGGTGTACACCAGGCCTCCGATCTTGTGAGTCGAGAACATAGACGGTACCTGAAACATTAATAAATATACTTGAAACAATAAAAAAAAATTTGTTAAGGTTTTTATCATTTAAAAAAAATAATTTGAATGTTTTTATTATCACCTGACACAGCCATAAAACAGCTGGACGACAGGAGGTATGGGCGGGGGGTAAAGGAAGGTCTTTTACCGCCCGCTTCACAAAGAGGTCTTACTATAAAGTCTCTGAGTTTTTGGAGGACAACCTGGAGTTAGGTGGTGCATCAGAGGCGTCGTGTGAACCGTATATTTGGGGGGCACAACCCACCGGGGAGCCTGGGGAGTTTTAAGCCTTAAAACCTATGAAATATACAGCATTAAAAAGCTTAGTTTGTTTACAATTTTCACAGTAAATTTGCAGGAAAAGTTAATTACCATTACATATTGCTTAGATTTTTAACACCTGACTGTAGAAGAATGTTTACCTCAAAAACATTGCAGCTATCATTTTCTTTGTTAAGAAAATAGGCGGTCGAAATCACGCTAACCCCCTAAAGCTGTAAGAGTTAGTGGAAAGAGGATAGTAAACAAACCCCTTTTTCGAATCATCAATCTCATTCAAATGAATGTAATACTGATTAAATTTAAAAACAAATTGAATGTTAACAATTAATATGGTAAAAAAACAACAAACTTTTAAAAAATTGGTTTAAATTACTTGTACGAGTAGAGGAACGTCTTCAGAGAACAGTAGAAAATAATTTTTATTTGGATTTTTAATTTTGGTCTGTGGCTATAAAAATAACTTTTTTATGTTGGGGGGGCACGTCCCCCCCCCCCCCCCCCCGTTGCGCCTATGGGATGCATGCTGCATGTCCGCCTACAAAGTTAGTGTTTTTTGCGAAAGTTTTGTGCATGAAATGACGCAGTCTATTCCCTCAACCATGAGGGTCAATGACAAAGAAGGATGTAATGGGTAAAGATAAAGTTACGACAAAATGTTGACCAACTGTACTAAAATCAGCGCTAATTTTAATATTTTGGTAAATATCCATTATAAGTAGGCCTAACATTCTCCGAAACTTTCAATAAAATATAACTACAATTAACACGGTTAGAGCACCCTCGCTTCAGTCCCCCAGTTTTAGGCTTTTGGCATAGCCTACTAACTGGCTGACATTCATTTCTTTTGTTTCGTCAGGTGCCAAGAATGCCTTCCCTTGGTATTTCGACCTTAGGGCTAGTGCTGGGCAGTCCAGCCTTATATGCCCAGCAGATTCCACATTTCAGTTGCAAAACCTGCATTGGTCCGTTTGGCTAAGCCCTATTGTGCTGAGGTGTTTCCTCAAGGAGCCGTGACCCGTGAGTAGGCCTATCTCCTTCCTATGGACGCCTAATAAGCCTCTCCATTCCTTCCTGAATGGATTTATTAACAGTTTTGACTATCTGAGCCCTGGGTTGTTCTGCCAAGCTTGTGCTTTTTGGTCTTTCGCCCAGACAAGGGTCTTGGCTCTTCCTTTGATCACGGGGACACCGCAGTAGGGCTCCAGACCGACGAGGTAGGATCTAATTAGGTCGAAGTAGCAAAGGGTAGCTACACCCTAGCCCACAAAAAAAACATGGCTAGAGAAGTTATTTGTCTGTAAAAGTAAAAAAATAGGATTTCCTCTGGTCAAAAGGAACTGCCATACAGTAGAGTCCCGCTATTCCGAATCCCGCTAATCCGAAAATCCGCCTAGTCTGAACATAATTTATTGTCTGTCAAAAAAAATTTCGTTCGTGGAAATTGCAAAGCACAAGTCCTGTGTAGTTTATGACCACACTGCGTAATTGTAGCCGTAAGTGACGATCGCAAAGCATATCGGGTGTATTTAGCAATCATACTGCCTAATCATGGCCATTAGTGACTATCGTTGAGCATATATAGGGTGTAATGGGCGGTTATACTGCAAAATCACGGCCGTAAGTGACGATCGCCAAGCACATTTGGTGTAATGACAATCAAACTGTATTTCGCGGCCGCAGAATTGAGAATAGTTTTTATGTACACTATCTCGGCCAGAAAAGACGACAACTATTGGCCACGATCAACGAACGCCAACCTTTACATCGGCTTTCTATGACAATCCACCTTGGTACTTCACTGAAAATTACGATCGCGATGTTCTGATTCCGTCGGAAACGGCGATTACTAAGCTAGATATCGGCTGGAAATAACAATCCCTATATTTATCTTGGAATTATATAAAAATCGTACAACTGTATCCAAATCAAATCAAATCAAAACATCTTTATTTCTCATAAATTATACATTTGTACAAGGAGGCTGTTTAAAATTGTTTGAAACTAATCATCACAAAGGTTTAAACCTGTGCGTGATGATGAGTCTGGTTTTGCTTAGTTTGCTCCCGCCTTTATTTATTTATTCATATTTATGTATTGATTGGTTGCCACTTGATACATTTCAAGTACAGACGGACGAACCTAATCTAGTGTGTCCATCAACCTTGCCCGAAAACTAAACTGACATATAGTTTACTTCTACGGCCGGAAACTAAACATTCAGGATAAATCCTGTCGAAGGAAGCCGAATTAGAGGGCGTCAACTGTATTCCGAATTTCCTACTAATTCGAACCTGGGTCGGTCCCAATTAGTTCGGAATAGTGGGTCTCTACTGTATTGGTAGGCCAATGGGTTAAATACTTACGCCGAGAGCGCGAGGATGGTTGAGAGTGTAGGCGACCACGTCAGTCTGGGCGGAGGCGGTGGTGGTGGTGGAGGTAGCGGCGGTGGTGGGTGTGGTGGCGGGGGGAGGTCTGCAGTCCCCGCCGTTCAGCACCAGACTCGGCGGGGCGGCCGACAGATACCTCGGACTGCTCGATGTCACGTCCAAGCTCAGTTCCGGCAGTCTTTGCAATATTGTCACCAGTGGTTCCGCAACAGGTTTCTCCACTTTAACAGGTTTTGGCTCCGGGGCAGGAACCACACTCGGCTGTAAATGTTTAAATCGGTTGTAGGAGAAAAACTTTTACAAAGTCTCTTCGATAAAAGTAAGAATAACACTGCAGGCTATAGTACTAGCATTTAATTTATATTTAAAAGTAACACAGTTGATGAAATGAAATTATTATTGCCCGTGTCAATACCATTTTCAATGTAGCGGGTGTCCCAAAAACAGGAATGTTGTAAAGTATAATCTCGGCCACTGAAAGTGGCAATTTAATTTTTTTTTTATGTCATTTAGGGGTGACATGGACCACCATGGTCAGCGTATCATCGTGCCTCTGTCATAGAGAATATTTTTACAAAATCATGTATATTATTTCTAAACAACGTCATCGCATTGGTTTCGCGGCAAGGGTTCTCAAGACACTCAAGACACTCAAAACATCAAGGTTCAAATTGCCAGTCCAAGTCAAAAGCAATTCAAGCTGAATCTCAGTAACTTAATAGTTTACTTCAGAATATTTTTTCCATTTGAATTGGCACCATCATGATGTCTGAAAAAAATAACGTGAAAAACAATGTTGTGGAATAATATAAAATTCATTATTTTGTCTTGAAATAGGTCTTTATCAAAAGAACGAAGATCAAACCATTGACATATCTCCAAAATGAACTTATAAAACGGTCTAAAAACAATTAAAGCTGAATTATGGTAACATGGAAAAATTTATTCCACTTTATATCAGAAAATTTGTTCCACTTGAATTTGTACCATCACGATGACCAATGAAATCAATGTTGTGAAAAAAAAATAGAATATCAGATCTTTTGTTTTGAAATAGGCCTTTAATTGAAGAAGGAATATGTGCATTAACTAATCTCTATATGGAACTGACTAAAAACCAACTATCAAGTATTTATAACAACCAAAACATTACATTTTAAATATTTTCCTGTTCTTTGGACCACCCCAAAACCAAACTGTACCTCCAAATCATAAAACATTGATCATTAAAATCAGGACTTGGCTTTAGACCTGAAGCAAAAATGAGTATCAAAATGGTTATAGACTAACCAAAAAAAATTACAAATTTCCTAATGAATGATAGCCTAAGAGTTAATCAAAATATATTAATTGAATTTAGCCTACATTAAATTTGTTATTACTTTCTTATAGAATTAAGTCATAAAATTTACTTTTTTTAATGACAGTCTGCATCGACCCTTTCCCATGCACATCATCTTCCACCTGGACTCCCCCCCCCCAAAAGATGTAATTCATGGACAGTCCCTAATCGAGTGGAACAATTAGACTGAACAAAATACACCATAGTCTTAGATTCTGGTCAGATACAATTCCATAAAAGCAATTAAAATTGAGCTGTTGCTAAAGCTACTAGTTCAGAATTCATTTTCAAAGTTTGCAAAATATATTTTTATGTAAAAGCAAAATCTTCATCAATTCAGATATTTCCTCTCCGACTTCGAAAAATGCTATTATGCTACAATTCAGTCGGTAGAATTATACGACTTTTTAGTTACAGGGAAAAATTAAGAGAGACTTAGTTTCATGGTTTTTACAAATTAAAAACTAATCAAAAAAGGTCTGAAACCAAAATTTGAAGGGTATTCTGACCTGAGCGGCCACTGTGGGGGGTGTCAGCGTCACCGGTGTGTTCTGCTGCTCTAGGTTCTTCTTCTTCGCTTGGATGAGCGCTTCTTTGGCCTGGCGATGGTCGGCGAGGAGCTGGTCGAATGGCTTACTCCGACCCGTGACGGCTCGCCGCAAGCTCATAGGATGAGACTGTAATCATATTGACTCGTTATATAATAACTTACACTAAACTCTTAATAAAGAACTCGAGAAACAAAATGTTAAAATATCCAGCAGAACTTCTAATAATAAGTAAGCATTAGAATGTCCATGAACAAAAGAAAAACTCAACAACATGAATTTAAGAACTTAACTGTTCAGACTGCTCCATGTTCTATACCAGACGTAAGCCGTTCCTTTAAAAAATGGTTGTCAGGACACATCCGAAAACCATCTTTAAATAGCCAAAAATAAAAATTTGTTCAACATCTTGTCAACAATAGCCATGGTTTAAAAACTGTTTAGAAATCTTATATAACAGTGAAAAATCACATTTTATGACTACTATGGAAGAACTGCATATTTACACCTTCAAAAACAATCCAACAATTTTCTTAATGAAAAACTAAAATATAATTCAAATGTCTTATTTAACCGTACTGATGAATTTCAGACAAAGATTACATATGTGATAACAGGGATTAAAGGTCAGCAGGTGGGAGTAGGATGACAAGACCAGACCACTTCCTCAGTCGAAGTCTATCGCCGGCCGGCACATGTACAGTTTTTTAAAGTGTTTTAGTAAAAGTGTCTGTTTAAAACTGAACGATTTTTAAATGTAAAAAATTTTGATACCTATTTGACAAGTTATGAGTTAAATGTTTTTTTATAACCTGGAGATGGGATTTTACATCCCAAAATGTACATAGTTTTTTAAAACTTAATGAACTGTTTGAATGAAAGGTACGTAACCTAGAATAAATAACAGTAAGCAAATAGTTGTCATCACTACCTTTGGTTATATGATTAGTTTTATCTGAATCAGATGACTGATGTTTATAAAAGTAGTTTACGTTTACATGTTTTCTATTGATGTTTTCTAAAATAAACCTTAAATTTATCTCTTGTTATCATAATAAAACTGAGATACCTTTGTGGTTTTTTCCAGTTATAGATTTAAAATAATGTTTCAGTTTAGTTTTTTCAGTTATTTTTTATATGGTAGTACAAAATCTTTTTACACAACAAGTGTTAAAATCTTAGACTTTTCAACCATTAAAAATGAGCTTATGGGTCAAATTTATAAAATAAAACAAAAATTGCCATATCCTGCAGCTCTTGAGCTCTTGAGCCCAGTGCCATCTAGAGCTCATAGATCTAGACTTGGGCCTAAGCCTAGTGGCAAATCCGGCAATGGTGCTTCTAGCAGTTCCTACAATTGTTGCTTCTTTCATAAAGTTATCAACAATCTCTTTGAGTGCAAAGTTAACAAAACAGGCTACAGTATTACTAAATTGTCACTGACAAAACTAAGAATTACACATGTTATTTCAATTTTATATTATTTTCACAGTTACAACATAAAATTGAAAGTTAAAAATAAAATACAACCACCACCACCAAACTCATTTACGCCATCTATATTTCCATATTTTAGCAGTTGCTACTTTTGCGTTAAAAGGAAATTTTTCCCTCTCTCTCGGCAATATCCTTTTAATTTTATCCTGACTTTCAGCATTAACTTAACATTTTTGCTGACTTTTCCTCAAGCTAAACTTTTAGGAGGTATACCTTGCACGTCAAGGACCATGTACAAGGCTTCATAGTCTCCGCAGTGATGACTCCGCAGTGTTTATCAGGATCATATTCCCTTTCCTTGATGGGGGCGTGTTTCCGCGGTGGACGGCGCGGGGCTTTGGCAACGATGGGGGCAGCGACGGCGGGGGCGGTAGCCGCAGGTCCCCCCGCCAGAGGAGTCAGAGCCACGATAGGCTGCAAGCTCTCACCCTGCAAATAATGTGTTAATAATATTTGAAAATGTTAAAAGTTCACCTTTCTCTTTAAAGGGTCTATGCCGCATCTTTACCCATGCCGTGTTGTGATTTGAATGTCAGTTTAGCCAAACCTTTAAATGTTTGATTTTCTTAGTTTGAATTGTAATGTACATGTTAATGAATTTTTTTTATGTTGATTACTTCTACTGCTGAGATAATATTTTTTACATCAAACTACACAGAAACGCCTGTTTTCTGTGCCTTACTCTTGGCTGGAAAGCTACTCTTTGCCAATAACTGGAAGGTAATTTTATTGTGCAGTGCAAAGTAAATTTACTGTACACTAGGAAACGGAAATAACAGAAGTAAACAATCAACACAATCAGCTGTTTGCAGTAAACTAACATTTAATGTTTTAATAGGTTACTATAGAGGAATGTAGTGGCAGTATTGGTGACAGTACCAAATGTTTGTTTATTGTAGGCTAGGTTTGAAGAATTGAGAAATGTAGCGGTTTATGCAAAAAAGAAGTTATGATTAAATATGTTTTTCTGAGTAGTATGATGTAAAGTATCGTACGTCACACGCCCGGTAAGTTTTACTGAACTCGCATAACAATCAAGCAATCGCCTCTGGCTCTCACGGAAACTATCATGCTCGTCTGGTAAAAGAGTACTTATTAGTCAAGTAACTTAATATACTATTATGTCAGCCTGATGATGAGGTTACCTTGAAACCTCAGTCCCCTTTTAAAAGGTGCAAAAAAGAATCATTGACAAAATGAATAAAGGTAACAATAAATAATTTATATAAAATAATCAAACCATTAAATGAAAAAACCTCTTCATATAAATAGGGGGTCTTGGGGGGACAAAGAAAGTGTTCCTGCATTCCTCACACCCATTACAGAGGATAAACATTTCGTTTTGGAAAAAAGGGGGTTTCAGGGGGACAATGAAAGCATTATTGCATTCCTTACACCAAGAATAGAGGGTAGGCTATATAAAAACCCAGGGAGATTTTTGATATTAACACATATAAATTATTGAACCCTTGAGGTTTAATACCAACTCCATGTCTTATTCTCTTGTAATTGCCCAACATCTCATGATTCTGCCCTACACACCGCCATTCAAAGAGCAGCTCCATAAAGTTCCACAGGCTACAACTAGTACTTTGTTGAGTTAACAACTCAACTTGAGCACGAAGTTAAAGAAATATCACAAAATGTTCACTGACAAAACAGAATACATGTCATTTTGATCTGATATTATTTTTATAATTGCAATATAAATGTTAGACCACCACATAATTAGTTTTTGAAAACATAATAAAATACAAATAGTGAAAACATAAATAAAATACAAATAGAAAGACTTCACTGACTTCTTTGTTTAACTGGAGGCAAAATGACTATGTTTATATTCCGATCCGAATTTAATCAAAGATGATTAAAACTCACATGAACACTTAAAATTACTTTGAGCACATTTTTTGTTGAGTATTTATAGCTACTAATTTAGCATTCATTTTATTTATATCAAAAGTTGGATTATAATTTCTGTTGAAATCAGCAAAAATCGATATGAAAAATGTTGTCACCTATAAATTATTCACTACCCATGAACATCATGATCGATCGCGTTCCTCCCACATTTTCATTTATGAGAGAAAGTTATGAACAATAATTCGTAATCATCTGAACTTGAAAATAACTAGTATTCCTGTAATTTATTGATTATACAAGCAAATTTTTTATTTTCACGGCAAAAGCCAATGACTGAACAGGTAGTGACGAACCTTTGAAGAGCCGGGTTCTGGTATCGGCGTCTCCAGAGTGAGGGAGATCGGTAGGCTCGGAGGTGGGTTGACCACTCCCTCTCTCCCCTTGCTGTCTTTGGTCGGTGTCTTTTTTGTGCTTGTTTTTACTTTTGTTTTGACTTTCACCTTTTCTGAGACAGTCATCTCGGCAGGTGGCTGTGCCGGTTGGTTGTCCGGTCGGTTTACATGCCTCGTTTCTGGAAAGTAAAAACACACTTTTAAATACCTTAAGAAAAGTCATTAACCATTAAAAACCAGTTTGACTGTAACTTTCTTTGACCTAAAAAAGGGAATATTTTGAATATTGTTGTTTTATTGTTGAATTTAAAACTACCGACTTGTTTTGCACTGGTGAGGCGTGAAGATTTTGCTCTGGTTAATGCATAATTATTTTTACAATACCGTTGAAAAGAGAAAATTAAAGGAAGTTTTCATAATGAGGTGAAATATCAAGAAATTATTGATAAAAATGTTAAATGTTGTAAAGTTTAAGAAATGTTAAAGAAAATGAAATGACATGAAATGAAATGGAAGAAATGTTTAAGAAAGTTAAATGTTGTTAAGTTTAAGTGTTGTTGTAAGTTAATAAGAATAACTTTGTGTTATTGTAATTCACAATAAGACATGCTACTAGTTCTTCGTCTGCTAAATAAATCACTCTTATTCCACAGTGGGAAAAGTGGTGGTCCCTAACACTGGTGGGGTGTGTCGTCTGCCGTGCTGAACTAATCTGTTTCGGGCCATCTGAAATTAACAATGTCCCCTTCAAATAGACAATTTATGTACTTAATCATAACAATTAATTAGTAATAACAATTGTACCCCTCGAGGAAGCAAAATATATTATATTTGGGGAAAAAATCCTTGAAGTAGAACACTGCAGTAGTGGTGTCCTATGTTACACCTCACAGCGGCTTACGAAATGTCACGAGAGCTACCATACATTTCTGGACACGCTGTATTGGCTGCAACTTTGGGGGGGAGTGGGAGCGGAGGCCCTCTTTGTTAGGCACGGAGGATGTATGCCCACGAGACATGCAGAGTTTTGTGAATCCAGCCTGTCTAGTCGCTGGTGCTTGCTTGTAAATTGAGAGTTTGAAGTGGACGTTTGAATGTCACTGGATACATTTATCAAATTCTTGCTGTTAATGAATGAAAATAACAAGGAAGTGTAAAGTAAGCATTACTTTTTAATGATACATAAAAATTAAATTATTATTTCTGGCTATCGCAGATTCCACAGGACCGTGGACCACACACCTATTGTTTGATATCTAGAAGCTGATATGATATTTATTTAGAAGCCTGCAGTTTAAAAAAGCTAGGATAGCTCATTTATCAAATATTGGGATTTGAAAGAGGAGTACAGCTCTGAGTCAATTTCAATTTCAATTAAGTAACAGAAAAAAAATACTATACATTAACCCTCGGATTATCCGGACTAATGTGGAAGAATACTGACTCAATAACAGAAGTTTTGGATAGCTTTGATATGGTTAAAAAGTGATTTGGTAAAAAGTGCCTCATATCATGATGCTGCAAATCAAATATCAGACGGTACAAGTTTTTTTTATATTTTTATATCAGACAAGCAGTAAGTATTTTCATGCCTTACAATGCATACAATGTACTCCCTCTTATCCCACTACCAAGGACCAAGACCCAGCTGGATATCGATTTGGCCAGTCAAACCGATGTGTCCTAAAATTTGTCTAATACGTCATCCATATGCAAACTATAATCAATTAATTAAAATGGTAAAAATAAAGACATTTTTATAATAGTTTGCCCCTAATACTTTTCATGGGAATCATCAATATTGTCCACTTCCTACCAATGTCATCCAGTTAAAACGACGTTTTGAAAAAAATTGACAAGCTAAATAAAAGTCAATTATGCGGAATATGGACCGGTTCAAGTGGTTGTTTAGCTAAATAGGCTAAAAACTTGCCAAAAATGTGTCAGGGTGTCTACCAGATTTCATATATAACATTCCCAAATTTTAAAAGATTTAAAAAAATCCCTGTGCATTAAAATTGGCCTTGTTGCCTCCTAAAACGAAAGCATAAACATACTCTTTATACATTTTTTAAACTTTTTTTATGGCTGCAATATGACCAAGTGATTCAACGGCCGCGATATGTCCAAAAGATTTATTGGCCGCAATGTGACCAAGAAATTTGTTGACAATGGAAAGACCCCGAAATTTTTCAGCCGCAATATGACTGAGATAATACCGAGACAATGATACCGAGATTTGACTGCCAAGATGTAAACTATGAAAACAGCAAGCCGCAATGCGTCCAAGAGATTTGCCAGCCACATTGTAGCCAATAGATATGACGACCGCCAAAAGAGAAAGAGACTTGTCGGCCACAAAATGACCCAGAAATCTCTAAATATCCAAAATCTTTGAAAAAGTGGTTAACAATTGGTTAATAGATTTTTTGGAGAACAAAAATATTTTGGATATATATATACATCATGGGTTTAGAAAGCAAAAATAAATCCACAGTCACAACCGCTGTTAGTTTAATTGAATCACTCACAGAATCAATGGATAGAGGTGAACATGTCTTAGGTGATTTTATGGACCTGTCAATGGCATTCGATAGTGTAAATCATCAATCGTTTCTTTCTAAATTACAGGAATTAGGAGTAACACACAACTCCTTTAATTGGTTTCTCAATTATATTTGACAAATAGGCGATGTATCAGTTCAGAATTGTTTTAAAGAACTTAATATCCTCATTGTCTACTGACTTTGTGAACAGAACTCTTATCATGTTTGTTAAAACTAGCTCATTAAAACAAGACAACAATCACGAGTCATACCATAGATTTGCTGGCAATGAAGTAAACAACAGATTTTCCAGTCACAAAATTACTGTAATATTTGTTTGTTGTGATTCAATCGAGAGATTTGCTAGCCACGATATCGATAACAGTGAAGAAAACAACTAACTGTTTCCTTTGGTTTTATCAGTAAATTTGAATTTCTTTATCAAATTTTTATATCCATTAATTTTTCCCGACCATTCCTAACCTTACAAAATCCCCAACATTTTCCTGACTTCCTGAATTGTTGACTTGTAGACACCTTGTGTGTTTACACAATTTTTTTTGTAACCTCGTGTGGTCTGGATAATCCAGGTTCCAGATAATTCAGGGCCAGATAATCCGAGGTGTTCTATATATTAAATTATAAATGCAAGAGGTAAGTTTCTGGTAATTTATACAAATAAATCAAATTAAGTTTCATGATTTAAAAAATATATAAATATGTAAATTATTAACAATAGCTTTTTTAACCACAAATCTGAATTATCTACCACAGCACTTATTATTATATTTACTCTAAAAATTTGCATGATGCTAAAATTTTAGCCACAATGTTCAGTCATGTTTTTAGCATTTTTTAACAATAGTCTCTCATAAACCCAGAGCGCAAACATAAGGACCGATATTTGTTTGCCACAATATAATGCAAAAACGTTATTTGTCTAAAGCGATGTGACAATATTTATTAAATTTGACATTGCGCTATTCGTTTATTATGACGCAATGACAATATTCGATCACCATGATGCGATGACAACATTTCTTTACCTTTAGTGCAATGACAATATTATATCATCGTGAAGTGATGACAATATTTGTTCATCTTTGATGCAATGACAATATTCTATCATCATGAAGCAACGATGATAATATTTGATCACAGTGACACGAGGCATATGTCCACTCTGTGTATCGTCGGTGAATAAACAATACCGCCTTAATAACAAATCCCACACTTTACAGGAGAGAAGAAAAACTTAGTTACACCGCCTATCTGCTTAGTCACATCAAAAATGTATAAGAATAAGAAAGCAGACGGGTGGTTTATTCCTATTTCTTGGGAGTTATTAGAGCAGTGCTATACTAACACTATCCCTCGGATTTTTGGTGAACTACGACCGCCATTACGTTCAGGATTACACTACGGTTGCTAGGATACCAAAAACTCAATTTTCTAAGATTTGTCAGACAGGTGGTATTGTTTCTTCACCGACAATATGAAGAAAAACTAAATAATTAGAGATATACAGAAGAATAAAAATAGTAGTAATATCTATGCTTACCAAAGTGGTGTAACAAAGCTTGAGGTTTGATGAGGAGTCCGCAAGTTTCGCACATGATCACTGAGAAAGGATCCTTCTCTGGACACAGTCCGAAAGTCTTCATGTCTGATCAGCATAACTCACATTTAATATCAACTCACCCTATTCATAATCAACTAAATCAAAATATGCCTATTAACAAGATATTCTTCTGAATAAACAAAAGGCGTGGAGAAGGCTATACATTTGGGTGTGATGTATGCCTTGGAGCAGAAGAAAGAAGTGGAAGAATGGATCCGGAACGGTAACAACCATCAGTCCACATACAGCAGTTGGATCTGTTTTAAGTTCCTTAGGGAAATAATTTGATATTTGTGTTTGGTTTGGACTTTAAAATTTTGTCTACTTTTGAATTTCTAAAACTCCAAGTGTTTTGATCTTTTTTGGGTTTAGTACTTTTTATTTTACTACTCAACAGTATTTTTTTTTAAACCGTGAACAATTTCCGAAGCATTCTCAGACTAAGCGAGGAGAGGTTGGACTAGGGGAAGCCTATTGTACCTACGGCACTGTTGGACCAAGCAAGGAGTCGGACCATCCGAGGTTGGACTAGCGGGGTTCTACTGTACTATCAATAAACCAATGTACCGATATACAGGGTGTCCATCTCAACAGTGCCATCACTGGAATCTCAGAAACTAATGGATTTGGAGAAACCTTCAAATGGGGGCCTTTTTTGAGACATTTAAAAATATGAATTCCCTTTCTTCTAAATGACCGCCATTTTCCAATATGACAGACAACTTTGATTTTCCTTATGGAACACCCTATATTTTATGGCGTATTTGGATTCTACGCTTAATTTTAAGAACTTATTACTCTTTAACATTTTTTTCCTAAACCCAGTGATTAAGGAAATATAATTAGATAAAGTTTGATTTTCCCCGATTTCAAATGCATTGTGTCATCCCATGCAATACTTATGGAGTACAAACTATTTATATGATTGAATCTAAACTAAAGTCACATTTTAATCACTTTAGTTCTTTGGTAATTTTGATTTAACCTAATCGTTATCGATATGCCTAATACTGACAATAACGCATGGGGAAAAATTTAACTTTAACGGCTTATATCTCCTAAACAATTTGGTTTAGGGAAAAATGTCAGGGAGTAAAAAGTTCTTAAAATTAAGCCTAAAACCCAAACACGCCATAAAATAAAGGTGTTCCGTGAGAAAAATCAAAGTTATCCACCATATTGGAAAATGGCGGCCATTTAGAAGAAAATAGAATTCATATTTTCAAATTTATTTAAAAAATAGGCGAAGTCCCTCATTTAAAGTTTTCTCTAAATCCAATAGTTTCTAAAAGCAATGGTGGCACAGTTAAGTTGGACACCCGTATACCAAAGTACTAATGTTGCCATGTTTCCATCAATCTTTATTTGTTTGTAAATTCACATTTATTATAAGACTCATTCTTACGCTCAGGCTAAATGGCCCATGTAAGAATTAAATTCCATTAGCATAAATATGTTTTTTTTTCTATTTAGTTGTCTATAACATACACATGCCTTAGTTTCAATATTTATGCCATCATGTGAATATGCGTTTTCCTCCACCTACTATCTACAGTCGTCTTTTAGTCCCTGGAATAGAATACTAAAGTACTAGTTTATATTCCATGGGATTTACTTACTTACTTTTAGTCTCATGGGACTAAAAGTAATCTCATAAGAAATACATGGGAAGAAATCCGGCAACACCGCGGTGGACAGTGAGAAAATATGGCAACGCTGTCGATTTTAATTTCTTTCTCTATGTTGAAGAGAGTGTCACAGCATCCGAGCGTCCGTTTCCGTTGTCTACAGGACAGCGTATCCATTTTGAGTTTGCTGTAGTTTAGGCTATATTCCTGCATATATGTGAACAAATAAGTTAGGCCTAGAGTATTTTTAAAGAAGAGTGTGAATAAAATGGTTAAAATTAAAGCCTAAATACCTTGCATTATTCATTTATATAGGCCATGTGATTGTAATGCAGTTTGTTGAAGCAACGGATCATCTGAAGGTTACTGTTAGGTCTGTTTAGGTTACTGTTATACCTAATTATTGTTAATGGTGTAGGTTGAAGAAAAATTTTGTGTGCATCACAGGACTAAAGTACTTTAGTCCCTAGATGCACAAATAACTATTGATTAACAGTTTAATGGAAATAAAGTAGTACTTTTGATTTGATTTGATTTGTATACCATATTGCATGTTGAATGCAATGTGCAACTACATAACTCAAACTACATAATCGTATTTCTAATAAACTGTTGCTAAGAAATTAAAGTTTGATGATCAGGATAGAAAGCCCTTACCTTCTTTTGGCAATTTCATGACGCAGCCTTTGTTCTTGTCGACCGGTGTCGGTTCGGGTGGTTTGTCGGCTGTAAATCATAGCTTGATTAGCAAAAGTTTAATGAGTAGTCCAAAAAATGAACTCAACCACAATGCCACCAAATTTGTAGGGATTTATTCTATTTTTAACATGTTTTGTTGTATAAGTTAATTATACCTTAAAAAGGAATGAGGAGTGTAAGTAAATGTTGAAAGCAACAAAATTAATACATTAACAGCCACAGTGGTTTTGTCGCATTGGCAAAACCTAGGTAGGCAGAACACCTTTCCAACCCCACGGAAGATATTAACCTGATGGGCAAACTTATCCTTTACCAGGTTGCAGAAAGGTCTTTAATAACAAGCAACTTTGTCACTGAATTCATCCCCTACGGAATTTTTTTATCTTTGGCACTAAAAACACTCGAACCTACTTTTTCTACAGAAAAGGCATGCTAATTCTGCAATCATTATAATAGATAAAAATTAAATGTAAATTACACAGTGTAAAAATGAATAAATCGTTTTTAGTTTTTGATTGAATATGGTTTTGTACAATCTTTCCTGTACAGATTTATCTGCATATTTTGGTGATAAGAATCAAATAAATATTGAAAAACGAGAATGCAAGCAGCATGTGACTTAAAGGAGCAAATTTTTATTCTGGAATATTGCCTGTTTTATATGTAAAAACCCATAATTTCAGGGGTTTTAATGCCCTCCACAAACAGGAATCGGACCTGCTCATTCTTCAATTCGAAATAACTTGCCAAGTGGGTTATAGGGAATAATATTCCTTCAACATTTAAAGGAAATCGGGGGCTTGCACAATAAATTACAAGGTAATAAAATCAGTAACCTACCAAATCTGATTGGATGATTTGCTGATATTATCAGCTTGTAATTTATTGTAGAACATGCCTCAGACGATAATTGCGGCTGTTACAGTGCAAAATCCCCTTAAGACAACGTCCTGTATTTAATAAATTCACACTTTCATCGATAAATTGGTTATTTTTTGTACTTTAACTTGGGGAGAGGGCTTAATATTGTATTTTTATTTTCTTCAATAAATAATATGAATTAAAATTACAGTTGGTGCTTAGATTCCTCTCAAGGTTCTCAAAGCCCCAATGATTTTGAAAAGTAGAACAACCTATTTTCATGTTTTATGGTGTTTCTGGCATACAGGAGCCTCATAACAAAAAGTTATCATGGTCCCATTCCTCAGAGCCACTGTGCGGGTGATGGCAACAGCTCATTATTCCATAGGGAATTCGCTAATAATTGATATAGCAACCTATGCCGTGCAAAAAAACAGGGACCTGTTGTCGCTAATATAGGAAAGAAGCTGGTAACAGGGAAACAAGTTGGTAACTAACTGGGAAACAAGTTGGTAATTGACTTCAGGTCCCACTTCCCAAATGAGCAAGCCAGTTGGCAGCCATCATAGTGAGAGTATGTGAGTCAGTGGCACCACGAAACTAGCTGACATCCATCAGCGGATGAGTGAAGTAATACCAGTTCATCATAGCAGAATAATATTATCCAGTTCCAA
The DNA here is from genome assembly GCA_035578135.1 of Flexamia atlantica. Taxonomy (NCBI): domain Eukaryota; kingdom Metazoa; phylum Arthropoda; class Insecta; order Hemiptera; family Cicadellidae; genus Flexamia; species Flexamia atlantica. Next base: position 45,838,304 of record JAQJVK010000007.1, on the reverse strand, counting down.
AAATCACCATCCCGACAGCATATTTCTTTCCATTCCTCTAATATTCTACCTTCCAACTTGAGGTCACTTTCCAACTTCTCGATTTCTCATTAGAAAAGCTTATTGAACTTTGAAAGTGTAAGTGTATCATATATTTTTAGTTCAGATTTAAGGATCTATTTTTTTGCTTTATTTTTGTACCTGATACGGCTGAACTTAGAATCCATCTCCATTGTTAAAATCAACGCTTAGAATAAATATTTTCTATTTGATATAAATATTTGGATTCCTTAAAAACATGTTTTGTGGTTATTAATGTAAGACATATTGTAATTGTAAATAAATAATGTAGATAGGTCATTGTTTTACCGTGTTATTAAAATATTGATTCTAGTTTATCTTTTTACTAACATATTTCAATTTGAGACACTGACGATCCTTGAGTATATTCAAGGATTGCAGGAATTATTGGCTGGTTTATGTGAAAAATGTGATACTGCGATGATTGTAGGAGTGAAAAGTGATACAGTGATGGATATGTCTAATAGCTTAACCAACGTGGATGTAAAACTGTAAAATCACTGAGAAAAGGTTCGTGGTTAAAAAATTCCAAAATGTTGTTGAGTAAAATTATGAAGATTTCTTATTTGAGAAGCCATGGTGGCTGCCCCCCCCCCCCCCCCGGCCCGCCCCTTAAATCCGCCCCTGCACATCACATACAGTGTGTTCATTTTTTTGGTGCACACCATTGGGATCTTGTAAACTATGAGAGATAGAAGAAGGGTAAATCAGCAAAATAATGTGTAATAATAGGATAAGTAATGGTGAATTTCAAATATTCGACCAAACTCATTCCCTACACTCAAATAACCATTTTTGACTAAAAACTAAAGTTGCCTGTGATTTGCCTATTATTAATTTGTCCCTAATTTGCCTTGTAAGATACAAGACAGTAAGTGGGATGAAATTTCCATAAATATTTGGTCATATATGCGATATCACCATTTATGGTTGTTAGAGATAATGTTCAAGTCAACAATTTTAATTGTCAACATGTAAAATTTTATTTTTCATTGGAAAGATTTCTTTCTCCGATTACAAGTATACAACAGATGTGATATTTTCCTCGTAAAATGCGTTTGCTATCAAACAAAATATTTGTTATAAATGATGATGGGTAATGATGTACTGGATCTATAATACAAATTAAAAATATGGAAATCAACTGATTAGTAATAAACAGCTGATTAAATGGAAACAACTCAAAGGCAGCAAAAAGCCATTTTATGGACAAATACGCACCTTCATTTAAAACAGCTGATTTGTTTATAAATTAGCGTTTCACTGTCAATCAGCTGTTTCTGGTCAATCAGCTCTTTCCCTTTACTTTACGGGAAACAGCTGTTGCTAATAGGAACAGCATTGCGATGTATCCAATACGTCATAATCCATTGAATATTTTTAATTTATTGTATGTTAATGTTAATTAATTATTGTACATGTTAATGGGTTATGGTGAACTGAATTCATAATAAATATAAAAGAAAAGGGCAACAGCTGATATATGGTTAACAGCTGATTGATTAGGGACGGCTGGTTAACAGTGAAAAGCTAATTTACAAACAAATCAGCTGTTTTAAATGAAGATGCGTATTTGTCCTTCAAACAGCTTTATGCTGCCAATCCACTCCCAGCTGTTTATTACTAATTCACTATTTTCCATATTTTTCATTTTTCTGATGAATCCACTACATTATTACTCGTTATCATTTATAAAAAATATTTTATTTGACTGCAAACACATTTGATGAGGAAAATATCACATGTGTGCACTATTTAAAACCTAATTTATACATGTTAATGCACTATTTTTGTAACAAAGAAAAAACTATCTTTGCAATAAAAAATAAAATTTTATATGTTGACATTTAAAATTGTGGACTTGGACATTACTCTAAAAAACCATAAATGGTATCAAATTTTTACCAAAATATTTAGATTCTATATAAAATTTCATGCAGATTTCACTCACTTATAGTCTCGTACCTTAAATAAATAAGTGAGTTACGGGAAATTTTACTTTTTGGGCAAAAATGGTTATTAGAGCATGGCGAATGAGTTTGGTAGAATATTCATAATTGCTCAATACCATTTTACTTGTCCTACTATCACACATTACTTAGCTAATTTAACCTTTCTTAAATCTCTCATAGTTTACAACGCCGCTGCAAAGGTGAGTGTCGAGGTCGAGTTAGAAACACGAGCGGTTGTGTATAGTCCCTACCCACTGCTGGAGAAGTGAGTAGTGAGTCAATTGTAAACTCACCTGTCAGTTGATCTTTGAATTGTTTAATCCACCATGTGGGACGTCAACGTTTTAGACGACACATCTGTCAAACTAAAAAGCCAAATGTAAACAGTGATAAATGAGGGATGAGTGACTCACTCTCCCAAACCCACTTCTCACCCACTTCAAAAATTGGGCCCCTGGGATGGGTAATGACCGACTGTTAAATAACATTATTCTTCCAACTACCCCATATTTCACAATGCTTACTTGATTAAGGACCCAAAACGTCTGTTGAAAGGAACTGACGCTGCCTCACCTCAGGTTAGTTTAAAAGATGAATAAACTAACTTGGTGCCGAATCAATCTGTGCACTAAGAATAATGGAAAACAAAGATGTTTTGCATCCCTAATGACGTAAACATTCTGAAATGTGAAGTTTTAAATAGTATTGTGTTATTTCCAAACTCAACCCAAAAGTGTGGAGGGAACCTATAATGCTGTTGTCGAATTTGAAAGCAGTGGGTAGGGACTAGGGAATCCATTCGCGGATTATATTTCAATCCCAGAATTACACGATAGAATAGCAAATCCTAGGAACATTTTTAATTTAATGACACAGGCTTGAATTTAAAAAAATTCTAATATTCAACCCTTTGGTCCCCAGTTTTAGGAAACCCTGTATTTAACTTGAATTCCAAAGTGTTTTACTTCTATAAATTTGAATGACTGATCAATACTCTGATAGTATATCTGCAATCAGTGTGAGACATCTAACATGATATATGGTTGTGGATAAAAAGTCAAATGCAGTTTGCAACCACCAAACACTAGCAAGTGAAAAATATTCCATCAACTATTCATAATTATCTAAAGATGTTTTATAATATAAATACATATATTTAAAATCATACTGACCTACACACATATTTCAAGGTTAGGAATCACATAGAAGGAGATTACAGGAAGGATGGGCTTGATTGTTTCACTCTCACAGTCATATTTGAACTCTACAGTCAAATCAAATGCCAGCCTTAAAAGCATATTCTTCACACCTGAGATGTCAAAAAATAATAACTAAATAAATAGTTTGTACAGCAGTGAAATAATAAGTAAAAGAAGTCACAATGTTGACTTTACAAAATCATACAAAGACAGTGCAGCTCAGCTGCAGTAACAGGTGACTTCGCTTTACTCAATGTTTTTATTCCGATTTTAGGCAACAATCCAACAGATCTCAACTAGATGAAGCCACATATCGAGGTTTATAAACAGGGGCGGATCTAGGAAGTTGTTCAGGGGGGGGCGCATTCCGGGGGGCCTGGGGGGTATGGAATACCCCCCAGACAAAAGGGGGGTCCGGGGGTCCTCCCCCGGGAAAATTTTAAAATTTAGACTTAAATGATATGGGTTTTTAAGCATTTAAGGCACTAAATTTAGAGTTTAGTTAATCATAATACAGTACGTTATTTTCTTCAGCTTACAGTATTAGAAACGTTTTAGTTCATCGCGATCGCGGGGGTTAGTGAGGTTCATTGTATGTGATGCGGAAAGTGAAAAGAGACATCAAGTCGAAATTTTCCGGTTTTGAGTTATTAACATCCTGAAATTCAGCATCAAATTACAAACAATTTGACATATAATTTATAGTGCTATAATTTTTCGCCTTTGAGTTGTTGGCATTTTAATATTAACTAGTTAAACGGGTATTTTAGGTAATAAGAGCCCGGAACTTCAAACGTTCACAGAATACTTATTATTAGTCTAGTATTTAAGAAATGAATTAGGTATCAAAATAAAGCTGAAAGCTAGTTCTTTAAAACTGAATAAAAAGAGACGTGATACACTTACAATTTCAATTTTTTTTTTTTTTTTTTTTTTTTTGTTTAAAAAAACAAAAAAGTGAGAAGTTAGAAAAGGGACCTCAACTCGGAAGGCAGAATACCGAGGAATTAAAGAGAAATACAATATCAAGACGGTGATTTTCGACAATGTATACTCGGACTTAGACAATATTCTTTTACAACGAAAAACTTGAAGTAGTTCACTTATCCGCCGATAGATGTCAGGAGAGACTAGTTTTGTAATGCCCCTGACGACTCTGTCAGTGCGGGCTTGCACATTTGGGAAATGGAACCTGAAGTCGCCCGCCATGTTATTTCCCATTTAAGCGACTTGAGGTTCCTTTTCGTATGCTAAATAGACATAGACTGCTAAATCGATTATTTTTAATATTTATCGATTTCTTATCGCTAAAATAACAGACCCGAACCGAACCGTACACAAACAACTGCGTTGTGTTTCGTCAAATTGCCGATTAAAGGTAGAGCACGATGCCAGAACGAAATTACCCCTCCGCGCACTATCACGTTTAGCTCCACAATTTAGTAGGAATGCAGACAGTTATTTAGTTAAAATATATAACCTCAATTAGACAATGTTGAAATGGGATGTTTGGATTGTATATTAAGAAATAACTCTAATACATCAATCTGAATAAGTGCAAGCCCTATGAATTTTTGTGTAAGTGAATCCCATTTCAGGCCCCAACTATTAAAACGTAAAACAAACTCTGGGCCTGAGGGGGGGGCGGTCGCCCCCCTCGCCCCCCCTCTGGATCCGCCACTGTTTATAAAGAACACCTGGTAGACCGAGCTTTGATTGGTATTATTTCATCCTTACCCAGTTCATCCAGTTTACCAGTTCATTCAATTACTATAAAATATTTCAGTGTCACAAAATTTATAAATACGGTACATTTTTTCATTACTCAATGAAATCTTTATCCCACCTATATTTTTCCTAGATGGCCGCAGTTTGCAAACAGCTGCTATGATTACTTTATTTATTTAAATTTTAATTGTTTATTTTGTTGCGACTGTAAGGCCCAATGTTTAATTTTTGTAACATAAAAATTCATTTTATTATGAAATCAGATTATCTCTGGTCAAGTAACCTACATAGAATGTTTTTCAATCAGAAATTTTTCAGACTTTGAAAGAAATACTTGGAGCCGTTTTTAAGAAAATGTGCAATCAGGTAGATAATTAAGCAAGCATTCAGTCAAAGATTACTCATATAAGATTATAGGATATGTTGATAAATAAGCAAGCTCTATAATTTTCTATATCTCTTAAGGATAACGTAGGGGCAACGTACTGTGTTTACCACTTTTAATATTTCTGTAACCAATGGACATAGAGCAACGATTCAAAATATTAAATTGTTTGTTGTACATTACAAATGTTTAAATCCTCCGCTTTTGCATTTCTGTAGGAGCATGTTATTATGTGAAATAAATCAAATTCTGTCTCTTTGTTGTTTCTTGATAAATCTTGTAAAACGTTATATGGCATCTTCTAGTTGAAGTCTACTGGATATTGATTGAAAACCTCCCATTTCCAACATAACTCCATTAGCAAACCTGCATACTGATTCTTCATGTTATTCTTTTGGAGCATAAATAAAAAATGTAATACCTTGTATGTTAAGTTAAAATATGTTTTTAAGCATTTAAAATTCGCTGAATATGCAGATCTGCTGCAATGGGAGCATTTTAAAAAATCACAACATATTTGTACACAAACCAACATTACAATTCTCAATTCTTCAAACTAAACCTATAATAACCAAATATTTATCGAGGTACGGTACTGTTCAGCTGCAACAAACGTCCCTACATACATTTAACGTTTAGTATCAGAAGTGAACGGTAAATGTAATAAGCTGTTAATTTTACTGTTAACTGTTAGAGTAACTTTCTTGCCAACAGTAAGGAACAGAAAACTGTGGTTTCTGATTAATACAATTAAACTTTTTTCCTAATAATTAATTTGAAAATAATTGGAAAAACTCCCTTTTTTGATTTTGAATTTGTTCAATTTATTCGCATAATTTTTTTTAAACATGATTGGTTTATAATTTCTTATTTGTATTTTAATGGTGCTCTTCATGTATGTGCCACATTATTGAGTGGAGATTTTGACATTGACTTTGATTTGACCTTCAGTAGAGTATCTAAAATTACAAAATCCATGTCAACATTATTTATGGTCCATAAAACACCAATCTAAAATTACTCTTACACCTCTACTTTGACAATCTTTACGACATAGGGTTGACTGGCCTCTTATTATAGAGCTTAGGTGACAGCGGCAACCAGGGCCGGATTTAGAACTTTTGGGCCCCTAGGCTCACTCAGTGGTGCGGGCCCCCAGGGCCAGAGTGACCAAATGTCCGTTTTTAGTAGGACATGTCCTCCTTTTTAACCACTGTCCTCCGTTCTTCCCGACTTTGTTGGTCGCATTGCGGCCGATAAAATCAAAGCCTCACGTTCTTTTCTTGGCCGTCACATCTGGCTTTTTGTTATGGCCAGAAAATCTGTAATTTCTACAGCAGCTGACAGGCATATTCCTCGGTGATTCGCGACCGAAAAGTCTCTCGCGCTTTTGGTTATCTACTGACCACATTGTGGCCAGGAAATCTGTTGTTTATACTGCAGCTGGCAAATCTGCCGGTCACATTGCGGCTGTCAAACCGCGGTTGTTTGTACCAAAAGCAAAACTCTCGGTCATAATACCGTGGCTGGCAAGTCTCCCGGTCATATTGCGGCCGGAAAATCGCTGAGTGTTTCTGTGGCCAGCTAATCTCTCGGTCTCATTGCGGTCGGTAAATCTTTCGACATATTGCGGCCGATAAATCTGTCGGTCGCAAGTCTTTTGCGTCTCACTGTCGCATTGCAGCCGACAAAACCAAAGCCTCTCGTTATTTTCGTGGCCGTCACATCTGGCCTTTTGTTGTGGCCAGAAAATCAGAGATAGTGCTTAGCTATTCAATTTAAAAGTTGCATTGTTGATTTCACTGGTCAGGATTTTTTTTAATAGTATGGAAGGAAATGTAAGGCGAAAGTTGGAAATTTAATAGGTGAAATCTAGGGGATACCACATTTTAGGTTTACAGCGGCTGGCAAATTTCTCAGTCATATTATGACAATAGCAAATAGCTCTTCGCTAGGCTAGGCTCGTGGCCTGCGAACATCAGTTGTATCGCTGCCACAACATCGCTGCAATCTCGGACATTTCGCGGCCGTCATTTGGCAAAGCGTCTTCAACAAATCTCAGCGTCTCATACATTTCCAAGGGAAAGGGGGTTGAAATTGAGATATGGAGCAGAGGTCTGAAAATCTAGACCCCCCCCCAATCAAAATGATGAAATTATTCCCATTACTATTATTATCCTGTTATGTTGCCTAACTCCCGTATGGCCTGTGGTGCAGCCAAAGCTTGTGACGTCAATCGTAGACCCATATCCGGTTCTGCAAGCTCTATTAGCCTATCGAGTAAAAATATAGCCTAAATGAGGTGTGTCAGAAATAACCTTTTGATTGGTTAAAGTTAATTTTTGTCCTAGCTGCAGGTTATATGTTTCCGGTCCCCACGTCACAATTTGTTTTCATTTTCAACTGATACAACCTGAATACTATTATTATTTTCTTCTCTACTCTTTTTTTCTCTGCAGACCCCTTCCCCCCACCCCCACTTGGAGGACTTTGCAGCCGACAAAGCGTCGCTATGCGCAACTGTAGCTGGCCTGCAGTCGACGACGTTTAATCTTTTGAGTTGTCTGCTATTTAAGTGCTGAAATAACGTTGTTTATGATTCATGTTCAATCGGGATAACAATTGATAAATTATTTTTTTATTCTTGGTCGAAGTTTATTGAGTTGTTGGTTTCCTTGGACAACGTTAATTCCTGCATTCTAAAAAAATACTTTTTATATATTTTTGTGTGGTTGTGGGCCCTCTTGTGGCGCGGGCCCCTAGGCGCGCGCCTATGGCGCCTATGCTTAAATCTGGCCCTGGCGGCAACGTCAAATCCGCCCCTCTCTCGGCCGAAGTGAAAGTGGTAGTCTCTTGCCAGCCATAGCAGATCAAATTGTGAATACGTTACACATGGTGTTTGTTTACATTTTATTTGAATTGTCAAATCGCCACACGTTGCGTTTGTTTACAATATCGTATTGTTGACTTTCGTGGCAATCGTATAGGTTATAAAATGTTTACTGTATCACCTTTTTTGAATTGTCAGTTGTTCAACCTTTTTACATAGTGTTAAGTTTGATTTGATTCTATTTCTTGAATTACATTTATTTTTGTTTGTTTAGCTGGTTTGTTTATTTGTTCCTTGGCCAATTTTGATAAGTTTTGAATGCAATATGAAACAATCTTTCTTGTCAGATTGTAACTTTCAGTAAGTAGTAATGGCTATTCATAAACCTGCCAATTTTGTCTCTTTATAAATTATTAATTATGAAAATATAAGACTATTAATCGTGCCACACCCATGACACACACTCTCCGTGTTAATACATCCTTAATTTGAAAAAGCCTACGAGTAAAATTCAAGCAGCGCAAGAGAACTTCCGGTTGGATTATCACATCATAACTTTCCCCTTACTGAAAGTGCTATACTAAAACAAATGTTTGTTAACAATGTTTTCAGTACAGCTGGATTTTATGCTCAAGTTCGTAAAAAGATAAGAGTTTGTTTACTTTTGTTTTAGACAAAATAGGTGACTCCAAGTCTACATTACTATTTAAGTAATGAAAAGCATGTTGGTATTTTGAATAGAATTTTGGCATGTTGGCCTAAATAGCAGTTTCAGCGATTGTAAAAAAAATTAATATAAAATAAACGTGGGCCTATAACAAATATAATTTCAAAATTTAAATTTAAATTTTAGTATAAACCTGTGCTTAATTTTTAGACATATAAGGTCAAATGGTTTTTACTGAAATTTTAAACTTTACTTTTAGAACAAACCTTCAAGAACATCAGTACTTTTTATAATGCGTTTGGGCCTCTTTTTTCTGCTTGCCCAAAAAAATGTTAATCGTATCACATAAAATTTATTTGAATAAGCATCAATTTAATATTTATTTTAGCTCCGTAGGATGATCTGCTCCAGTGGGGGTGCTTCAAACCCAAAGGCCCAAATTTATCCTCTGACAGAAACACATTGACTGCAGGAGACTGAGATTTGTGTCAATAATTAAACCTGTATAAAATATTATTAAGGATCTGGTTTTTAAATCACATTTGCTACATTTTTTTAAAAAAGGCAGCTGAGTTGTTATGGCTTCAAAGGGATTTTGGATCCATGTTCAAACATTTTAAATTTGACATAATAATAAATTAATGTTAAGAAACAATTTTTCAGGCGACAAGAACTTCTATTACTGTTTTATTTCAGTAAATGTATTTAATCAGTAGGACATTTACTGCGGTAGTTTCTTAATTGGGAAGTGTATAAGGATGTGGCGACTCCAATCTCCATGTGTGGTGGCATATCTGCTGCAGCTTCCCCCTCTTTGGCTCGGTAACAGACACTCCTAATTTTCCTTGTTCTTTTGGTTAATAGGTGTGCTTTTCTCATCTGTCTTCCTTCAACTTGCTCTTCATCACAGCTCTCCCCCCCCCCCCTTCACTACATCTTTTCGGGCCAAACCAAGGTGTCATGTGGGCCAAGCTGACGGGTGGAAGGCTACATGTCTTGTACACAGTGCCTTAAACGATACCAGTAGAAATACCTGTAAAATACCAGACTAACTCCAGCCTATCTCATCTGTCTTTCTTCAACTTGCTCTTTGTCACAGCTCTCCCCCCCCCTTCACTACATCTTTTCGGGCCAAACCAAGGTGTCATGTGGGCCGAGCTGACGGGTGGAAGGCTACATGTCTTGTACACAGTGCCTTAAACGATACCAGTAGAAATACCTGTAAAATACCAGACTAACTCCAGCCTATCTCATCTGTCTTTCTTCAACTTGCTCTTTGTCACAGCTCTCCCCCCCCCCCCTTCACTACATCTTTTCGGGCCAAACCAAGGTGTCATGTGGGCCAAGCTGACGGGTGGAAGGCTACATGTCTTGTACACAGTGTCTTAAACGATACCGCAGAAATACCTGTAGAATACCAGACAAACTCCAGCAGTAAGCAACCTTAGCTACTTATGAGATCAACTGCATACAAACCAGAAAAGTACACAACACAAGAATCGGCTGCAGCAGAGTCTTGTTACCACAAGGGACAATACACCCAGCCAAGATGGTCGATAATTCCGGTACCAGGCCAGCCATGTGCCAAGCAAGGATGACCCAGAGATGAACTGAGCAGGGATGGAAGGTATCTTTGCTTCTGGGAACAAGAGTCTGAACCTGACCTGAAGTCAGGCAAAAGGTGTTCTACGAGAAAGGAGCTCAGAAGCAGGAAGAAAATAGAGCCACCCGTAATAATAAGCATCAGTTACCAAGGAAGCAATAAAATACCTGACAGAACAAGGCACTTAACATCAGCTAGGGTAAGTTATTTAAACCTTACGGTATCTTTGACAAATCCAGAAATTTGCTAAAATTAAAGGCTATTTTATATTGAGATTGCTACTGTAGTCGACACGAACAATGGGACTGTTCACACTGGGCACCTGTTCGCCCACAGGCGTGTGGTAGTGTCTGCCAGTACCACACGATGAGCGATTTTCTAAAATTACTGCAGCGACAGCGCAGTCCACGCATGCGCTCTGCCTTTTGCCATATTGCCCATCACTAAACTCCCACACGGACGTGATACTCGATATGGGATGGCTAGAGGTAAAACGACGGCCGAGAGTCTCCCGCATTAATAGAGGCGGATTTCAGTGTGAAATGGCTATAGTAAGGTATTCTTTACTACCACAGATTTTTAGGTATACCTTCTAAAGGCTTACCTTTTAAAGGGACTTAAAGAAACAAAATAATTAATATAATTGCACTGGATACATATTAATGAAAAGTTAATATTTCTGGCTGAATTGATTGCTAGCTAAATTAGGTAGTGTCCGCAAACAGTTTAATTGGCTCAAGTTCACTGTTGACGAATCAGGGCCAATCCTACTTGCCCAAAATTTTGGTGAGCACTATGCTGCATGAGGCTTTATGAGAGTCATGTAAGACGAGTCATGCTAAATACTAACACACACTTGCATTCACCAAGAAAATCCTGATTGTTGGAAGTAAACTGGTAACATAAACAAATAGAGAAACAACGTAAACGAACACATCCAGGAGAAAATCAGAGGAATTACATGTCTGTAAGCGTAGGAGAGGTTTTGATATTGGCTTCTGAGAAGCGGCCAGATAAACCGAGGACTGGTTAAAACGAGGCCAGATATGAGGGACTCTACTGTACTTCATCGATGATTACTTCGCCAGAGCAAAATTGGAGAGAAGGACTAATTGCTAAGTTCATTTTTACACTTTGGAAAGGGTGACATCTTATGATTATCTTCAAAGCGTAAGTGGAAAGCCACAGTAAAATTAGCAACAAAAACTTATTGTAAACATGGGAAAAAATGGGAATCAAGAAACATGTTGATACACACTGAATTTTTGCTGTTAAATATAATTTAGTAGGCAGCATTTCATAAATTTATGATTTGAGATACACTATTTATAGGCTAAATATGATTTGTTACAAATGCAGCAGGCCTAGAACCTTGATGGTACCACAAGAATTCAGATAACAGTCTTCTACACGAGGGTCATGATGTCATGGTTAACTATCAGTCGTCTTATCAAGGTTACTGGAAACTCTGGAAACCCTTTAAGATAACTGTACTTTTGAGCAGACCTCACTAAAATGTTGGTTACAAGTAAAGCTAGTTTTGGTCTTGTTATTACATGCTAAGTAAGTTACCGGTATAACTATTAATTGGTTTATTATGAACAGAAGTGGATGATAATTTTTTCAAAATTATATATAGTGTAGTAGATGACAGAATATTAAATTCTTAAGCAATACTGTATATCCGAATTAATTTTGCCTGACAATTTTAATCACTTTGCGTTTAACATCAACAGTCAGTGGTTTTTTAGACTTTTTCTTTTTAGGTAGCACAAACACAACGCACATTAAATGTGCGATGTTAAATTTTAACAACAATATCTAACAATCACTAATCACCCATTTGTTTTGACAACGAACGCATGACTGACCAGTCATTTGTCATGTTAACCCTTGAGCGGGCGCTTCACCGGCAAAACGCGAGCGGGCGCATGCCGAGTTTTACTCTGCAACACTATGTTGCACAAATTTAACCCATTTTACTTGTTTTATAACGAAATATTGTATTTAAATATTGACAAACTTCATTAGGAATCACATTTCATCGTCGATGTAATTAATTGTTAAACTTAACAGGTGTAATATTTCAATTGAACATAGTAAGTATTTTTCTAGTATGAAATATGTAACTAATTATTATTTACATTTTGGACTTTTCCTTTCGCTTCTCTTTTTCGAAAGCAAAAGGAAAAGTCCAACAAATTTTATATAATAATTACAAATCCTTCGCTATTATGAATTTTAAAAATAGCTATCACTGTCTGTATAACAGGAAAGGGCGCTCCACAAACTGAGACGGCATCTCTGAATTGCAAATAACGAGTACCAAAGGGGGGGTGGGGGTATAAATAGCTTTAGGAGATTCCTGGAATGAGGGGCGTAAAGTACGGGGCCGGATACGACCGCTGACACCCATTATGTCTATTTATTTTAACATAAAAAACACGTGCGGAGGAAAACTCCGCGTGCGCCCGCTCGAGGGTTAAATACGTCTGATGAGGTTGGAAAGGGGAGGTGGGGGTAGAAACGATGAGGTAACATGGTCATTTAAAAATCAACTAAAACACCCTATGTCTTAATTTGTAGACAGAGTAACAACATTATCGACTCATAAATGACAAATTTCAAATTTGACATTGTCTAGGCCTATTGGAATAAATTATAAAGGCTACGCTAAGCTAAAAAATGCTAATCTTGTGCACAGGAATACATGTCATAGTAAAGAGAAACGGCAAATTCAAAAATTAATTTAACTGAAACATTTATTCAGCTTAGCGAGGCTGAAAACTTATCAATATTTACATTACATATGTACTATTTGGCATTAATGATACAATAACATTGCTTCCAATACTGACAGTTAGATTAGGACCAACAGAATATTATACCTATTTGGCATTAGTGACACCATAACCTTGCTTCCCTATACTGACAGTTAGGTTAGGACCAAGAGATTAAAATATAAACACAAACTGGAACCAAAGTTTTGTATAATTTTTATTTATAATTTGATCTATTGACAGAATAATAAAAAGAATAATAATTAATTCTTACCGATTGGGGACGTCCGCCCTAGAGCATTCGTCCACGACTCCCATGGCAATCCTTGAAATTTACTAGGACTTAATGGATTTGTCATGTTGAAATTTCAACACCTACAGCATAAAATTACGCTGAAAATAAATCGAACACAGGGCGTTACATCGTAAATAATCATGCAAATCCATTTTTTTGACTGAAATATTGAGCGCAACCATATAAAATAAAATATCTACTGCTCCAGTGCTCCTGTCGTCTGGTAAAGAGTAATTGTCGATGATAATTTTATTTGATAAAGTAGTTATTTCTCGCTACATAATGTTGTTTTAATACTCAAACAAAAGGTTATCTGACCATTAGTACAGCAAATAGTTAACTAAATGAACACTATAAAGTCAAAATACTTCAATAACTCCTCCGCCTACAAGAACAGCCACTGCTGCAGCCCCATTTTGACATTGTCGATCCGAGCGCATCCATTTTCCATTTTCTGCAACTCAAGTCTACGGCCACCTAGATATTCTTTACATGTAGGATGAAGACCTTTTCTTATATTATGGGAATTATTATTTTGTGTAGAAATAGTTATTTGTGTTTTGAGTGAGTAAAGTACAACCCAAAGTGACCGGGAGGTTCTCACCGGGAGACAAAGTGAATCGTTTATTTCAAAAACCCGTCAACTGACATTTTTTACGAAATTGGGTTAAGTATTGATTTTGAATGTACTATTGTAAATACATCGTTTTATGCAGAAACCCGTCAATTCTTGAGCCTCCTAATGGTTAAAACTTCCGCTTAGCGCAGGAACCCGTCAAGTAATTAATTCACATAACGGGTTTCTGTGGCTAATTTCCAGTTCGCTGGTTGGCCACCCTGCTCAAAACATCTGAGGACTGTTTCTAAACGATGTTGGTGAATTAATTAATAAAATTGACTTTGTAATTTGTAATACTAAGATTCCGTTTCAAAACCGTAAAGATACAATGGAGATGGATTATAACTAGTAATCAGTGATTAGTAGCTAGTAATTTGTGAAACCCGTTTAGAAACAGCCCCCTGTTTTCATTGGGCGCGTTCAGCTGCAATCACCGGTGGTTGAGCGGTTACCATAGTCACTGTTAGGCAAATCCACCGCATCTTGACAATCAACAATGTCCGGTTACTTATTACCGAATCCACCGTAAACACAACATCGGTGGACGCCCAACAATGATCGTTAGGTGGTACATCCACCGCTACCGTTCACTTATTATAGGATGGTAGATTATCCACCGGTGATTGCGGCTGAACGCGCCCATTGCTTTATTCTTCCTCCACAAGCCACAAACTGGGGGGCTGTTTCTAAACGATGTTGGTGAATTAATAATATTGACTTTGTATTTTGTAATACGAAGATTTCGTTTGAAAACCGTAAAGATACAATTTTTTTTTCTTTTTTTGAGGGTGACAATTGAGATGGATTGTAACTAGTAATTAGTGATTAGTAGCTAGTAATTGTGAAACCCGTTTAGAAATAGCCCCTGAGTGACGTTTAGTGACTGTGTATTGTAGATTAGACAAATCTTAACCTTCAACAAAAAGTAATTATTGTAAAAAAAGTTTGTTTATTGCAGAAACCCGTTAAGTGAATAAAAAAATAAATAAATAAAAATAAAACAAAGTCAAAAACAATATGAACCCAAATCTGTATCGAGGGGGAGGGGAATTGGTCTGCTAGATTAAATTTTTTCTAGGCTAAAAATACATAATTATTACACCTAGGAAGATTTTAGTTTTTCCGAAAATCTCTAAAAGCGTACTTAACGGGTTTTTTTTTAAATAAACGACTTAGTAATCACTTTACTCCGGCTGGAAGACAAATTATTATTTTACTCACCCATTTCTAAGAGTAAAAAGCGTCTAATCATGGCTGGCGGGGGAAAATAAATTCAAACGCAAAAAAATTTCATAATATTGTTTTGAAATCAACCATGCCCAGACAAAATTCTGTACATATTTTTCATCATCCTTTTGTTTATTTTGGGTAAGAGGTGCAATGCACTAACGCACTCTATGAGACTCTTTTTTGTCTCAGTAGTTCGGAAGTGTCAGACTACCGCAAACTCTAAGTCTAATTAAGGCCCAATTTACACAGAACGGGTGTGAGGCCATAGAGTAATAATGAACTTCGTAAAGAGATGGCACTCCCATGTTAACTCGGTGGTAAGGGAACAGCAGCGCTATCTGAATAAAGTGCAACGAACTAAAAAGATCGATGCGATATATCGATGGTCGTCGGTGCGACATATCGATGTCGTCGATGCGACATATCGATCGTCGTCGTCTGCTTTGTTTATATTTTAGTTTTCTTGTTTTGTTTGCTAGACTTTCAAATTTAATGAATTTACCGGTTTGTTTAGATTAAGTGCGTTTGCCGCTAGTGCAAGTTGTTTCGCGAAATACTGAACTGCGTGATTCATGTTGTGCTTAAAGTGGTTGATAGAAAATAAATACGCAGATCTTTACATAAAAGCACTTAATAAAAATTAACTTAACAACTTTCTGCAAACGTACTTTAGGTATTTTCCCACACTCAAATTAATTCCAACTCGTTGTGTACACGTCGCGTCGTGACAGAAAAACAGGGGAAACGGAACGGGAAGTTAGCAGATCGTTATCGTCGTTCTGATTGGCTGAATCAGTGAAGAAGAAGAAAGTCATGTTTTTACAACGCCATCTGAATAAAGTGCATCGAACTAACCCGCTCCAATAAGCTTACCACTTGGCTCCATTTAAGTGTCAGACCGGTGGTGAGGCGGAGGCGCGGCGCAGACGTGGCACGGTCATATGTCCTTTCCCCAATGTTCCCATGTAGACTAATCACCCAATGCACACAGAAGCGATGTGACGCGGGCGACAACGCCTTCTTGCCACCGCCTCGCCTCTTTCCCCACCTAAGTGGCGACCGGGAATCAGCATGGGAGTGAAATTTTTTATCTTGCTCTTTTAGGAAAAACATTTGCGAAATTTTTTCTTTTTTTCAAAACGTTTTTGATTTTTTTTATCGATTGCCATTTGAAGATTCATAGATTAGCCAAGGTAACGCAAAATACTGTGTGTATATTCAATGATACAGCATCTTTCATGAAAGAACACAAAGTTTTGTCACTGACCGTAACCAACATAAAAATAAATGAAGATTAAAAACATTTAATGGGGTTTGATAATATGTTTTGCTGTAAAAAGATTTAGTTGTAGGGCAATATTGCAATAAACCGCTCATTAAGCCTTTAGTAGATTTGGTATTTCTAAAAAAAAAAATCGAAAAACTAAAAATATCGAAAAAAGCAAAAAAATCTCTTAAAGTTGTCTAGCTCCAAGCAATCGTTCCTGTTATATGAAAAACCTTTATGTCATCATAGGGGCGTCTGTTTTGTGTGTGATTATAGTTTTATAAGATGATATATCAATTTTTGTATTTTTTATGGCCCAAATCATGATAGATACGGCCAGGGACAAGGGGTACGGTCTGGGACAAACGAGAATCGCCAGTCGATTTACTCAATTTATTTAATGCATTTGATTTCAATTATCATTTTAAATTATCCTTGGCACTTTAACGGGCCAATAACCTGGTTATTTGGGAGTTGACTGAACTCTATTCCACAAACATTTATAATAAAATATAAATATTACCTTCAATATTTACATATTTCAAAAACTACAATTTTACTTTTTCATAAATCTTCAATTAATTGTACTGTTATAAGATAAAATTGTCTCACTTCAACTGAACAGTGCAATTTACAACATTTTTAATTATTGTCACGACCGTACCCCCGTACAATCGATAAGGCTATCGTGGTTGTGACAAAAATGGTTTCGGTCGTGACGAATACGGTCAGTGACATTACAATTATTTGTCCCTGTTCTGATGGTAGCCCTGCACCTCGTGTTTGAGAAGACAAAGTGGACTTCTAGGTTACCGTGGCAATTAAAATATCATATAAACAAAAATTAACACCATGTCTACTGTAACAAATGACTAGTACGGTCTTGGACATAACAAAATTACCAAAAACACAAACTTACCTTTATCAACCTTGATAAGTTTAAAAACAAAGAAAAATCTCTGGAGCGACGCAAAACACTCCCGTTCACCTCTGTCTCTTCAAACCAACTGACTCTATCGCCACCAGGCTCGCCACTGTCGTGTTCCAAAGTTCCAAATTTTGCGGTTACGGTCGGGACTTAAAATCGAGGGACAGACTTATTTTGTCGTAATACTCAGTTCGCAATAAATAAAAAATTATTAAATACTCTTTTTTCGTAAGTTTAATAATTTGTGATGATATAAAAAATAGCATTATTTATTTAAGCACGCATAATTGTTTTAAAAATAGCATGAAAGTTGAAGAATGGACCCTAGGGACAAGTTACGGTCGTGACATTCGTGACTTTGAAAATACGGAAAAAATACCTAGAACCCATTAACAACCAAATAAATATTTGCAAAATGTTGCCCCCGTCCCAAAAAATATTAAAACACATAATATGATACTAAAAAAACAGTATCTACGAAATAAGAAGCCAGGGACATTAAAGGACACGATAAAAAATTTTCCCTCATGGCTGTGGCGCGCCGCGCCTCCGCCTCACGCCCGTTCTGTGTGAATTGGGTCTAAGGACTACCAATTAACCACCTCTTCCCGCCTTAAAACACCAAGGACCTTAAACATTAGCCCTTAGCCTGAAACTGTGTTGGTTTTGCCATAAATAAAAACATAGTTTTTAATCTATGTTTTGCACAAGGAGGTTAGAGAATATACATATACTGGATATACCGTGACAATAATGCTTTAGATGATGAAAAGGCGACCGTTTCATTTTGTCGGGTTTAATTATACAAGATTATTACCATTATGCAATATGCAATTATTGTGAATCAAAAGTCAATGAGAGATTTAATACTACTTGCAAAATAACAGTTTTTTTCTTTTCCCCTCCTGGAATAAAAAGAAACCTACAAAATCACTCTGAATTCCAGAGTCCACTTCCACCCAGCTGGGCCATTTGGACGTCGTTTCATGACTCCCCCACGGGCAGGAACTCTCACTATGAGCGGGCCATAAACTCGTCCACCGTATAAAAAATCCCCTTAAATCGAGCAGAAATTGCTTGAGGCGTGCCCTGAATTTCCTTCTCTCTATCCCGCCGAATATCCTCAGGCAGATTGTTCATGAATCTCACTCCTGCTTGAGAAGGCAGATTCATAGCAGCTCCGGATCTTTTGTGAGAGCCTGTACAAATCTCTCACCCTGTAGGGTAGTTTTGTTGGACGTGGGCGCCTTAAAGAGGTGAGCACTTATGTCTTCAAAAGAAAATGACTTAAAAATGTACAGAATTGCCAGAGTAAGAACACTCATCTCCCTGAAAACATTCGTCCTGCAAGTCTCTCTAAAGTGCAGCCATAGAGTAATAATGAACTTCGTAAAGAGTTGGCACTTCCATGTTAACTCGGTGGTAAGGGAACAGCAGCGCTGTCTGATTAAAGTGCTACGAACTAAAAAGATCGATGCGATATATCGATAGTCGTCGATGCGATATATCGATGGTCGTCGATGCGACAAATCGATCGTCGTCGATGCGACATATCGATCGTCGTCGATGCGACATATCGATCGTCGTCGTCTGCTTTGTTTATATTATCGTTTTCTTGTTTTGTTTGCTAGACTTTCAATTTTAATGACTTTACCGATTTGTTTAGATTAAGTACGTTTGCCGCTAGTGCAAGTTATTTCGCGAAATACTGTATTGAGTGATTAAAGCGACTGATAGAAAATAAATACGTAGATGTTTACATAAAAGCACTTAATAAAAATTAACTTAGTTAATTTTTATTAAGTGCTTTTATATAAACATCTACGTATTTATTTTCTATCAATAGCTTTAAGCTCAATATGAATCACGCAGTACAGTATTTCGCGAAACAACTTACACTAGAACAACTTTCTGCAAACGTACTTTAGTTATTTTCCCACACTCAAATTAATTCCAACTCTTAATGGTTGTGTACACGTCGCGTCCTGACAGAAAATTAGGGGAAACGGAATAGGAAGTTAGCAGATCGTTATCGTGGTTTTGATTGGCTGATTCAGTGAAGAAGAAGAAAACCATGTTTTTACAACGACATCTAATTAAAGTGCATCGAACTAACCCGCTCCAATAAGCTTACCACTTGGCTCCATTTAAGTGTCAGACCGGTGGTGCAGCTTAGCCATAATACGAACGACTTTTCTTTTGAAGTCGGAACAACATTTGGAAGTCCGCTTCCACTTCCTTTGCGAGTACTTTGCATTACCATTGTAAATTTTAAGCATTGGAATGGCCGAGTAGTCTAAGGCAGTAGGACATTGATTGGAAGGTCGCTGGTTTGAATCTTGGGTTGGGCAACAGAAACAAAACCATTTATTTCAATCGAAAAAGTAATTATTTATTTGGTTTTGTATTAAAAATGCTTATTTACATATCTTAGCAACATTTTCTGGGTAATAGTGGCCAGGTTCTGGGCCAGAATTTGGCCAGTACTGCTTCAATACTAACCAGAAAGTTTTTTCCACATGGGACACCGACACGCAATTGACATCAGTCGATGTCATTGTAGACGAGCCACCTTAACGTCTGCCACATCTGCTTCCGCTGTCGAGGTCGGTGCCAAAGATGTCAGGGGGCTGTCGATTCTCTCAGATGACTCTAACCGCGGCGAGGTGCCGGTTATTTCTGAAAAAAAAAATCATTGAAGTGATTTGCAACCTCTAATTATCATTCATCAACCGACCCGAGCCCCAGTACGATTGAGCCGAGTCGATTGAAGATTCGATAAATCAATTTTGAGGAGAATTTGTTTGGGATGATTTGCACATTTAATGGGCGCGTTCAGCCGCAGTCATCGGTGACTAACCGGTTACCATAGTCCCTAATAGGCAAATCCACCGCCATAATACGAACAATGTCCGGTGTTTTCTATCTTGACAATCAACAATGTCCGGTTACTTACCGAATCCATCGTAAACACAACATCGGTGGATGCACAACAATGATCGGTAGGTGGTAGTGGTACATCCACCACTACCGTTCATTTACTATATGATGGTAGATTACCCACCGGTGGTTGCGGCTGAACGCGCCCAATGTCATTAATTATTTGGCGCGTTCAGCCGCAATCACTGATGAGTAATCTACCAACCAGTAAAAGTGAGCGGTATTGGTGGATTTACCACCTACCGACCGTTGTTGTTCATCCACCGAAAAATGTTTACGGTGGATTCGGCAAGTAAGTGGACAATGTTGGTTGTCAAGATGCGGTGGATTCTGGTTTAGACTATTAAGTACTATGGTAACCGGTTAGTCACCGATGATTGCGGCTGAACGCGCCCATTTTTGCCATAGAAAAAAAACATCCTAAAGGATGTTTTTATCTATGTTGTTGCTTTGGGAGGACTGCCCCTGTCTCGCCTGACATCGCCCACGGAGGGATCCTGTTGCGCCTAAAAAAAAGTTTGTCGACAGAAGCACTATATGCAAAATTGTCATTCATTAGGCCTGGTTTGCACGACGACCAGTACAGTGGACAGTAACACCTTTAAACAATAGAGAACAAAAGAATTTTTTTGTACTGTCCTACTGTCTGATCGCCGTGCAAACAGGCCCTTAGTTTCGACATAGTAGTTTATGCAACGATTGTATAATTGTTATTATGACACTACTTTCGTCAAATGCCGAGCTCTCATTGGTCTAGAACCAGTACTCTAAAGTGACTCCAGTACTCTAAAGTCGTCATTAGAGTACTGCTTGGTTTTTGGTGTTTTAATGTATATCATTATAATGTTTATTGTAATACCATAATTGGTGCTTATTGCAATGGTCGTAGATAAAGGTAATTTTATTTTACTATTTACATATTCTAATCCAGGCTCACAATTAATAGTAAACATATTTCAGCAGAAATAAAAAGTTTCGTGAAAGTTTCGCGAAATTTCGTTCCGCGGGAAGCTGCAGAAAGGTTTCTGACTTTTTTGTGTTTCGCCTGAAATATTGCACTAGTGTCATACAACCCTACTCCTTGCATGAACGTTATAAACATAACCTCAACGACAACTGTCACTTTCAAATGCGCGCGCTTGAAGTTGGCTCAATTTATTAGTTTACTAGGACTAAATTAAGTTTAATTGTTTGTTATTGCATTGGTAAAACAGGATATTTCAGTATGGATTTTATTTTTTATGTTTACATTATTCTTGCTCATATGTGTTGTCATTATTCATCTCTAGTTTGCACTAATTCTGATTCTCTTTGTGAAAATTCATCTCATCAAACAAATATGTATAACAAAGGCAAGTATAAACATAACTGTATATATTGGTAAGCTAATTATGCTTTTTATATGAGAATGGAGTCAGCAAAAATCTAAAATTATTAGGACTAGACCCATACCCGCAAATGCTTACGCATGATCAAATTTAACGGCTATTTGCTTCCTGGGCAAAGTTGCTCCTAGATTGGTTAATATACCCGATTGAATTTCATGGCCGTTCATTTCTTTTCCGCAGTCATTCATTCCTTTTATCTCTGATGCATAATGTTGTATTCATACGGTACGATCATCTTCCGTATATTGGTAAATATGGGCATTACTCTTTTGCAAAGCTAATTGAACTTTTTCGTTAGCGAAGTTTGGATTATAATACTCTTCTGCAGGTAGGCTACAGTAACTATTCCCTTTACAGTATTAGGCCTATCTCAAAAAAAGATATATTTTTTGAAATTTAGGCAATAATGTGGTGATTGTGCAAATTACAGTTTTTCCCATTTTTGGCCTTTTGCAGAAATTGACAAACATTTCCAGATCAGTGCATTATTTCCTACATCCTGATAAAAATTTAATTTTCGGAGGTTTTGACTGTAAAGTAAACAGTTATGCTATATTCTGTAGGCTACGGTACCTCCAAAAAGATTGGAAGTACCTCCAAAGATTGGCACCTCTTTAGTGTAAATGTTGCAATCAATGCCTTGATTCAGGAAATTTTAAGTAGTTTTTCCCACATAAAAACTTTGGCTAGCTCTGAAAATGGGGAAAACTGAAAAATTAGGCAATTTAAGGGAGCAAGATGCAAGTTACCAATCGAAAGTCAGGATTGTTTTATTAGGCACTGTACCTAGGCCTATAGTATTAGTTAGGAAAATTGTGAAAAAGTTTAAAAAATACAGAGAATCAGGAGAAAAATTGATAAATAATGCTGACAGTCCGGAAAAAATCGAACAGTTTTATTGACGGTGGGCAAGGATTTGCAGACAGAATGTCCAGATTTTGTAGGTGCACACACCAGGGCTGTAGCTTGTTCACAGTAGGCATCGCCACCCTCATCCCTCCCCTGAAAAGAAGGGACGGCGAAGCAAGGCTGGTTTGTCTGATGAATCACCTTGTTTAAATAAATAAATAAATTCTTTATTTCCATAATGTACATGGTTAGAACAATTTTTATATTGTGATAATATTTTAGTGTTATACAAACAAACTGTTTACAAATAGAACAATGATGCTCTCCGTTCCCACTTCGGTGATACTCTCCCGAGCGTTACTGCTCTGATTTGAGAAAATAATATTTTTTTCTCCTCATAATCATTTGTTATCAATTCTGGTTTCGGTACAGGAGTATTGCGATGGAGGGTCATGGGCAGTTGGCATTGTTCCGTGCCCCGACATTCTGACATCATAAAGGTGGGAAAAATGTCAGGCACCGGTATGATTTTCCAATTTTTTATGGCACCAAATGTTTTACTTCGTGTCTGAATTTTAGGGGTCTTAAACAAAATATTTCAGTGTTAAAATATGTTTAGGGTATAGTTGAGCTAACTTACTTTTTTTGGAAAATTTGTATAAGGCATTTAGTTCTTTTATTGGATTATTTTATAAATGCTAACAACCGTTAATAAAAGGTAAAGGGCGATATATAAATTATATATTTAGCAAATTCTTGAAGAATTTACCAATTTCAAGTAACATTGTTATGATAGAATTTAAGGATTCGGTCTTGACCAGACTACACTAATACAAATGCCTAATTATGTCCCATTAAATTACAATGAAAAGCAGTTTTGTCCTTCATTCAGGCAGAATTGCACATTGCATTTCACATTTCTAAGTTCAGGTCCATATTTTCAATGTGCCTTCTTGCACCTTTGCCTTTGTTAGTTAAGTTCTTATGGAATAAGAACCTACTGGCAGGGACGTAGCTAGGATTTTGAAAAGAGGGGGGTCCAGATGACCGGGGTGTTTCCCCCAAAATATGCTTCGTTTTAGATAATTTTAGTCGTCAAAATTTAATCTCAAACAGATGTTTATTTTACCCAGAATTCTGAGTTTTGTCTGTTTATCATAAAATGTAGCCTAATGAAATTCATCAATGTATTTTAGCTCACCTAAATTCTGAGTAGGTATGTTGTAATGCATGTCTTCAGTCTATATAAATATTGCTAAAAATAGTAGCTAGCTAAAAAACTTTAGATTTTTAAAACAATTCTGTCAGTCAAACACCTATATATTAGGCCCATATTGCCTTAAAACCTATGCAGAATATGTTTTTTTCATTTGTAATAAATCTTGCAAATAATAATAGTAAAAAAAAAAAATAATAATAATAATAATAACTATACAATATGATTTCATTATTATTTAAAAATTATTAATAGGAAGGGGGCTCCAGGCCCCTCGGACCCCCCTCTTGGCTTTGTCGCTGCTATTGGCATCACCTGCTCTGAGGCTTGGCTCTGAGGCATGGGACCTTGTGATAGTTTTTTTTTTTTTTTGGGATCCCCTGAGGTAAAAAACACCATTCATTAAAAACTATGTGTTGTTACTCTAGCGTTCAAACTTTTTATCTGATTTTATTCAAATTTGGTTGGAGCACTCCTTTCTATGATATCTAGGTCAAGTTTGTTGGGGAAAAAACAGAGCACCTTTTTTTTGTAGGGAGGAGGGGTTGGTGGGCGTGGGGAAGAGGGGGTGGTGGGTGTAGGGAGGAGGGGGTGGTGGGCGTGGGGAAGAGGGGGTGGTGGGTGTAGGGAGGAGGGGGTGGTGGGTGGGTAGGTGGGAACAGACCACCCAAAATTCTTCACCTCTGTAATCAAATAAGTGTCCCTCTTCTGTCTCATTAGTACAGTGTTTTTTTTTAACGCAACCCAAAACTATTTTATCACAGAATGATTATTTCCCCCCAAGATCCCCGGATTTGACCCCACTATATTATTTTCTTTATGGATTCATAAAAAGTAAGGCCCACGAAAACCACCAAAGGGGGGGTAAGGATATTCACCACCTAAAAACAAACAACAAATTTAATGCAAGAAAAACAAAGAGGTACCTTGCAATACGTGTCCAGGACTTTGATGGAGAGAGAACAACTTTATACAAATGCCAATGGCAGATTGTTTGAATACATAATGTAAACTAAATGTGATCAAACTTAAATAATAGGTTGTATAAAATGTAAAGATCAATAAAACAATACTCATTTCTTATTTATATGTGCATTATTCAATCTTAATAATGGGTTGTGTTAAAAAAAAAAACACCCTGTATTAGTAATTCTGGTCATATGTAAAACTGAAATGTAATCAAAATATGAAAACTAACTAGCAATTTATCACCTTCACCACCCTTGGCTTACATGTGAGCCATGATTTTACTTATAGCCTACAGACCAACTGTTTAATCATTGGTCCTTTCGATTAGTTTGTATATAGGCCTATTGATTTGTTTCAATCTCACAGGTTTAAATTAGAGGCTACTAGACAGCCAGCTTATATATGGCTGTTTTTAAAATTACACTTCCATTTCCATTTAAAATTTTCTGCTAAAAACATCGTTTGGAGCTAAGCGCACAACATTGTTTAAATAACATTTTTAATGGAAACACTCGTTAAGTGATGGCCAATATTGTTAGCAGCAAAAAGTGTTGGGAGCTGATGCAGCTTGTAAAAAGAAAAGAATAGTGCACATATGTGAAAGTAAAAGAGTTTTATCTCCTGTTCTAAAAAAACAGGATTATGATCTCAAAAAAATTATAATTTGAATCCCTCTCTAGTTGTGGATGTTCACTTAGAAATGGTTCCTACAAAATCCCTTTAGTGCTCAGCGCACCCAGTCGAACACCCAATCCGTTTGACTTATTTCTGAATTGTCGACCTAGAATAACATTGCTATTCTTATTTTTTCTATGATTAAATCCGAATTAGTTTTAAAATAGTCATATTAAACTGTTTTTATTTTTCAGAGGTCAATGAATTATTGAAAGTAATTGATGAGTCAGTCAATGCATATGTTCCTTGTCCGTTTAACAACTGTACCTGCTATCTTGGCACAATAACCAGAGATTTATCAACTTTCAAAAGTGGAATAACGGAAACAATGTTAAACAATGCTCGCAGCAAGTAAGTTGTGATTTTTTCAATCTATTTAGGACTATGCTAGGGAAACATGAAACTTGAAAACATATTCAACTTAAAAATACTATCAAATTTAGCTAGAAAAATATTAAGCCGTCTCCAGATTTTTAGCACCCCTGTTTATTACTTAATATTTTTTAGCAGTAAACGCACAAATCCTTGTTTTATAATACTGTGTCGAATTTCATCTAACAATAAGTACACAGCACTTTTTAGTAAATGTAAATCTTAATTCACTAATTACAAGTGGCGGTTTGTGCATAGGAGCACATGAGCCTATGAAAATTGATAAATAAGTAATTTATTAAAATACTTCTATATACACACAGAATATCATAAAATATCCCAAACAATTAAAAATTACAGTAATAAGAAACAGTGAAGAATGCCCGTCGCTCAAGACGCAATCGTCTGGCCAGTTCCCTGGGACCAGACTGAGAGCCAGGAACACAATTAATTGATGGCAGTTCCAATGCTATAATACAGGCATAGGACGAGTCCATTTGTGGCCAGCGGCAGGGGAGGAACCACTATTGCATTGAGCCTTATGGAGCTTCCCTAGGAGCTGCTTCCGAGTGTGATCCTGAGAGCCTTGTGCGCTTCACGCGTGGCTTGACGCTTGTTGTTTTATGGTTCGAGTGATATTAAAGTTTATGAGTATAAATAATGTTTGTTTTAGTGGGACCTATGTTTATTTCAGTGATGTAGTTTGGTGTTTTATTATACACTCTGATTGTCTGATAATTGAAAAAATTGGAGTAGCAATACAATATTGATTGTATTACTACCTTTTGTCCAAACCAACATTATAACATAAATTATGTCAGTACTTCAGGATTACAGATTAAAATAAAATTGGTATCAGTTATTCATTAATTTTTAACATGAACAATAAGTCTTATATTTATGTTCAGTGGCGGCCGGCCCATAAGAACTCTAGGAAGGAGTCCTCCCACTCTTGAGACGAAAATAAAAATTTCAATGAGAAATAATCTAGTTAGAATAAAATTCAATTCACAATTATCGTATATTCAATACTGTAGTTCTATTTTCCCCAAAAATGTTTTTATGATGGTCAGTATTTGTGAAGAAAATGTTTTCACGATAGTTAGTATGTAGGGACGCAGCAGATATGAGTCCAAACCCCTGTGTATTCCTTATGAGGCTAACCAGCCAATCACAGCCCAGCATTTGGCTGTAATTGCAATATAATGCAAACACGGGGACGCCGTCCGGCTGAGTAGTTTCAACTGTCACCGCAAGGCGGGAGGAGTGCTCAGGGATGTAAACAAACTACCAAGAAGACGGAAGTGTCGGATGTCGGTTATGTTTGTGTTTCGCGACGCTCGTGCCTTATTCCGTGTTAGTTCCGTGGTGATTCCATCGTTATTTTAGTTAGTGTTATTATTCAAACTTTGAACAATGAACTCAGTGATTGGAATAAATGCCCTGTATGCAGGTCGAGGGGTAAGTTACGACCAGAGAATACAATTAAAGGAATTAGGCCCTCCAAGACCTGACCTAATAATTACGCAATCACAAAAAGAGTGTAAAAGTAGAAAAGGCTTCCAAGAAAATAAAAAATTTAATATACAAAATAATGAGCTCCGCGAGCATAATGAGGTTCGCGGCAATTTTCAAACTAAGTAACATTGAACGAAAGCGTGCGCACTACGGCGCGGCGCTGTGCGGCCGGCCTCGGACAGCCATAATTAATGTTTATGATCGGTTTATTATAGATTAGCCCTCCCATTGTTTAAACCCACCAGCCGCCACTGTTTAGGTTTACTTAGAAGTATCTTTCAAAATAAAATATGGTTATTTTTATATGTAAGATTAAAAATAAAAATTATAGACAATAAAAAATAGTGAAGAATTATCTAATATTTAGTTTTGGGCTACTAAAATTTTAAAGTATAATTTAGTGCCTTATTATACTTAGCGCAATACACTTGTGTTTAACAACAGGTATCTCTAGAACTCCAAGCACTACGGTCTTTTAAGCGTTTAACATACTTAAATACTGTTTGGGTTATAACCTGTAATATAATACATTAGTATCATGTATATTTTTTAATCGTGAACCTCCAGTACTTAAACTCACGAGCTGCCACTGCTGATTTCTCAATTTAATGGAACCTTTATTATTGTAAATTGAAATAATTCTTCGGGAAGTAAACATAATTTGTTTGGGTTCAGAAGTTTATGTAAACTTAACCAAATTAAGATTCAGTATGATTTTGTAATCAAACAATTCCTATCATCAACTAACTGTAGTCATAAATATTGCTGAGTGAACGCTGCTAAAGAAAACTGGATGAAGTAATTGTAGGAAAGGATCATAAGTTTAAGTTAAATTTGAAATTCTATGTTTCTTAAGGAATAACGACTCAATATTCTTATAATAAATTTGTTGGTTTAAAATAGTTGAAATTCAGATTTTATAGAATCGATTTATTTCTGTTTGCTATAAAAATTCATAGAAATGAAATCACACGAGTAATATGTATTTAAATACCTAATATAAAATCAATAGCAAAACACTGTAACCAAAAATATTGGAATTTTGCGCATCCCACGGGGAGTCCCCAAAGCTGAGGATTTAGGGGAAACTGAAAATCAGGTTGAACAGCTGCCCAGCTTGGGTGCATAAGGAACCTACCCTGAAAATGTCATGCCTTAACTCCTTGTAGTGTAGCCTTATAGACAAATTCCCTGCTTTGTTTACATCGGTACTTTTTTATGTGAATAAATCACATTATAAAAACCATTGTTTACTATGACCAGTAGAGGTAATGCCCTACTAGAGGTAATGTGCAATAGTAGCCCTCTGATTTTGTCAGGTTGGCAATATGAGGGGTAGTAATTTAGTTCTTTGCATTACTAACCCAAAATATACAGCTCAGCAATGGTAGTCAAACAATTTGATTGATCAAATATAAAAATATATTTTAAAAGATTTGTAGATATGGAATCGGTTTCATCATGTTCCCGTACGTAAATTTAAGAAAACACGCAAACACTTATTGAGAGCAATCAATCTATCAGCATTTATGACACATTTTGAGAAATTATTTGAATTTTTGCCAATTCTTTTAAGATTCAAATAGCCTAGTTTTGGATTGTCGTTCAAAAAACGGTCTTCCATTACTAAAATTACTAATGCTCCCCCTCATATTGCCAACCTAAAAATTAAAGGGCGGTTTTTTCATCAACAAAAGCATTGTTGCGTTACTCCTTTAGTATAGACTTTAACCTCCTTGACTGTGACAGAGGAACAACATACAAGGTGATCGGAGGCCGGGTGTACCGGGACGTGGACTGCATGTTCCCGTCGCGCTGCGCGGGCGTGGAGCACTACCTACGCAAGCTGCGCGCCAAGCTGCCCGACCTGCAGCTCGTGCTCAACACGCGCGATTGGCCGCAAGTCTCTCGCTTCCAAGCACCATTCCTGCCCGTCTTCTCTTTTAGTAAGGTAAATCGGAATTTTAAGACTAGATTTTAAAAATAAAATAAAAAACAACCACAACGCCAGATTGGGTCAAATTCCGTTTTCTGCCCGCAACGTTATATTTCCAATATAACAAAGTGATATAACATTTGGCAGTAATATAACAAATAAATAGGATGTGTAGAGGTAATTGGAGATGTAAAAGACAAATCATGGAAACAAATATTCTTACACGGCCTAATTTTACACCCGGCCTAATTTTATCTTATGAGACATTGTCTCCTCTGGTGTAGTAGCGGCAACGCAAGAGGAGAGGTTAGGTTAAGTTAGGATCAAATCTAATCTAGTATTTAATACTGTATTTTATGGAATAAATTAACCTAACCTAACCTAACCGAACCAAATCAGCGGCCAGCGCGGCGATGCGTCGTCGATGTTACCGTTATCTGTATGCTTGACTCATAAGGTAAGAGCAACAACAATGCCGGCTGAATTACTCAGGAATAATCCTGATATGCTTGGCAAACTATCCAGTAACCAAAAGACTCAGCCATGAAACGTACACAGCCAAAAAAAAGTTTTTAAGTTATGGGCAGATAACAAAATTTGACCCCCGAATGTGAAAACGGTTTTAAATTCATGAATTTTTATTCACAGTTCTCGAGATATCAAACTCAAATTATTGTAGATAATTGATGGGTAGTAAGTAGTCAATTTTGACTGAGTGTCAAACATAACATGATACTTGCATAAACTAATACGTTTCTCAATCCTTCTAACCTATAACAAATAGAACAAACATTTAATTTGCTACTACTGCCAGTGCTGCCGCTACATTCCTCTAAAAAGTAACCAATAAACAAGAATTAAACAACGCTTTGTTGCAAATCAGTTGATTGTTTCTTCCGTTTTGCCAGCCTGGTATGGCAAAAAGTTTTTCCCGGATAGTACAAATGGGTGACTTTCAAGACAAAAAAAAGGAACAGAAAACATATGTTTCTGAGTCAGTATGTTGAAAAGATATTTTTATAACTAATTGTATTTATAACAGATTTAACTCCAAGCCTCGGCCAACTTGAGATGCAGTTCATACGACTTTAGTGTGCTGTTTTTAAGTCTTAGATTCTGCAAGTTTGGGTTCTCTATTTTTTTTAGTGTGAATTCATTGAACAATCAGAATACTAATTATACCTACTTTGTTTCATGGAAAATCACTTTGTTTCTGACTGTATTCCTGTTTCAGCGTTTATTATTTTCCATGTCACTCTTATTCATAATAAGTTAACCTTTCTTAACTCATAGTTAACTTTTTTCTACTAACTTTGCTCATTCTCTTTTTTCTTGTCTTTGGTTTGTTTTACTCACTGTATTTTGAAATTAACAGACCAAAGACTACTTGGATATAATGTACCCGGCATGGGCATTCTGGGAAGGAGGACCTGCAATAAAGTTGTACCCAAAAGGCTTGGGAAGATGGGATCAACATCGACAAACGTTGGATCGTGCAAGGCAGCGGTGGCCGTGGCGGGACAAACTCGCTGTCGCGTTCTTCCGAGGTTCACGCACCAACAGTGAACGTGACTCACTTGTCATGCTGTCTCGGGAGATGCCTGAACTGGTCGATGCTGCTTACACCAAGAACCAGGCCTGGAAGTCTGACAAGGTAATCCACCTACAGTGTAACCCCTCATATCCGGCCCCGGTTTTACCGGTCCTCGGTTTATCCGGCCGCTTCTTGGAAGCTGATATCAAAATGTATTTCCCTCGGCTACTGGACGCGAAATAGCCGCGACTCGAGCATTTCTCACGGTACACCTGCTTATGTGGTATTGATTGTTTTATTTTATTTTGATTTAGAGAGTATTTACGCCAGTTGCACTTTTTATTTACTCAGTTGACCTCTCTCTAGGTAGATGATTTCTTAACTAGTGAGGTGATTTCTTACCTAATGATGATTTCTTAATCAGTCGTTGCGGGATTTTTTCGTCTATTCTCTGGAGCACCGAATTAGGCGAGTGATGAGTGTGCTATTGGGGTTTTTGGTAGATAAAAAACCATCAAAGCAGTCAAAGACTAGGGCTGGTTTAGGTAAACGATTTTGACAGTTTACAGTTTTTGCCATCCAGCTAATTTTGTGCTCCCGATAATAGTGCTTTGTTACAGTTTCAGTTATGTGAACTGTACTTTTTTACTGACGTGTGTTTTTTTTTCAAACTAAATAAACACAAAAAATAACTTTAGCTCTACATTGATTATTATTTATTAACTAAGAAAGGTTGAATAAGGTTAGTTTGGTTAAAATTATCGATTTTGTAATAAGTTGGATTATCGACCAAATTGTTATCCGGCCTAAGCTCAGTCCCGAGCTGGCCGAATATGAGGGGTTCTAGTGTAGCAATTTGAAGGAGGCAATTGAAAAGCAATACTTGTACAATAGCATTTTCAATGTATTGCTGTTCTTTTTTACCTTTTGTATATATATTGCCAAACTATCCATACCTACTTACAATTTTATAATCTGAATCATACAGCGTTTTGATTTGTTAACATTTATTGTGTTTAATAACAGGCAGAAAAATAACATTGATTTATTATACTAGCTTTACTTGCTCTGCTATCTACCAAGCTTTGCCTGTCAGTTGTGGGTCAATCCTGTTCAACAAATTTTGTATGATAATACTTTTATACCATACTAAAGTTGGCAAGCAATTCTGTTTTCACCAGAATTGATATTGATCAAGTGGATAACATAAAGTACTTAGGTCTGATAACAGATTCAAAAATAAGTTGGAAGAATCATATTAAAAAAAAGTTAACTCGATTTTTCAGTTTGTAAGTGTTGCTCTTGCAAGATCTTTGCCCCAGGAAAATTCTAGTAAATTTATATAATACTTTGGTGGGACTGAGATTATCGTACAAACTTTCATGCTTGGGAGGGGCATTTCTACCCTCAAACCCTAGAATTAGGCCTACTAGCCTAATTTTGTAGCTAAAAATAAATCCTATTAAGCTACCTAGGTCTGTGAATTAATATGGTTGATAAAAAAACCGAGGTAAATTTTTAAGTGGGCAAAAGGCATGAATCTTTTATCCAGCCTTAATAAATACATTAGCTGACTTTAATTTGGTAATTTACTGGATACAAGGTTGGCTATGTAATTCAGCACTGCGATAATACAGCGCTCCAGTAGTCTGGCATTTTCTGACCTCTCATTACAGCCGACTTTTCGATCACGAAATTCACTGACTGAAACCCAGAGAGCCGTGAAATTCAGTCATGAGTAAGAAAGACCAATCATTTTTCTAATTATGGGAAAATGACAGGAATAACATTGCAAAAGAATGCAAGATGCCAAATAATTTTTTTTGTCATTTCTGATTTTTTCGTCAATGATTTTTGAAATGTCTCATTTCCCTTTCATAGAAATTTGTTTCACAAAAAGAAAATTATAACATTTTTATAGTTGTACAAACTTGCATCATATGGAAACCAAAGAATGTATTTATTAATTAAAAATAAGGTAGGACTAATGTTATAAGTGAAGATTTGTTGTTTACAGTAGATTCTCACTAATCAGACAGATGTCCAGAATGAGGTAGTGACGGATTAGTGAAATCGCTGGATTACTGGACTAATTAAAGTTACTCCTGCCAATTTATCTATGACTGTTAAGTACATGTGATTAAATTATTTGGCATCTTGCATTCTTTTGCAATGTTATTCCTGTCATTTTCCCACAATTAGAAAAATGATTGGTCTTTCTTACTCATGACTGAATTTCACGGCTCTCTGGGTTTCAGTAAGTGAATTTCGTGATCGAAAAGTCGGCTGTAATGAGAGGTCAGAAAATGCCAGACTACTGGAGCGCCGTATTATCGCAGTGCTGAATTACATAGCCAACCTTGTATCCAGTAAATTACCAAATTAAAGTCAGCTAATGTATTTCTTAAGGCTGGATAAAAGATTCATGCCTTTTGCCCACTTAAAAATTTACCTCCGTTTTTTCATCAACCATATTAATTCACAGACCTAGGTAGCTTAAAAGGATTTATTTTTAGCTACAAAATTAGGCTAGTAGGCCTAATTCTAGGGTTTGAGGGTAGAAAAGTATGCCCCTCCCAAGCGTGAAAGTTTGTACGATAACCTCAGTCCCACTAATAAAGCATTATATAAATTTACTAGAATTTTCCTGGGGCAAAGGTCTTCCAAGAGCAACACTTTCGCACTGAAAAATCGAGTTAGTTTTTTTTTAATATGATTCTTCCAACTTATTTTTGAATCTGTTATCAGACCTAGGTACATTATGTTATCCACTTGATCAATATCAATTTAATAGAATTGTGGAGAGAGCAAACATTGCCAAAGCAAAGTTGGTTACTAAAAGTTAAAGTTATTTTTTCATTAAAAATCATAAATTTGGTGTTATTATTTAAGTGTGAGACAATTTTCATTGAACCATGATTCGAAAAGTTCTAAATATTGGTTCTCATAATTTTGTAGATTTTCCTTAGAAACTCTTGGAGTAACTAATATATAATCACACTTCAGAATGTACCGAATAAACATTGATTTTATTCACATCTGCTTCTTCAGAATGTCCCCTTAACCGAACAGAGCATCCCTATTAGTTTTGAATTAAGAGACTCTAATAAAAAGTACGTTTAGACATAAGTCTTTATTTATTTTTAATCCTTTAGTCTCGAGGAAATAAAAGCAGTTGTCAGTGGTAGGATGAGAAATACCTCCCAAAAAAATAACCCCCTATAAATGCACTCCTATCCATCCATACTTGAACATTTACAACAGTAATGGTCAAAACCAGAAACTTTGAATCTTAAAACCAAAATCAAAACTTAAAAAATAAAATTTTAATCCCACATATCGGAACCTTATTTATTGCATGAATTAAATAATACTCTTGTCGCAGCAGACCTGCACACAAAGTGAATTTAAAACGCATTAAAACATATTTCAATCTTATATATGACATTTTTCTATAATGTACATAAGAATAACATGGCGAATGTGGTTTTAATTCAGTATCTAGTCTGGTAAGAATCATAAGAAGCCATATAAGGTACAAAGTTTTTATCAACATTTTTTAAGAAATAAGGAAGATGTTTTAATTCCAACTGTTTCAATTCCAATAAGGATAACATGGGAAATGAGTATGCAGGTTTGCCGCCACAGAAATGTGAAAATAGGGGATTTTAGGATAGTATACAACGTTATCTATCAATAACATGAAGCCATATAACAAGTTTTATTGAGACATGTTGAGAAATAAATGAGAAGTAGAATTTTATTTATTTCTCTATAAGGGTGGTTAGGGGTAAAGTGTAAGGTGTTATTCATATAATTGTTACATTTATATTTCACTGACATTTACTCCATTTACTTTTCTACACAGCAAGTTTTTTATTATTTTATATACAGTATTTCCATCATACTTTTGTGGTATTGGTATTGGTATTTGATACAGATCTCTGGAATAGCCCAGCTAATGTATCATTGAATGGGAGAGGGAGGGAGATTAGGAGAAGAGTGATGTAGGACCTAGTAAGTCCATACATCAGGGAGAGGATGGGGTGAGAAAGGTATATTGTGCTGGTTCAGAAGAGGTTGATCCTTGAGTTTTCTGTCTGCTCAAACCCTTCACCTCGCCCTAGAACAGATGTTAGTTTCTTTTCTTTTTTTCACCCTTTGAGGTGTTGTTAGTCATGCACCAAACAGTGGCCCATTGTTAGTTGGTCCCACATTGAGCAACCTGTTTTTATTTTTTTTGTTTTTTTTTGAAGCCAAGCAATTGTGCAAGCGTGTGGCCATGCATTGGTGTTGTTCAGTGTTTGGGTTTGTGGGTTTGTTGGGTGTGTGTGGGTCAGTGTATGTGTTTTGTTGTTTGTCAGTTTGGAGTTGATCTTCCCGCTGTTTGTTCGTCCCGACACTGAGAATTCGTTTTTGAGGAACTTGCAGAGTGCATGTTTTTGATAGTGAAAGAAGTTGATAGA
Source organism: Flexamia atlantica (assembly GCA_035578135.1). Classification (NCBI taxonomy): domain Eukaryota; kingdom Metazoa; phylum Arthropoda; class Insecta; order Hemiptera; family Cicadellidae; genus Flexamia; species Flexamia atlantica. The sequence goes on along the minus strand of JAQJVK010000007.1, from coordinate 45,802,898 downwards.
GAGGAATGTTAGTTTTGAGTTTTGCCCAAAGACCACTGAAAGGTGACATAAGAGTTGTTTCCCGTTTCCTGCATGCCTTATATTTACAATACTTATGGTATGTGTGTAGTGTAGTGCTCTGTTTTGTATGTCCTCCGTGTCAAGGCAACCCCCTGTGTCAAGGCAGCTTCTTGCATCAAGGCATCTTCCTATACTGGGAGGGCTGGTGTCAGGCTTGAGTGCATGCCCGCCGAGGTCCTGCTTGTGACCCATCCTCCTCTCGGTAGCGGTACATGAAACAGAGAAAACAGGCATTATACATTTGTATATATAAATCACTGCCAAAACGTCCAGCCAACCAATCAATTATTCAATTAACCAGTTGATCCACTAGACGCTTGGCAGTGATGTGTGCAGCCATTAGCTAGACACCTGGCTGTGCAATGGTGCCATACCCACCCCCGGATGAGCGCGCCACCGCTCGGGCCCTACTGCACTGAGGGGCAGTATTTCCATCATACTTTTGTGGATATAAAATTCTGCTACCTGTTACAATAAGTAGTGAAGTAAAAGTATGTGAACAGCAATCATTATAAAGTTAATATTCATCATCAGAGTTTTCACCAATAAGGGCTTGGATTCCTCCCGAAGTGAACTTGTTGACCAGTTGATACGCCCAGAAGGGCTGATCCTTGGGCACCATGTGACCTGCGTTCCTCACCAACACATCGGCAATGTTGTTGCTGATTTTGATGTATCCAGCGAGATCTTCTTTTTCATACCAATCGTGCCTTGTTGCATTCAAGTACTGCTCTCGACCACTCCAGTGAAGGGAGCGAAGGAAGTTGCATACCATGTGGTATGCACAGATTATATCAACTTGACCGACATAAAACACCATGGGGTAGCCATTTTCTAGTAATGTCTCCACCCAGGGCTTTACGCTCGGCACTATATTGTTAATCAGGTTGTTGTAAACTTCAGAAGGTGAAGAAGCATATTCAAGATGGCCTACATGTATGGATTTTCGAGTTGTTGAAGTCTTCATAAAGGTGGTCCAGTTATGTTCTTCTTGGGGTGGGAGGAGATAGTTGTAGTAAGGATTGTACACACTACTGAGTGTTGGGCCCAAGATAGTGTGCCAAGTTTTAAATGCCCCATTCCAGTCCTTAGCATCGATTTGTTGTACCACTAAGTTTTGGAGACCGTACAACACTTTTCGTTTGTTGTCATCAATCAAACCGATTTCGTACAAATAATCCCCGTAGTTTATTTGCTCCCTCATGTCCATCAAACCATTCCCAATCATCATTCCTGCAAGATTTATTTTCAGTTTTGCTGTAGGATTATTCTTATGAATGGTATACGCTATGGCCGGTATGTAATGTCCTGCAAAGGATTCTCCGGTTATGAAAAGTTTTTGCTTCGCTGTAGGAATGGGAAAAGCCGTAAGAATTGGGTAATAGCCGAGTATAGGTTCTCACCGATGGCAGTTTGGTCTTTGGCATAACATTCCTTTTCAGTGAAGCTATAACCAGTACCCACCGGTTGATCGATGAATAAGATATTGTTCTTTACATTCCAAGGATATTTTCTCATCTTCAGGCCATGAGGAAAGTAACTGAATGGTCCAATTTCTTCGAAGAGACCAATCATAGATGAGTCTCCCGGCCCACCTCGAAGCCACAACACGAGGGGGGCGTTCTCCCAGTCTTCTTGTGCTGGGAAAAACCAGAAGAATAAGTTGTTGCCACACGTCTCATTGGTTGTGAGGAATCCTGAGTAACTTGTGATGTTGCCAATGACAGGGTTGACTTTGGAAAGTAGCTGTGCTTTGTCACTTTCATTAGCTTCTATAAAAGGAGTTAAGAAAAGAGGTTCACCCACGTCTTCATTGTCATTTAGTTTGACGACTTGTGTATTTTTATCATCTCTCTGTGGATCCATGGTGCTTTTATTTCTTTTAAGACAGTCAACTTTCATACTAACTGCTAAAAAATGAGCAACTAAAACACACTTCATTGTTTATGTTCAAGATATCCATAAAAGAGTTTCTCACTATGTATTTACCTGGTTTTGACAGTCCAAAAGTGTCAACACTTCAAGCACGCTTTGACCATAAGCACACTTAAACCGATGACTGAACAGCACTGAGGATTATATTGCCTGGTTGGTGATAGAGGTTTTAAATACTGCAACACTTAATTGCAGAAACCTGTTTTAGCTAGTTCCTTGGAAAATGCCTGGCTTATTTTATGACCATAATAAATAAATCATTCCTTCTGTTGTTATTTACTCTTGACTCTTTAATACATACATAGTTTTACTTTTGTACATAAACTTTTTGTCAGTCCAAAGGTGTTAACACGTCACATACTTAGAAATGTAATGAAAAGTGCTTTATTGAGTAGAAATATTGCCATTTTCAAGGGAAAACACTACAAAAGCGCCTAAACAATGGTTAAAACCCTCATGTTTGGTTGGCATCGTTAATAAAAAAATACTTACAGAATTTTTCTATTGCGCTTTCCTTATAACCTAAAAACAGAATTTGATGTACATTAAACTTGCTCTACTATGTTTTACTTTTGTTCATTATAATTTACATTATTTCATTCTTTTACTTTACATTTTACACTTACCAAAAGAATCGTTGCCACAACAACTTTGTGCCTTATTCTGATGCAATGATACCTGATAAAAATATCCTGTTGCAGGAGACCTGCATATTCAGCAAATTTAAAATAATCTAGACTAAGTCTCACATCAAGTAAAATCAAAGTACGTATTAAATTCATGCAAAAATATTTTCTATAAGGATAATGTAGGAAGTGAGTATACAGGTTTTTTGCAACAAAAAATTAAAAATAGGGGTTTTTAGGCTATAGTCGAGTAAATCTCAACTGCATGAAGCCACTTACTAAGTTTTATCAATAAATGTTGAGAAATAAGCAAACCACACAACTTTTTTATTTGTCATAAGGTTTTCATGGGGAATGAGTATGAAGGTTTGCTGCCCTTAAATGTAAATATGAGGGATAATAGGCGATAATTCAGTAGATATTAAGTAGATGAAGTCATTTTGCATTTTGCATCGAGATATATTAAAAAGAAATAAGTGAAATAAAATTTTATTTATTTCCCATAAGGGTTACATTTAGACAATGTACTAGTGTTTTAGAACTTATATTCAAGCAAATGAACTTGAACTCAAACTTAACACCTAAAATGTTAGAAATCAAAAGGAAAAGAGAGTTATTAGGTGAGTTAGAAGCAGTATAAATTTATTTTTAAAAATCAATACTAATCATATATGTTAATATTGTTGGAGAGTATGTATCATCCATATTATATCTTCTCCTCCCAGGGGCAGTCGGCTTTCGGCTGTACGGGTGTCTGGCGACCTCGGGTTTCCGAGCCAAGCTGTGAGTTTCTTTCTTCAGCTCACAGTTCTTCCATAGTGAAGGCCTTTCTTCCTTCTTTGGGTCCTAGCTTGTAGTCTTTCCTCTTTTCTGGGCTAACCTTGCCCACCTCTTGTTTTCTTCGACCTTAGTTTGGAGAGTTCTTTCCATCGTGGGTGTCTTTCTTTTTCCTTCCTCGACTGCCGCTCATCGGGGTTCCCTGGGAGTGTCCTTGTTCGTGTTGCAGGGACTGATGTGTGCCTGGCACTGCCGATGGATACTCCTCAGTGAGGCGTCAGGAGCCAGCCCCTTCGGGCCCTGGTCAGGGAGTGCGGCGTGGCTGCAGAGGTCGGACTCAGCACTGCCACGGTGAACCCCGGCACGTCTGGTATCTCTGTGGAAAACGGAGGTCAGGTCCCCGAGGAACTGGGTGGGGGCAATGTCCCCCTAGGTATACCCTCGCCTGGCCGATCCCGGGTTCACCCTCGCCGCTTGATGCACTGGTAAATTCATGTATGGCTTGCAGCAACCCCCAAAACACTACACAGTCAGAGACAAATGAGTCTCCCTTCCGTCGGTGCAGCCTGATGATTTGTTCAGAAGTTTTTTCTTGGGTCACAGAGGGTTTGTCCACATTTTCCGAACTTGAACTCCTGAGGCTTGAACTTTGTTGGTCCAAAGAGTTAAAGTAGTTAGGCATTGGAAGGGTTGGAAAGTCGACCATGGATTTTATTAATGGTACTAGTGTCTCCGGATTATATTGATCAGCGATTGCCCATTGTAGTCGGTTTACTAGCTCCAGATTATCCAACCCATTGTTAAGAATTCTTTTTGAGTTTTCCTTGATGGTGACAATCTTAACAAAAGCCCCAGTTATCTGTTGGAATTTTTTCAGATTTGTAATAAAGCGTTCTGGGGAGACTTTGTTGCGGATGCAGCCCATGGGTGAGCAAATGAGTTGGCAGAACTGCTTTTGTTTGAAGTCTTCTATGAGACTCCCGAAGGCCAGATAAATAAATAAATAAATAAAAATGCCTTTATTTACAGATCTTTACAGTCTTAATCTTTACAGATTTACAGTCTTTTAAGTTCAGTTTGAGATCAAACTTTGATTTTTTTATCAAACCATATACTCCGGGAATTTTTGGATGATGGCAACACAAATTAATATTTATTTACAGTAACATAAATGGTTTTCATTTGTGAACAAGACTATGATAGATTTTTTTTCTTTTAAGAATTGTATGATTGTATTTTTAGGTACTTTAAGATTACTTTGACAAGGTCACCTGTTTTTATAGCTTCTGCTATAACTTGTAAACATTTTTGTGACAATAAAGAGCTATTTATTTATTTATTTACACCTGGTCCATTTTTAGTTTGCTGATAGGATATGTGGCTATCTACAAGATCTGGAAGTACAGGCCTACCATAGTAATTTCTAAAACTCACTGCCACACCGGCACTCATGTTTCTGTCATTGTCAAAATCCGCAGATATACAATGAGCGAAGGCTGTACATTTGTCACTAGTGTGATATTTGAAGATTTCCCTCGTATTGTGATTCATTATTTTAATTTTGCTTGCTTTATCATTGTTTTCTATTCCCTGCAACCCTCTTTTATTTGTCTTCTGTGTGTTTTTTTTTCTCTGTTAATAGACATTTTTCCTCTGTTAATATTCTCTTCAATGTCTTAAGTAATTCTTTGGCCAATTTATTTTTCCCTCTTGCATTGAAATGTAAACCATGCATGGTGTAATTAGATCTGTTAAAGTTATTGATATCTAAAAAGTGAATATTTTTGCATCGGGGTAAATTAAATACGGGAGTTGCCCCACGATTATTCTTTTTGTTTCGAACTAATACGGACCCTGGAATATAAGCTCCTTCTGTGCGATCTACAGCATTTTTCTCGGAGACTAATCTCTCGGGGTTGAAGAAAACGTCTTGCCTGTTAAATTATCTCCTCAATCCCCAGAAATTATATCACAGTGGATTCTGGATCACTCTGTGGAAGTTCCTTAGTCTGTGAAACCATAGCTTAATAGTGAATTTTGTATCACACCGTGGAAGTTCCTTAGTCTGTGAAACCATAGCTTAATAGTGAATTTTGTATCACATCGTGGAAGTTCCTTAGTCTGTGAAACCATAGCTTAATAGTGAATTTTGTATCACACCGTGGAAGTTCCTTAGTCTGTGAAACCATAGCTTAATAGTGAATTTTGTATCACACCGTGGAAGTTCCTTAGTCTGTGAAACCATAGCTTAATAGTGAATTTTGTATCACACCGTGGAAGTTCCTTAGTCTGTGAAACCATAGCTTAATAGTGAATTTTGTATCACACCGTGGAAGTTCCTTAGTCTGTGAAACCATAGCTTAATAGTGAATTTTGTATCACATCGTGGAAGTTCCTTAGTCTGTGAAACCATAGCTTAATAGTGAATTTTGTATCACATCGTGGAAGTTCCTTAGTCTGTGAAACCATAGCTTAATAGTGAATTTTGTATCACATCGTGGAAGTTCCTTAGTCTGTGAAACCATAGCTTAATAGTGAATTCTGTATCACACCGTGGAAGTTCCTTAGTCTGTGAAACCATAGCTTAATAGTGAATTCTGTATCACACCGTGGAAGTTCCTTAGTCTGTGAAACCATAGCTTAATAGTGAATTTTGTATCACATCGTGGAAGTTCCTTAGTCTGTGAAACCATAGCTTAATAGTGAATTTTGTATCACATCGTGGAAGTTCCTTAGTCTGTGAAACCATAGCTTAATAGTGAATTTTGTATCACACCGTGGAAGTTCCTTAGTCTGTGAAACCATAGCTTAATAGTGAATTTTGTATCACATCGTGGAAGTTCCTTAGTCTGTGAAACCATAGCTTAATAGTGAATTTTGTATCACATCGTGGAAGTTCCTTAGTCTGTGAAACCATAGCTTAATAGTGAATTCTGTATCACACCGTGGAAGTTCCTTAGTCTGTGAAACCATAGCTTAATAGTGAATTTTGTATCACATCGTGGAAGTTCCTTAGTCTGTGAAACCATAGCTTAATAGTGAATTTTGTATCACATCGTGGAAGTTCCTTAGTCTGTGAAACCATAGCTTAATAGTGAATTTTGTATCACATCGTGGAAGTTCCTTAGTCTGTGGAACCATAGCTTAACAGTGAATTTTGTATCACATCGTGGAAGTTCCTTAGTCTGTGAAACCATAGCTTAATAGTGAATTTTGTATCACATCGTGGAAGTTCCTTAGTCTGTGAAACCATAGCTTAATAGTGAATTTTGTATCACATCGTGGAAGTTCCTTAGTCTGTGAAACCATAGCTTAATAGTGAATTTTGTATCACACCGTGGAAGTTCCTTAGTCTGTGAAACCATAGCTTAATAGTGAATTTTGTATCACATCGTGGAAGTTCCTTAGTCTGTGAAACCATAGCTTAATAGTGAATTCTGTATCACACCATGGAAGTTCCTTAGTCTGTGAAACCATAGCTTAATAGTGAATTCTGTATCACACCGTGGAAGTTCCTTAGTCTGTGAAACCATAGCTTAATAGTGAATTTTGTATCACATCGTGGAAGTTCCTTAGTCTGTGAAACCATAGCTTAATAGTGAATTTTGTATCACATCGTGGAAGTTCCTTAGTCTGTGAAACCATAGCTTAATAGTGAATTTTGTATCACACCGTGGAAGTTCCTTAGTCTGTGAAACCATAGCTTAATAGTGAATTTTGTATCACATCGTGGAAGTTCCTTAGTCTGTGAAACCATAGCTTAATAGTGAATTTTGTATCACATCGTGGAAGTTCCTTAGTCTGTGAAACCATAGCTTAATAGTGAATTCTGTATCACACCGTGGAAGTTCCTTAGTCTGTGAAACCATAGCTTAATAGTGAATTTTGTATCACATCGTGGAAGTTCCTTAGTCTGTGAAACCATAGCTTAATAGTGAATTTTGTATCACATCGTGGAAGTTCCTTAGTCTGTGGAACCATAGCTTAACAGTGAATTTTGTATCACATCGTGGAAGTTCCTTAGTCTGTGAAACCATAGCTTAATAGTGAATTTTGTATCACATCGTGGAAGTTCCTTAGTCTGTGAAACCATAGCTTAATAGTGAATTTTGTATCACATCGTGGAAGTTCCTTAGTCTGTGGAACCATAGCTTAACAGTGAATTTTGTATCACATCGTGGAAGTTCCTTAGTCTGTGAAACCATAGCTTAATAGTGAATTTTGTATCACATCGTGGAAGTTCCTTAGTCTGTGAAACCATAGCTTAATAGTGAATTTTGTATCACACCGTGGAAGTTCCTTAGTCTGTGAAACCATAGCTTAATAGTGAATTTTGTATCACATCGTGGAAGTTCCTTAGTCTGTGAAACCATAGCTTAATAGTGAATTCTGTATCACACCATGGAAGTTCCTTAGTCTGTGAAACCATAGCTTAATAGTGAATTCTGTATCACACCGTGGAAGTTCCTTAGTCTGTGAAACCATAGCTTAATAGTGAATTTTGTATCACATCGTGGAAGTTCCTTAGTCTGTGAAACCATAGCTTAATAGTGAATTTTGTATCACATCGTGGAAGTTCCTTAGTCTGTGAAACCATAGCTTAATAGTGAATTTTGTATCACACCGTGGAAGTTCCTTAGTCTGTGAAACCATAGCTTAATAGTGAATTTTGTATCACATCGTGGAAGTTCCTTAGTCTGTGAAACCATAGCTTAATAGTGAATTTTGTATCACATCGTGGAAGTTCCTTAGTCTGTGAAACCATAGCTTAATAGTGAATTCTGTATCACACCGTGGAAGTTCCTTAGTCTGTGAAACCATAGCTTAATAGTGAATTTTGTATCACATCGTGGAAGTTCCTTAGTCTGTGAAACCATAGCTTAATAGTGAATTTTGTATCACATCGTGGAAGTTCCTTAGTCTGTGGAACCATAGCTTAACAGTGAATTTTGTATCACATCGTGGAAGTTCCTTAGTCTGTGAAACCATAGCTTAATAGTGAATTTTGTATCACATCGTGGAAGTTCCTTAGTCTGTGAAACCATAGCTTAATAGTGAATTTTGTATCACATCGTGGAAGTTCCTTAGTCTGTGGAACCATAGCTTAACAGTGAATTTTGTATCACATCGTGGAAGTTCCTTAGTCTGTGGAACCATAGCTTAATAGTGAATTTTGTATCACATCGTGGAAGTTCCTTAGTCTGTGGAACCATAGCTTAACAGTGAATTTTGTATCACATCGTGGAAGTTCCTTAGTCTGTGGAACCATAGCTTAACAGTGAATTTTGTATCACATCGTGGAAGTTCCTTAGTCTGTGGAACCATAGCTTAATAGTGAATTTTGTATCACATCGTGGAAGTTCCTTAGTCTGTGGAACCATAGCTTAACAGTGAATTTTGTATCACATCGTGGAAGTTCCTTAGTCTGTGGAACCATAGCTTAACAGTGAATTTTGTATCACATCGTGGAAGTTCCTTAGTCTGTGGAACCATAGCTTAACAGTGAATTTTGTATCACATCGTGGAAGTTCCTTAGTCTGTGGAACCATAGCTTAACAGTGAATTCTGTATCACACCGTGGAAGTTCCTTAGTCTGTGGAACCCATAGCTTAACAGTGAATTCTGTCACACTGTGGAAGTTCCTTAATCTGTGTGGAACCACAGATCAACATTGAATTGAATGAAGGAAAAGATTTATTCCAGTAGAATACAAAAATAGTACATTGCTAAAATAAATAATCTGAACTTGCATTTAAAAATAGGCTAAAAAAGTCCTTCATGCACCTTGATGTACTTTTAAAAGTAAAATAAATAAGATTGCATGAAAGGAATATAAGTATATTTTTAATTATAAATTTAAAAAAATTACGAACGGTAAGAGGGTGTATGGAATATGCCGACATGGGCACAAATGCCTGTGCGTCAGCTTCAAGATGCTTTCTTAATAAAATGAATGAAATAATGCAGTGAGGAAGAACTGGAACAAAATTAATTGTGATTATATTGGTAAAATATAAAATGCAAAATGTAATTGAAAAACTTTAAAAAACTTACGAGATGAAAAGTGTGATGGATTGATGGCAACATTACGATATGTAAACCTGCAGGCACAGGGGGGGACGGAGTTCGGAGGGGAGAGGCGAGCAGAAGTCAGAACACTGTTGAAGTTCCTTAGTCTTTAGAACCACAAGCTATCAGCAACCCCTTTTTTTACAATTTTTTCTCATTATTCATTTGTTTCCAGGACACTTTGTATGCACCACCGGCTGAAGAGGTGTCATTGGAAGACCACTGCAAATACAAGTACCTGTTTAACTTTCGAGGGGTGGCGGCTAGTTTCCGCTTCAAGCATTTATTTTTGTGCAACTCCCTCGTTTTTCATGTCGGTGACGAGTGGTTGGAGTTTTTCTACCCTGCACTAAAACCTTGGGTCCATTACATCCCTGTGAAAAGTGATGCTTCCAAAGACGATTTGAAGTAAGTCAGCCAGAGGTCGAAAGTAAAAATAACACTAATCCAGGGAAAATATCCACTAACGTTTTTACTTTCTCGACCGTGTGTCTATCCACTTCAAATTGCAGTATCCTTAATGTTTTTTTCAGTGCAATGCAGTATCCTCTACAATATGTTGTTTACTCTTAAATTGCGCTTAAAATTATTGCCAGTGGCGGTGTTTTTCATAATTATAATATTGCTTTGTAAAAAAACCAATTGGCACGATAAATTGCATATTTCATAGGCCACTGAAAACAAAAATCATGATGAAACGAAATTAAATCATAACAAAACCATTTTATTGCTGGATTCATAATATAATTTCATAATTATTAACCTTTGAATGAACGCTCGCGAATACCGATTAAGGTGTTCCAATAACTTTCGGTACTCAACAAGACGGTGAACTGATAAAATAAAACGTTCAGTGTCCATGGTAAATATACTTAATATTAGTTCAACCAGCTTGGCTCGACTAGACCCTCGACGTGAAGAAATCGGGGTAGAATTAATTAACGAGCTGAGAGACTTACGGGTCGATGCGGGTCCCAATGCCTACCCTCGCTCGACTAAGTCTTTAGCGCGTTTAGCTATATGTATTGTTTTCAACCCGTTCAGCTACGCTCTCCGCTACACTCTAGCCTTGCCACTTCACTATGTTTTTACCCCAACCCTAGCTTTAATTTAAGTTAACCCTCTAGGGTACTTTTCCGTTATACGGAGGCCACCCCAATATAGTAGGTAAGGTTAGGTTAGCTTAGCTTATTATATTTTGGAAAATCAGTCTTTTATGATCACAATTTTACTATAATATGAATATAATCCCCCATACTACCCTTTACCTGCTCGTTAAATCGAACCGATTAACGTTATAAAGTAGGTTTCAATAAATTTAAGGGAAAACAACTCATTGAACACAACGAAAACGATTTAATCACACAAAATGGACTAGATATAATGTAATGACTTAATTGTCGTCCTTAATGGACTGCCAAAACTTGGCAATGTCACCAATGAGTTTATCAAAGAGGTCGTCGCCGGCCTTCGTGCGCCACATGTACTCGGCGAGGTACGAGTCAAGGTGGTGTCTGCTTGTACCCCTCAGTTTTTTGTTTCTCCACTTTGCTGATCCCCACATACGCTCGACTTGCTGGCTATTAGCCCCAGTTTCGGGGTCAACAAAGTTGTAAGTGTGGTTGACTTTGAAATGGGCGAAACCAGCCTCTTCCAGTTCAGCTGTCTTATAACCTGACCAACAATTCGACATGATAGTCGCTAGGCACTATTCATCCAGACAATAAAAATTCAACTGAGGCGTAATGATGGTCATGCAGCAACAATGACAGGTAAGAGATAAGATAAGGAAAGATAACTCATTGTTGTAGCGCGCCGTCCGGCCGCGCGGTGCATTGACCTTGATCTAGTTAAACGTGTATTTTCTGAGCCGCACTGAACTTCCGAGATTTTTATAAGCGTAAAACTATTCATAATGCTATTGACATTTATAGTGAAGACAAATAAATTGAATTTGAAGCATGTATGAAGCTGGGCATGTGGTACTGGGGTGGCCTCCGTATAACGGAAAGTACCCCCTCTAGTTGTTAAGCGAGGTCACCTAATACCCTAATGATAACATCGGGCGCCGGCATTAGATCGAAAGTCATAAGATCGAATGGCACTGGATCGACACTTTTGTTGGTCCAGTGCCGTTCGATCTACTGCCTGTCGGAGCAGTGCCTTTCGATTTAGTGACTGTCGATGCAGTGCCTTTCGAAGATACATCCGTATTAAGTTTGGGAAGTCGTGATTATTTTAAAATTATTGCAATCAAATTTTCGTCTTTTGAAAGTTTTATCGTCGAACGGCACTGGACCGACAGGCATTGGATCGAGCGGCACTGCACCGACAGGCAGTAGATCGAAAGGCACTGCATCGACAGTCACTAGATCGAAAGGCACTGCTCCGACAGGCAGTAGATCGAACGGCACTGGATCGACAGTCACTAGATCGAAAGGCACTGCTCCGACAGTTATACAGTACACCTCGGATTATCCGGACCCCACATTATCCGGATCCCAGATGATCCCCAGAATCCATCCGAGAAATGAAAAAATAAATATCACGGCAAAAACATGATTTTAGCGAGTTTACGGGTGAAATGCACCTGCTAAAATGAAATGCAAATGCAATACATAACTGTACGCATTTGGAATCACATTAATTGAAGGAACCGCATTGTCTCGGGCTTAGGTCTTACCATGAGTACTACCGTAACAGCTTCTTCCCTATAGGGGAAATTCGCTAAAACTAGCTTTTTTACTGCGAGGAAAAATAACGGGGGTATTATTAGAGTGGTTTTTTTAAGTATTAAAATAATGGTGACATTTTGATCACAATGAATTAGTTTAGTCCGAATAAAAAAATAATATCACGAATGGCATTGTTTTGACGTACGTATTCAAACGACACTGGATCTACAGGCATTAGATCGAAAGGCACTGCATCGACAGTCACTGGATCGAACGGCACTGCACCGACAGTCACTGGATCGAAAGGCACTGGACCGACAGGCATTAGATCGAAAGGCACTGGACCGACAGGCATTAGATCGAAATGCACTGTTCCGACAGTGTCGGAGCTATGCCGGTCGGTGCAGTGCCTTTCGATCTAATGCCTGTCGGTCCAGTGCCTTTCGATCTAGTGACTGTCGGTGCAGTGCCTTTCGATCTAATGACTTTATTTTGTGTCGGTCCAGTGCCTTTCGATCTTATGACTTTCGATGCAATGACCGGATCTCTAATAACATTTATGAAACAACTTTAAATAAAAGTCTTTATAGCTCATGATGGTTTATTATTTAATATTTAATTGTTTCGTACCATTTTTTTTCAAAACTTTGCGATCAGATAAGATTTTAAACAAAGGTAAGATTTCTATACAATGCTTACTTATGTTTTTGTAATAATTTATTTCCACTTTCCACCATGTGAAACCTATGATAGACTTTTGAGAAAGCAAACAATGAAACGTATAATATTTCTCGTTATTAGAGTTTATGTCTTCCAAGTTTCTTAAATAGAAAAATTAGCTGAAAATGTGAAAGGTACCTCAACTCAAAACCAATCACAGTAGACCCCCTCTTAACTGACCCTAACGGGACCGGACCTAGGTCGGATTACATAAAAGGTCGGTTAAAACAGGTAATCTTCTAAACACCTAAAATAATTGATTAGAGTTCTATTAACATCATTCTTATATTGTTCGTGGATTATTTGGAAAATAAACTATAGATATTAACCTATTTTCCAATATCATTACAGTACTGTAGAAATGGCTCAATTAATCCCAAATCACGGTAAAAACAAAACCTTTTTTATAAACTAATTATAGACTTGGTTAAAAAAACAGTTCAAAATAGTTCTTATGTTAACACCTTTACTACCATTTTCATGATTTTTTAACAAATATTTCATAATACAGTATTGGTTGTTAAAATAATAAGAAATAATCAGTCATTGCATTACTAGTCAGGCAGTTGATTTTAAAGCCTGTCACTGGAGAATTGAGTCACAAAAACTTTGACTATCGAGTTTTCGACCCCCTCTCCCCCACCACACAAGCACAAGGTGGTGTTGTTTGTTTACTCTACTGAGTGGTAGATAATGTTTTTCGGATATGAGAACAAAAACTCACATACCTTTTTGTCCTGTTTACACTGAAATGCATCTACTGAATGTTTTAATAAATTAATGAATGCTGTGTTCAAAATATTTTTACTTGTAGCAACCTGTAGAGTTAGTTGAGCGTAAAATTCCCATCGCAGGGTATGGTACGGGAACAGAAATCCCGCAATTCCTAAGAAAGGTTAGTTAAACCGATCTGTTCTCAAAACAGGGCCGGTTTAAACGATCTTTAATGTTCAAATAGCAAGAGTGGATAATCTGATCGTTGGTTTAAACTAGGTTGGTTAACAGGAAGTTTTCTGCAATGAGTTGGCTAATTCTTTGGGTTTCCATGCAAACTGGGAGGAATGATACTGATTTATTTCCTGAATGAGTTCTAACCTCGTTAATACCAAAACCGTTCAGTCATCATTACCTTCCCATGAAGTCACAACACTTAACTTCTCATGTTTCATCACATTTATTTTTAATCCAGCTACAATGTTATTCAATATTAATGTTTTTCAGGAAGCTATTGGAGTTTGTGAAGCAGCATGACGATCTTGCAGAACAGATAGCCCAGAGAGGGAGAGACTTTATTTGGGACCACTTGCGCAACAAAGAGGTCGTCTGCTACTGGAAACTATTGCTCAAGAAATATGCAAAACTTTTGAGATTTAAACCTCGCCTTGAGGGCAGTGAGGTAGAAGTTGTGTAAGTTATTACAGTTGACCCTCGATAATCTAACACACTCGGTAAACCGACGTTGCACTTAGTGCGTCATCGGCCAACCTCTCCGCAATACTGAATTTTGATTTTTGTTGTGGCAGGAGTGTCATGTCTTTCTGGTCACAGTCGCGTAATCCTTGTTTCATTCGGTTCAGTAGTGAGTGCATGCTGCATAAGTAACTCTCGCGGCTTCAGGACGAGTGCGGTAGAACGAGGCATGCTGACATTGCCGAACGCACCATGTGCTCTCGCACTCACCAGGTCTAGCCCTGTCTCAGCTACAGTGTTCTTGCACCATAAGCAGGGCCGGATGAAGGGTGTCTGTTGCCCTTGTGCAAAAGAAAAGAAACTCTGCCCCCCCTTCCACTGCCACTGCCAGCACCATAATGTTTTATTTATTTGTTTGTAACTATCGTGTTTTTTAGCTCTTTCGTTGGTAGTAAAGAAATTGAATTGAAAGTAGTAAGATAGCAAGATATTGGATTGAAATCGAAATTGATCAACGCCCTGATTCTTTCTCATAAAGATTTTGCCATTTTGTACCCACAGTTATGTTCTTCTCCTTTTTTACTTCTCTAGCAACCTCAAGATTCATCGAGGTATACTGGTAATGCTGCAGCATCCGTCAAACCGATGTCCTTTGTGTTAAGGTTTCTTTTCATACTTCTGATTTCCAGCATGGTTTGTTTGACTTCATGTCAGTTGATGCACTTAAGGTCACTGTCGATCTAGTGCCTACTCAAGCATTGTCGTTAACGATACACAGATTGCACTCTCCTAAAATTGCATCCTTTTTAGATGATTTTACAGTTTTGCCATCTGAGTCATCAGAACATAACTTACTTATTGCTGATAAAACTGATAACTTACTAATGTAATTCTTAGTTTGCTTAAACAATCACACCAGGTAGAAAATGATTTTACAGTTTATGGCCAGTAATGGTCTTGAACAGTTAAACAAAAGGCAATAGTTGTTTGAACTACCTGTTTTTTAAGCATAGACAATTTTGAGTGTATTGCGAAGGCGTGTAAATACTGTAAAAGTGATTGCAATGCAGTACTGTTCAAAATGTTTAAACCTGAACCATCAATCAAGACTTGACATCACTAAAGCATATGATTCTTTCGATCATTATATATGTGGTATTAGGGGTGTTTCTTAAAAATGGTTTCAGAGTTATCTAAGTCACTGTCTCCAGTGTGTAAAATTTCGTAATTCGTCAGTATTACTCTTCCTGTTACGCATGGAGCCCCGCAGGGATCTGTCTTGGGACCTACCTTGTTTTGAATTTATGCTAACAGTCTTTGTTGTTATGGCAAGTTTTCTGGGTGCCTATCATGTTCGCAGACCACAGCTATTTGTAGTAGGGAAAAAACTTAAAATGATCGATCTTTAAGTATGCAAAAAGATCTGGTTAAACTCAAAATTTGGTATGCTAGAAATGAAATGGTTTTGAGTTGGAATACAAAGTTTTTATATTAGGAATAATTACAATGGAAATATGAATTTATTCTTTAAATTCAAATCTTGTCTCCGTTCAATAATTAAATCTTATTGCAGTGATTGCATTAAAATAGAACATTTCCAGCCTATGAAATATTTGGTTATTTTGATGGACAAAAGGCTAAATTGGAAAGATTGTGTCTTAAAAATTAAAGGCTATCTATATACGGTTCTGAGAAATTTTTTTTTACCATATCCATGCCCGTTTTTGGTTTTAAGAACAGTCTATTTCTCTTTGGTAAACTTAAAATTACAATATGGTTTGTCTTGCTTGGAGGCGGGATTGCTATTCTACCATTTACCCATGAACAATGTGTCAAAATAAAATAATTAGGTTGATCAGTGGATCTGGGAGATGCGGTTCGTCCTTTCCTCTCTACATCGGTCTTAAGGTCCATCCTCTTAGGTATTTATAAATATTTGTGTGCTCCGAATATTTTTTAAAGAGGAGTTCATCTGAGTAATCTAAATGTTTTTCCTAATAGGTTACAAAATTTAATTCAAGTGTACATTCCATTTCCTCAGAAGCTTTTAAGAGGTTTTATACATTTTCCGCTCCAAAATTCTTCCATCCATTACCTATTTCAGTCTTCTCTTCAGTAACAGCTATAGTCCAGTCAATTTACGTGATGACCTCAAAAAAATTGCAAGAAAACGTTTTTTGATGGAATTTTACTTAAAAAAATATTAATTTTAACATATCCAAAGTTTACCAAAATCGGACCATCGGAACCTCACTAAAATCACGTTTCAAAATGGCGGCTTTTCCCACCATACAAAATTTTTTGAAAAAAGACATTCAACTGCATTTTGTATCAATGTTTTTCGAGATATTGACTTTGGACCGCCGCCAATCATCGTTGGGTGATTGGTTTTAAATTTTGACAGAGTTTACATTTTCAGCCGCCATCTTGGGTCCGCTATATTGGATATAAATATTTTTTTTCAAACGTAAAGATGGTGTTGTGACGCATCATTATGGACTAGATTTTTACCCTGAACACAATGCTGAAATCCGTTTTTGAAAATATGCATTCGTTAAAAAGATATGCGGTGCTCAAATAAAAATTCATCCCTATACATTTCTTATGGACGTTTAATTTTTTTTTAAGATTTTTAAGAATTATCTCTTATATCTCCGGTTCTAATTAAGGTATGTAGTTCGTTTTGGTCTTAAAATACTCAGTCATTTACCGGCTTTTTAATGGGCTATTGATCATTAAAATCGGACAACTGCTGGACGAGCTATAAGGCTAAAATCGACACGAAAGTCCATTTTTTTGAAATTTGTTTTTTGAAACAAATATTGTTTTAAAAGATTCATATCGGAGGTCCTAAATGGACTAAAAAGCTCGTTCTCCCCTCAGATTACTCAGAAGATTCTGGGCTTTCATATGAGCTATGGCTCATTAAAATCGGACTTACTTAATTTGAGTTATGAACCTTCATTTACCATAAAATCTGTTCACTTTCGTAAATTGTCTATAATTAATGACTCATGCATAGAAAACTAACAGAGATTCAAAACAGTCTTATATTTTAATTAACTCAGTACATCATTGGCTTTCATTTAAGCTCTTAATCATTTAAATCGGTTGAGTTTGAGGTGAGTTATAGACCTACAACCAACATAAAATTCAATTTTTTCAAAATTTCATGATTATTTAAAGACTTGTATCTCCAGTCCCAAACATTGCCTGCTGGTCGGATTGGTTTTAAAACATGCGCTGAACTATTAGCTTTCATTTGACATATTGATAATTTAAATCTGACAAAAATAGGATGAGTTATATTTTTTTATATCATCTTTGACAAAAACAAATTTTAAAAAAATGGATTTTCGTGTCGATTTTAGCCTTATAGCTCGTCCAGCAGACGTCCGATTTTAATGATCAATAGCTCATATTAAAAGCCGGTAAATGACCGAGTATTTTGAGACCAAAACGAACTACATACCTTAATTAGAACCGGAGATATAAGAGATAATTCTTAAAAAATCTTAAAAAAAATTAAACGTCCATAAGAAATGTATAGGGATGAATTTTTATTTGAACATATCTTTTTAACGAATGCATATTTTCAAAAACGGATTTCAGCATTGTGTTCAGAGTAAATATCTAGTCCATAATGATGCGTCACAACACCATCTTTACATTTGAAAAAAAATATTTATATCCAATATGGCGGACCCAAGATGGCGGCCGAAAATGTAAACTCTGTCAAAATTTAAAACCAATCACCCAACGATGATTGGCGGCGGTCCAAAGTCAATATCTCGAAAAAAATTGATACAAAATGCAGTTGAATGTCTTTTTTCAAAAAATTTTGTATGGTGGGAAAAGCCGCCATTTTGAAACGTGATTTTAGTGAGGTTCCGATGGTTTGATTGTGATAAACTTTGGATATGTTAAAATTCATATTTTTTAAAGTATAATTCCATCAAAAAAACGTTTTCTTGCAATTTTTTTGAGGTTCCCCATGTTAATTTTCATAGAATGACTGGCTTACTAGTTCTTTCACCAAAAATGTGAAAAATGGCTTTTTACCAATAAAAATGAAGAAATATTTTTTGCTGACATCTTCTTTGTTTAAATTATTGGCTCACCTGCTTCCTCACTTAAGCTTACGTTAAATGAATTGTTTGAACTTCAGTATTTTGTATATTTACACATCTAAATTTCTAGCTTATTATTGTTCTTGCCTTTATTTAATTATGTTTTGTTGCTTTCATTCTTTACACAATCAAATAGCGGCACAATCAAATCATGCCATTATTTAATTTGTCGTTTTATTAAATTTTGTTATTTTTTTGTGTATGCAAGATATGTTATATTGATCAATAGAAGTCATTGTAATTATATTTTTGTTAAATGTAAAGCTTGGCATAAGGTGATCGAGTAATATGTTTTAATTTTTATTATTTTAATTTTGTTTAAATAGAGTTGCTATCACATTCTCTACACAGCAAATGCTTAGGTGGCCATCCATTAATTTAAGTACTGTAAATGGTATTGAATAAATTTTTCAATAGTTATAGTATAATATGTAACTACTTGTTTGCACAGTAAATACTGTAAAAGATCAAATAATGTAACAAATTGTAAATTATGAAAATAAAGAATCTATTTATTTATTCATTTATTTAATTTTCCCAATGGTTAAATCAAGATAGTTTATCTCCTCTTTTTTTTAATTCTATTGTAAAAAATGGGACATTAGGGAGTGTCCTTTCTTTTGTATTAGGGAGTGACATTTGATTTCTACTTTGAAGATGACATATAAATCTGTGTAGATCAGTAAAAAAATGCTCTATGTGTGTTTATCAGTGTTAAAACGCCAAGACCAGTGTTAAAACGCCAAGACCTGGTCAAAGAAACTGCACAGGGGAATATTAATAAATTGCACATTAAAACAAAATTTTATCTTGTCAATCCATCCCAGTAACACTCCAGACAACATAACAAAAATAGTAAATAATAAAAAATAAAAATTAAAGCGCAAAAAATAGAAACTTGTTTTTATTGACTATAACTTTGGTTTACTGACTAACAATGTCAACACATACTAACAAACATCATTAGTATTATGATAAAATCAGACTTTTCGACTTAAAACTCTAATATTTTGTGACTAGCTAACAAGGCAGGAATAAAAAACAATAGGAGTATCGTAGACAAACTAAACTTAGAAAAGGGTTGAACTACCAAGCACCATAAGGATAACTAATGAATATTATGAAATACTTGATTAAAGCTATCCTGTGGCATTAAAAATTGAGAATAGGTGGATTCTTTAAAAAAAAATTGATAACTGTGAGTCCTTTAAATTTATAAGGACTTGATCTTAAAACAAAGGATATATATGTACAAGTTTTACGTCATAAGCTGAAAGTGTCTTCAGTACATTTATAAAACAAAATTTGGCAGCAAAGGACTATAACAAATTTTAGTATTTTTAATTTTTAATATGGTCTTGCAACCATGATCATCGTGTTGTGATAAAGTTATTACTACTTAGATAATGCTCATTGAAAATTCCGTTACATTGATTCGCTTTTGAAAATGTGCATTTTTGAAAATTTGTTTTATTTTTGCATACATTTTCTATGAATTGAATTAAAGGTGAATTAATCATAGTAACTGTTGCAAAACATAAGAGAAATGAGGGGAAGCATAAGCAGTCAGGGTCATTGCACTGGGTGTCCCACATAGTCCCCTAATTATAGGGTTCGCTGGGTTGGCTTTGAATTTTTCTGATAACACCTATTGAATGACACATAATTACAAAGAGAATATTAAAGAAAAGTTCACAATTAGCAAATTAAACTAGACATGATAACAAAAACGTAAGTTTGTTTTTATATTTTTCTAAAAAAAAAGTTTGGGAAGGAGATTTTAAACTATAAAGTTTGTGCTATATGTATGTACCTGAATGGTTTCTCAAAATTTCAATCTGTGCATCTTAATGTTTTCTAGGAAGTTGATATTCAACTGATATCGCAGGTTAACTTAAATTATTTTTGGCACTTGTAGAAGTTGTGCAAACGGCAAACACTCTAGTACACACATATTTTGTAAAAGCAGAACGTAAGCACTATGTTTACTGTGTTACTCTGAACATTTCCTCACTTTTCTAAGATGTCATTACCACTCTCATGGTGTAGTTACTCGTATTAATAATACCTTTAATCCTGAGAATTTAAATCGCAAACTTGATATATAAAAGTAATAGGTTGAAATGTTGCATCTTCCGTTATGGTTCGTGAACCATATGTATGTATATGTGTTTCATGTATTTTGAAGGAACAACTAACAAAGAGGAAAATTTGGTAAAAATATACCTATTATTTCCATTAAAATTTTTTCATCTGGTGCTTGGTACTACAAGTTATTTTAAATTATTTATATTAATCACAATATATTAAAATTAACAACTTTTTATGTTATATTCTTTGGTTACAATACTTTCAAGACTAAATAATTGTACACAAAATTGAGTTTAACTCAGTTAAACACAGAACAAAGAAAACCTAAAACAGCTTAGATAACAATTTTTCTCAACAATGAGTAAAATTATATGGTCTTTTTATTGAAATAAAATTAAGTACTTCAAGTTTTCAAAAGCTAATACAACCAACATATTTTTAGGATTAACACAAAATAAAAACAACCATGGTAGGTGTCAGTTTTAGACACACAGGACACACCAGAGAGGTATGGTTGACAGCTTCATAGCCCCCTTGCATTGTGTTAAATGTAAAATCGGCTGTTCGGAGATAAGCATAGGCGTCGCGCCTGGGGGGGCACATGCCCCCCCAACATAAAAAAGATTATTTTTGTAGCCACCGACCAACAATAAAAATTCAAATAAAAATGATTTTCTAAAAATTTTCCTCTACTCACAAGTCATTTACATCCCAGAAACGTGAGCTCCCTAGAGTACAATAAAATTACTAGTATAAAGCGCAGGAGGGACGGGAATTTCACTTAATTATTTTTCACCAGCGACAGGCATGTTCTCCACAAACAAATGAAAATCCACGAGCTTGGTTCGCAAGTTCCTGCTAAGTATATCAACTGGAGCATTTACTTATTTTGTCCCAGCGTCGTTTCCTATACTAAATGAATCATTTAGTTTGTTGCTGTTTTTATCTTGTTCTAATAGTGTTTTGGTTGTCCGCTAGACAGTTTATTGAGTTTAACCATGGCCATCTCAAGTAATATTACTCAAGTAAGTATTATTAAAGACAGCTATGGTTTAACCTGCAAGCTGCAGTCAAGAATGCCATGAGAATTACATTTACGGCGAAGCCAGAAAAGCCAGGAAAGTAGGGGAGTTGTAAGTAACACAGTTGTTTTTCGACCGCTCCTTTTTTTTAATAAAACAATAACTGCAATGGTTTTGAGGTAAACATAACAGGATGTTCTTCAACAGTCACATGTTCAAAATCTACATAGAGACAGCGCCGTAGCTTAGTTGGTAGCGCTCTGAGTTCTCACTCAGCCGGCCCAGGTTCAACTCCCGGCCGCGGCTCTAAGCAATTTTATCATACGGAAGCGCTGTGACAAACAGGTACCTTCGTCAAGAAGATCTCAAGGTTCGTTAAGAACCTTGGGATTTGACGAAGAGTGAGGGCCTGTTGACAGAGGGTCACAATAAGCTAATTAATTCTGCTGTGTTGCAACACCATGGTCAAGTGAAGCCAAGGCCCTCTTTGAAAAAAAAAATCTACATAGTATACAATGTTGAGTTTTCTTGCAAATTCACCTTGAACATCGTAAATAAACTAATCTTTTTAATGCTGCATATTTCACAGGTTTAAATGCTTAAAACCCCACTAAGTACGAAAAAACAAAAATTTTCCGTGGGAGGGCTCCTGGACCCTCCGGTTGGTTGTGCCCCCTCTGGAGATAAGTCATCTCCTGTGACTTGCTGCAGCTCCCTTGGTGCCAAACCATGCTGTCCTGGTGTGTCCCAGGCCTTACTCTTTTCTAGACCATCTTTAATAAAATATGTACCTTTTCTTCCAAATACAAATATGTCGCCTGCTTGATATAATGAGCATTAGGATTTAATGAAACAAAGGATAATGCTATAGCTACATACAAGTAAACCTTACTTGAGAAACAAGACAATTTGTTTATCACAATTTCAGTGATTGAGTGATAAAGGAAACATGTCAAGGTACAAACAAATAACAACGTAAATCGCAAAGTTTAAAAGGCTTGAGAAACAGATGAAATCTTACAAACAATATAACTAAAGCATTAACTCCATCAAGTCAGTATACCCAGTTGACTTAATCCAGTCCTTCCAGATTTATTGTTTCATTGTTATTCGTTATAACTAAACACTAATTTCACTCTTTTATTTGTCGCAAACATCTCAGATTTGAATCAGTCCATAAGAGGCTAAATTTATTCGTATCAATAATTAAAAACAAACTTATGAACTACTTTAACTATAAGAGAACACTATGTCTATGACGAGTATGTTGAATTTATAATGGGGCAGGCCTATTCATAGGCCTTCAGTTACAAAAACCCTGCTTATTCAATTTCTTACTTGAACAAGTGGTGATATCTAAATACCCCAAAAGAATAACATTTAAAATGAAAGCCCTGCAGAAGTTTTATTTATTTCTATATTAAATAACTTAAAATCTACTGGATTACTGAAAAGCTACCAAAAATCTACATAGAAACCGAAAATTTTATTTTAAGAAAATAGCGAGCTTCCTCTTAACTGGAGAGTTTTCAGGCAAAGATATCACCCATTTCCTGAGCCCTGTTAACATAACAGAGCTTGTGACCAGGAAAGCTCCGGCCAAACTGTATACATTAGGGATCTCTTTGAAAAAAAGCACCTGCCAAATAAATGCAAATACGATATCTGCAGACCTAGCGATGGCGACCGGTCCGGCTTGCTCCAGTTGAAGAGAGAGAGTAAGAAGTATCTGTCCGCCGAAACTGAACAAAGCTAAGGCCACGACTAGAATTCGTTCAATTCCACACTGGGGCCAGCACAGCGCTCCGAGCGCCCAGGTGACCCCTACAGTCTGGATCAGGGCGAAGGCACCGAAATTAGCCATGATTACTGAAAAGTGAAGACCTTTGAGGGCTCGAAGAAGAACATACACATTGGCTCCGAACAGAGTCGCCGAGAAAGCGGCGACCGCTGCCCACAGGTCCGTGCCCGAGGTTTGTTCCTCCGACGCCAGAGACGGTATGTGCGCTCCGAAGATAAACGGTGGGCGAGTGATCAATACCACTCCTATCAAAGTGAGAATAATAGTAATAACATTAAAGAGACCGCACGGTTCTTTGAGAAATATACGTGCGAATATCGCGACAAATACTGGAACACTGAATACTATAACGGAGGAATCTGCGAGAGGCATGTGCCTAAAAGCATAAAAGCTTAACATCAGTCCTGTTGTACCGACAAACGATCTGAGAAGAAGCATCAAACGTTTTCCGGATGGATAGGGATCTTCGTTTCGCCAGAGCACTATCGGTATTGCCGGTAAAAGAACACCGACAAATCTACATGCGGCCAATTCCATCGGATGTACATTTGTTAGCCATTTAACAATTACTGAACAAAGAGAGAAAAATAAGGACGATATACAGGCTAGGATTAGGCCAAGGTAGGGATAGGAGGTGGGCCGAGGACTCCTCTGTGCGACTTCAGTCTCGTCATCTCGCAGGTCTTCGTCCAACAATCGCATCTCCAAGTGGTCATCCATATCATTGTTATTCATCATGCGATCTATACTGTTCCTAGTTTATATCCTGAAATGAAAAAAATATACATTATTATATCGTCAAGAAACGGGTGTTAGGCTCATTGTCATATCTCTATGACCTCAGGAAATCTGAAGTTTTTAGATAGTTTTCTTCAATGGAAATAGACTTATTTGCAAGTGTCACAAAGGGGAGTTGCCAAATATTTAAGCTGATTGCGACATTGACTGAGGTGATATCAGAAAAGAATGTCCCCACTTCCCCTGGTGGTCGACAACTAAGGGGATGGCGGAAGGAGCTATGCATTGAAACGACTCTTGATAGCAGTACAAGATGGAGCATTTTAGTAAAATCTAACTAAAATAATGAAAACATTTTAGCAACCAATGATTACTATTTATTTATTATTTTGCAAAAATACAGGGTTTTTTTTATTCAACCCATTCTTCAGATTGAATAATGCACATATTATATAGATGAGATGAGTATTGTTTTGTTAATCTTTACATTTTATACAACCAATTATACAGGGTGTCCCGAAATTATGGTAAAATATTTTAGTATATGAAAGTACAGGTAAAAATAAGAAAAAAAGTTCATATAAACATAGGTCCAAAAGTGCTTTGTTTTCCGTCTGTGTGTCTGTTTGTGATTTTTACATATTTAATCATATCTCATGAACCTCTTAACGTACAAACTTCAAACTTGGTACATGGATGACCACTATTAAGGCCTATTTTTGTATGTAGTATCAAATTTCTACTTTGTACCATTTCAAAATGGCGACTGTTATTTGTTTTCAAAGGTAAATATCTTAAAAACCGTAAATTTTAGAAAAATTATACAAGAGACAAAAAAGTTGTGAAATTTAATCCAATTAACGCTGATGTTAAGATTATGATGATCGGACTACTAATAACAGAGAAATATTAACTTTTCTGAATAAATAACTTTTCATGAGATATGATTAAATATGTAAAAATCACAAACAGTCACACAGACGGAAAACGAAGCACTTTTGGACCTATGTTTATATGAACTTTTTTTCTTATTTTTACCTGTACTTTCATATACTAAAATATTTGACCATAATTTCGGGACACCCTGTATAAGTTTTATATCACATTTAGCTTACATTACGTGTTCAAACAGTCCGCCATTGAAATTTATACAAAGTTGTGCTCTCTCCATCAAATTACTTACAACAATTTCTAAAGTACCTCTATGAATTTATTGTCCTACTAAATTTGTTATGTTTGTTTTGAGGTGCTGAATATCCTGTGAATCATTTTCATAGGCCTTACCTTTTTTTATCCCCAAAGAAAATAAGATAGTGGGGTTAAATCCGGGGATCTTGTAAGGGAATTATCCTTCACTGATAAAATAAAGTTTTGGGTTGTGTTAAAAAAAATCCTGTGGCATGGACTAAGGTATTTAATTAATGTAACCACTGGAGCTACAGTAGATTCTGAATCGGCAATTGATAATTTTGGGACCAATTAATTTAAGAGGTGAAATCTGTGAAAGTAGCTCCTTAATGGACAGCTTTTAGCATTTCATTGGATAAAAATAAATCATAATAACATAAATAAAACAATAATAACATAATAAATAAATGAATAATAATAAATAATTTTTAACCATTCAAATTAGGAATAAAGGATGAGTTAAATCTGAACCAGACATGGTAGCAAATACAGTAGACTCCCTGTTATCAGGACATATCGGGACCAAGATCTGTCCAGATAACAGATTTTCCGGTTAAACCATTCCCGAAAACCCATTACATAATTAAGTCTAGATACTGTAAGAGCCAAATAATACGAATAATTATACAGGTAAGAGCAGAAACATTAATAAACACTGTTTGGGGGATAATTACTGTGAACAACAAACATCAGAAAATATGCAAGGCTCTGTACAACAAACAAACAACCATTACAATTTATGACCGATGTAAGACATTATTTCTCACCGGTGCAAGACATTATTTCTCAAACCTTACCCTTGGGAATCATTGGTACATTACCGTCCATTTCCTGCCGATCAAGTCAGGATGAACCGACGTGTTGATAAAAATCGTCCAGTAAAAAAGGATGCTTTTTCGGCGGAGTGTAGTCCAGTTAAACTGATGTCCGGATATAGGCAAGTCTACTGTATTTAAAATTATTGTTACGTAGACATGGTGAAAACATCATCAACAGGAAATTTTCCATAAAAATTAAAGATATAAAAAGTAATCCCAGTGTTTAAAAAAGGGGATCCAAAAGAAACAGTTAGTAAAAGTCCAATTTCTACTCAATCAACAGTCTCAAAATTTTAGGAAAATATATGTATACATGTCAAGCTGGGTACAACAATAGTAACCAATCTTTGGGGGGCTTATTTTGGATTAGGAGATCATGATTTCCATCATTTTACGGTTAATCACTTCAAAAGCTTTGTGAACCCTAAAACTGGCACGAACACACAAACTGTTGACGGAAAGTGGTTGAAGTTGAAGAATAAATATTTAAGAGTTGGAGGGGGGAGAAAGCTGGCTGATCATCTTGCCGAATTCCTCTAAGAGGCAGACTTCACGGGTTACGTGAATCTGTCATTTCCTCAAAGCTGTTTGACATGTCTATCCTAGTTTACAGTACGGTAGGTTACAATTAATTGGTATCATAACTTTACTAATTGACCATCGCATTATTAACAACTTCGCTGTGTAGTACGGGTATACCCGTAGTTGCGGTTGTTCCCGCTACGCGCACTACAAGTCTGCCCGTACACACAATACACAAACTTTACCCCTTCAATGTGCACCAGTGTGATGCCCGTGAACAATGATTTGTTGCCAGCATTAAGCCACCCACCCCCCCCCCCCCCCCAAATTTCCCCGAATAATTTCCTTCTGGCAATGTTATTAAACCAACCATTTTTTTCCGTTTTTCTGAGATTTTCTCCACATTTTGACGATACAAGTGGACTAGTGCAATCCAGGCAGTGCTGCTATCTGTGGGTGTTCCAGGGAACTACGTCCACTCTCTCATGGTTACGCAGTACCATCACCGCTGGTGTTTTGCCTTCAGCCGAACGGTAATAAATCAGGTTTGCTGATCCGCTACCCCGCACTTCTTGAACCCCCGCAATTAGGTGGCACGCAGCGACCGTGTTAATTACTATATTTGACTATAGTGTAAATGTTCACTTTCCAATGGTTGTCTAGAAATTGAACAATTTTTTTTTCAAAATGTAGGAAATTTTGCCCTGATTCCGGAAATGATAGTTTTTTCCCGCGGAAAACATCGGAAAATGCCGGAAAATCGGAAAAACGATAAAATAATTTTTGGCTCCGAAGTAGGTCATGTGGGTACTCAAATTAATCGGGAGATTGAGATAAAGAAGAATATGCAAGAATTTCCAAGATTAGACGCGGATTAACGGAGTTATGGCCGGAAACGTGCTGGAAAAGTCATGGATTTGCACAAAATGGGTTAGTTTTAGGTGAGTTACGCTAAACTGTGGGATCTAAGGTTAGGTTAGGTTAGTTTAGGTTAGGTTAGACTATGTTAGGTCTAGTTAGGTTATGTTAGACTATGTTAGGTTTGGTTTGACTTGGTTAAATTAAGTTTGGTTAGGTTATATTGAATTTGGATAGGTTAGGTATATATTGAATTTGGTTAGGCCCTCCCTAGATTATACCTATTAGGTTTGGTTATGTTAAATTAGGTTTGGTATTGTTAGATTAGGATTATAATATCACATTCTTTTTACCAACCTTATCCTTGTGTAACTTAACGTTTTAAACCAATCCTAATATAACCTAAACTAATGCAACTTTTATCACAATCTAACATAACCTAACCTAACCAAACCAAATACAACCTAAACTAACATAACCAATTCCTATCTAATTTATTCCAGCCAAATCCATCTTCACACAACTTAAACAAAAGTTGATTAAAAATTTTTTTATGTTTTTTGGCTTTATCTCGACTTTTGTACGTCAGATCGTGAAAATTACTGCAGATTGTTGTTCAGCGTGCAATTTCCTTTAATTTGAGTACCCACATGATATGTTTTCGACAAAGTTTGTTTTTGGCTTTTCCGACGCTTTTCCGGCAGTATCTCCGGATCTTGAAAATTCTTACATATTCTTGTTCAGCTCGTTCTCCCGATTAATTTGAGTACCCACATGACCTATTTCCATAAAAAAATATTTTTTCCGGTTTTTCCGATTATCCGGCATTTTCCGACGTTTTCCGCGGAAAACGACTATCATTTCCGGAATCAGCGCAAAATTTCCTAAGTATATTAAGGAAAAACAATTTTTCAATTTCTAGACAACCATTGGAAAGTGAACAATTACCGACTATAGAATTGGGCCAGACTGCAACTTCCCAACATTGGAATTTGGCCAGACTACAAATTTTCTTCAAAAAAGAGCTAGGCTGTTACTGAAGGCACCAACTTCGACACCTAGAGCACCAACCACAATAACTTATTATTATTTTTATGTGTGTTAATACTAGGAAATTTAACATCTGATACAACATTATGCTATTCACGGTTCAAATCAGTATCCCTTTTTTATTTTCTATTTTATTGTGTTCATTTACATATCTTTTTCCCAGGGATTATTTTCCTTTATTAACAGACACTGTTGCAGCCCAGCTGATAACGGAGGTGACAGAGAGGTGCTACGCTTGACAAAACCATCGATAACCCATCAGATAACTCAATAACTTGATAAATTTATTTGTTAAATGAAAATTGTCTATATAGGTATCTAGAAATGAGATTATTGACTATCGATAGTTACCTCCCCACCCACTTACCCACGCTCTCACAATGCCCCTAAGTTAGACTGGATGTTACCCTTCTAGGGAACTCATACTGAGTTTGTTAAAAGTAGACTGATTACAGTAATTAGGTTGGTTATCAACTTAAGCCTGCTATTTAGGTTATAGCCTAAATTGATGTTTAGTCTTTCAATATTTATTTTGTACATTAGTTCATAGCCCCACCCAATAACCCCGGTTCCCACTGAGTCCCCTAAATAGTGAGGCAAAGTGCGGATCTACAACCAAATATTTTGATCCAAAATGTAGGCTTAGGTGTGTTAACGATTGTTGCTATCATAAGAATAAGCCTTGGAAGCAAAATTAAGTAATTAAATGTCAACATTTTGGTAGCTTAACTTTTTTTGGCTGCACAGCCTAAAAACGCTTGCAAGTGAAATATGCAGTTGGAACACCAGAAGAAATTACAATATAAACTTTAGGCTGTCCTGATATTACAGATTTTTAACAAAATTATAAGTCAACATAAACTGAGCAAGTCCTAGAAGCAGTCACGGTGAATTTAAAAATCACCACTGTAATAGATTCATTTGAAGACAGAGAATGATTAAGTTACCTTGGTAAGACAGCATATTTTTATAAATATAAACAAGCACTGGAACAATACACTTGTCAAAAATACAAATCCTTCTTTAAATTATTGTTGAGCGAGACAACCTAGGCCTAGGCCTGTTGAGTTAATTAAGCATGAACATTTTGAAGTTGCATGTCCACAACACAAATTGATAAAGTTTGGCAACATTTTTAAAATAAATAAAAGACAAATAGAATATCATAAAAATCCAAAGGAATTTCTAATTTAAACATTAAAGTAATTAACGCTGATAGTGATTACTAATTGTTGCCTGCCGTTTTTCTGGTGCTGTAGGATACTCGATCAGCTGTCAGCTGCAGCAATCATACAGCATAGGCTAACAACAGGCTAACAGCCTATTCTTTTTATGTATACACAAAGAGGTCACATTTTTAACTCAAATGTTGCTTAGCTCAAGTTGACTATCGCCGAATCCATTGCAAATAATTTTTGTAAATGGGCGAATTCCAGCCTGTTCTGGCATAGATAAAAATACTTAATGTGTCTTTTGTATTTTGCTATCTATGGCTCTGGTCTTTGAGCTGTAAACACATCGCTGTCTTAAATGAACTTCCCCTCAAAAACGGTTTTTATTGGTTTTATGTGGAAAGCTAAAATAATTGTATTAACCTAAACCCAATAAGAGCAAAAATTATAGGCTTTCCATAAGTTACCCCAATATCTAAAAATATGCCTTTTAAATTTATGACATTATTTTTGTTGAAGGGAGGAAGAGTTCGTTGAAATATAATAGTAGGATGGGAGGGGGTTTGATTTTATGATCCAAAGATGGCCAAAGAAAGTTAAGTAATTTTTGAATGACCCTTTGAGCGGAAAAGCAGAAAAGGGAGAATGAGAATGGGCGTGAACGCGTAATACAAAGATGTGAAAACTAGTTTCTAAACCAGATGTGTCAGATTGTCTCTCTGTCTCTGAGCTCTGAAGCTTTTATCTTCTTTGGGAATGCGCTCTGCTCAGTCTGCTCCGGGCAGTATTTTTTTCTGTAGTTGTCTAAAGATGGCTACCGGCAGGTTTAAAGGCGTGTGGTTGGTTTCTTCTTTCATTGATTTTCTCTTCTAACTTCATACAGCTAATAGATTTGTTGAAAAAAAACTAGTACGCTTTGGATTTTTAAATTGTGGCAATTTTGTAATTTACGTAAGTATAATTTTTATCTCCTTAACATTATTAATTCAGATTATTAACATACTTTAAATCTGGGTCTCGCGACCTACTCTGGAGATCCGGTAGCCTGAATAAAGGTAGTTGTCGTGGATGAACGGTGCAGTTGACTGGGTTCACGTCAAATGAGTATTTTATAAGCACAGTACCATTGTATATTTTATCACTGGTTTTAGTTTAACCCTCCAAGGATCGTTGCATTTATCTTACACACAAAGTTCACTTCTTGCCTCCCAAGACTTGTCTAAAAGCAAGTAGCCTATTCTCTATCTGTAATACTTTTTTAGTGTAGACCTAGCATAGTTCCCAGTAAAACAGATTGGGGTTTATTTATAATACTTCTTAAATTTTCGAGTCAAATGCAGTAGCACTACAAAATATGTTCATATTTTGAAAAGTCAGTTTAGGCTTTAATTGATTTCAATGAATTTGGGTTGTTTCAATAAAGTCTTACAACTTACTCTTAAAATTTCTGTCTTACTCAGTGTACTGTCCAGTGTACCGTAGTCGTCGTTTGCAATTGACCAAAGCCACTGTTCTATTGCTCTATAAGTAAGATGGTCAGGGTTTGTTTAGAAAAAGTCTCTCCCTTTTACAATTAACATTAGAGCTTAACTTAAATTAGTGATAGTGCTGAAAAACGTTTATGCATGGCTCCATTGCATATAGGCCCAATAAGTGTAAAGTCCTGTTCTCGATTTGGTGGATAACAGTGTAGGTTTATTCGACTCTAGGCCTATCAATAATAGCTTTAAACATTGACAACAAAAGTAGAAAAAGGCTGCACTTCCACAGACATTTAGTGAATCAATACATGAAATTAGTTGATGTATAATATCAATTTAAACTATTTAATATCCTCTTTCGATTATTATTATTTCACAGTGGCGAACAAGTCAAGTTAAATTTATCATACCTGAAGTCGCTGAAGAAGAATGACAACAAACTAACCTAGTCTACACTAAAGCAAACCTCCAACTCGCTAAGGCTACTGAACAGTATTTTTCTGTTGCTAAAATAATTTTTTAAGAAATTTGTGCTACAGTTAAGTTAGTTATTTTATTCGGACTACCGAATCTGCGTTTTTTCCTTAGAAAACTGTGTGTAATGCATAAATAAAATATAAATGGACCTACTTTAAGATATTAGATAGAGTAGTGAACACATATATAATTTTGATTCTAATAAAGTATGGTGTAACCTATCAATTTCGATATTGAAACATAATACAACATTGACCTAATTTGATATTTTAAACTATATGAGTTATTTTTATTTGATTATTTCATAAGCATCTGTGGAAGTGCAGCCAAGAAAAATTTATTAATTTCCAGCCCTAGTAGCCTGTGATAAAACCAAATAGGCCCCAAATACAATGAAATTGGGTACTGGGTACACAGAAGTGATCTTTGCAGCTGTGGCATCACAGTAGCATTGCAGCACAACCTAGTGGACTACAGAGACAAAAGAGCGATTACACACAAGCGACTGGTGACGACACCAATCAGCTGCCGCCAGGGCCGGCTACAGCGGTGCGATGTTGCAGCGACTGCGCTTAGCAGTACCTGTACTCATCCGGGACAATAAACAAGCGCAGTCAGTTTTTACTGGTTGTCGCTACAGCTGAGCTGCTATGACTCAAGTCATATTTATTGAGGCCCCGAAGTCTAAAGGTATCCGGGCAGGGAGTAAAAACAAAAATTAAACAAGTAAAGGTCACAAGTAACTTGATCTTGTGCACTTTTCTAAATAACCAAAATGCCCAGGCTTTAGCGAATTTCCCCCATAGGGAAGAAGCTATTACTGTAGGTCTCTTGGTAGGACCTAAGCCCGAGACCATAATAACTTTTCGTTTTGGGGCCACCAGAAGCTAAAAACACCATTTGTTTGAATTTATATATATATATCTATCCATCTATATATATATATATATATAGATATATATATATAGATATATATATATCTATCCATCTATATATATATAGATATATATATATCTATATATATAGATATATATATATCTATATATATATATAGATATATATATATATATATAGATGGATAGATATATATATATAAATTCAAACAAATGGTGTTTTTAGCTTCTGGTGGCCCCAAAACGAAAAGTTTTATATATATATATAAAACTTATCAGTATATAGCAAACAACAACAAAAAAATAGCTTCACAAAAAACTAAAGGTTTTTTATTTAAACTTTATTTACATGGGAATATAAAGTGTGTCCCATAAGTAAAGGAGTGCCATGCATTGTTCCGAAAGTCATAACTCCGATAGGCATATCTCCGAATCAAAATATGTATTTTTTAAGGATAATTCCGTAAGGGCATAACTCCGAAAGACACTGCTCCGAAAGCATATTTCCAACAAAGCAGACCTCCGAAAGTCTTTACTCCGAGTTGTGTCGGAACAGTGTCCTTTGGAGTTAAGCCTTTCGGAGTTGTGCTCTTTCGGAGATATGCTTTCGGAGTAGT
Source organism: Flexamia atlantica (assembly GCA_035578135.1). Classification (NCBI taxonomy): domain Eukaryota; kingdom Metazoa; phylum Arthropoda; class Insecta; order Hemiptera; family Cicadellidae; genus Flexamia; species Flexamia atlantica. The sequence continues at coordinate 45,769,768 of JAQJVK010000007.1, read as the reverse complement.
GTTCTTTCGGAGATATGCTTTTTTGACCATATACTTAATTTGTAACTAACCTTTGGAAATTTTTCTTATTTCTAACTTTATAATGTGTTTTCAAGAGCACAGTTCCGAAAGGCACGACTTCGAAAGTCATAACCCGAAAGAGCAAAACTCCCAAAAGCATATCTCCGAAAGAACTCCGAAAGCATATCTCTGAAAGAGCACAATTCCGAAAGAATGTCTCCGAAAGATCAAAACCATTGACACTCTAACAAATCGGCCATAGAGTTTGCTCAGGCGTCGAGGCGTCACTCAGCACGTCGTATTTCCGAAAGGCACAACTCCGACAGTCATAACTCCGAAAGCATATCTTCCAAAGAGCACAACTCCGAAAGTCATAATTCCGAAAGGCAGCGCCTCCGTAAGCATACATCTCAAAGGGCACAACTCTGAAAGTCATTACTCCGAAAGGAACTGTTCCCAAAGAACTCGGTGTTAATATTTTCGAAAATGTACATTTTCGGAAATATGTTTTCGGAGTTTTGCTCTTTCGGAGTTATGACTTTCGGAGTAGTGTGTTTCCGAATTATGCCTCAAAAATACGTTTGAAAGTTAGGAATGAGATCAATGCCGAGAAGTTATAAAAACATTATTAGAAAAGCATATCTCCGAAAAGTCACTATTCCGAAAGCACAATTCCAAAATAGCACTACTCCGAAAGCATAACTCCGATAGAGCACTATTACGAAAATTTTTTCGGAGATATGCTTTTCGGGGTTATGACTTTCGGAGCAATGAGGGCTTCCGTAAGTGAAGTGCCGAACTCCGGGAATAGGTTTTATGGGTAGGGAATAGAGTTTTATAAAGAGAAAACATAGAATAACATTTTTTCCAAAAACGCTTTGTTTACTAGATATCCGCCATTTTGTATTTTTTACTAAATATTTTGTATCTCTAAGGATTTTTAGTAGATTTTTTTGAAATTCGTTATGTATCTGTATATATTCAAGGTTAGTTTCTGGAAAAATAATCAGCATGATCGAACCGTAAATTTAAAAATGGCAGCTGTTTAAAATCTTTGAGTTGAAATTACGTTTTACAGAAAAATATAGGTAAAGAATAACAATTTTTAGATAATTTTATTTCCCATCTAGTGACAACAAATTTATGAAAATCGGTTGATAAACAACTGAGTTGTGATCAAATTTTGCTAACGAGGCAGCATATTTTGGAGCAAAATAGTCCATTGATGCGCTGAGCCATGCGCTGAAATAGACAAATTACGCTGCCTTTTTCGATAAATTTGACCATAACTCAGTTGTTTACTAACCGATTTTCATAATTTTGGATTGGAATTGGATTGAAAATAAAATTTAATAAATATTGTCATTTTTTATAATTTTTTGTAAAATGTTCAGTTTTTTCGGTATTTCAATTTAAAGGTTTTTAACGACCGCAATTTTAAAATTTATGATTCGATCATGCTTACTTTTTTTTTATAAAGTAACCTTCACTAGATACAGGTGCGTACCAGGTTTCAAAAAAATTATTTAAAAACTTCGGAGATGAAAAATATTGTAAAAAAAATTTTTGTAAAAAATACAAAATGGCGGCTATCTGGTAAACGAAGCATTTTTGGGCAAAGTTTTATTCTGCATTTTCTCCTTATTATGACCCATATTACCTATTCCTGGTGTTTGGCACTTGACTTGTGGGACACCTGTATAGCCTATGTGTCTGTGAGCATGATGCTGCCGTAAATATGGTTCGATCTTAATGAAATTTGGTACAGATATGTCAAGTGATAATCAATTGAACGAGTTCGTAAACCAGCCCAATCGGACCTATGGGGGGGGGGTGTTATAGGGGAATAAAACCCTCCAAAAATGGGATTTTTTTGAGTTTTTTTACATAGAAATAAATCATAATCAAATATTCGTTGGCACCATTGAATTCAGCTCGAAAAAATAAACAATTTAATATCTTGAATTATTGCTCTATGTCCATTGGTTACCGAGATACTGAAAGTGGTAACAGTAGGCTATGTTGTCTCAATGTTAACCTTATGGGAAATAAGTAAAATTCTAAAATTCTATTTCTCGCTTATTTCTCAATATATCTGAATAAAACTTGCTTTGTGGCTTCAAGTATATGAGATCTAATGTGTAACAGTCTAAAATCCGTGATATTTCAATTTTTGTAGCAGCAAACCTGCATACTCATTCCCCATGTTATCCTTTTATAGGAAATAAAAAACATTCGAAATTTTCCTTATTTCTTAACATATCTTGATAAAACTTGGTTTATGGCTTCTTCTAGTTCAAATCTACTAAATATCAAATTAAAACCACCCGTTTTAACATACCTGTTGCAGCAAACCTGCATTCTCATTCCCCATGTTATTCTTAAGGAGCTTGCAAAAACATGTCATATCTTGCCACGAAATATATTTTAACACATTTGAAATTCGCTGAGTATGCAGGTCTGCTGCAACGGGGGTATTAGGTATATACCTAGGTTTTTTTGTGAAGAAAAAATTAAACTCCATGTATGAACCCTGTCCTATATGTTCAATTTTTGAAAATTAAGTTAGAACTCAATTTGTTTCGGAGGAATTTGATTTTTTAAACATCTAAATTCCTATTTTTTCTCATCGTGGAAAAGTAGTCTAAAATTTTAAACTTTCATATCAAAGGAGCAATGAATTTCATCTTATTAAAAGAGAATTCATTATAATGCTTAAAATAGTTTTTAGGATAAATGTAGGCCTAGAGCCAGATTCACTACCATGTACTATTTTATATCTTTAATAACTTGTGGTAAAAATATTATTCATATTGTTAAGCTAGAATCAATAGAAGCTTCCAAGTCATATAATTTTAAAGTCATATTAGAAATAAAGATTAAAGATAAGAAACAATCAGCAAAAACTGTTTGCTCAACTAAAGCTTGTATTGTTCCCAACTATCTATTATAGTTTTTGACTTTAATTAATGCTACTTTTATAAGGGTCACAAAATAACTTGGCGAATGAGATTTTACTACTAGTCAGCTTAAAACAGTTGACTCAGCCATTTGTCTGATGTGACATACTTAGGCCAAATGTACTTTGATGTCAGTTTTGACTATTAGAACTTTAACCTCAATCATTAAAATTAACCATCAATAAAAGTCTACCATACCAAAGCGCTGTAGTGTTGCCACTATCAAAATATTCTTTCTTAAAACTTTTTTTTAATATTTTGAGGTTTTTTTCTTTTCAGGAATATTTTACACTAAAACTTAACTAAAAACTCTTTATTGTTCTGTTATAAATATATTGAATTAGAAATATCAGTATAAAACAAAGATCAAGGTTGAGGTTCAGTGGTGAAGGGCTGGCCCAGTTAGTCGAACATCATACATCGCACTGCTTCGATCCCAGCTAGGGAATCCAGTCCCGGGATCCCGTGTGATTTTAGGGCTAATTCAATCCCGGGATTTTTCAGCTCAATCCTGGGATTTACAGGATTATAAAATTGCATGTAAAATCGATATTTACTAGGATCTTATCAGTTAAAACAATGCTATAAACAAGAAAAACCAGTTACATATTGTTTTTGATCAAATAATCATGGTTTGATGAGTTATTTGTCGTCTTATTGTATGTATAAAGGTAGTTTCCAGTTAATATTTTCATGCTTCTGAAAAAATATATAGAGATTTTAACTTATTTCTGATACAATGTAATGCAATTGTAAATAAGTTTCAATACGATGCTCTAATGATCATTTTTATCGTACTTCTAGTTTTTCCAATTACATCTTTCCAAATCCTGATATTGTTTGGTCAAGTAACTACATTCATGTTTTGTATAAGACTTTCTTTAAATTATATCTGATTAAATATTTTATGGTTAGGTTAGTTCATTGTTATACAGGACCATCCTGATAAGATGTTCCGTTTTCACTCTGATGTCTAATACTGAATTCAGTGTTTCATGATAAGGCTGACTATGTCGTCAATTTTTTACGCTCTATGTTTTTCTGTATAAAATCACGTTAACAACTCAAAACTAAATGGAAAACTGCTTTCTATATCACATTATATTACGATACCATGTATACTTGCGAATCAGTACTAAATATTTATTTTTGTATCGGCATATACTATGTTGGATCGATCCTGGGATTAATATTTTTCAATCCTGAAATCCCGGGATTGAAAATATCGTCCGGGATTGGATTCCCCAATCCCAGCCCCGGCCAACTCGTTATTAAAAACTTGGAAGCGAACTCCTGTGGTTTGCCTCAGGACTCGGACTTTCTTGTAATTTCCAGGATGGCCAGGACCCAGGGTGTTCCCGTTTACAACCTTTGGTCATGGCACCTACATGAGCGCGGAAGTCAGGCGCGGGCTACAGTTAGTTTGTGAACTAAGACGCTCATTGTCCTGATGATGAAAATTGTAAACGTCGGCAAACAAGTTTAACAGCGACACGCTTTATCTGGAAACCCACTTCGAAAATGCATCTTCGGACCGAGGAAGCCTACACAACCCTTTTTATAGACTAGTTAATCCAATCATAATGTGTTGTTATGTACTGTACTTTTAGCGAATTTCCCCTATAGGGAAGAAGCTATTACTGTAGGTCCCATGGTAAGACCTAAGCCCAAGACCATGATAACTTTTCGTTTTAGGGCCCCCAGAAGCAAAAAACACCATTCGTTCAAATTTGTATATATATATATATATATATATATATACATATATGTATATAGCGCCCGCAAAAATGGTCCGATTGGAATGAAATTTGGCACAGGGGTGTAAAGTAGTAATTATTCGGATGAGTTCGAAAACCAGCCCGATCAGACCACTGGAAGGGGGGGGTAAAGGGGGATAAACCCCCCCAAAAATTGATTTTCTGGGGTTTTCACATAGAGAAATAAACAAAATTTAGCACCATAATGGGGTTAGCACCATTGAATTCAGCTCGAATAAACAAACAATTTAGTAATTTGAATCATTGCTCTATATTTATTGGTTACTGAGATATTGAAAGTGGTAAACACAGTACGTTGTCCCAATGTTAACCTTATGGGAAATAATGAAAATTCTATATCTCACCTATTTCTCAACATATCTCAATAAAACTTGGTTTGTGGCTTCATCTATATGACATTTAATGTATTTTAGTCTAAAATCACCGAAATTTCCATTTTTGTGACAGCAAACTTGCATCATTCCCCATGTTATTCTTATGGGCAATAAAAAAAATCCAAATCTTCATTATTTCTAAACATATCTTGATAAAACTTGGTATATGGCTTCTTCTAGATAAGATCTACTAAATACTGAGATAAAACCACCCAATTTTAATATGCCTGTAGCAGCAAACCTGCAAACTCATTCCCCATGTTATTCTTATGGAGATTACGAAAACATGTCATATGTCACTGCATTGGATGGAAGTATTTTTTTTGCATTTGAAATTCGCTGAGTATGCAGGTATGCTGCAACGGGGGTATTTTATTTAATAATTGTACATAACATGTTCAGGTGGCCCTAATTTTTATTTTTCCTTGTTATATAATTTTGTATTTAAAATAATTATATACCGACTCATCCAAAGCGCAAACATTGAGTCTTTTTAGGAATTATTTTTTATCCTGTTTATTACTACTTCTTATATACCTCTGAGCAAATATTCAGGAATAAAGCTCATTTGATTAGATAATTCTGGTGTTATTGTAATTCACGATAGGATAGGCTACCTGTTCATTAACTTATAAACTCTTCCCTAAATTCTACAGTGGTAATACCCCTCAAAAGTGGGGCATAATGATTCATATCCCTCAAAGTGAGACCATGATAACTTTTCGTTTTGGGGCCCCCAGAAGCAAAAAACACCATTCGTTCGAATTTATATATATATATATATATATGTGTGTCTGTCAGCACGATAGCGGCCATAAAAATAGTCCGATCTTAATGAAATTTGGTACAGACATGTAAAGTGATAATCCCTCGGACGAGTTCGTAAACCAGCCCGATCGGACGACCGGAAGGGGGGGTAAAAGGGGAAAACCCCCCAAAAATCGGGTTTTTGAGTTTTTTACAGAGAAAAATAAAAATAATCCAATTTTTGTTGGCACCGTTGAATTAAGCTTAAAAAAAACAAACAATTTAGTATTTTTAATCACTGCTCTATGTCCATTGGTTTCCGAGATATTGAAAGTGGTAAACGCAGTACGTTGTCCCAATGTCAACCTTATAGGAAATAAAAGTAAAATTCTATATCTCGGTTATTTCTGAACATATCTTGATAAAACTTGGTATATGGCTTCTTCTAGATCAGATCTACTAAATACTGAGATAAAACCACCCAATTTTAACATGCCTGTAGCAGCAAACCTGCAAACTCATTCCCCATGTTATTCTTATGGAGATTACGAAAACATGTCATATGTCACTGCATTGGATGGAAGTATTTTTTTTGCATTTGGAATTCGCTGAGTATGCAGGTCTGCTGCAACGGGGGTATTTTATTTAATAATTGTACATAACATGTTCAGGTGGCCCTGATTTTTATTTTTCCATGTGATATAATTTTGTATTTAAAATAATTATATACCGACTCATTCAAAGCGCAAACATTGAGTCTTTTTAGGAATTATTTTTGATCCTGTTTTATTATTACTTCTTATATACCTCTGAGCAAATATTCAGGAATAAAGCTCATTTGATTAGATAATTCTGATGTTATTGTAATTCACGATAGGATAGGCTACCTGTTCATTAACTTATAAACTCTTCCCTAAATTCTACAGTGGTAATACCCCTCAAAAGTGAGGCATAATGATTCATATCCCTCAAAGTGAGGCTTTAAACAGTTATCAAATAGTTTCATTTAAAGGGGTTTTAAACATTATTTCCATTCTTTGCTGCTCAGCTGACTTGTAAAAAAATTCCTCCACTTGAATTAAACTAATCCCATTGTAAAATTATCTCTCTGATAATGACAAGTTATTCTTGATAAAACCTCAGTCATATTCCTAGAATTATTGAATTGAATTATTGAATCAAAATATTCTTATTTTTTGTATAGGAAAACATATTGGCCCTATCCAGCTTCCATAATATGTCCTAACTTTTGTCAATGCCCAGCAGTATACACTATGCTTTTTGCAATCCAAGTTAGTAACTGTAAATTTCACCCACAAAAGCTAAATCTTATTTTATCAATTGTATGTTTGTCTGTCTTTCTCATTTATCTGATTGCCATGACAGTTTGAGAAATTGTTCTGCAGGGTTAAGTTCCTGGAGACCTGTTGTGGACATGTTATTTGTATTGTGGCAAAAACATTTCCTAACATAACTACTGGTCTCTGGTGCTTATTTTATTGTTTGTCTGTAAGCAAGTGTATTGTACTAATATGTCAAGAACTTCAGTTTAACTCAAATAGAAACATCAAATTCCACACCGTTGCATTATATCTTGATATGGGAGGGAAATAATAAGTTTGCCAAATCTCGTTATTCAACCTTAAGCTATTTCAAGGTAGAGGGGATTTGAAGTTTGACATCAAATAACTATATAATCGATAGATTAAATAAAGATGCATAAGAATCATAAAAGCATTTCAAAACTAATAAAACGACACCCAGATCATTAGAATCGGATTAAAAATGGCAGGGTAGTTATTTTTTAAAACCTTATTTTCATTATTATTTTGGTTCGTAAAACACCTGGGGATTCAAAACACAATGTAGGCCTAACTATCCAAAATCCATAAATACCCGGGTTTTTTTTATTTAAAAAACACTTAACAACTTAACACCTAACCCCTGAAAATATATTATTATTGTATATGGTTCTAGAATAGCCTATAACCTAAGATTATTGGGCATCACCCTGGATCTCAAAGTTAATTGACTACCTCATACAATTGGCCTCCGGAACAAAATTAAGTTGTAGTTTCTGCTTTGATAAGACTCAGTAGCTCATAGGATCAGGGAGGCATTAGGCAGCTGGCAGCCTCACTTCAGCCTCTTTCAATCTCATTTGAGCTATAGAGGTGGTGTGGGGCTGCTCCCTGCACACTGAGCAAGTTTTCAAAACCCAAAAAATAGCCCTGCATATTGCAGCCGGAGCTGGTAACTTTGATCATTGCAGGCCTTTATTTAAGAACCTAAAAATACTTTCAGTTGTGTGTTTGTACATTTATCATCAGTGTTTGTTTTACATTCGGACGAATTGGCAACGATTCAGTGTTCAGGGAATAGTCCACACACATGAGACTAGCACTAAGAATATGATGAATGTGCATATGAGTAAATTGTTTAAAACTGACTCCATAAATGTCAAATCAAGTATTTTGTTTAATAAACTGCCTAGTGAAGTACGTGATCTTAACGACAAAGCCTAATAAATAGTTCTGAGAACCATTTATTCATAGTTTTTTCAATGAAACAATTTTTTGTACCCAAAAATTAGAGGATTTTTTTGTATTTAAACGAGTTATATCATTAAATCACCTATTAGTAATTTAATTTTTATTATTGGGTAATATAATAATAATTATTATTTCTTTATTTGTTCAGACATAAATTAGGCACCAAGAATATAATTTTAAAAAGTCCTATTTTACAAAATATTTTAGACTAGGTCTAAAAAACAAATCCACAAAAGGTCTCTCAGGAGAACAGGGCCTTTTTAGGGCCCTGGAGGCCCTAGGCGGAGTTCTAAATGAAGCCTCTACTAAGCCCTTAGCAAAAGTGGTGACCATTTTTTTTTTTTTACTAATCATCTCTACATACATTATTTACGGGCCTGCGTGGTACGGGACTGCCTTCCGTCCACTGGCATTTCTTCATCCGCTGTTTTTGCCCATGAACCCCCTTTTACACCCCGAGCTCAATCTGACCCATCTAGCATGAGCGAATACGTTGTATGTGACTCTCACTCTTCTCTGTTGCTCATGTTACTGTCATTTGAAATTATTTGGGATAATCTATTTTGTTTTGCGATGGTATGAAAGCATTATACTATAATATTTATGATTTTTCATTGGGGGTTCATGTGCTCTTGTGCTCCTATGCACGAACTGCCACTGATGTATATATACTGTGTGTCCCAAAAGTCCCGGAACGGTTCAATATCTTTTAAAATAAGCCAGATATCAAAACAATATTTTGCATACCTTTTAGTACTAAAAAAACTACTTTTTGATGTATGTGTCATTTCTGCCCCTGCCCCCAAAATTGGATATTGGGGGGGTAGCCCCAAAATTTTAAATGTAAACCCCCATCACGTGTTACTGCTTATTTTAAAGGGCTTGTTAAAATTAACACAATGCCGCAAACCGAAGGTTGATATCATGCTCCAGTCCAAAATGGCAGCCATTCAAAAATTAAAAAATGCTGTCTGTCAATTAAAATTGAGTATTTTCTGTGTTAGGCAATTCACATTTAAATCGAATAAGAACCACCAGAACAGATATTAACTACTTAAAAGATACAAAAATAATAATTTCTTGTTGTCATCATCAAGGCTCAACCCTCAAAAATGGTTTTGGGGGGGGGGGTTTACAACAGAACACTGTACATAAATTGAAATTAAATTTACAGTTAACAATCACACCAATTCCTAATACCAGGCTGACCTTATTAATTGTGATATTGATTTCTTCAGCACTGAGAAAACACCTCCAAGGCAAAGCCTGAGTGGAGGGTATTTATCATGATTAGTAATTTAAATTGCAGTAAGACAAAACTTATTATTTATACAAGCTGTAAAATATACTTCCAAACCCATAAGTTTTATAAATATAATTAAAACTATAAAATACAATTACAAACTAAACATAGCCGTAGCCAGAAAATGTTTTCGGGGGGGGGGGGGGGTGTTTGGGCAGGACCGGCGGGCGGATTTCCGGCTCGGCAAAAGTGGTCACCTTTTTTTTTTTACTCGCGTATGTGCTTTTCGGCGTCATTATCGTTGTTTACTGCCCTTTTCAACTCTTTCCGGGCCCCCTCTACGTTTGCTCGGGGGGTTTTCGGGGGGGATTTCAACTATTTCGGGGGGGTTTTCACCCCCATTTGTTACGTTTTCAATGCTGTCTCTACTACTTCGGGGGGTTCTGACCCCCTAACCCCCCCCCCCCCCATTGGCTACGGCCTTGAAACTAAACACATACTTTTGAATAACAGAACCTTGTCAAAAATCTTATTACTCATATATAACAAATTTTAAGTAAGTAGCTGATAAAAAATATTAAATAAAATCTACAAATAAATTAAAATTCCTTCTACTTTATAATATCACTAAGCTTATTACTAAATAAAACAGAAATATTTCTATACTGTAGTAACAATGCTGATTAAAAGACTTTCAAATCAAATTTCATATCTAAGACTCGATATTATATACAGTATGCTCTATATATCATCTACATTAAAAAGCCATTCTCGTATCTTTTTAAAAACACTCTAAATTTTTTTCCTTCCTAAATCAATTCTGCTTTAAGGAAATTCCGTAAAATTAAATAAATTCATATGAAAATGAACGAATGATGTTTTTGGCACCTGGGGACCCCAAAACAGAAATTTATGATGGTCCCTAGCTTTCATCTTGTTACCATGAGACTAAGAGTAATAGTAATAGTGTCTCCCTTAAAGAGGAGATAGTAGAGACAATTTAACTTTCTAAAGTGACAGTTGGCTTATAATTTGTGATATAATGGTTTTGATAACCCTAAAGCAATTATTTGAACCTCAAAATAAAATGATAACCTCCAAACTATTGATAATAAACTAATCCAATTTTGGCTGATGATCTCTTATTGCTAACCAAACCTGAAATCAATTTCAGTTTGAAATTAAGGAAATTATATTCCATTTTAATTTATTATGTTACTCAGCATCCCCATACATCTATCGAAATTTGGTTGAACCGCTCTTCCTCGAAAATGTTTGATCTTTTTGGCTGAGTGTTTATTTGTCGAGGAGCTTGATCCCAACTTGCTCATCAAATTTGAGATCATATATGGGCAATATTGGATTTTTGAGTTTGACATTATGTTCATCAAGTCTCTCGATCCTATACTTACTTGGCAACCAACATACTCACATCCCCATGTTAACCTTTTGGGAAATGAATAAAATTATAAAGCTTGCTTAAATTTCTCATCATATTTTATGATAAAAACTTGGTTTAGCACCCAATTTATTCCTGATCTACTAGATTATAGCCTCAAACACCCCATTTTAACATTTTGACAGTAAACCTGTGTGGTAATTTTTGGACATGATGATTTTACTTGTTTGAGGAATCATCAAATTATTTATTTAGGGGTGAAAATCTGCTTAGTAGGCCTTTGCAGGTCTACTGGAATGGGGGTTACGGTATAATTCAATGTTAAGTCACTGCCCCACCAGTGATTTGATGGATCAGCAGAGCTTGTAACGGTTTTTTTTTTTATTTTTTTTTGCTCTTGGTTATTTTTTGTTATTTTCTTTGGGATTCGGTTTTTTTTGTTTTTTTTTTGGAATTTTGGTTATTTTTTTATTTTTTTCAACCTCAAGAACTGCTACAAGCCCTGTTCACACTATTCGTCTGTCAGACGATCTCGTAGCAGCATCGCGGTAGACGAATCTCGTCAGCCTACATTAGATGAAAACCAAGTCTCGCCATCAAATCTAGGCAGATTAGTGATTAGTCTGTCGAGATTTTCTTTTTTACCAAAGTTAAGACTGTATTATCCCCAATGTAACGCCGGTTTTCTAATTTTTAGCAACATTTTTTGTTTACAAAAGGTTATTTTTTCTTATTTTAGTTATTTTTTTTATTTTTTTCAACCTCAAGAACTGTTACAAGCCTTGAATAAGCACTGTCAATGACCTAACCTCTCTTTAATTTGTTTCAGATCATCTGGCTTTCAGGATAGAAGACAGACTATACACCTATTGATCGCCTGTAAATGATCAAGATCGTCTTTTGAAATAACGCACAATATTAAGTATAGTAACGCGATAGTCGTTTTGTATCGACCCACCAAGAATAGTGTCAAGTTTTAACCTTCCAAAGAAATCACTGCCAAAAAATATTTTAACCAAAAAGCAACACCAAAGCTTAGCGATTATTTATTTAGATGAGCATCTACGGATCGATGAGGGAACGATGAAATCGGTCGTGCGCGTGGGATAGTGAAGTGTGTGTGAGTGACTGTGAACGACAGAATGAATTCCAACGCAGAACGTGATGTCTACGTTCCCGTCAGTCAGTTTTTCCAGAACCGATCGGTGTTTGTGACGGGCGGAACGGGGTTCATGGGGAAAGTGCTAGTGGAGAAGCTGCTCCGGTCTTGTCCCGGCATCAAGAACATCTACCTGCTGATGCGGCCCAAGAGAGGCCAAGACATCGACACTCGGCTCAGCGAACTCCTCAATGCTCCGGTCAGTATCCCCACCTCCCCGCAGTAGGTAAAGGGTGGTCTGAACGTGGTGGAACAACACGAGTGTGGCTCGTATCCTCAATTCAAAAATTTATATTTCATACACCAACCTGGAAAAATATTATTTGGATTTTTCTTTAATTGTACATCTAGGAGGTTATTCTAAAAAAAGTAATTTATCTAACCTGTTTTGATACTTTTCTCCATCTTTGACACTACCATCATGTTCCTCGTTAAATCTCAAGTAAGAAGAGGAACATCGAACACACCGATATCAAACTTAATACATCACCTTTTGTTGTGTAGTGGGCCTGGAGCTTCAGAGTCACTATTTAAATAGATTGAGGTCAGAACTTATAAATTTCTTCATAAGCTTTATATTTATGTTTGTTTCTCCATCTTTTTTCAGAAAATCATAAACTTTTAAGTTCTAATTAATTTTAATAATGTTTCTAAAGCTCCGGGTACATCAAAACTTATCTCTTCCTTCTTTTAAGATAGGCCTACTTGAAATTTAATGTAGAACACAGTTTACTTTGACACTAATAGTAGTGTAAAGTTGGAGAAATGTATCAAAATAGGTTAGTAAAAATTTCTTTAGTAGGCCTAAAAGTAAGATTTCTTCTTAAATATTCGAAACATTTTTCTCCATTTAGGTGTATGAAATAAATTATTAAATATAAATAAAGACGTCTTACAACACTTAAAATATATTTACACTTATAACTTACTCTAAGTGGTTCAGATACAAGACGGTAAATATACATAAAAGAAGGAAAATGCCCACCTTTATGTATATTTATTGTATTGTATTTGAATACAGTATAAGTGTAAATATATTTTAAGTGTTGTAAACTACGTCTTTTATTTATATCCATTATATAAAACAACATGTATCAAATTAAGTTATTTAATAAGTTATTGTAACATTTGTGTTGTTCTATCACCCAATAAAATTTTAACAGTAGGTGAAGACCAGCTCCTACGTCTGTAGGCTGTTACTATAAATGTAATCATGGGTTGAAAACCTACCTAATAATCAATTATTTAACTTAATTTCATTTGTAGTAACCAAAAAAAATTGCACTTGACCAACTGAAAGCTGTTTTGCGGTATCCGATGGCTGATTTGTCTATCGGGTGAACCATCTTAAGTTTTATGTCGAACACAGTCTGTAAAAGTGAATTTTTATAAATAACTGGTTATAAGGAAGCCAAAATCAGAGTGTTGGCTGATTTAAGTGATTTTCGGTTTTGAAGTGGCTGAATAAAAGGGTATCTGCTGCATAACAATTATTAGCATATATTCCTTTATTATTAAAATAAAATCCAACAGAACTGGTGGGTCAAGGTCAAGTTTTTAAGCAGGACAGCTGATCCTGGGCTCATTTTACAAAAATCAGCTGGCCTGTTTAAAAGCTTGACCTTGGCCCGTCAGTTCTATTGGACTTTGCTTTAGTATAATAGTGTATCATTCTCAAATGATTCATAAAATAACTATTAATTTTAAAATAATCATCCACTTGAAAGTATCAATTTTATCTACAGAGTAGGCCTAAAACTAAATTAATAGAATCGTAGTATCATATTTTCAACCAAACGAACAGTGCTAAACTACTCTATATTTAACCAATGGTGAAGGCAACCTAACCCTTAGATATATAGAAGCAACTCATCAGGAGTGAGCAGGAACTAAAAATAATGTTCCAGAGTTATAACTCAAATAGTCTATGTTTATTGTAGTAAGGTGAGTCAATTCATACTTGCTTTGATGTAGGTAAGTTAACAAATTAGGTTTAGGCTGTTCTATTTATATGCCATTTCCCCTTGAAAGCCAAAAAGCAGGTAGTTTATTGGTTAATTAATAAGTTTGTTGCTCTTGGGTTGTATATTAAAGCAAAACAGTTTTTTTATCAGTCCCTCAATAGATTTATTTTACAATGTTTTACTTACTTAAAAAAATCTAAGTTTCAGTGATGCAAACTAATAAAAACCTGTAGGCATTAAAAACAGTAATGTTCCAAACTGCTCTTGTTTCAAATTGGTTCTAATATTTAGAGTGTTTAGAAAAATATCCTCCATTTCCTGTAAATAAAATGGCAAATACAAGATTTACAGATAGGCAAAGGTAGCTTTGTAAACGTTTTTAATTATTTTTTATTTAGGCTAGCAAAAAAGTTTCAAAAATGTATAAGATAAACCAATTAAAAGGAAGATCATGAACTCAAACTCGAATTTTGACCAGACTAATAAAAGAAGTAGAGTGCAGAAATAAGGTTATCTGTTGGAGGTCAGTTAAATGAACTGAACAGTACGATGAAGCATTTCCTCATTAATGTAGTGATTAGGTCACTGAGTGACCGAGGCTCCTTTTTCCTGTGTCTTACTTGGATCCTACTTGTCAATTTAATAAATCAACTTTTTCAATATTTTTTCAATATTTCAATATTTTTTCTTTATAAATTAGTTTGTATACTCTATTATCTACAAGTAGTAAAACTGCCACAATGTTTTGAACTCTGCTATAAATATTGTTTTAGTTTTTGTAAAAACTTATTGCTAAGCCATCCTTTGAGTTTTGACCAAAGTCATTGTAGCTTTTGTTACTTTGTCAAAAGCTCTTAGGAGAAATCAACTGTATCCAACTATAATTAGATTGGCAGTCTATCCATATACTTTAAAAGTTAAACGTACCTACCTTGTACTTGAAGTAATCTTGAAGACCCCTCTTCTGGGGCATAAGATCCGTCAACTGTTTAGCAGGAAGCATTGTCAAGGTCTCGAAATGGATGGTTAATGGTAGGTGGTAGGGAATTTCAAGGATAACCACTGGGAGGATGATGCCTGCATAGGAACACTGTAAAAACATTCTTTTAACAAATAACTTTTCAACTGAGTTTTGAATTTTTTGATGTCGTTAAGGTCTTTTATACTTTGGGGCAATTTGGCAAAGAGTTCTAAGCCAGCATATTCCGATTTGGTTTCAAACAATCTAAGACGATGTTGGATTGAGGGATTCAAATGTCTGTTTCTAGTATTGTAAGAATGATTGTGAGCCTGGATAAGATTGTTTTCTTTAACATAGCAAATGGTTTCAAACATAAATAAACGGTATCAGGAAACTGACACATACTTTCTCCCTTCAAGTCATTTAAAACCAGAAAACATATATAGTGAAATAAAACAAATTTAATAATTAATTATCCCACAAATATATACCAAATTTTATCAAAATTGGTTAGTAAATAACAGAGATATCGGGTTTTAAATATTTGCGTTAGAATAGCATTGGGCAACGTACTGTGTTTACCGCCGAACTAAAATATCAATTATCTCCGCAACCAGTTGACGTAAACTAATGATTCAAAATACTACATTATTTAGTTTTTCAAGACAAATTTAATGGTTGCAAGTATATTTACTTTGGAGGTTACAGATTTTGTAAAATTTAAAAAATATGAATTTTTAACACTTAAACCCTCATAACTTCTGAACCTGAATTTTTACAGATTTGCGGGTGGTGTCATTTTGTTTGTCATCGCAAGCACTAAAAACCATGAAATTTTTATCAAAATCATTAGAGCAGTTTTTGAGAAATTTGGATTTTTGTCATTTTTTATGGGGTAAATACCCTTAAAAATCAAAAATTAAAAAAAAAAATGAAAAATACGCCTGGAGATACCACGGCTTTATACCTACATGCCAAATTTCACTAAAATCGGACCACTGGTGTCGTCTCTAGCTTTGTTTACATCCACACACACACACACACACACACACACACACACACACACACACACACACACACACACACACACACACACACACACACACACACACACACACACACACACACACACACACACACACACACACACACACACACACACACACACACACACACACACAGACACACACACACACAGACACACACACACACAGACACACACACACACACACACACACACACACAGACACACACACACACACACACAGACACACACACACACACACACACAGACACACACACACACACATACAGACACACACACACACACACAGACACACAGACACAGACACACACACACACACACACACACACACACACACACACACACACACACACACACACACACACACAGACACACAGACACACAGACACACACAGACAGACAGACAGACAGACAGCATGCCAAAAACCACTTTTTTGGATTAAGGGAGCACTAAAACAAATATATCCCCTTACAACTCAAATTCGAAAATTTTGACGAAAACAATACTTTCTCCATATACTATGTATAGGGGGGAGAAAGTAAAAGAGAGGGAACAGTCAGAATACTTAAATCTATGAAATGTTGGCGTATATGTCGTAGCCACATGCTGTAATTGGGCACTTCATGAAGTGTCCACCTCTAACCGGGCACTTCATGAAGTGCCCAGCTCGCCTGGGCATATAGTGTAATTGAACGGTTTCATATAAAATTACAGTATGTGACCAATAAAACTGGGCACTTCATGAAGTGCCCAACGCTCGTTGGGCACATGCTGTAATCAATTCTTTTACACTATGTGTCCATATTAGATGCAGACCACTTGATTTAAACACATAAAACTGCTGTTTACGTTGCTGTTCGTAGTATCTGATGTATTATTTTTAATAATACAAAATAGGAACATTTTTTAAGAATTTTGAAAAAAACAGTGAGAATAAGATTGTCTGCCACTAAATCAGACAATTCTCGCCTGTATGTTTTTATCATTGTTTTTCTGTTTTCTGAGTTATTTTGGCTGCACATAATTATTATAGTATTATTATTGAAACAACAAACGCTTTTAAAATTTTATATTGTTTAAATAATAACGTAAATGGTGAAGTGTAGCCAAAATAGCTCAGAAAACGTAAACTAGACAATTCTTAAATTTACTGGATGTAATTAAAATTTTATGCTTTAATAAAATAAAGCATGTTTAACGATTTAAAATAAGGTGTATGTTTCATAAACATGAAACATGTTACCTAACACATTTATATGTAACACAACACATAAACATTGACATTAACCTATTTTTTATGTTTTAATTGATTAACTTCTTACTTAGTCACTCTTAATAAAACGCATATCAAATCAAAATATAGCAAGGTAAAAAATATTTACAGAAAGTACCATAACAGTCTTGAAAAAATAATAAAAAAATCTTTAGTTTCTTTTTATATAAAAATTGACAGCAGTTAATTTATGTACAATTTTACTATTTCGTTTATTCTTTTAACAATTTTATCAGCATTAACGACAATTTACGTTTCAGGTTTTCTTTTGTGTCAGTATGAATAAATTAACATAACATCATTACATCAAGCCTTTTCATTGTAATTGTTTTTATTTGCTAATAGGCCTAGAATATTAAAAAATGTATATGGAGTGTCCCGTTTACTTAACAGCTTTTCAGAAATATGTTTTAACTCTTTTATTATAATCCTACTGACATCAGTAACTTAAAAATCTAAGTTATTAAGTCAAATATATAGAAATTTATATGGAGAATTCTTTTAAAGGGATAACCTATGAATGTTAAACGTTATTCAAAAGTAAGCGGTTAATTGAACATTCTAGCGTTTCGATTTTTAATTATCATTATGTTTTTTTAATAGCGCATTACCTATAATTTTATACACTTGTTTAATTTTATAACGATTTGAAAACCACAATATTTGTATTACTTTAAACCAATTATAAGTGTTTATGTTTTATCCTAAATAAGATTAAGTGGTTAATATTTTATTTTGAAAAATAACTACGTTATTGTTAACTGTTTATTGTAGTCATAACTCAACTTATACAGCATAAATTTATCATCCAATTATAACGTAGACTAATTATATTTTCAAAATGCGTATGCAAGTAAAACCAGTATTAACATTTTTATATTTGAAAAATATTAAAAGGTTTAATAGCAAACAGACACATTGGCTACTTTATCACAAACATTGGGGTTTAATGTAAACATTGGGATTGACTTATAAAACAAAGATTTAAAATCGACTGCCCAACTTGCCTCTACAGTTACAGCATGTGTCCAAAGAGCGTTGGGCACTTCATGAAGTGTCCAGTTTTGTTGGGCAGATGCTGTAATTTTGACTGAAATAATCGAGTTACACTATGTGCCCAGGCGCGCTGGGCACTTCATGAAGTGTCCGGGCTGCGTTGGGCACTTCATGAAGTGCCCAATTACAGCAAGTGGCTACGACATATACAGTACACCTCAGATTATTAGGATCTCACATCATCCGGATCGGCCTATCCGTAAAATAAAAACATAAAATCATTGTAAAAACGTGATTTTAGCGAGTTTTACATGTGAAGTGTGCCTTCCAAAAGTATGATGCAACTGCAATAAATCACTGTACACTTAGATATGACAATAATTGAAGTCGCCACGTTCCCTGTACAGTGCATTAGAGAAATTTCTCATGAGGGTTTTGCTTTGCTGCTATGAGCAGTAGGAGTAGTCAACACATTCGTTTGTAAACTACAGCAATTTCACGAATTAGTTTGTTACTGTCATTTGTTGTGTTTTTAGTTGTGATAGCTTAATGTGAACTGATATAAAGCTACAAAATGAGTGGGTGTAAAACTAACATGTTGAGCAGACTTGATACGCTGTTTGTAACATCGATATTGCAAAGGTTGAGTTTACAATCATTGTCTATTTAGGTGATATTGTAATAACCTCAGAGTATCCATTTTTTTTCTGGTGTTTTTGGTGTTTCGTCACATTAGTCTGGATAATCTGAGTTTTAGTGTGTTCTAAATTTCTATGATATAATTTTAGATTACTCCTCCGCCTATGGATGTCAGGAGAGACTAGTTTGTTGCTGCCACTGACAGCCTGTTGTTGAAGGCTTGCACATTTGGGAAACGGAACCTGTAGTCTCAGACCAGTTATTTCCCATCCAATTGGCAAAAATTTCGGTACTTGGATATTATACGGAGGGCACTATTTTTAGAGAGATTTTTTAACTGGATGCCAAAAATAACTACTTAATTGGAACGAAACTACTTAAATTGACTTTTACTGTTTAAATTTGACATAATTATGATGAGCGGTCTTTGTGTTCTGCCTCCCAGAAGGCAGCGATGTCAGCGAGGATTGAGTTGAAAGCGTCACCGCTGCTACTGGCCACACCTGATTGCCACCCTTATACAGTGCGCTGCGGCCGTTATGTTTGGTTAGGTTATCATAAATATGTTACCAAGATTTCTCTCGTTTCGTTACGGATCAAACGATACCGGATGAGTCATACTTTCGCCCGCTAAATCCTGTCAGCAAGTGATGCACACACTCCGGTCAACAACCTGACCTTGGCCTACTTGGAGGGGATTTGGCGGGCCAAAGTATCTCTCATTTGGTATCATTCGATTCGTAACGAAACTAGGAAAGTATTTCGTACATATTTATGATAAGCTAACCCAACAAAATTGCCGCAGTGCGTTGTATAAGGGTGGCCACCCTATAATACCAAAATACCAAAATTAATTTAATTTGACCATTTAATCATAAAAATCTTATTTTTAAATATTTTTCAGATTTTAATTAATTGCTTATACAACCCAATAAACTTGTGTCTGAAAGATGGAAGAATCGTATTAAATAAAACCTAAAAATCAATATTGTCTACTCAATTAGATTAAAATTCCAATATGGAAAAATCTATTTCAGGAAAAAGAAATTTTTTGTCCTATTTTCTCATCACATTTTATAGCCTGTATTCTTTAATTCACTTCTTTTAGCAGTAAATATTTGCAACAAATTAAGAAGGTAATTTTTACTTTGTCCAATGAAAACATAATTTAAAAAAATAAAACTAATCAGTTTTAAAGCTATGAAAAACTAAATAAATAAATTCTTATTTTATAGAGCAAATGTTCATCAAAGAATGACTTTGGTTCACCTGACAACAGTCATGTATGGAAGGAAAAAAAACTAAAAAACCTATATCAAATTAACTAAAGTATCTTGAGTTTAATAAAGTCTGTTAAAAACTTCGGGAATTGATTCCGCAGTGTTTCCCTACAGGTGGTATTCAAGAGATCAATAAGTAGTAAAAAATTAAAACTACTGGCTTTCCCAACGACATCTGTTCTGTCAACAGTTACAACTACAGCTCAGTAACACGTAATATTATGATAAATTACCAACTTTGTCAATATATATTTTGGCCAAACGTTAATTTTGTACCAGCTTTTCAAACAAAATTATTGATCAAAAAACTTTTTTTTGGCCATTATTATGGATTAAGAAATTCTTGATTGCAGTACTTATCTGAATCAGGTGGCTTCACCCCCACAAATGTTTGGTGCGGCCCAAAGTATAAACAAAGTAACAACTTGCAAAATTGTATAAGAATGCTTTATATTTAAATGAGTGTTTTTTCAATTATTCATGATTTTTCATGTTGTCCATCTGAAAAACTGGCAATGAAGACCTATTGAATTCAGTTACTTAATCTATTTAATTGTAACTTTAAAAGTAGAACAGGTAGTTTCTATGTTGCCTGAGGAAAACTCAACAGATCGTGTTCAGAACCTCTTTAACTGTATTCCCAACCGCTTTCTACTGCACTGAGGAAGTAGCCCATGGTAATTAAGGAAACACTCACTGATTTCTACCGTTAAATACGCTCTTCTGACATGAATAAATTTACATTTTTATATGAATATGGGTGAGTAATTTTAAATAATTGCAAAAACGCTTGTTAAGTTGTTCGAATTTTCTAAGGCTGGTTGTATGCTAACTAAAAACTCTGTAATATTTTTCCAACCTACAATTTAGCAAATGTTGGGATAAAAAGTAATAGGTAGGCCTATTGCTATTGAAATACAGAGTACATTCTAGTTAAACCACCTCAAGTTTAAACCAGGGCCTTGCTCCTTTTTTACAAAAAAAATTTTGCCCTCTTTGATATTTAGAAAACTATTAAAAATTACAATTATGGCAACAGTCATATTTGATTAACACTACAGACACATTAAAAGTTTGTAACACATATTTTTGTTAGGTGAAAATAGACTTTTTCCCCATTTTTTACTCCCTCCCCCCTTCATCAACATTCTCTAGTTGTTAGTGGAAATATTTGTTTAAGTGTTCCCCCAATCTAAAACAAAGGTTTTTGGAGTGGCGTCTGTCCGTCCATTGGGATGTGTGTGTAGTGATGTAAAATTCCAGTGAATTTAAAATCAAGGAAATATTTCCAGGGAATTTCAGGGGAATATTCCCAAAATTTATAAATTCCCGGAAATTCATAGAAATTTTTATATTAAACACCCAGAATAACTCAAACATACCTTTTTATGTAATTTTAAGGTAGAAACACTTTATATAGCAGTTTTATTTAAAATAATAACTAGGATAAAAAACACAAAAATTGTGTAATTTTACAAAATAAGGTGTATATAGTATATACCGTGTGTCCCAAAAGTCAGACCCCCTGTGGTTTTTTTATTAATAGAGATAAAAGTATAATATTCAGGGAATGTTTATATGATCAAAAAAGGAAGTTTTTGGTTCATGTAAATTTTCACCCCCTTCCCCACAAAAGGGGTAGTCTGGGGGCAAGTCGAAATATTTAAATGTAAACCTCTATCGAGTTATGCATAATTTTAAAGATCATAATCAAAGAAACTGAGTGGCCCAGACTAGAAGTCTCTACGTCAATCTTATCAAAAGTTATGGCAGTTCCAATTTTTTAATTTTTTCAAAATCAACTAAAGTAAGAATTTTTAGAATGGCCAGACCTTACACCTCTAGATTTTTTCTTTTGGGGCTTTATTAAAAGCAAAATTTATGACACAAAACCCGCTAATCTCGATGAATTAAAAGCGCGGATTGAACGAGCATGCCAGCTAGTCACACCAGAAATATTGGCAAATGTGAGGCAGACATTTGAGTTCAGTCTTTACTTCTGCCTGGAAGTGAATGGTGGACATTTTGAGCAGTTAATCTAAATTTAATCATGGTATTTTTCCTCTTTATTCACACGAATAATTATTATTTCTTCAATATTTACGTAAGTATGGATTTAATTTGATTTTCAAAAAATTAAAACTTTGAACTGCCATAACTTTTGATAGAACTGACATAGAGACGCAGGCACGATAAGGGTGACCAGACATGCGACCCCCTTATCGTGCACTCAAGGAATCTTTTTTTTGTACCCCTTTGCATTGTACGTTTTTTCTTGCACCGGCGATCAGCTGATTGTTGCAACATTCGTACACGCTTAATTCGTAGACGTTCTTACAGCTGATTGTTGTCAATGAACAATAACATTGACAACAATCAGCTGTTTTCCTTTCAGTATTTGTTTATTATTTTAAGAAAGGCAAAGCCAAACACATTTTTTTCCTAGAGAGGTTAATTTGTAATAAATAAGCCTGCTGGGGCTCTTATATTTCATATACTGTAAGCTGATTACCCTACATTTACATTATTGTGAATTATTTTTATGTATGTTGTGGCTATTTAAAATGAGATCGGTAGGTTGGTCTGAGGTCCTGATTACCTGAGGTTTTTTTACCTTTGAAAGTATAAAAGTAAATACAAATGAAATCATCATTGGCATAGGAAAGAATATTTATTTCTAAATATAACGTTAGCCGAGTGTTATTTGAATGATATTGATACATTTTTACCATTTTAAAAGATTTTTATAAATTCCCACTTTTTGACAAAATTTCCGGGCCTGGGAAATATTCCCTTTTTATAAGTTCCTTCCCACTGGGAATATTTCCGGCCCACATCACTATGTGTGTGTGTAGATGTGTGGATATGTGAGGGGATGTAAACAGAGCTAGAGACAACACCAGTGGTTCGATTTTCATGAAATTTGGCATGTAGGTATCAAATCCTGACATCCCCAGGCAGTATAATCTCATCAACTTTACACATTGTGAACCTTGACCTCATTGAGTTTGGGGAACATTGAGTTTTCCAGAATTTATTGTGGGGGGGTGAAGAAAACCCCAAAAAATAGCTCTAAATTGTATACTTGCTTTTACTTTAAATCATTATTGGTTTCAATGATTGAAAATTAAAATATTAAATAACTTAAAACATAATTAATTTCTTGAAAAATGGGAATAGGTTATAAACTATTATATTGAAATTTATGTTCAAAATTAAGTTATGCGCCTATAGTAAAAACGAAGGTGTCGTGTTACCGGGTGTGAAGTTTGAGAGATTTTACAGTATTTATCCCATATTAATCCATAAACAACAAATGTCTATATTTCTCAAAGACAGCCTTAACGGTTTTGATAAAAATTTCAGCGTTTATTGTACTTGAGATGCCAAAGAAAATTACACTACCCGCATGTCTTGAAAAATTCATAGGGTTTGTAACTGTCGGGAATTCGGGAAAATTCGGAAATAGGTCGGAGATTTTATATGGTCGGTTATTATTGTCATTTTGGCCGCTGCTTAAATCTCTTGCTGCTTTTTTTACGACTTCCCTTTAAATACTTTGTGAGCTTACTTATATATTCTTCCTCCTCCATCTCATAAAATTTTCAGAAAAACTGAAAAAATCTTTGCACCAAAATTTTATATCTTTACGGCATTACTGTTCTCCGTGAATATGTTAAAGAGTTTTGAAAAAGTGATGTGAAAAATCTAGATTTTTCTAACCGATTCCATGGGTAAAATCATAATACCTAGACTGAAACCATTATTAACTACAGTTTTGCCACAGAGTTTTAAGTTAAAAATTATCTGACCGTGATCTTTCCTATTTTAAGTAATACAGGGCAGGCATCATAGAGAGCGACTTAACATATTGAGCTAGACCGAAATAATTAATTAGGCTAATAAATTGTTTTTCTTTTTCTGACCACACAACTGGTCAGTTTTATTTCCAACCATTCTTGCTCCATGTTTTCTTATGTTTATTGTGGAAATAAAATCATTTATTCATTTATTCATATTTTAATGCACTCCCAGACAAAACAGATTTAAATATGAACAATAAAGATTTTTCATTTGCTATCACCGATAGCCAAAATCCGTATTTCAAAAGAGTAAGATTTTTAACAGATAAACAATATATTTGACCATCAAGACAGTACTCATTTTCTGGATGAAATTGTCTGTATGTATGCTGAGACAGTAAATTAGGTAATGATGTGTTATTTAATTAATTTGAAAATTAAGTACGATTAATAACTTAGAACATTCAATTAATTCAACTAAGTGCTGGGTTAATTATGGACGTTAGCCACCCATACAAGACTCCTTGCAAACCCTGTTTGTCAAACAATTGGTTTTAATATCTTCAATTCAAATTCCAGTAAAAAGGTAGCCTATCGTAATAGCCTATGTTTAGCCTTATTAAAAAAATGAATAACTTACCATTTTATTTGAATAGGCCCTAGCAGTTTTCAAATAATGTTTTGTAATACTCTATGCATTAATTAATTTGGTTCTTAAGGTGAGATATTTATTAAGACATCAATTGTTTCCATTATAATAGGCTATAAAATGTTTTATATCTGCATAGATTTTAACAGTCACCCTGAGGCCAAGGCAAGCCAAAAGATTACTAATACCAAACTAATAATACAAAAGCAAATTTGTCGAATTCTCCATAAAAACAAGCCACAGGGATGAATAAATAAATGTTATCAGAAATCTGACACTTGCGTTCCCCCTCAATTCCTAATTCAATTTTATGACTTTACTACTGATCGTTTACCTGAATTTGTATAATTGTGAAGATGATTTCATGTAATGAGGTACCTAGGGGTTTGTAAACTATCAAATTTTAAACATACTGCAAAAAGCCTTCAAGTAGAATTTGTATTATTTTTAGTTTTTGAATTTTTGTGGGTTAACCCCAAAAACTCCCTTATTAAAAAAATTTAATACCTCCTTAACAGCAGACCTGCACACTCAGTTTTTTTTCTAACACTTAGAATCATATTTCAACTTATCATGGTGATACATGAATTTGTTTATTTTCTCCAAAAGAATATTACGGGGAATGAGCATGCAGGTTTGCTACTGCAGATATGTGACATTTGGTTATTTTTAGATCAATACAGAGTGGAACTCGACTAGAAGCCAAATATCAAGTTTCATCAAGATATGTTAAAGAATAATGTTGATGTAGAATTTAAATTATTCCTCATGGAGAATGAGTATGCAGGTTTGATGCCACAGAATCATGAAAATGGGGATTTTAGACTTGTATACAATAAATCTCATCTAGATAAAACTACTTGCCAAGTTCAATTTAGATATGTTGAGAAACAAGCTAGATATATTTTACTTATTTCCCATGAGGATAACATCGTGAGTGCTGGGATGTTCTCTGAAATCATGACATTGGCTTTTCTCTGTTCAATTAAATAAGGTTATCTCAGCATTGGGGATGTAATTGTTAGAGACTTATTTATTAGATGTAATCTCATTAAAAACAATTTTTCATGCCTATTCCTTGTTTATTTTGTTGCTATCATGGCAACTCTTAAGGCCAATGTTAAATTTTACAGCTTTAAAATTAATTTTATCACGTTATAAGATTTTCTCTGGCCAAGTAATCTGCATAAAACATGTTTTTAAGGAATAAATGACTTATTCAAGTTATTTGAAGGAAATCCGAGGAGCCGATTTTAAGATAATTGTGCAAGCTAGCAAGCACGCACGCACGCAAGATAACATTGCTCATATAAGAGTATAGGATGAAATTTTGTCTTTTTCTAGCAATTACATTTCTAAAATTATTATATATATCAAGTTTTGTTATCCACTCTGATAATCATGATCACAATATAAGGCATAGGGATAGTTTCACGTTCCCATGACACAGCTCTTCAACTTTTGAACAAACTTTGTATTACTCTCGAATTAAACTTGACAATAGCTTGCCAGACTCTATAAAATGTGCAAATTCATCGAAGACATTAAAAAAAATTCACATAGCTTCCTACGTGACAAGCGTTGGCATAGGATCGATGACTTTCAAAATTAAAATTAATTTTGAGGTTTTATTTATTGTGACACTATTTACTTGTGTAATGTATTGACAAATAAAGCATGTGGAATTGAATTGTTTTCCACAGTTGTTCGATGGGTTGAGGAGGGAGCGGCCGACAGAACTGAACAAGATCATTCCGATTCTGGGAGACATCACGGAGCCGGAGCTAGGCATCAGCACCACGGACCAGGAGATGCTGGCTCGCTCCGTCTCGGTAGGTACCGACACTCCCTGCCAGCGCTCTAGGCACAACCAAGAGTAGCGCCCCCCCCCCCCCTCCACCAGCCCTACCATAACACCTATACCCCGTAAATTTATATTTAGTCTGAAATGCCAGTTTTGGTTCGGGAGGGACTTCAGACTTAATGTCCCTTAACTCTCCTTTACAATATATCCTGATTCTTTTCGAGAGCCTTCCCATTATCCACCACCTATGGACCCGCCATGTCCCGGACTGGCAGCTGGTTGCCGTGAGGTATCTACTCAGTTTTAGTTGTCTGAGCTTATTGTATTAATATAAATTAAAGACTACTAATAAACCCAAATGACCTTAAAATATATATTTCACCTTAAAAAGTACTATACACATAAACAAAGACCATTCACCCACTCGATGCATAGACCTACATACGACACTAGAAACAGACAACAGAAAAGACGAGACTACTAAGGATGATTTCATTAAATTACAATACCGAATAGCTGGTTTAAAAAAATAAGCATTGTTTTCATTTTAAATCTTATTTTCTTTTAAGCAGTTGTACCTATTCAAAATTATCGTATATTTTCGCGTACGATAGGAAGTACTATCGTACATTGTACAATCCAGAGAAATTATCACACAAATAAGATAATTATCGTACATCTGGGAACCCTGATGTCAGGTGCAGCACGGAGCGCCGGGCGCAGCTGTGTTTTGGGTCAGATGTCGGCTTTCGGCAGTGGCGCAATAAATGATGCATGCAGATACAACCACGGCAATATTTTTCCATTTTTTTGTGCCCCCCAAAAATTCCAATTGCCTAGCGCCCTAGGCACCTGCCTACCTTGCCTATTCGGTAAAACAGACCTACTCAGTACAGCAGGCGCCCTCCAGACCACCGGTTGGACTATCCGAATGTACTATTCAAATATAAATTTTAACACGATTAAATTCATTACCTATACTTAAAAATGAACAAAACACGTTATTTAAACATATTTACATTGTTTAATCACCAAAAAAATTTTGACACCTTCATGTTAACTTTAATATTGTGTCACTCGTAGATAGGTATGTTTTTTAACATATTAAACATTTAATTTAATACCGGTACCGTACTCAGTATATAAACTGAATAGAAAATTCATTACACACTATAAAAACACACTAGAAATTAATCTTAGCAAATTATTTTACTCGTAGTACTTCTTAATTCATAACCTACAAAAAATAAAAATATCTGTTTTTTTATTTTGCTATACGAAACTTAGCTACTAAGCTTTTGTTCCATTGTCACAAACGTGTTTATGTTTTTCGCCCATTTTAGAAAACATTTTTCTCAAATAAAATTTGTACACGTAAATTTACACTCACTTGCAACATTCACTCCTGAAAATAGCCCTATTACTACAGAGCAAAAAAATACACACAAAATCCCAGATTAGATCAAATCTCACGGTACAGTCCTTTGTTCTGAAGGATATCAAACGTTTGTTGGTTGAGGTCAAATGTGTACAATCAATGACAAGCTTGCCCGTAAACTAAACCTACATTGAATATTTTACTTATATGGCTGGAAACTTAAAATTCAGGATAAATCCTGTCGAAGGTCACTCCCCCGCAGTGCAGCGTGGCGATATGATGGATATGACTCACCTTACTAAGGACCGGCCGGACTATCTGGCGGCCAATCCAACCGAAGCCGAACTAGAGGGCGTCTACTGTAATGAGCATCAGCTCGTTGTCTGTTCAGTATAGAATATTTAGAATATTTATTATTTTAAAAACTAGCAAAAAACAGGTTAAGTACCCTATCTAAGGAAGTTTATATTTTAGGATAACCGATATATTTAACTGATATATTTTTAGGAAAAAGGATTTTCTAACTTTTGATCAACTGTGGAGGTATTCACAGATAATGTACATGCATAAATACTTAAGTAATCTCAAGGTAAAGCAAAGCAATAGAAATACTTCATCACAGTTTATCATGCTACATGTTCCTTTTTTTACTAAAGAACTGTGCAGACATTAATTTTTATATAAAGTCCTAAACTGTATAACAGATTTTGTGGCCATTAACGGTAATGAAATTCTTTGTGAAAAAAAGCATTAAGTTAAAATGAAGGTTTTAAATTTTGTAAAAAAATCTGGATGAAAAACAATTCTTTCAATTTTTAAGCATCACAGATTAATTGGTTAATAAGATTTGCTCACTTCTTCTTGTCTGTTTGTTTTGTTGATAATTTGGATATTATCAGTGTTATATTGTTGTTATATTTGAGCTTTATTGTACCGTCAATGTCCTACAGATTTAAGATTTGGTTATTTATCTAAATTTTAAAAGTTAATATATATATCATTTTGGTGAAGAATGGGCTCTAGGCCTGAGTTGTAAGAAATCAGGGTAGGATAGGGGAATCAGCAGGCTTACCCGATGGTAATATATATATATTTTTTTTTTTACCTTGTGAAAGAAAAAAACCTGCTTGAACTGCTTTCGTCCCTGTAGTAGTGGACAAAATTTCGTCCATAATGGTACTCTAGCAAAATAAAGCTGTAAATTGTATCTAAATTTTGTTGTACAAAGATGTTTAAACTTGAACTATTTAAAATTTACTATAAATCAAATAATTAGCCTTGTAATGTCAATGATGGCACAGTTAAGTTCTTCTTGTTTTTGCAAATGACAAGTACAAAAGAGTTTCATTAATGGGTACTTAATTTGCTTTCACATTGAGCAATAAAGTTGTTTAAGGTTAGATGGTGTCTGCCTATCAGTCTATGTGAATGCACACACTTAAAATACCGGAACAACAACCAGATCTTAATTGAATTATAAGTGTAAGCTAAAGGCCAATACCAATCATGCCAAGAAGCTGTCTTTTAAATTCTTTATAGAATTTTACAAAACATAATCTTTTTTATAAAAAAACTTAAACTTCAAAAACTTAATATAATAAACAGTACTTACAGGCACATATTAAACAAGTGATTTTGAAGAAAAGTAAGATTAATGTTAGAAGAAAATGTAAATGAAAATACTCCAGATTTCTACCTTTGTATTGTGATTTTTGAGATTTTGTTTTTACTCCTTGATTGAGGGTCTCAGGGCACCGTTTCAGTTGCCTCTTTTACAAAACATTATCTTTTTTATAAAAAAAAAACTTAAACTACCTTCAAAAAACTTATAATAAACAGTACTTATAGGCACATCTTAAATAAGTAATTTTGAAGAAAAATGAGATTAATGTTAGAAGAAATGAAAATCAAAATAGGTACTTTAGATTTTTGCCTTTGTATCGTGATTTTTGAAATTTTGTTTTCAATCCTTAAATGGGGGTCCCAGGGCACTGCTTCAGTTGCCTCTTTGTTCGTTGCAACACAAGCCATGGCAGCTGTCTTTGATTTGAGTCCTGCTTCTGCTGAGTGATTTATCAGGATAGTCACTATATCTTATCTAGGAAATCCAGTCCCGGCCGATATCTTCAATCCCAGAATATCGGATTGAGAACGTTTATCCTGGGATTCCGGGACCAATCCCGGCAATACATGAGTCAGTTTTACTTATAGTTTAAAGTTGTAAATGTCTAAAACTTTGAAAATAACAAAAATTGCAAAGCACAATTTAAATATTGTCGACTTCATCATGGAACACTGAAGAAGGCAGGCCAAAACGAAACACATTATCAGATATACAACAATAAAATATGCAAATTATTGATTTAAACATAAGTTAAATAAAGTCATATTTTTAATATAAATAGATTTATTTACTTGGTCAAATAATATTAGAACTAAAAGTAACACTTCGCTTGAAAAGATGTAAAGTAAAATAAAACAAAAGAAACAACGACAAAAATTATTTGAATGATTATAAGAGCATCATAATGAAACTCAAAGACAATTTCAATCTACTGAATCAGAAACAAGTTAAAATCTTTTTGTACATTTTTCAAAGCTTTCTGGAAACCATCACTTACATAGATCATGTAAAGACTGCAATAACACATCAAAACGTTGTTTACTTTAAACGTCATTTTACAAGGTTCTCTTAGTTATAAATGTAGTTTAAACTGATGGGAACGTAATCAACATTGATTTTACACATAAATTTGACAATCCCAAAAATCCTGGGATTGAACCTGAGAATCCTGGGATTGTATATGCCCTAAAATAATGCGGGATCCCGGGATTGGATTCCCTAATCTCATCTCTTGCCTTGTTTGATGTGTCCCAGGAACAGATCAGTATCAATGTGGAGGCCAAGTTTAGACATAAAAAAACTAGCCGAACTATTTTTAGGGTCTCTGGGTTGAAGAGAACTTGGAAAGAATTTGTTATTTCTTGGATTTTTGCTAATATGCTATCGCCAGTTTGACGAAATTTCTCGATTCTCTTTATCTCCCATAAATTAATGAAGGTACAATATTTTCATTCAATTAATCCTGCATAAGGGATTTTCAAAATATCGCTTTATTTCATTTGAAAGTCATAAAAGACTTGATTTAAAACATACTCTTGTATCAATTCAATTTAACTTTCCTAATCTTTCATACTCCGACCATTAATTTTTGTAATTGTAAATTTTTTATTTCGTAGTAACAGTTTTAGTGAATTTCCTCTGTAGGAAAGAAGCTATTACTGCGGGTCATGTGAGAAGACCTAAGCCCAGGAACATGATGACTTTTTGTTTTAATATCACCAGTTGCCAAAATACCAATGAAAACAAAACAAAAAAAATATATATATATATATAATGTACAATATTTAGGGCTACTTTATGTTTTGATAAAAAGCAAATCGTAAGACCTTAAAAAGTAGCTTTATTTATTAAGGAAACAGGGGGAGGAGTGAGGGGGAGAAGAAGAGTGGGTAACTCCTGGGGGTCATAGATAAACAGGTTAAAAGTTAGGTTAGCAGAGGTAGGACTATTTTCGTATGAAATCCTAAGGACAATGGGTGGAAAGGACTCAAAGGAGTCACTATTGTTCTGGCCACAGCATTAGGCGGGTGGCAAAAAATAGAAACTCCAGCTGTGTAAAGAGTCTTGATGTTAGAGGCATCAAAGCTCCTCTGCATACTTGAGCAGCTGAAGATATTTCCAACATATAGTAGCATAATTAGCATAATTTCTTGGGCATTAGTTAATTAATTAACCGTCATTTATAATCAACTGTTTAAGTAAACTCAAAGCATGTAAGCATATAATTAATTGTACGGTGCCGATTGTAGTGATGAATATGACTTACTAAGGTTACAGATAAATAGTAAATAAAACCACAATGAAAACAGATATTGTGTATTCCCAAGATCAGCTGATCATATTTCAATGATCAGCTGATTGTGGAGAAAATCAAAGAGCATAGCTGTCAATAACGTCGGATGGATTAATGAGTAACTAAACAAAACATTTTAAACGCCAGCAGCGCACTCTCTCACCCATTTCATGTTGTGACCAGAACTGTAGTTGTAGGATTAATGTTTTTAATCATTTCTTCTTGTCCCTACTATTAAAAAAGTTATAGACAAATGATTGTGCTTTTGGTTCTTTTGTTTTGTTTACAGGTAGTGTTCCATTCAGCTGCCACCGTCAAGTTCGATGAAGCCCTGAAGCTCTCAGTGACGATCAACATGCTGGGCACTAAACGGCTCGTGGAGCTTTGTCACAAAATGATGAGTTTGGAGGTGATTCTACATTTCATTATACTTGTGTTTCTCAACCTTTTGGTGCTCGCATACCATCTACCAC
The DNA here is from genome assembly GCA_035578135.1 of Flexamia atlantica. Lineage (NCBI taxonomy): Eukaryota > Metazoa > Arthropoda > Insecta > Hemiptera > Cicadellidae > Flexamia > Flexamia atlantica. The sequence continues at coordinate 45,737,373 of JAQJVK010000007.1, read as the reverse complement.
ATTTTCAATATTAGCGAATTTCCCCTATAGGGAAGAAGCTATTACCGTAGGTCTCATGGTAAGACCTAAGCCCGAGACCATGATAACTTTTCGTTTTGGGGCCACCAGAAGCAGAAAACACCATTCGTTCGAATTTATATATATATATATATATATATATATATACAGTAGAGTCCCACAACCCGGACTAATGTGGACCAAACGGTGTCCGGGTTTATGAAATTTCCGAGTTATCGGGAAATGTTTAAAATTAAGAAAATATAAGAATAGTTTCTGTTATTTCTATGATAAATCATTTATTTATTGCATTGTAAAAAATACAAAAACTACATTATCAGTTACAAAAAACTGAAAGAAAAACCATAACTGTTTTACGTTCACACAAAGCTCTGGCCTTGAATCTCAGTGCACTTTATTGCTCTGGCAGGCTTTCCGAGTTATCCAGAATTCCGGGTTATCGAATTCCGGGTTTGCGGGACTCTACTGTATATATATATATATATCTATATATATATATGTGTCTGTCAGCACGATAGCGGCCGTAAAAATTGTCAGATCTTAATGAAATTTGGTACAGACATGTCAAGTGGTAATCCCTAGGACGAGTTCGTAAACCAGCCCGATCGGACCACCGGAAGGGGGGGTAAGGGGGGCAAACCCCCCCCAAAAATGGGTTTTTTGAGTCTATTACATAGGAAAATAAAATTTATCGAATTTTGGTTGGCACCATCGAATTCAGCTCAAAAAAACAAACAATTTAGTATTTTGAATCACTGCTCTATGTCCATTGGTTACCGAGATATTGAAAGTGGTAAACACAGTACGTTGTCCCAATGTTAACCTTATGGGAAATAAGTAAAATTCTACATCTCGGTTATTTATCAACATATCTTGATAAAACTTGGTAAATAGCTTCTTCTAGCTCAGATTTACTGAATATTGAATTAAAACCACCCAGTTTTAATATTATACCTGTAGCAGCAAACCTGCATACTCATTCCCCATGTTATTCTTATGGAGCTTACAAAAACATGTCAAATTTCGCTATGTTGGATTGAAATATATTGTTTTGCATTTGAAATTTGCTGAGTATGCAGGTCTGCTGCAACGGGGGTATTTTTGTGTACCATCGCAAGGACCCCTCCTCCCACCTCCTTCCACCTCTGAGGGACCCCTCCAAAAATGCTCATAGTTACCCTTTAATGGTTTTGTTTTTGTCAGCTAAATTTATTTTATTTTACTCGTCAATGTACATTTGTGGATCGTGTTTTGATTATAAGGTCATTTTGACAAATTAATTATATGTTCACCTCAGCCCTGCTCAATAATAATATAGTCAATTTGGCGAAAAACCCAGATGAATTTAATATAAAAAAGATGTTTAGGTATACGGGTAAAAATAATCTCTGTCTGTTATTTGGAACTTTACAAATTTCTCTTATTTTATACTGAATAATAAACATTAATAAATAATTCAAGGACATTTTTTAATGCCAAAAGGTTTTGTGAAAGAATTACTCCTAAAATGAAAGAATAACAATATTTCCTAAAATATGGTATGAAATTGGCATATTATGACCAAAACACATATTGAAAAAATTAATAAAGTTATGGCATTAAGTGTGACTATACTGTTCGACGGGGCAGCGTTCGTTCGTAAACCTAATATTTTATTTTGTACTATTCTTCAATCTCTTGCATACCACCTTAAAGGCCTTACCACCGGTTTCTCTCTGGCGTACCACCGGTTGAGAAACATTGCACTATACATTACTTGATATGGCAACCTACTTAGGTAGGTATTTTAAGCCAAGTATGAATGGCAGATGAATGTAGAATGATTGTGGTCGGATCTTTTAGTCCTGTCACTGACTAAGGCCAACATGTTTCTTAGACAGGAATTTTTATTAATAACCCAACAGCCAATGGCAACTAGGGGACGCACAGTTGCAATGTGGGATTTGAACCACAATTTTGCCAACTTCAGTTACAAATCAGTCTAATTATGAGGATGGTCGTACATATAAACTTAGTATTCACGAGTGTGAAAGTAAATTCCCACCAGGGGGAATGGCTTGTGAATACCGCATTCACAAGCCATCACTTAAAATCATCCACAATTCGGGACCTCCAAATAGATAACTCATAAAAAACAATTCTAATAACATGGCTAACAGTATTCAGTAAGCCACTTAGTAGGATTTCATCCCAAAGGGCAAGGATATAATCCTTATTTGGTAAATGTGTAGGTTTATTTATTTTATACCCCTGTACTTTACCGACCAACACCTGACACCACCTTTCCTCATTTATATTATTGTTTATTGTATTATATATTATTGAAATTGTTTATAAAATTTAAACAAACAACACATTTCCTAAACTAGATCTGCTGTTTTTATTACATTGCTAGACAATGCTGTTTTTATTACATCAAGCAAAAAAGGAATTAATTTAATTCAAATACTTATAATTTTGTAAAGACCTTAAATGGTTGGCAAGGATATACTGGAAATAACCATTTCAATGATTGCCCGACTTGTTTATAACCTCAAAATGGCGCATTCAGCTACAATGGATGTAATAAGTGATGACAAATTTGTGTTCCTATTATTTAAAAGCTAAAATATGTATTCAATAAATCGTGTTTGTTCTTGTAAAAGTCTCTTTTTTTTATTCATTTTTTACAACCTCAAAATCATAATGGTGCATTCAGCTGCAATGGACGTGAGTAACTGTGATTGTATTTATCGTTTGGGAATTTAAAACTGCAGTTGTAGGAAAAATTTAGTATGAATTTCACGTGTAAAGTGTCTTTCTCGCTTTCGCTAAAAGTACCGTGTTCCGCTACGTGTCACGCTGTAACTGTTTGGCTCAAGCGAGAAAGACCTACTTTGCACTCTTAATACATGAATATCTATTATTTTCTATTTAATGAATTTTCTTAAAAATTTTCATTTTTTCAGCCAAGTTTTTTATTGGTATAAAGACTTTTTAGTATAGTGGCTTGTGCCTACGCACAGGTTTGCCAACCTGTGTAAGCACTAGTTCCAATATAACTTTTATTGTTTACTGTGTATGATAGTTATTTTATTTTTAATGTATATTGTGTAATGTAATTGTAAACTTTTTTTGGAATAAAAGAATTTGAATTTGCTGTAGGTTCTAATCCACGTGTCCACGGCGTACTGCAACTGTGATCGGGAGGAGGTGAGTGAGATGATCTACCCTCCGCCCTACGACCCGGAACATATTATCAACTGTGTCAGTTGGATGGACGACTCGCTGGTCGATGTTCTTACACCCAAGTGAGTAACGGCCAAACAATCGCTACCGTAATTATGTGTTTAAAACAGCCGATAAGTAACATTTCTTTTTTATTACAGTCCAAGCCAAAACTTTCAATTCAGCCAATGTAGCCCATTATTCATTCTGCATCCTAGAAATTCATAACTTTAACTAAACCAAATGCCTATTAAACAGGATGTTGGGTTATTAAGCGTCGTCTGTTATAAACTTCGAACAATTCAAAATTTGTATATTAATTGAATATGAATGGTGATTGCAGATTGATCGGCAGTCGGCCCAACACTTACACCTTCACCAAGGCCCTCACCGAACACATGTTGCTCAAGGAGTCTGGGAACCTACCAGTAGCCATTGTTCGTCCCTCCATCGGTCAGTACATTACCATTTTCTTTCTTTTCTTTTTCTCTGCCCTTTGTCGTAAAACTCTTTTTTACCCCACACATTCCATTCTAAAGCTCTAATCTTGCACAATAAGTAGTAGGGAATAACCTTCTGATATACTAATTTATTTTATTTCTCAAGTTTTAATTTTAATATGTTTATTTTGTCTGTATGTGGTATAATATTTTGGTTATGTCCTTTCTGATTGGCCATATGTATTGACAATATGCTGAACCAATTAATTGAAAACAAAAAAGTGTCCTCCTCCTCTATACAAGGGTAAAAAGAAGCATAACAAGTGTCCACTGCAATCCCTATACTCGTATAGCGCGTAAATCCCCTCAGCCAAGGGTGACACCTTCGGCAAGGGGAACGATTGGCACATAAAGCCTACAGTCGACCCTAGCAACAAAGCAGTGAACTACTAGGCCCAGCCATCGCTAACAGCATCCGGAGGTCATATAAATCCTTTCACGGAACTGTTCCGTCAAAGTTTGCCAATGGTTTAAACTACTTCCATCTATCTCAAGTTTAAAAAGTCTTATTCAATTCAAATAATTTAGTACCTGGTGGACCGAGCCTTGCTCGGCGTTATTTCACGTTTACCAATTCATCCAGTTACTATAAAATATTTCAATGTCATGAAATTGATATATAGAAACCTTTTTTATTGCTCCATGAACTCTTCATCCCACTCACTGTATTTTTCCTTGATGGCTATAGATTGCAAACAGCTGTTATGATTACTTCATTTGTTTACACTTTCCTTGTTTATTTTCGTTGCTATCATGGCAACTCGTAAGGCCAATTTTGATAATTTACTACTTTAAAATTTGATTTATTACGTTATTAAATTTTCTCTGGCCAAGTAATCTGCATAAAAGATGTTTTTGAGTCATAAATTACTTATTCCTAGACTTTGAAGGAAATCCTCGGAGCCGTTTATGAGATCGTTGTGCAAACATACAAACAAGATAACATTGCTCATATAAGAGTATAGGATTAAAGTCCATACCAAAAAGAAACTTGGGGAAAATTTTGTGGTCTTTTCTCGGTCCATTTATTTGTCTTAAGAAATTACCAAGTAATATTTTCCCCTTTTAGTAAATATATATGGAAAGAAAGAATTTCAATACAACGACAATTTTCATACAAGTTTGTCGATCATCGGAGGCACAAAGTTGAAAGTGATGTTGCGCAGTGATCTCTTCGCTGCGGGAGCCGGTCGCAGGGTGGGTGGACAACTGGAACGGCCCCACGGGGATCATCGCAGCCGCCGGGAAGGGATTTTTCCGAACGATGCTCTGCCACGAAGACAAAGTCGCAGACCTAGTGCCTGTCGACATCGTTATCAACCTCATGATCTGCGCAGCCTGGCGCACCGCTACTGCCAAGTACGTAAATAATAAGTGCCGAACGTTGACAAGCTCATAAAATGTTCTGATTCTCGTTATTTTTTATGTCGATTTTCAGTCTTGCGCACATTATCCATCACCGATTAGTAAAAACAAGTTAAACAACTTTTGGGATCAGTTTCCATACACCGAAACTTGGTGGAACTTGTTTTTTCTAACCGTGATGGCAAATGCCCGCAAAAATTAAAATTAAACTCCCAATCACCAACAATTAATTTTAAGGAAAGAATTTGGTCCCCCTGTTTGTTGATTCTTCCAGTTAAATATCATTTATATGTGGCCCTTACAGCCCAATGATAGCAAATATAGTTAGGTTTGTTGCATTTTCAACATAAAATAAGGTGGATATATTACCTGTGCCCACCTTACTTTGAGAAAGGCCTGGAACATGTGATACTGTATGATCCAATTTCACATGTATTTTTAATTAGACCTACCATAATCTTTGAGGAAGCTGCTTAGTTCATTATTCATTTTTCATGACTATTGAGCTTAATCTTGAAAATATTACCATTTGTGACCCTACTAAATGGTCCCAACCAGTTTAGATGGGTTTCCTTTTCAAAATTCATATTTTGTTTCTTGTATAGGTCAGTTGTAATGAATATTGAAATTTGATCCCCTAAGAAAAATCCAACCTCATTTTAGGTGAAGCAATTTTGTTTAGTTTATGTAACAGAAAACTTGACCCTTTACCGTTGATGACATCAATCACAAATTAAATCACTCCCATTCCAGTTAAAGTAATTTTATTTTATGTTATTTTTTTATGCATATCCATATCTGTTGTATTGCTTGTGTTTTTAAACTTTCCTGTGCCCTCATCAAAAACAATCAATCAATGTATTGATTTCTAAATACAACAGAACTGGATGTGACAATTATTTTGTGTGCTAAGCAATATCCAAAGGCCTCGAAAGAATCATGCACTGTCAAATAACTGACTTTATCATTGAACATAATATTTTACCCATCAGTCTGGTTTCAGAACGGCCCACAGTACTTCTTTGACTGTCAGAGGACATAAGACTCACTAAGGAACACTGACAGGGCACGATTCTAACTTCTGTTTTTCAAAAGCCTTTGATTGTGTTAATCACAACCTTTTTTGTTTTTGGAAAAATTATGTGCACTAGGGTTCTCCTGGAATGTCCTCAACTGGCTGAGATTTTATCTGTCAGATAAGTGACAATCTGTTAAGATTGATGACGTTAAATCTGATGGGGAAACTGTCACGTGGTGTTCCTCAGGGACCAATCCTTGGGTCCCTGGTCATTGTATTGTTTTTGAATGACTTAAACTCAACTATTACAGTAAATACTATACATATGCTGACAACCACCTTATTCACATTTTTTACTTAATTATATTAATTATAGTATCCGGAGAATAAATGAAGACATGGATTGAAGCTCTATGAGGACTGAAAAAACGGACTTAGAATTAATCATGAAAAGACCAAACCTATCATTGTTTGCCTTTCAAATTTAAGAAATTCAAATTTACTTCAACTCTAAAAGCTCAGTAACAGTTAATTAAAATATTCTTCCTTAACTATGACAAAGATAAAAATGGTGGACTTACTAATAACTCAACACTTACTTGGGATGACGCTGTAATCTATATAAAAAGAAAGTTTTCATATAAATCGATTCACTTGACAGGTTTCAACATGTTTTACCACTATAAAACTAAATAACTAACTAACTATTATTTCATCTTTCACTAAACTACATCTGGAAAATCGCTTGTACCATCCCATTTTACTTACTGCAACTCTGTGATTCATGACATGACTGGCTCTTTCTGCTATGCTACGATGGTCTCAGAACAACTGTCTGAGATACGACTATGATCTGGGACATGTGGAGCACATAACACCTCACTATCTTGAAAAAAAATTGTTAAAATTAAATTATCAAAGGTTAGTGAGATTTTTTAATTTGTTTTTTTAATCTATAAAACCCAATTATTTTGTTAATGACCTAAAATTAGTGCCTCAGAGTCGCATGAGGAATTCCCACTCTGTTTCCCTCATACTGATGCCTCATTGTTACTGCTTGCCGTCTTTAGAATGGCCCGCTAAATTCCTTGGAATCCCTGGAAAGTCGTTCAGTTTGTAGCAGTCCTAAAACATTTGTATTTTTAGGTGTTGTCCTTGGTAGGTGTGTCGTAGGGGGTTGTCTTTGTCATGATTGCTGATTAATTCAATTCAATAAAATTAATTGAAATAGATGGTAGTTTGAGTTAATGAATAAGGTTACAGTTTTGTTTTCTTTGATAATTAACTTTAGTTTTTTTTAGATTAGTGTAGCATATATCTATTTACATTTGTATCAGGTTAAGTGTTTCAGAAAGGGCCATGTGGCCCTAACTTTGCCTCGTTAAATAAAGAGTTTTTCATATAATTTATAGTGGAGTCCCGGGATTGAGACCAAACCCATTTCGAATCAGCAAATATTTCAAATTAAATTGTAACTATTACTAAAAACAAACATAATTATTTATTATTATTTACTATGTGTAATTGCATAAAATTATTCCTGCCATTTATCAGTGATCAGTATAATATATGCACAATTAATTTTAGGTTGTTTGCTTGTTTTGCATAGATATTCCCTGAAATGTTTTGATTTTTTCGGACATTTGCCATCACAGATAAGTAAAAACAATTTTCACAACGTTCGGGACCTGGAATCTGATCCCATCTTCAGGTGTAAAAGAACCTAGAACATAACAGGATTAGTATCACACAGCCAGCAGAACCTGTACAGAAAACATAGCTAAAACAGGGAACTTTAAAGCAGTCACAAAACAATAATGCTGAAAACAAAATAAAAACAGCTCAATACAACACAGAATTCACAAAAAAACTGAATTTCAAACAATGAATTCCCAGAAAGAGATTTCTTTGTTTTCCCGCGATCGATTAAAACACCTAGTCGTCTTTCGCACAGTTACTTACGCTGTCACACCATGTACTCATAAACCAAGGTTAGTAGAACAAAAATAGGTGGTTTTATTATAACCAGTATTCATTGGCCACCTCATGTCGACTACATTTCTTCTCCTTCAAATATTTTTTATTTCAGAAGTTATATCCAAAATATATATGGATATGTCACTACCACGTTGCAAGAGAAATCGCTTGTCATAGGTCCATTTATTTATTTTTTATATTCATCTTATCCGTGAACATTAGCACGATAAAATTTTACAGCCTTTGATTCTTTTATACCTTAGTTCACATGATTGGTATGTACATGCAATGGAATTTTGCGGCCGTTGGCTTCTTTTGCCAAGTTATTCTTACCATTTACCCACGATCAGTATGTTTTGTTCAATATCAAACATTATTTATTCATAGATATGTTTAGGTGTGTACATTAGAATATTGTCATAATGCCCTTTCAGTGCTTTACTAGAACATTTCTCTGAAAATGTAAATCTGAACCTTACATATACAAAAGAAATCTGCTAGCCAAAATATTCGTCTCTAGAATTAATTGTTTTTATCAATAAGGTATTTTTTATTTTTCTTAATTAACACATTGGCTCAGCAATTGTTAGTATTTTTAGGGCAATTCTTGAACAAATTTTGAACCCAAATAAGATGTTTTTTTTTGCATAAAACTCAAGCTTAAGGTGAGCGGATATGATGTCAGCAACTCATATGCTCGTCTTTTGCAAGGAAACTTTCGCTTTCTACACACAATCAAATTTAAGGCCAATTATGTCTTTTGTTCAGTTACACCGCCTTTTACCCTCAATCATTATTAATTTCCAGTACCGATCGCTTTTTGGAATAAATAAGACTATCGAATCTTCGAAGTTGGAAGTATCGGGACTCCACTGTATCATGGGAATCTTACCTGTGTTGTAAACTGAGAGACGCTAACAGTTGATTGATTGATTGATTGATTGATTTCAGGCCCAATGGCATCATGGTGTACAACTGCGTCACAGGCCAGCAGAAGCCGATCACCTGGAAGGAGTTTGTGAACCACAGTTTCGTCGCGATGCGGAAGTACCCGCTGGGAGACTTGCTGTGGTACCCCGACGGCTCCTGTCGTAGCAACTGGGTCACCAACTCCCTCTTCTCCTTCACGCTGCACTTCATGCCGGCTTACATCATCGATGTCTTCGGCCGCCTCGCCGGGAAGCAGCCCAAGTCAGTGTTTGAGTGTATATTTTCCTTAATATTTAACGATATTCCTATCAGATTCTACAAGGCTTTGGCCACTTGAACCCGGATCGTCTTCCATTTCTTCATATCCGAGTCTTCAAACATTTTGATTTGTCATTCGATTATTCGAAAATAAAAAAACTCAAAACATTCAATTACGTTTGCATAAGCCTCGTGCAACAGACAGCAGAAACAGACAATAATTACTGCGCAGTGCTGTAGCTTTACGATTACGGCAGATGGCAGACATCTCGACAGCTGATCATTACAAAACAGTGTTACCACTTGTAGATCATGTTTACCCGCAAAAATACCCGTTTCTACTGGAATTAACTGTTGAACGTCTTACGAAATCCCCATTTGGCCTCAGAAATACCCGAGAGTCAGGTAATTTCTATAACATCAGAATTTGTTTTTGTTCATTGCTCGATCAGCCTGTATCATGATCGCGGTTACTCTGCAGCTGCTGCCGACTGTCGTAGTACGTGTTTTATTCTCGTCATTGGAATCCGTGTGTGGAATTATACAGCCATACATTAAAAAGTTGTTTGCAATCATTTAAAACTCGGTATAAAATGGTGAAACATTCTATTGCAAGAATTTTCAAACTTGGCAAAAAAATAATAATGCACTTTGTCACGCAGCCTTTATTAAGCATTCTTTGTTTTTAAACGGCGTCCTGAGTCTGGAAGTATTACCATGCATTAAGCTTTTCATAACTTCATTAGGATTCAATGAACTGCTTTGGACATTAATATTTCACATATTGATTTATAGTTTAAACGTTCATTAATTAGCTTTCAACATTTATTTTGGACTAATGGCATTTAGTGAATCGAAGAATGCCGATATTAAGGCCAAATCGATGCATCGGCATTTCGATGCATGCCGAATCAAATCGCGATTTGATGCATCGAATCGAAATTTCGATGAATTTTTGATGCATCACACATCCCTATTCAGGGTGTTACACGATAACCCTTACAAACTTTAGGATATGGTTCCTTGGGTTAAAATGAGAAAAAAAGTCTAGTAAACCCCATGCCAGATTTAAAGGTAGAGGGTCCAGGTAGGCCCGGACAGCCCTTATCCAATGTTGTCAAAACACCTATTATTGTGAGGCCGGCCGGCGACGGGGGTGGCCGGCCCCCACGTCTGAGTCATTGACATCGGAAATTCCTCGGGCAGCCCTCAGACTAGGACAAATTGTAGGCAAATCCCGATACGGAAACGGGTTTTGCAACTATTTCATTTGATCACTTCAGTGTAAATCCGTCTACTGCAGTGTTAACATGTGGCATCCGAGGGAGTATATCCGGTGAGGGAAGTGAATCGTGTCATTAACTCGTATGTAATCCAAAATTAAATACGTGATAATTAGCCAAATGTAGTATTAGAAGAGATAATATCGATATTGTTTGTTTATATCAGGGTCAGCACCACTCTGTACGAAGTATTTAATACTTATTACCAAAGTGAGTGCCGAGGGTGGACATTATTTGACAGGAAATCCTACTTGCAAGCTAAAATGTGTGTAAAATTCAAAGTATGAGCTAAAGTAATAACAGGGATTTATTAAAGTAGAAAAGATGAGTTATTGTATCTTCCAAATCAAGATAAAACTGCAGATAGGCAGTTTTAACAGAGCAGTAAGAGAGGGGGAAGGGAAAGTTGGAGAGGGGAGAGGGGAGCAGTTGGGGGGAGGGGGGAAGTTAGTTTTTTCCTTTCAGCAGTCCTTCCTCCCGACCCTAAACTAACTATACTATCCTCTCATCAGTCCTTCCTCCTGACCCCTTGCCCTAAACTAACTAAGCTATCCTCTCATCAGTCCTTCCTCCCGACGCCTCGCCCTAAACTAGCTATACTATCCTCTCATCAGTCCTTCCTCCCGACGCCTCGCCCTAAACTAGCTATACTATCCTCTCATCAGTCCTTCCTCCCGACGCCTCGCCCTAAACTAGCTATACTATCCTCTCATCAGTCCTTCCTCCCGACGCCTCGCCCTAAACTAGCTATACTATCCTCTCATCAGTCTTTCCTCCCGACGCCTCGCCCTAAACTAGCTATACTATCCTCTCATCAGTCCTTCCTCCCGACGCCTCGCCCTAAACTAGCTATACTATCCTCTCATCAGTCCTTCCTCCCGACGCCTCGCCCTAAACTAGCTGTACTATCCTCTCATCAGTCCTTCCTCCCGACGCCTCGCCCTAAACTAGCTGTACTATCCTCTCATCAGTCCTTCCTCCCGACGCCTCGCCCTAAACTAGCTGTACTCTCCTCTCATCAGTCCTTCCTCCCGACGCCTCGCCCTAAACTAGCTGTACTCTCCTCTCATCAGTCCTTCCTCCCGACGCCTCGCCCTAAACTAGCTGTACTATCCTCTCATCAGTCCTTCCTCCCGACGCCTCGCCCTAAACTAGCTGTACTATCCTCTCATCAGTCCTTCCTCCCGACGCCTCGCCCTAAACTAGCTGTACTATCCTCTCATCAGTCCTTCCTCCCGACGCCTCGCCCTAAACTAGCTGTACTATCCTCTCATCAGTCCTTCCTCCCGGCGCCTCGCCCTAAACTAGCTGTACTATCCTCTCATCAGTCCTTCCTCCCGACGCCTCGTCCTAAACTAGCTGTACTATCCTCTCATCAGTCCTTCCTCCCGACGCCTCGTCCTAAACTAGCTGTACTATCCTCTCATCAGTCCTTCCTCCCGACGCCTCGCCCTAAACTAGCTGTACTATCCTCTCATCAGTCCTTCCTCCCGACGCCTCGTCCTAAACTAGCTGTACTATCCTCTCATCAGTCCTTCCTCCCGACGCCTCGCCCTAAACTAGCTGTACTATCCTCTCATCAGTCCTTCCTCCCGACGCCTCGCCCTAAACTAGCTGTACTATCCTCTCATCAGCCCTTCCTCCCGACGCCTCGCCCTAAACTAGCTATACTATCCTCTCATCAGCCCTTCCTCCCGACGCCTCGCCCTAAACTAGCTATACTATCCTCTCATCTGTCCTTCCTTCCGACCCCTCTTCCTCAACTAACTACACTGTCTTTTTCGGCAAAACCTGAATACCAAAACATAATTTTCTCGCTCGAGTGTAAAACAGGATAAGTAAAATAAACCAGTTTCCGCCACTCTTCAAGTAGTTTGAGTTAATTTGATTTTGCTACTATTTTGTAACAACAGACTATTTAGTGGAATCACATTGCGTTGTTGCAATCTTACTCGTCACCCGGTTGCGGTAAACCAGTTCGTTGTTCCATTGCAATACACAAGTTCAATGTCGTGCGGTATTAAAAAGCTCAATGTCATGTAGGGTTAAACAAACTCATCTCGTCAGAGCAAACATGTTTCATTGTAGTTTCAAGGCCCACAAAGTTCGCCATCATTCCAAAACTCGTGGTTCAATTCTCAGCTCCAAACTTGTTTATAGAATCTTTTAAAAGGTTTCTGCGTCGCTGAGTTTTGAGAGACGCCATCGATAAGATGATTAAATTGAGATTGAGACATGACAAATTTGATTACTTTACTCTAAGTTGCGGATAAAATGGAGAAAATAATATATTATGCAACTAATGCGGGAAGTAGGTGTTTGCGTTCGAGCATGATAGTTCACGGGCGACTCTTGCGGAGCGCGGGAATGTCATGCGAGCAACGTAAATACCTTCCCGGTTGAGTTGCGTACGATAGTTTTCGCGACACTACCAGCAACAAATATATAGTGTAAGTAAAAAACAACACTTCTATGAGAGTTAAAAGATAAAAAAATATTAAATAAACTGTAGAGAGAAAATAAGTTTAACACTATATTTATCTGTGCGGGGGAGATCAAAAAGCATTATCCCTGCTGTTCAACGACCGAGTAAGCCTTTCTAGGAATACGTCTTATCGTCACACAGACGGCAGCAATGATTAAATAATACTGCTCTTTATTAACTTAACGCTATTAACTGTACGTAGTTGCAACCTGGAAACCAGTTCAGTTACAATTGAGATATGGTCGTCATAGTTAAAATGTGTATGTTGTGTTTATGTATAATTTATGTAGATTGTGTGGTATACTATTTTTTTCTTGAGTTGGCAAAATTGAGCATTTACCGCATGCAAACTGTTACCGCACTCCAGCTGATTTGTTACCTCACTACAGCTGATATTTGCCGTACTCTTTTGTAAACGGTGACTTCCCACACTGAAACGGAAGCGGAAATCGGCTATTTACTAGTGTAGTGTTATGAAAAACTAATTAAAGTATCATCTCTGTTTTGCAGTATGGTGAGAATCCAGAACAAACTGGACAAGGCCGCAAAGTGTTTGGAGTACTTCTCCACTCGGCAATGGCGGTTTCTGGACGACAATGTCCGAGTGCTCAACCAATGCCTCAGCGCCGAAGACAGACAGGAGTTCGGTTTCGACGTCTCACAGATTCAGTGGTCCAAGTACATCGAGGATTACGTCTTAGGCATCCGTCACTTCATCTTCAAGGAGAACCCCAACTCTCTGCCAGCTGCCCGAAAGCAACTCAATAAGTAAGCTTATATTTTCTTTATCCCAGGTCTCACATTTTAATTGTTAGTTTTTTTTTGTAGGAAAAACCTCAGAGGGTCGGTATTATATTCTTCAGATAATCTTTATTCATAAAATACATTGTATGTTCATTGAATTACGTCAGAGAACTAACCTAAAGTCAAGATAGACTAAACTAAACTAAAATTTCACAATAGTAAGTGCATCAGGGGGTGGAAAAGTACTCGTCTAATGAATATAATAACGCTTTGCTTATTAGATATTCTTTTAGTTTATTTATGAATTTAGTAGAAATGTTTTCATTTTTAATGCTACCGAGCAGATGTGTGAAAAACCTTATTAGGACTGTACAGGATACAACGGCTTATCTGTAGTTGAGTGGGCCATCAGCCACAAAACAGACAGTCTTTCTCCCTCCTTTCTCCCTTCAAAAAGGTCCAAATGGATGGACCAAAATATTTGGACTTTTCTCGTAAAGTTTTGTGTTCAGTTAGCTGAACTGCCGATGACCTACTCAATTGCAGGTCAGCTAGTTTATCTCCTCTATAATCCTAATGTAATACATTTTAAATTAGTATTTTTTCTTGTCCCAACTCTACTACGACCAGTTCGGCAAATACACTTGGTTGTTTGTCACGGCCGATCACAAGGTCCGCAAGTTATCGAGTCAGCAACTCAAGAGGTTTCTTAAAATTGATATTTTGATGGGGAAACATTGTTTTAGTAATTATGTTTCTGCTGGATTTTTTTACTCGAGTCATTTTTTGAAATACTAAACTAAAGTAGTTTGAATGTCAGTTGGAATTTCTTCTCTCACCAGCTGTATTTTATTTGCTGATTGTGGCTGTTGTGTCGCAGGATGTTGTGGCTGCACCGGATGACCAAAGTCCTGCTGGTGCTGTTGGTCTGGCGAGCGGTCATGCTTCGTTCTCAGAGTGCTCGCAAACTTTGGTATTTCATGATTAGTATAATGTTACGTGTCGTACGAATGGTTCCGTATGTTTGAATTAGGGTATCGTGCTTATTGTTGCCCTTTCGAGTCATTTGTCAAAAAAGAGATCGTTCGACAAAAAATGTACTTAATTTTTACACATAATTGTTAGCTTTGATTATTAGTAAGAAGAATATCTATGCTTCCACTGGCCTTTATTTTTGCTTAAGACGAGTCCATACTCGACCCATTCGTCGAGTGCTGCCGTGAAATGTTATCACATAGAAATCCTTTCTTAGAATATTAATAGATGTTGACTTTATAAAATCTTTTATATTTTTTCTCCGAAGTGTTTTCTGTTTTTGAAAGAATAAAAATCCCATTTTGTCACAAATTTAAGAGTGATCGATACGATTTACTCGATGCAAATCTATGTCCACCGTACTAAGTAAATTTCAGTATCATAATTTGTTTCCTCCTAAATACTCCATAATGTTCTCTATTTTTTATCAATCGGCTCCTCGACTGGTGGATAAGAGCTCCTTCAAGGAAATGATTTTTTTCTAATTCGAGGAGAACAAATAAAAAATATTTACAACTAATTAAGCATTAGAAAGACGCTTTATCTTTGTCGGCATTTTATAACAAGTGCCCAAGAACTAATTTGTAAGCCTTTGTTTATATAATTTATCATGTGTCTACAATTCTATGAAATTTTTATTGTTATATCTAGTATCTTTTGTTGATCATTAACTAATATTTTGTTTACATTTTCCAGTAATTTTATTCTTTCATCAACAATTAACTAATAGATTTAAGACTTTTTAAAGGATCAGTTATTATGTTGGATGATATTGTTTGGTACTTAAATTCCAAATGGTGAGAATTACTTTTGTTATTTGCTTCCCCGTTTAGCTATAATGTTAATTACCTCATACCCTCGATTGCCGTCAGCCGTCGTGCTCCATCTTACATGTTCTTTGGTGCTAAGCGACACTTCACTATCCATTAATCGTCAATGCCAAACATAAATAATCTTTTGCAATTTGATTATTGTTGATGTTATTGTTTATATTATTTATTTGTAAGTTGTTTCGATTCGATTACATTTAATTTATATGGAAGCAGGGCCGAACGACCCGGAGAGTGAATACTAGTGGTGATTGGGGCCTCCCCTTAGACTTAGGCCTGAGTCAAATAGATATAAGAATGAATTCCATTTGTTTCAAACTTACAATAGCGCTGGAATCAGGGTTTTTGGAATTACTGAACAATATACATTTTTAGAAAACCCAGTCCAAAAAATGAATCAATCGAAATTTTTATTTAGTGATGTTAATCAAGAGGAACCGCAATATTTCTGATTTTTGAAGGTGTACTCTACGGTTTGACACTGACCTCAGGCCTGGTGGCAACACACCCCTTAATTTCGTTGTGGGGGGGGGGTGTTCTTCCTGTGGTTGTTTCGGCCCTGTATCGAAGAACGAAGAGTAATGTATTCATAGTTCTTACGGAAAGGACAGACTGTAGATCGGTCTGGTGGAGAGTGTGTTTGTATTTTTTGTATTTTTTTGTTTTGTCAGATCACTGAGCTTTTGTGGTAATACTGCAGTATTAAAGATGCCTCATTTTGCAGTGCTCAGTATTTCCAAACAAATCTGCTGATTCTGCGTTTTTGAATCATCTTCGTGATTTTCCATTATGTACTAGTGATAAAAGTTGTTGAGCTTTATTTGGAATCGACACATTTTAACACCTCTTGTCATATATTTATGTATTTATATATATTTGTAGGCAAAATTTGCTTTGTAAAATATTAGTATTGTTTAGGTTAAATTTAACTTTGTACAAATGAAATAATGGCCAACCCGAATAATCTATGTTATTGTAGTAGGTAATTAAGTGGAACTGTCATTCTGTTTACTGCGCTATCTCCCGGTTATCAGCTGTATTCGTTTTCTATCACTAAGGCATCCCGACACAACAGTTGAAGCCTTCTAGAAGTGTGGCTATTTAATTAGTCTTTTACTTTAACTCCCGATTCATCAGAAATCATGAAAGTTTTTTCATTGGGAAAGTAGAAGTTTAGATAATCACCATGCACACAATTTCAAAAAGGTTAGATCCATAATCTAACCATCCAATACCATACACCTATTTTATATCCGATGACAGTCGACTCTCGATAACTCGAAATCTTCAATAACTCGGTTTATTTTTGATCCCTTAAGAAAAACCAAGCCTAAGTCAAAATTAAAACCGTGCGTAAATCAAAATAATTTTCAGTTATATTTTTTACCTCTTTGGTACGAACCGACACTTAAATTACCTCTATAACTCGTTCAGTAGATAAGCTGAATTAAATTTGCATCCTACCACTATAATTTTTTGTTTACCTCTTCACCTCAAAGTTTACTTAACAGACCTCTTAAGTCAAAACTCCGGTGTTCAGGTCACGATCCGGTCCAGCGTCACTATTCTTTACCTCCATAACTGAAATATTCATTTGGTTATCTCTATATCTCGAATTAACCTCAAACTACCTCTGTTAGTCTAAATTAACCAAGAATTTCCTCTATAACTCAAACTGTGCCCAAATCTAACTTTACGAAACTCAACGAAAATTATAAGTCCTTGTGGAATTTTGAGTTCGCAAGAGTCTACTGTATTTGTTTATTTTATAGAAGATTTTTTTTAGTTTAATTTGTGATTTAATGTTATCCAAAACTCAACAGGGAAAAAAATTGAGACAAAGCTCATTGTTGTGCCTATCAGTGCAGATGTTGAGACTTGTTGATAGATCCTTTCATGGGCCAACTGTTCTGGTTAGTTGTCGTTTTGAATTGGGATGTTTTACCATACTTACTGCCAAGACCTAGTTACGAGCCTAGTGAGCATTTATCCTCTTTTTAGCAGCCTTTTAACTGTAAGTAGTCAAATATTTATACTGATTGTTAGTGTTTGTTTGGTTTTAGAATTAAGAACTCGGATTTGTTTGTAGTTAATTTATTGGGGTGCAGGCTATTTTGTATGGAATTATTTGTGGTACCAGCCCATCAATCTGTTTTATTTATATTTTGCAATTTAGTGTGAGATGTGACTTATTCTAATGTTGAATTATTT
This sequence comes from Flexamia atlantica, assembly GCA_035578135.1. Classification (NCBI taxonomy): domain Eukaryota; kingdom Metazoa; phylum Arthropoda; class Insecta; order Hemiptera; family Cicadellidae; genus Flexamia; species Flexamia atlantica. The sequence goes on along the minus strand of JAQJVK010000007.1, from coordinate 45,719,512 downwards.
ATAGTCTAACTTAAATATTAGTCAGAAATCAATTACCTGGTTAAGATTATCATTCCCCTCACATCTGAATGTTTACATTAGACTTCGTTTAGCATGAAAAAGCTCGATGTTTTAAAATTTATTTTGAATATATCTACATTTTAAAGATTTTAAATGAAATATTTTAGATACTCCGGCTGTTAAAGATACATCTTACATGGCATCTTATATTTTGTGCCCACCAAAACTGTATTTAAGTAAAAATTATTTAAGAAGCTACATTAAGATTGCATTTATTTTCATGATTTTTTTTATACTCTGATATTATTGTTGTTATATTGAACAAGTGGAGGCAGCAGGGGAACTCAGTGAAAGCCCTCATTATTTAAATTGTTAACAATGGTTGCCTTTTGAAATGGTTTATCGTTAGTAGGTTTCATCGTAATTGTACAAGATCATAAGTGGCGTGTGGGACAAAGCATCACATAGCATCGCCTAGTCACAAAGTCAGTTACACTGCTGTTAAATTATTTAATATCCGGAGTTCTTATTATTTGTGATCGAGAATTGAAAATTTTCAGTTTGGATAGAAAAACTTATTAATATTCCCCTGTAGTCTTTATAACATTTTTGTACTTTTCAAATGTATTTGTTATGTATTATATTTATGTTTTTATGTTATTGTATTTAGCATTTAGTTTTTATAAAATTGCATGTTACATTGGGTGATATCCAGATTGTATTTCTCACTTTTGTATAGTACAGAATAAAAGGAATTCAATTTCTACCCTTGCAATCACAGGTTTACACAGAGACCTCATAAAATCAAATTTAAATTTTTTTTTTGTTTAAGTAAGTGGCAATGGTTTTATTGCCAATATTTTATAATTTTACACAATTTTTTAAGAGCCACATTGAACTGCTAACCCAACTCGATTCTAATCTTCTTGTGGGAAACCCGGTGATAGCAACACTCGCAAACGAGTGTTCCTGTTTGCTTCGGATTAAGATAGGTGTCTATTTGCCATTTTCAAGATATACTATCGCTCGCACTATTATAATTATTATTGTAACGCCATAATGGTTTACTAATTATTTAAGAAGCTCGCTATTGTACATATTTTATTTATTGCACTTGTAAATATTGTTTTGGGAAGCTGTATACATTTCATATGTAACCGGTCCCTAAAAAAAAACTTATAAGTGGGTAAATGTAACGATACAACAAGTTTTTCAACAATATATAAAGTTAAAGGAAAGAAATGGATGCCCATTACTAAAGCAGGTCACACGAGTCACTACATTACCTGTATTGGTCGTGGGTGTCACCGAACCCAAGGGAATTAGTTTGTTCGCATCAAAAGCTCATTTCATCCGGTCCGAGTGTTCCCCGGGTGTTTGGTGTTGTCCCCCGCTCGTGTCCAAGCTTCTAGTCAACTGTCGGAAGAAGGATCCTTAGTCGCTTCTTCCTTATTCCAAAAAGCATGATATTATTTGTAGCGTGATTATTTATTTTTCCATCTAGCTATTTTCTAGAATAAGATAATGGATAACAGCATCCGGTGGATTTAGAAAGTCGTTTTAATTTGCTCATGTAAGAAAACGCGACAATTATGTATCGAAATAACTTTTTCTGTAATAGCTGATTTAACTTATACGATAATATTTAAAGATTATAGTTTAGGGAGTTATCAAAAGTATCTCCACTATCCGCTGTATTAATTCTACAGAAAAAAATCTATTATGTTTATTTACCCTGTATTGTATATTACATAAACTTTATTGTTTAATAAGTCATTAAATCTGATAGAATATTTATGTCTTTTATTGAACCCTTATTGACTCTTTTTTTTAAGATCAATAATGCCCTCAATCCTGCCCATTTCTGGGCTCAAGTGTATTTTGTCAGATGAATGTGTGGGTCACTTCCTCAGTGGAATCCTAACCGGCTCTTGTTAGTTTAGGTACCAATACTGGGTACAGCAGCGGAGTTGTCGCGATTGGAGTCAGGGTTGTAGAGTAGGAGTCACCTAATAAGTTGTCAAAGCATGTACTAATCATCTCATCAAAAATTTGTATACAAGTCACATTAAAAACATTGTTGGTTACACATGTCCTTTGTTTACATTTTCTTTGATCGAACTGCCAAATCTCCACGTTGCATTTGTTTACGATATTGTTTTGTTGTCATTCATAGTAATCGTTTAGGTTACTGAATGTTTACAATATCACTATTTTTAGAATTTTTTCCTTTGATTCAACCTTTTTACATAGCCAAAAAGGATAATTTGATTCAATATCTTGATTAAAATTTAGTTTATTATCTTTAGCTGCTTGATTATTTTTTCCAGGAGCAATTTTGATAAGTTTGGAATGCAATGTGAAACAATCTTTCATGTAAGATGCTGACATGCAGCTAAGTACACTGCGCGGCAGCAAAGAAGTCCGTTGGAGGCGGGGCCTGCAGTCGCCGTGACCTTGAATAAGCCAATACGCACCCCGCGCGGTTGCCAAACTGTTTCACCGCTGAAACAGCGCTTGACGCCGAATCATTGTTCTTGTTACATTAAATCAAGGCGCTCGAGTAAAAAAAGTAAAACTGCAAAAAATCGTGCAACACTATGTTAAAGGACAATAAATTACAAATATTTTCATAAAAAACCGAGGTCGATAGCTTACTTCCTTCAATATTAAAAACCCATTTGATTTCATTATTTGGTAATCGTAGATAATACTATCACTGATGTCTTCCGTCTGCACGCACTTAATATCTACATTCTGTAGGACGCGCGTTTCGGCTTTCGCCATCTTCAACTACAATACAATAAACATAGTAATAGAGTATTGTAGTTGAAGATGGCGAAAGCCGAAACGCGCGTCCTACAGAATGTAGATATTAAGTGCGTGCAGACGGAAGACATCAGTGATAGTATTATCTACGATTCATCCAGTGCCGCACGGATGTCAACAGAGACCATCGCTTCAAATTCATTATTTGGTAGTATGGCCAAATAGATTTAATGATAAAGTAATAATGTTCTAGAATTGAAGTTGCTTTATTAATTTTGTTCGATAAACTTTTTAACTCTAAAATATCTGTATTATATATTTCCAATTTTTTTAAGGTCAATCCTATAAACAATATGGCTACAAACAAAATCGCGATTTTAATACTTTCAGGTTTAACACTATAGAATAAATCAATGAAAATACACGTAAAATGAAAATTACATATATAATACACTGAAGCTACAATTTTAATGTTTATTAAAATTCTATAAGCATGATAATTACAGTAAAACCTCACTAACTCGACTATTTGTGGACCCAGAGGTTGTCGAGTTTGGGGGTTGTCGAGTTATCCGCAACATTGGAATTTCAATGGGTTTTAATACATGAACACAAAACAAATATTAGCTTCACATATAAATATATCACTTACATAAGTATTTTTACATAATGGGTGAACAATCTTTGAAGAAATGTCAAATACTCAACAATCAAAACTGAATGTTCTGATAAAAATGCTTAATTGAAGATTCTCTGTCAGCTGTTCAAGTGTCGAGTTATCGAGAGTCGAGTTAGTGAGGTTTTACTGTATATATTTTCTTGAAAAGTAACTTCTTATTAACAAAAGCTTTCAATCTTAGAACCACAATTTGTTGAATAATCTCTCAATAGGTCTTAAAAGTAATATGAGTTTAAGGTAAAATGCGTAAGAAAACGCAAACTTGTTTTGTATAAGCGTAACTTGTGACGATTTCGGAACTATGACCAGTATGTAATTAGATAAAAGACTGTATAAAAATTACAAAGCGAGAATGAATTTTCCAGTTAGACAATTTGAGCATGAAATCTGCCGATCGTCACGGGAATAATAAGCAGACGACAGTTCATGACACATGTGGTGTGTTTATTTTTGGCTTTGGGCGGAAATGTGACTGTGGCTCAATATTAATTTTCTTATGATTAACTCTATTATTTTGAATAATTTGAGTTAGAATAAATTAAAAGGAAAAGATACCTAATAGGCGAGTTGGTAGACCTTGCTAGCAGCGTGAGAACCTTTTAAATTAATAAAAGTAAAATAACTCGTAAATGTTACTATTGTTGAAAAGTGTTTATGAATCTTAAAGAATTGTTTCATCCTTTTCTACGCTTTATCAATAATCATTTGAAGAGAATAAATCAAATCGCTCTCATAGAATTGCAGTTCACGCCGCACCACAGTAGTGTGTGTAGCCTCGAGCGGCTTTTAGCAGGGTGCCGGGAACGTACAAGGCTACTGTAAACTTGACAACACCACGCTTTCTTTCCATTGGCCGCAGCCCAACGGACTTCTCTCCTGCCGCCTTGTATAGTAATGACCATTCATAAACTTGCCTATTTTTCTCTACACATTTTAGTTAATAAGAAAATCCATTACTATTTATCATGACACATCCATGACACACCCTCTCCTTGTTAATAACTTAATTTACTTTTATTTACTTTTTTTTTGTTAATAACTTAATTTGGAAAAAACCTAAGAGTAATATTTTAAGTGGTGCAAGAGAACCCAGTTCAATATTGCATCAAAACTTTCCCTTTGCTGCAAGTGCTATACTATGCAGGTGTTTGTTGACAATGTTTTCAGGACAGCTGGATTTTATGCTTAATTTCGTTAGAAGATAATAGTTCTGGTGATCACCTTACCAGAATATTTTTAAATCTTTGGAAATTTTAACGCTACCATCAATTTATATTTTCGAAATTTTACAAAAGTTTAAATCAACGACAGTAACGACCGGTGTAGATATTCATAATTATAATACCAGGTAAAGGCAATATCACAGGCAAACTCAACATCGATTGGAATTAACCGCAACGCTACCTCAAAATATTGGTCCTAAATTATTTAACAAATTATCTGAAAGTATTAAATTTGTAAATTCAGAATCAAAATTCTTTTAATGAACGTTCAGTTTTGCCTCAAGGCCGGGACTGTTCAGTCCTGTACTGAACGTGTATGGCTATTCCTTGAGGCAGATAGTTGGCTGGACGACCGGATGGGAAACATTGAGGCCGGGACTGTGCAGTCCTGTTCTGAAGGCCAGAACTGCACGTGTGTGGCGAATCCTGCCGTCCCCCACCTCTCCCCCCGCCTGCTGTTAGCCTTTCGTGAGGCGTTATAGCTTTAACTCGTTACTGTGTTTTGTTTAGCGATAAACGGTGTCCCCATTCTCACTAAATCAATGTATGTTGGCTCGTCCATTCTTGAATAGTTCCTCCTGTCTTTTGGGTGGAATTTCAGTTTGGTGAGTAAATTTTCCTCTTTCGAGCCACGATTTTTTCCAAATTGTCCTCTTTTAATTTTTGTACTTGCTACAACACAAGTTATTACAGCCAGTGCCTGCAAATCCTCAATTGTTGACATCGCCCACACGGTACACAGCCACCACTGGACAAATCACGGCGCAACTGGCACGAAAACTGTACAAACATAGAACTGAGCGTCGTGAGCACACGATGATTCCGGCCAAACTGCGCAGTCCCGGCCTTTGAGGCCCGGCCTTGAGGAAAAACTGAACGTATATGGTAGGCCTAAGTTAATTTTGGGAATAAGCATTTTGGGCAATATGTAGACAAGTTAAAAGTATTCAATAGATTAGTTATAATTAGAAGATTTCAATTTTAAGTGTGACGATTGTAATGCAATTGTATAATTAATTGTCCTACTACAATGAATTAATCTGTCAGGCTAGTTCTTTGAGTTTCCGCTAGAGCAGTGTCGACCAGCCAGTGTGGGTAAGGCAGAGCGACAGTGATGTCGGTGAAGCAGTGTGGGGCACAGTTCGGCTCGGCACCGCCAGGCTGAGCCACTATTCATTGTCCACAAAAACTGAAATATAAATCGTAATTTTTGTGAATTTTAAGGTTTTTATAAATTTGAAATGATTTGAAGTTTTGAAAAACAGTAGTTATAGAACTGTCTTGTTCGATGGACATCGATGGCTTCGATACTAACATCGAACTAATGCCATCGATGTCGCAAAAACAACGGTTCAAAAACATCGATGTTTTAAGCGAAAAACGTCAATGTTTTCAACTGAATCATATCGAAGTTTTTAATCTCGATATACCGTTATTCATTTTCCAAAAGAAAAATGCATGGATCAAAGCCAAACTTGCATGTATATGTGTCCAAGTTGGATAAAGTAATCTTTAACCATGGTATTAAATATTCTAATGCAATCAAAAACAAATGTGTTATTTCGTATTAGTCCAATCATATAAGGAATTTCCCAGGAAAAAATTCCCGAAGTTTTTTTCTCAGTGGATTTAAATGTATTTTAGGGCGCTGAATCCGATTTTAAACTTTGCCACCTCGCCAGAGGTGAGCTAACTTCAGAAATCGCAAAAAACAAAAAAAAATAATGCACTTGTTTTTCTTTTTTGCTTATAGCTCACGAACGAAGCATTTTTTTGCAATAACTGTCATATACTAAATTAAAGTACACTACAATTTCCTAAAATTTACATATATTAACGTTATTTCTACGATGTTCCAAACTGACGCTAGGGCACGCTCAAAAATTATTATTTTTTTACCTATTGGAAAACGTAGAAAACGCCATTATAGTATTAAATTTTTGATTGGACACCCAACGATCTCTAATTGATGAAAATCGATTATTTTATTATTATACGGTACCATTAGGTCACATTTAGAGGTTTAAAAACGCAAGTGACCATAAATAGTCAGTAACCATGGCAATAAAAAAGTACAGAAAATGTTTCAATTTAAGTAGGCCCCTACTTTTAAAATTATTATTGTAAATTACTTTCTTGACTAAAAAGATGGTGTAATAGGCTGGGCTTGCAGTATAGATGTCCTCTTCCCCCTTACATGTATATTATATAGATAGTATTATTATACATATTACACACTATATTAACAGAAAAACAGACAGGGATGTTGACTGAAATGCTGCAGACGTACTTTTATTTAATAAATTAACATGTATAAAAATGTAACAACTATCATTTTTAGTTTTCCTATTTTCACCTCACTTCTATATTGTCGTCTTTATTCTCTTGACCGACGGACCAGGCTGGGGGTCCTCGGATTTGGGCTGCGCTTTGAGTGGATGTTCTATAGAAGGGCCTGAGATGTTGTCCTCATCCAAGGGAACGTCATCTACTTCATCATCAATGGTGGTTGGGACAGCGCCTTAGCTTAGTTGGTAGCATTTTGAGTTCTCACTCAGTCAGCCCTGGTTCAACTCCCGGCCACGGCTCTGAGCAATTTTATCATACGGAAGCGCTGTGAGAAGAGGTACCTTCGTCAAGAAGATCTCAAGGTTCGTTAAGGCACTTTGGGATTTGACGGAGAGTGAAGGCCTTGGAAGCCTGAAAAGGCTGACGGTGCACAATAAGCTAATTCTCTGCATTGCAACACTATGGTCAAGTGAAGCCATGGCCATCTTAAAAAAAATCTATGGTGGTTAGTTCTCACCTATGGTTGGAAACTATGCTCCCAAAATCTATGGTTGGAGCAGTTTCCTTCACATTTCCCTCAAAGTTCTGAACAAAAGAGACTGACTCGTCGGCAACCGCAGTTACCTGTACAGCCCTTCTTGCATGAGCATACACTACCAGTTTCAAGAGAGTGTCTGGGGCTGGGCTCCGTTAGGTAGTAATCAGAAAAAATGAGTTTACAGTCTTATTCCATCTCCAGTCCTCGGGTGACAATTACTATCCTAGCCACTGTTTAACTTGGTAAAACACTCTCATCTAGTGTTGTTAAGTTGCGGCTTCTGTTGGTGGAAGAGATGTTATATATTTCCTTTCATCTTACAAGTTGATGCAATTTAACTCTTGAATCGCAGCTTAGTCAGATTGGTAGTGATATGGCTACCACCATTAAAGGCCACCAAGAATCTCTCCTCCCCTGCCTCAGTAATTTCCTATGGTGTTGAATTGGGATTGGAAAACCGGCGAATACAGGGGTGAAGGTCGTTATGTCTTATGACTGTCATTAGTGACTTTACTTTACCTTGTTGCGGAAAAGCGTGGACGTCGAGTCACAGAACCAACCACCATAGATGATGAAGAAGATGACGTTCACTTAGATGAGGACAACATCTCAGGTCCTTCTCCAGAACATTCAAAGCGCAGCCCACATCCGAGGACCCCCAGCCTGGTCCGTCGGTCAAGAGAATAAAGACGACAATATAGAAGTAAGGTGAAAATAGGAAAACTAAAAATGATAGTAGTTACATTTGTATACATGTTAATTTAATAAATAAAAGTACGTCTGCAGCATTTCAGTCAACATCCCTGTGTACTTTCTGTTATAATATAGTGTAGATGTATAATAATACTTTCTATGAAATATACATATATGTGGGAAGAGAGCATCTATACTGCAAGTCCAGCCAGTATTTTTCGTTTTCGGATAGTCCTTTGGGTCAAGCCAATAATTATTGTTAATAAATAGTATAATAATACTATCTTTTTAGTCAAGACAATAATTTACAATAACAGTTTTTAATTGTAGTTAAATTGAAAAATGTATGTAATTTTTTAATTCCATGGTTACCGACTATGAACTTAACTTAGATTTTTAAACCTCTAACTGTGACGTAATGGTGCAGTATGATTATAAAAATAATCGATTTTCATCAAATAGAGTTCGTTGGGTGCCCAATCAAAAATTTAATAATGGCGTTTTCTACCTTTTCCAATAGGTAAAAGAAAATAATGATTTTTGAGCGCGCCCTAGCGCTAGTTTGGAACATCGTAGAAATAAAGTTAATGTATGTAAATTGTAGGAAATTTAGTGTACGACAGTTTTTGCAAAAAAATGCTTCGTTCGTGAGTTATAAGCAAAAAAGTAAAACAAGTGCATTAATTTTTTTGTTTTTTGCGATTTCTGAAGTTAGCTCACCTCTGGCGAGGTGGCAAAGTTTAAAATCGGATTCAGCGCCCAAAAATACATATAAAACCATTCAGAAATAAACTTCGGGAATTTTTTCCTGAAAACATAATGTTTTTTTCTTATATGCTTGGACTTTATCATATGTATGATATTTCAGTGTAATCCATTTTAAATAAAAAAAACGAGTATTTAATTTATATTTATAAATATTATATTATATAAAAAGCTACAAATTTTTAAACTATTTTGGCAAATAAATGATATTTGCTTATTAGGCTTAATGTGTTTATTAGGCATTACTATACCGTATCTGAAATCAAAATGGAAATTTAACATTAGGCCCATTTAATATCCATATTCAGAGGTCGAAAAAGACAACATCAATCTTAAAATTCCATTTAAAACATATCGATACCAAAACATCGATGGTAGAAAAACATCGAACATCGACCTCTAAACATCGATGTTTTGAAAACATCGATGTTCGATACCGAAGCCAACACAGATGTTTCACGCCTTCATAAATTTAATTTTTGTTCCAAGTGCCACAGATGAAGTCAAGAGCTATTTTAAAAAACAAGACCATTTGTAAAATTTTACAGGGGGAAGAAAAAACAATTGGCAAGCCAACATCTGACTAGATATTTTTATTGATTTTTCTGAGGAGAATTTGGGTTGGTACTGACACATTAACACATCATTCCATTCCAGAATTTTTTTTAAAGGAGATATTTAACTAATAAATTAGATACAACGTGGACATAGCTTGGTTTTGAAAAAAAAATTCCAAAATTTCAGTGGACATAAATCGATTTGTAAAAACATTTAGGATATAACATGATTTGAATTCAACACAATTTAGGTTATTGTGACCTAATTTAATGTTTTTGGTTCTACGCCTCTTCTAGAACCTCTGTTACCTTCTTCAACACTAACAAGACCATAAACATCCATTGTAAAATAAAAACGATGTCCAGAATAACTACCATTCAGTAATAACTGCTTCTAGTCTCCAAGTGGTCTAAACAAAGGCTAATTTAAAATGTTAGCCAACACCAATATGGCAGAACATCTGATTTTAGAGTTTCTGCATTGTAGTAATGGTTAAAACCTATTTTAAAATTAACCCTAGCTTAGGCTTTAGTGGATATAGTTTAATTTCCTCCAAAAACGTGGATACAACTCGTTTTGAAAAGAAATGTTTTTTGAGCCTTTATAACATGCTGCATATAGACATTGAATATATAGCTAACGCAAGCTATATATTCAATGATATAGACTATTTTGCTCATAAACCTACTCAGTGGGATGTGGAACATTATGAAGAATGTGAATTTGAGGTTATCTCGAAATCTTGAAAATAGATATAACTTGTTTTGGAAAATAGCTCTTCAAGAAAAAATATCCAATTCGTATGAAGAAGTGCACTGCAATCAGCGTGCAGTACGGCGCTGGGTGGCCGGTCCTCGTAGTTCCTCCAGGCACCGAGAGAATGCGCCACCTCGCGGCGCTGCAGTACGGCGCAGGGTGGCCGGTCCTCGTAGTTTCTCCAGGCACCGAGAGAATGCGCCACCTTACGGCGCTGCAGTTCGGCGCTGGGTGGCCGGTCCTCGTAGTTCCTCCAGGCACCGAGAGAATGCGCCACCTCGCGGCGCTGCAGTACGGCGCGTTTCAATCTGGAAATTGAAACATTCATTCGGCTAATTCTTGCGTTCAGTATTTTTCCAAAAACAACTTGAAATCAACCCACAAAAAAACAATTGTATATGCTATTCAAGGCGTGAGGTTTCTGAAACTGACGTAACTGTCATGATCGATGACACCGTCATTGAGCGCGTCGATGCCACGAAGTTCCTTGGAATCACTCTTGACCGTGGACTCTCGTGGCACTACCATATTGATGGCATCTGCGCCAAGGCATCTTCCGGGGTTTACGCCTTGAGAATTCTATCAAGGTATAGCCCCGATCACGTGCTTAGAATGGCGTATTTCGGCTTCGTGTATCCTCACTTGTCATATGGCATCGCTATATGGGGTGGCGCGGAAGCGGACTTCCTCAGGTTGTTCCGTCTTCAAAAGAAAGCCGTTCGGATAATGGCAAAGCTGCAGTACAGAGAGTCATGCAGGAATATCTTCAGGGAGATGGGAATTCTAACTCTGGCTAGTCTGTACATATTTGAAATCATTTCTTTCTGCAAACTGAAGTGCTCACCTCTCCAAGGTGCACAAGTTCATGACTACCCAACACGGGGTAGAGATGTGTACAGGCTATCACAAAATAGGTCCAGAACCGCAATGAACCTGCCTTCCCAAGCAGGTGCGAAATTCTTGAACAATCTCCCTGACGGTATTCGGAGGGAGAGAGATTGGAAGAGATTCAGAGCTAGTCTCAGGCGGTTTTTGGTTCAGGGGGAGTTCTACACCGTGGGTGAGTTTACGGTTCGCTCATGGTAGGGGTTCCTTTGGGGCGAAATCCAGGTTGTCCAGCAGGGTGGAGTTGGGCTCTGGAGGAGATTAAGTTTTTGTTTTATTGCATTTCCTTCAAAGTGAACCAATGTTTTTTTTCACTTGACCTTTGCTACACAGTTGTAAATAATTGTATTATGGCAATAAAAGATTTATTATTATTACTTTTCTTTATTTCCCAAGCCTCGTGTGAAAAGAATTTTATTAAATTTTTAGTGAATAATGGGTTTAAAAAGTTTTTCCATATTACATTGGGGGTAAACTTTCGCAAGTGGGAGGAGGGGGGCACAGCTGCCCCGGCACTGGTGTCCATGGGGGCGCACCGACGCTGCCCCGGCAATAGTGTCCATGGGGGCGCACCGACCGTCGCTGCCCTGGCATTGGTGTCCATGGGGGCGCACCGACGCTGCCCCGGCACTGGTGTCCATGGGTGCGCACCGACGGTGCCCCGGCACTGGTGTCCATGGGGGTGCACCGACGCTGCCCCAGCACTGGTGTCCATGGGTGCGCACCGACGGTGCCCCGGCACTGGTGTCCATGGGTGCGCACCGACGGTGCCCCAGCACTGGTGTCCATGGGTGCGCACCGACGGTGCCCCGGCACTGGTGTCCATGGGTGCGCACCGACGGTGCCCCAGCACTGGTGTCCATGGGTGCGCACCGACGCTGCCCCGGCACTGGTGTCCATGGGGGCGCACCGACACTGCCCCGGCACTGGTGTCCATGGGTGCGCACCGACGGTGCCCCGGCACTGGTGTCCATGGGGGCGCACCGACGGTGCCCCAGCACTGGTGTCCATGGGTGCGCACCGACGCTGCCCCGGCACTGGTGTCCATGGGGGCGCACCGACGGTGCCCCGGCACTGGTGTCCATGGGGGCGCACCGACGGTGCCCCGGTTATGGTGTCCATGGGGGCGCACCGACGCTGCCCCGGCACTGGTGTCCATGGGGGCGCACCGACGCTGCCCCGGCACTAGTGTCCAGGGGGGCGCACCGACGCTGTCCCGGCACTGGTGTCCATGGGGGAGCAGCGACGCTGCCCCGGCACTGGTGTCCGTGGGGGCGCACTGACGCTGCCCCGGCGCTAGTGTCCATGGGGGCGCACCGACGCTGCCCCGGCGCTAGTGTCCATAGGGGCGCACCGACACTGCCCCGGCACTGGTGTCCATGGGGGCGCACCGACACTGCCCCGGCACTGTTGTCCGTGGGGGCGCACCGACGCTGCCCCGGCACTGGTGTCCATGGGGGCGCACCGACACTGCCCCGGCACTGGTGTCCATGGGGGCGCACCGACACTGCCCCGGCACTGTTGTCCGTGGGGGCGCACCGACACTGCCCCGGCACTGTTGTCCATGGGGGCGCACCGACACTGCCCCGGCACTGGTGTCCGTGGGGGCGCACCGACACTGCCCCAGCACTGGTGTCCGTGGGGGCGCACCGACGCTGTCTCGGCACTGGTGTCCATGGGGGCGCACCGACACTACCCCGGCACTGGTGTCCATTGGGGGCGCACCTACCGTCGCTGCCCCGGCACTGGTGTCCATGGGGGCGCACCGACGCTGCCCCGGCACTAGTGTCCATGGGGGCGCACCGACGCTGCCCCGGCATTTGTGTCCGTGGGGGCGCACCGACACTGCCCCGGCACTGGTGTCCATGGGGGTGCACCGACACTGCCCCGGCACTGGTGTCCGTGGGGGCGCACCGACGCTGTCTCGGCACTGGTGTCCGTGGGGGCGCACCGACACTGCCCCGGCACTGGTGTCCGTGGGGGCGCACCGACACTGCCCCGGCACTGGTGTCCATGGGGGCGCACCGACACTGCCCCGGCACTGGTGTCCGTGGGGGCGCACCGACACTGCCCCAGCACTGGTGTCCGTGGGGGCGCACCGACGCTGTCTCGGCACTGGTGTCCATGGGGGCGCACCGACACTACCCCGGCACTGGTGTCCATTGGGGGCGCACCTACCGTCGCTGCCCCGGCACTGGTGTCCATGGGGGCGCACCGACGCTGCCCCGGCACTAGTGTCCATGGGGGCGCACCGACGCTGCCCCGGCATTTGTGTCCGTGGGGGCGCACCGACACTGCCCCGGCACTGGTGTCCATGGGGGTGCACCGACACTGCCCCGGCACTGGTGTCCATGGGGGTGCACCGACACTGCCCCGGCACTAGTGTCCATGGGGGCGCACCGACGCTGCCCCGGCATTTGTGTCCGTGGGGGCGCACCGACGCTGCCCCGGCACTGGTGTCCGTGGGGGCGCACCGACGCTGCCCCGGCACTGGTGTCCGTGGGGGCACACCGACACTGCCCCGTCACTGGTGTCCGTGGGGGCGCACCAACGCTGCCCCGGCACTGGTGTCCGTGAGGGCGCACCGACGCTGCCCCGGCACTGGTGTCCATGGAGGCGCACCGACTCTGCCCCGGCACTGGTGTCCATGGGGGCGCACCGACACTGCCCCGGCACTGGTGTCCATGGGGGTGCACCGACACTGCCCCGGCACTAGTGTCCATGGGGGCGCACCGACGCTGCCCCGGCATTTGTGTCCGTGGGGGCGCACCGACGCTGCCCCGGCACTGGTGTCCGTGGGGGCGCACCGACGCTGCCCCGGCACTGGTGTCCGTGGGGGCACACCGACACTGCCCCGTCACTGGTGTCCGTGGGGGCGCACCAACGCTGCCCCGGCACTGGTGTCCGTGAGGGCGCACCGACGCTGCCCCGGCACTGGTGTCCATGGAGGCGCACCGACTCTGCCCCGGCACTGGTGTCCATGGGGGCGCACCGACGCTGCCCCGGCACTGGTGTCCGTGGGGGCGCACCGACGCGGCCCCGGCACTGGTGTCTGTGGGGGCACACCGACGCTGCCCCGGCACTGGTGTCAGTGGGGGCAGACAGACCGTCGCTGCCCCTGCACTGGTGTCCATGGGGTGCACCGACGCTACCCCGGCACTGGTGTCGTGGGGGCGCACCGACGCGGCCCCGGCAATGTTGTCCGTGGGGGCGCACCGACGCTGCCCCGGCACTGGTGTCCATGGGGGCGCACCGACACTGCCCCAGCACTGGTGTCCGTGGGGGCGCACCGACGCTGTCTCGGCACTGGTGTCCATGGGGGCGCACCGACGCTGCCCCGGCCTTGGTGTCCATGGGGGCGCACCTACCGACGCTGCCCCGGCATTGGTGTCCATGGGGACGCACCGACACTACCCCGGCATTGGTGTCCATTGGGGGCGCACCTACCGTCGCTGCCCCGGCACTGGTGTCCATGGGGGCGCACCGACGCTGCCCCGGCACTAGTGTCCATGGGGGCGCACCGACGCTGCCCCGGCATTTGTGTCCGTGGGGGCGCACCGACGCTGCCCCGGCACTGGTGTCCGTGGGGGCACACAGACCGACGCTGCCCCTGCACTGGTGTCCGTGGGGGCACACAGACCGACACTGCCCCAGCACTGGTGTCCGTGGGGGCGCACCGACGCTGCCACGGCACTGGTGTCCATGGGGGCGCACCGACGCTGCCCCGGCACTGGTGTCCATGGGGGCGCACCGACACTGCCCCAGCACTGGTGTCCGTGGGGGCGCACCGACACTGCCCCAGCACTGGTGTCCGTGGGGGCGCACCGACGCGGCCCCGGTCCTGGTGTCCGTGGGGGCGCACCGACGCTGCCCCGGCACTGGTGTCCGTGGGGGCGCACCGACGCTGTCCCGGCACTGGTGTCCATGGGGGCGCACCGACGCTTCCTCGGCACTGGTGGCCATGGGGGCGCACCGACGCTGCCCCGGCACTGGTGTCCATAGGGGCGCACCGACGCTGCCCCGGCACTGGTGTCCGTGGGGGCACACAGACCGACGCTGTCCCGGCACTGGTGTCCATGGGGGCGCACTGACGCTGCCCCGGCACTGGTGTCCATGGGAGCGCACCGACGCTGCCCCGGCACTGGTGTCCATGGGGGCGCACCGACGCGGCCCCGGCACTGGTGTCCGTGGGGGCGCACCGACGCTGACCCGGCACTGGTGTCCGTGGGGGCGCACCGACACTGCCCCGGCACTGGTGTCCGTGGGGGCGCATTGACGCTGTCCCGGCACTAGTGTCCATGGGTGTGCACCGACACTGCCCCGGCACTGGTGTCCATGGGGGTGCACCGACACTGCCCCGGCACTGGGGTCCATGGGGGTGCACCGACACTGCCCCGGCACTGGTGTCCATGGGGGCGCACCGACACTGCCCCGGCACTGGTGTCCATGGGGGCGCACCGACACTGCCACGGCACTGGTGTCCATGGGGGTGCACCGACACTGCCACGGCACTGGTGTCCATGGGGGTGCACCGACACTGCCCCGGCACTGGTGTCCGTGGGGGCGCACCGACACTGCTCCGGCACTGGTGTCCGTGGGGGCGCAGCGACACTGCCCCGGCACTGGTGTCCGTGGGGGCGCACCGACACTGCCCCGGCACTGGTGTCCGTGGGGGCGCACCGACACTGCCCCGGCACTGGTGTCCGTGGGGGCGCAGCGACACTTCCCCGGCACTGGTGTCCGTGGGGGCGCACCGACACTGCCCCGGCACTGGTGTCCGTGGGGGCGCACCGACGCTGTCCCGGCACTGGTGTCCATGGGGGCGCACCGACACTGCCCCGGCACTGGTGTCCATGGGGGTGCACCGACACTGCCCCGGCACTGGTGTCCATGGGGGTGCACCGACACTGCCCCGGCACTGGTGTCCATGGGGGTGCACCGACACTGCCCTGGCACTGGTGTCCATGGGGGCGCACCGACACTGCCCCGGCACTGGTGTCCATGGGGGCGCACCGACCGACGCTGCCCCGGCACTGGTGTCCATGGGGGCGCACCTACCGACGCTGCCCCGGCACTGGTGTCCATGGGGGCGCACCGACCGACGCTGCCCCGGCACTGGTGTCCGTGGGGGCGCACCGACCGACACTGCCCCGGCACTGGTGTCCATGGGGGCGCATCGACCGACGCTGCCCCGGCACTGGTGTCCATGGGGGCGCACCTACGCTGCCCCGGCACTGGTGTCCATGGGGGCGCAATGACCGACGCTGCCCCGGCACTGGTCTCCATGGGGGCGCACCGACCGACGCTGCCCCGGCACTGGTGTCCATGGGGGCGCACCGACCGACGCTGCCCCGGCACTGGTGTCCGTGGGGGCGCACCGACCGACACTGCCCCGGCACTGGTGTCCATGGGGGCGCACCTACCGTCGCTGCCCCGGCACTGGTGTCCATGGGGGCGCACCGACGCTGCCCCGGCACTAGTGTCCATGGGGGCGCACCGACGCTGCCCCGGCATTTGTGTCCGTGGGGGCGCACCGACACTGCCCCGGCACTGGTGTCCATGGGGGTGCACCGACACTGCCCCGGCACTGGTGTCCATGGGGGTGCACCGACACTGCCCCGGCACTAGTGTCCATGGGGGCGCACCGACACTGCCCCGTCACTGGTGTCCGTGGGGGCGCACCAACGCTGCCCCGGCACTGGTGTCCGTGAGGGCGCACCGACGCTGCCCCGGCACTGGTGTCCATGGAGGCGCACCGACTCTGCCCCGGCACTGGTGTCCATGGGGGCGCACCGACGCTGCCCCGGCACTGGTGTCCGTGGGGGCGCACCGACGCGGCCCCGGCACTGGTGTCTGTGGGGGCACACCGACGCTGCCCCGGCACTGGTGTCAGTGGGGGCAGACAGACCGTCGCTGCCCCTGCACTGGTGTCCATGGGGTGCACCGACGCTACCCCGGCACTGGTGTCGTGGGGGCGCACCGACGCGGCCCCGGCAATGTTGTCCGTGGGGGCGCACCGACGCTGCCCCGGCACTGGTGTCCATGGGGGCGCACCGACACTGCCCCAGCACTGGTGTCCGTGGGGGCGCACCGACGCTGTCTCGGCACTGGTGTCCATGGGGGCGCACCGACGCTGCCCCGGCCTTGGTGTCCGTGGGGGCGCACCAACGCTGCCCCGGCACTGGTGTCCGTGAGGGCGCACCGACGCTGCCCCGGCACTGGTGTCCATGGAGGCGCACCGACTCTGCCCCGGCACTGGTGTCCATGGGGGCGCACCGACGCTGCCCCGGCACTAGTGTCCATGGGGGCGCACCGACGCTGCCCCGGCATTTGTGTCCGTGGGGGCGCACCGACGCTGCCCCGGCACTGGTGTCCGTGGGGGCACACAGACCGACGCTGCCCCTGCACTGGTGTCCGTGGGGGCACACAGACCGACACTGCCCCAGCACTGGTGTCCGTGGGGGCGCACCGACGCTGCCACGGCACTGGTGTCCATGGGGGCGCACCGACGCTGCCCCGGCACTGGTGTCCATGGGGGCGCACCGACACTGCCCCGGCACTGGTGTCCGTGGGGGCGCACCGACACTGCCCCAGCACTGGTGTCCGTGGGGGCGCACCGACGCTGTCTCGGCACTGGTGTCCATGGGGGCGCACCGACACTACCCCGGCACTGGTGTCCATTGGGGGCGCACCTACCGTCGCTGCCCCGGCACTGGTGTCCATGGGGGCGCACCGACGCTGCCCCGGCACTAGTGTCCATGGGGGCGCACCGACGCTGCCCCGGCATTTGTGTCCGTGGGGGCGCACCGACACTGCCCCGGCACTGGTGTCCATGGGGGTGCACCGACACTGCCCCGGCACTGGTGTCCATGGGGGTGCACCGACACTGCCCCGGCACTAGTGTCCATGGGGGCGCACCGACGCTGCCCCGGCATTTGTGTCCGTGGGGGCGCACCGACGCTGCCCCGGCACTGGTGTCCGTGGGGGCGCACCGACGCTGCCCCGGCACTGGTGTCCGTGGGGGCACACCGACACTGCCCCGTCACTGGTGTCCGTGGGGGCGCACCAACGCTGCCCCGGCACTGGTGTCCGTGAGGGCGCACCGACGCTGCCCCGGCACTGGTGTCCATGGAGGCGCACCGACTCTGCCCCGGCACTGGTGTCCATGGGGGCGCACCGACACTGCCCCGGCACTGGTGTCCATGGGGGTGCACCGACACTGCCCCGGCACTAGTGTCCATGGGGGCGCACCGACGCTGCCCCGGCATTTGTGTCCGTGGGGGCGCACCGACGCTGCCCCGGCACTGGTGTCCGTGGGGGCGCACCGACGCTGCCCCGGCACTGGTGTCCGTGGGGGCACACCGACACTGCCCCGTCACTGGTGTCCGTGGGGGCGCACCAACGCTGCCCCGGCACTGGTGTCCGTGAGGGCGCACCGACGCTGCCCCGGCACTGGTGTCCATGGAGGCGCACCGACTCTGCCCCGGCACTGGTGTCCATGGGGGCGCACCGACGCTGCCCCGGCACTGGTGTCCGTGGGGGCGCACCGACGCGGCCCCGGCACTGGTGTCTGTGGGGGCACACCGACGCTGCCCCGGCACTGGTGTCAGTGGGGGCAGACAGACCGTCGCTGCCCCTGCACTGGTGTCCATGGGGTGCACCGACGCTACCCCGGCACTGGTGTCGTGGGGGCGCACCGACGCGGCCCCGGCAATGTTGTCCGTGGGGGCGCACCGACGCTGCCCCGGCACTGGTGTCCATGGGGGCGCACCGACACTGCCCCAGCACTGGTGTCCGTGGGGGCGCACCGACGCTGTCTCGGCACTGGTGTCCATGGGGGCGCACCGACGCTGCCCCGGCCTTGGTGTCCATGGGGGCGCACCTACCGACGCTGCCCCGGCATTGGTGTCCATGGGGACGCACCGACACTACCCCGGCATTGGTGTCCATTGGGGGCGCACCTACCGTCGCTGCCCCGGCACTGGTGTCCATGGGGGCGCACCGACGCTGCCCCGGCACTAGTGTCCATGGGGGCGCACCGACGCTGCCCCGGCATTTGTGTCCGTGGGGGCGCACCGACGCTGCCCCGGCACTGGTGTCCGTGGGGGCACACAGACCGACGCTGCCCCTGCACTGGTGTCCGTGGGGGCACACAGACCGACACTGCCCCAGCACTGGTGTCCGTGGGGGCGCACCGACGCTGCCACGGCACTGGTGTCCATGGGGGCGCACCGACGCTGCCCCGGCACTGGTGTCCATGGGGGCGCACCGACACTGCCCCAGCACTGGTGTCCGTGGGGGCGCACCGACACTGCCCCAGCACTGGTGTCCGTGGGGGCGCACCGACGCGGCCCCGGTCCTGGTGTCCGTGGGGGCGCACCGACGCTGCCCCGGCACTGGTGTCCGTGGGGGCGCACCGACGCTGTCCCGGCACTGGTGTCCATGGGGGCGCACCGACGCTTCCTCGGCACTGGTGGCCATGGGGGCGCACCGACGCTGCCCCGGCACTGGTGTCCATAGGGGCGCACCGACGCTGCCCCGGCACTGGTGTCCGTGGGGGCACACAGACCGACGCTGTCCCGGCACTGGTGTCCATGGGGGCGCACTGACGCTGCCCCGGCACTGGTGTCCATGGGGGCGCACCGACGCTGCCCCGGCACTGGTGTCCATGGGGGCGCACCGACGCGGCCCCGGCACTGGTGTCCGTGGGGGCGCACCGACGCTGACCCGGCACTGGTGTCCGTGGGGGCGCACCGACACTGCCCCGGCACTGGTGTCCGTGGGGGCGCATTGACGCTGTCCCGGCACTAGTGTCCATGGGTGTGCACCGACACTGCCCCGGCACTGGTGTCCATGGGGGTGCACCGACACTGCCCCGGCACTGGGGTCCATGGGGGTGCACCGACACTGCCCCGGCACTGGTGTCCCTGGGGGCGCACCGACACTGCCCCGGCACTGGTGTCCATGGGGGCGCACCGACACTGCCACGGCACTGGTGTCCATGGGGGTGCACCGACACTGCCACGGCACTGGTGTCCATGGGGGTGCACCGACACTGCCCCGGCACTGGTGTCCGTGGGGGCGCACCGACACTGCTCCGGCACTGGTGTCCGTGGGGGCGCAGCGACACTGCCCCGGCACTGGTGTCCGTGGGGGCGCACCGACACTGCCCCGGCACTGGTGTCCGTGGGGGCGCACCGACACTGCCCCGGCACTGGTGTCCGTGGGGGCGCAGCGACACTTCCCCGGCACTGGTGTCCGTGGGGGCGCACCGACACTGCCCCGGCACTGGTGTCCGTGGGGGCGCACCGACGCTGTCCCGGCACTGGTGTCCATGGGGGCGCACCGACACTGCCCCGGCACTGGTGTCCATGGGGGTGCACCGACACTGCCCCGGCACTGGTGTCCATGGGGGTGCACCGACACTGCCCCGGCACTGGTGTCCATGGGGGTGCACCGACACTGCCCTGGCACTGGTGTCCATGGGGGCGCACCGACACTGCCCCGGCACTGGTGTCCATGGGGGCGCACCGACCGACGCTGCCCCGGCACTGGTGTCCATGGGGGCGCACCGACCGACGCTGCCCCGGCACTGGTGTCCATGGGGGCGCACCGACCGACGCTGCCCCGGCACTGGTGTCCGTGGGGGCGCACCGACCGACACTGCCCCGGCACTGGTGTCCATGGGGGCGCATCGACCGACGCTGCCCCGGCACTGGTGTCCATGGGGGCGCACCTACGCTGCCCCGGCACTGGTGTCCATGGGGGCGCAATGACCGACGCTGCCCCGGCACTGGTCTCCATGGGGGCGCACCGACCGACGCTGCCCCGGCACTGGTGTCCATGGGGGCGCACCGACCGACGCTGCCCCGGCACTGGTGTCCGTGGGGGCGCACCGACCGACACTGCCCCGGCACTGGTGTCCATGGGGGCGCACCTACCGTCGCTGCCCCGGCACTGGTGTCCATGGGGGCGCACCGACGCTGCCCCGGCACTAGTGTCCATGGGGGCGCACCGACGCTGCCCCGGCATTTGTGTCCGTGGGGGCGCACCGACACTGCCCCGGCACTGGTGTCCATGGGGGTGCACCGACACTGCCCCGGCACTGGTGTCCATGGGGGTGCACCGACACTGCCCCGGCACTAGTGTCCATGGGGGCGCACCGACACTGCCCCGTCACTGGTGTCCGTGGGGGCGCACCAACGCTGCCCCGGCACTGGTGTCCGTGAGGGCGCACCGACGCTGCCCCGGCACTGGTGTCCATGGAGGCGCACCGACTCTGCCCCGGCACTGGTGTCCATGGGGGCGCACCGACGCTGCCCCGGCACTGGTGTCCGTGGGGGCGCACCGACGCGGCCCCGGCACTGGTGTCTGTGGGGGCACACCGACGCTGCCCCGGCACTGGTGTCAGTGGGGGCAGACAGACCGTCGCTGCCCCTGCACTGGTGTCCATGGGGTGCACCGACGCTACCCCGGCACTGGTGTCGTGGGGGCGCACCGACGCGGCCCCGGCAATGTTGTCCGTGGGGGCGCACCGACGCTGCCCCGGCACTGGTGTCCATGGGGGCGCACCGACACTGCCCCAGCACTGGTGTCCGTGGGGGCGCACCGACGCTGTCTCGGCACTGGTGTCCATGGGGGCGCACCGACGCTGCCCCGGCCTTGGTGTCCGTGGGGGCGCACCAACGCTGCCCCGGCACTGGTGTCCGTGAGGGCGCACCGACGCTGCCCCGGCACTGGTGTCCATGGAGGCGCACCGACTCTGCCCCGGCACTGGTGTCCATGGGGGCGCACCGACGCTGCCCCGGCACTAGTTTCCATGGGGGCGCACCGACGCTGCCCCGGCATTTGTGTCCGTGGGGGCGCACCGACGCTGCCCCGGCACTGGTGTCCGTGGGGGCACACAGACCGACGCTGCCCCTGCACTGGTGTCCGTGGGGGCACACAGACCGACACTGCCCCAGCACTGGTGTCCGTGGGGGCGCACCGACGCTGCCACGGCACTGGTGTCCATGGGGGCGCACCGACGCTGCCCCGGCACTGGTGTCCATGGGGGCGCACCGACACTGCCCCAGCACTGGTGTCCGTGGGGGCGCACCGACACTGCCCCAGCACTGGTGTCCGTAGGGGCGCACCGACGCGGCCCCGGTCCTGGTGTCCGTGGGGGCGCACCGACGCTGCCCCGGCACTGGTGTCCGTGGGGGCGCACCGACGCTGTCCCGGCACTGGTGTCCATGGGGGCGCACCGACGCTTCCTCGGCACTGGTGGCCATGGGGGCGCACCGACGCTGCCCCGGCACTGGTGTCCATAGGGGCGCACCGACGCTGCCCCGGCACTGGTGTCCGTGGGGGCACACAGACCGACGCTGTCCCGGCACTGGTGTCCATGGGGGCGCACTGACGCTGCCCCGGCACTGGTGTCCATGGGGGCGCACCGACGCTGCCCCGGCACTGGTGTCCATGGGGGCGCACCGACGCGGCCCCGGCACTGGTGTCCGTGGGGGCGCACCGACGCTGACCCGGCACTGGTGTCCGTGGGGGCGCACCGACACTGCCCCGGCACTGGTGTCCGTGGGGGCGCATTGACGCTGTCCCGGCACTAGTGTCCATGGGTGTGCACCGACACTGCCCCGGCACTGGTGTCCATGGGGGTGCACCGACACTGCCCCGGCACTGGGGTCCATGGGGGTGCACCGACACTGCCCCGGCACTGGTGTCCATGGGGGCGCACCGACACTGCCCCGGCACTGGTGTCCGTGGGGGCGCACCGACGCTGTCCCGGCACTGGTGTCCATGGGGGCGCACCGACACTGCCCCGGCACTGGTGTCCATGGGGGTGCACCGACACTGCCCCGGCACTGGTGTCCATGGGGGTGCACCGACACTGCCCCGGCACTGGTGTCCATGGGGGTGCACCGACACTGCCCTGGCACTGGTGTCCATGGGGGCGCACCGACACTGCCCCGGCACTGGTGTCCATGGGGGCGCACCGACCGACGCTGCCCCGGCACTGGTGTCCATGGGGGCGCACCGACCGACGCTGCCCCGGCACTGGTGTCCATGGGGGCGCACCGACCGACGCTGCCCCGGCACTGGTGTCCGTGGGGGCGCACCGACCGACACTGCCCCGGCACTGGTGTCCATGGGGGCGCATCGACCGACGCTGCCCCGGCACTGGTGTCCATGGGGGCGCACCTACGCTGCCCCGGCACTGGTGTCCATGGGGGCGCAATGACCGACGCTGCCCCGGCACTGGTGTCCATGGGGGCGCACCGACCGACGCTGCCCCGGCACTGGTGTCCATGGGGGCGCACCGACCGACGCTGCCCCGGCACTGGTGTCCGTGGGGGCGCACCGACCGACACTGCCCCGGCACTGGTGTCCATGGGGGCGCACCGACCGACGCTGCCCCGGCACTGGTGTCCATGGGGGCGCACCGACCGACACTGCCCCGGCACTGGTGTCCATGGGGGCGCACCGACCGACACTGCCCCGGCACTGGTGTCCATGGGGGCGCACCGACCGACGCTGCCCCGGCACTGGTGTCCATGGGGGCGCACCTACGCTGCCCCGGCACTGTTGTCCGTGGGGGCACACCGACGCGATGGAACCGGTCCCGGCGGTCCCCCACCAGAAGCTTGGGATTTTGCCCAGTTAAGGGTTAAAAATTCTTCTTTCTTTTTATTCACTTTAAATAACAGTAAAGTTTAGACCAAATTTCAAATGTAGCCCGTAAAAGCAATCAACGGGAAAAACTGGGGGCAGCTAGACAGAGACTTCAGCGCATATGGGGTTTGAAAGGAAAACCGCGTAAAGTCTATCACCGTTACCTCCTCTAATCGCCACCACACAACCACCGTAGCTCGCGTCGATTCGCCATTCTTAGGACGTTTCCCCGTAATTAATATAATCGTTTCAGTGTAAACTCGCTTAAGAGTGTTGCACATTGCTGCTTGGGTCTGTATCGTACTAAGCGAAACAATTTGAAACGTCCGTATTTTTACTGAGCTTATAATAAAAAGTAAAACGTGTGTACGTTATTGCAATTTTCTGCCGTTTGCTGTTTACATACATTTTCACTTTTATAGTGTTAAGTTGTTGTTCTGTGGTTGCTGTGTCAAGTAAACGGTAAACTTCTTTAAGATTACCTCTTTAGGTAGTGCAGTAGTTTTAATGATGATTTGAACGAGGGGTTTTGAGTTCGATTTCATTTAGAAGGCGACAACAAACCGGACAGCGAACTAGCGAATGGAGCAGCGACGTTTTGGTGTTTTGTAGATTGACTAAGCACGCAAGTTTATTTTCTAATTTTTAAAACTTTCTAGGGGTTCCCGCCCCGGTTGTAATATCCCCCTCTCGATAAAGGTCTTTCTTCGCCACTGTTTAGGTCAGTTAAATTTGATGATTTTTCACTTTAATTTTATAGTGAGGAGTCATAACTCAACAAGAGAAGAAGTTTAACCCAAAATCCTCGGTTAAGAAGACGTCTGCTTGAAATTTAATTTTAACGCCTAAATTGTCTAAAAATAACTATTTGATTCATATAAATAAAAATTACCACAATACAAGAAGCTGAATACATCGCAGCAGTTTCAGGTCACGATAAAAATTTAAAATAGACTGTGATCGTGACTGTGACTGCAATAAACATTTCAGGCGTCGAAGGTTGCTAAACAATATTTGTGATACAAACCTTTTGTTCTTTTCCTCTAAAGCTTTTCAATAGATTATGCAATGAATAAGTTAAAACTGTACAGTACGTTTAGTTATTTTTGTTTATACAGCTCTGGTACACAAATACAATAAGTTGCAGGGTTTTTTCATATTTTTTAACAAACTCCGAGCCTACCATATTATAGGTGCTCAAAAAATGTCATTCTAGCAACTTTAATAATAGAAGGCCTTCCCTATTCGTTTTGTAATAATATTGTAAATGAAAATATACTATCCATTATTCGAATGAGTTATCTATCTAACTCTTCTATCTATACTACTATAAAGGAGAAGATGTTTTCTAACAGACAGAAAATCTCCAAAACTCTAAGACCTACAGAGCTAAAATTTGGCATATATGCTCCTCTTAGTCCTATTGGGTCTTAGATGCGTACTAAAGACGGTTTTACAAATTTCCCTTAGGGTTATGCTAGCTCCACGGTACTTCAAAGTTTCAATGTTAAACAATAGGGAAGCTTAGGAAGTTGTCATGGCAACCTTATATACGAAGTATGAAAAATTAAATCCCAAAACCAAGGATTTTTTCCTGGTTTTCACAGGTAAAATCAGTTTGATCAGTTATATTAGTATAGATTAAAAATGTACAAAGTGGTTGATGTTGTTAAATGAAAGAAATATCTTATTGAAATAAAATCAAAATCAAATCAAATCAAAAATCTGTTTATTTCCTTTTTTTTACAATCATTATACAATAAAAAGTCATAAGTAAGAAATAAAGTCCTACATAGGTCCTTCGACCTGTGCGTAGAACTGAGTCTATAAATCAACACTGTTGATGCACCCACTTTCACAGAAAAAAAGGAAACTACACTTATTTAAATTGACAAACTAAATAATATCTAATCAGATTAACAGGACAGGCAGGGAAACTGAAGATATAAGAGGACTATATCTGACATTATATAAAAAAAAAAAAAAGTTATAATAAAAGATAAAATACAACAACCACGTAAAGCTTTGAAATCGGCGGTTTTTAAATAAGGATTTCAGTTAGGTCAGATAGCACCCTCAAAGATTTTGGCCTAAGTCCGCCTATGACTCGACATGTCGCGAGCGTCGCGTCCGTGATAAGATAAGGAGCCAGATTTATACAATGGGGCGCGATTGATCTGGGGGCGTGTGGGGACGACGTCGGCGCCCAGCGGGCGGGCGCCACCGAGCGGGCGCCACCGCCACGGCGCCACCGCCGGCGCCCCTCCACGTCGCCTCCCGGACCGCAGCATCCAGCGAGCTGTTGGCGTCCTAGGCAGTTGGACCGGTAACAAAATGTAAACTCGTTTACAGCGGTTGTTGATTTAAATTTTAACGGCCAATATTTAACAACAGGGATTTAACAACTATAGGCTACCACAATTATTGTGGTATAGTCATAAATTTTGTTTCGAAAATAAATATATACTGTGAAATAAATAGATTATAAATATTAAAAAAATCGACAACGTAGAATAACATTTTCAGGGAATTTCCTGTAGGCCTATAGGGAAGAGGCTATTACTGTAGGTTTCATAACACTATGCCTGGAACTATGACAACTTTTTGTCTTGGGCGACCAGAATATCAGAATGATAGGTATACATCCATCCATGAATTCATCTATCTATCCATCCATCCACTTCTCCATGAGCCCATCCGTCATACGTCCATCCGTTCATCCATCCGTCCATCCATTTATTCATCTGCCCATACATCCGTCATCCATATATCCGTCATCCGTCCATCCGTTCATCCATTTATCCATCTATCCATCCGTCATCCGTCATCCGTTCATCCATCCATCCATCCACTTCTCCATGAGCCCATCCGTCATACGTCCATCCGTTCATCCATCCGTCCATCCGTCCATCCGTCATCCGTCAGATCCATCTGTCATCCATCCCTCCCTCCATCCGTTCTTCCATCCATCAGCTAAACTTTAGAATCCGTCTCCAACGTTAAAATCGATGTTAGGAAGCGATATTTTTCGATTCGATGCAAATAATCGACTTCCTTGAAAACATATCCTTTATTGCTATTAATGCGAAACTATAGTCAGTCACTCAGTCATGGATTGCAAACATTTGCTTTGTTATCTAATTCAGTTTCATGTATATGGCTATATTTGGCAGTGTAACCAATGTGAATGTAGGTAAATAGGTAAATGGTTCGAACATTCCAATATGTCGTCGAGTAACACTGAAGTTAACTTATATGTGGAGCCATAAGTTTACTCAATTTCAGGAAAATCACGATCCTAACATTTCATCAGCAACATGCGTTACCTGGTTCAACAATAATTCCAGTTTAATTTTGCCTACGATGTAACGGATGGACGTGTTCGACTCGTACTTAGGCAATTTTATGCGTCGGTAGTACCGAAGTGACGAGCAAAGTGTATTTTCTGAATGTTTAGAATGATGTATTTACACAGTGATTTTAACCAAGTTATTGTGATATTTAATGTTTTATTTCGATTAAACCTGGTAGAATAATTGGTTATTTACTAAAGTATCATGCAGGTAAACATCTATGCTTAAAATTATCGCTTCCATGATAATATCGAAATGTTGTTTTGGTTAACATAATTGCGATTGTAAATATCGAAAAATATCGATTTTTAACTTTGATTTTAACAGTGTAGACGGATTCTAAAATTTCGCCCATCCATCCATCCGTCCATCCTTACATCCATCCGTCGTCCGTCCATCCGTCATCCGTCAATCCGTCCATCCGCCCGTCCGTCGGTCCGTCCATCCATCCATCCATCCATCCATCTTTCCCCATCCATATCTGTATCCATCTATCTATGTATTCATATATTAATCCATCCATGCATACATTCATCCATCTATATCACCATATAGATATCTATATTATGTGCATGTCCGTAAACGCGATTGCTTTCGTAAAAATGGTCCGACCTAAATGAAATTTGGCACAAACTAGTAAAGTGTTAATTATTCGGACGAGTTCTAAAACCAGCCCTATCGGCCCATCATAAGGATGGGTTAAAAGGGTATAAACCCCGCGAAAATATTTTCTATATAAATCTAATCAAAATAACCGAACTTTGGTTAGCACCATTGAATTTATTTCGAACAACCAAATAGTATATTATTCTGAAATATTGCTTTGTGCCCGTTGGTTTCCGAGATATATAGATTTATACTGTTAGTGGAAAACACAGTCCATTGTTCCTATGATAACCATAGGGGGCATAAATAAATTGTACATCTCACTTATTTCTTAATGAATCATACCACTCAAAACTTGGTATTATTAAGATAATTCAGATCTGTCGTATATTAGCCAAAAATCCCCCATTTTTATATTCCTTGGCAGCAAACCTACATTCCCCATGGCCCCTATGTTATCACTATGGGAAATTAAAATATTATATCTTCATTATTACTTGAAATGTCTTGATAAAGCTCACATATCATGTATCATAGTTCATATATTAATTAATATTCATAGTATATTAATGTATCATATTTAATATTGAATTAAAACGACTCAATTTTTACATTTTTATTGCAACAGACCTGCATACTCATTCTTCATGTTTCAGTGTTGGGGAGTAGCGCGCTAAAATTAAGAAGCGGCGCAACAGTAGCGAGCTATTTTTTTAGAAGCGATGGCTGTAGCGCGGCTACTTTAAAAAAAATACTTAGCTTGTAGCTGTATCGAGCTACTATATTGAGAAGCGAGTAGCGGAATTTGACGCTAATTTTTCGCTACTTTCGCAATCATGTACGAACATTAATAATTTTCACGAACCGGTATTTTAACATTTCAAAATCATATGAAGTTTCTGAACTGGCTTTGCTGGCTGGCAAAGTGGTTATTAATCACTTGGGCCAGTCATTATTCATAATGCCTAGCACGTTTTGGCCAAATAAATAAATATATTTCAATATTAATCACTTTGACCATATTATGAATA
Organism: Flexamia atlantica; assembly: GCA_035578135.1. Lineage (NCBI taxonomy): Eukaryota > Metazoa > Arthropoda > Insecta > Hemiptera > Cicadellidae > Flexamia > Flexamia atlantica. Next base: position 45,690,701 of record JAQJVK010000007.1, on the reverse strand, counting down.
ATAGCCATCCAGGGTTAGTCAGTGTGATAATTCTCGGCTTTTGGTCGGATGGTTAGGTTAGGTTGGTTTAAGTCAAGTTAAATAAGGTTAGGTTTGTGTTAGGTTCAGTTAGGTTAGGTTCGATTAGGTTAGATTCGATTAGGTAACGTTAGGTTAGGTATTGATCACATATTGATCAAACTCAGGTACTTTATTAAGGACAATGGCTATAGAAAGTGATAAATTGAGATTAAATTAAAACTTCAATTAAAATTGCTAGATATTATACATAATGGTTTGTTCCTGTTCATAGAAGCTGGATTATTCACTTTGGCTGTAACATGTATATGAAATGTATATTATAAACTGAACCATAGATAGAATAGTACACTCCCTATCCTATAGTATAAACAGCAATAGTAGTACCTATCCTATCCGTTTTTTTTGGCGAGTTCGTCTCTACATTAATCCTGGCCGCGACATTAATTATTTCATCTTAATATTCAAGTAGGAAATAAGTCTCTTTATTTACTCATAAAAGTAAGGGTAGACCTAAGATTTTCGCCCTAAGACAATTCTTGATTATTTTTAGCTTTAAAATATCCCCTTCACATGTAACCTGTGTTCAAGGTATCATTAGGACAAATTTATACGGTAGGCTACATATAAGTTAGTGAACAATCCAGAATCCAGATCCAGAGAGTTCCTAAGAACTGGAAAGGCGTAAGTGAAACACATGAAACATTTTTCATTGTCATTGAAGAACCATGACAATTATTTTTCTGATTCAGGTGCCTAATCGAACTGACAATTTTCTAAAATTGCCTGCTCCTTTTGTTTGGTTTTTTATTCTGGGATTTGTTCATTTTAAGTGTATAAGAACTTTATAAAACCGTTAGAACTGTCAAATTGTCTAAATTCTACCAGATTAAATGCTTCTTTCATCGCTGACTAGCACCTCGTGTAATAGCCGTAGGGGTTTCTCTTGACTGTAATTAAATAAATATGTTTGGTGTTGTATATTTTTTTAAATATAAATATTTTGAATAATACGTCATTTTGGTAAATACTCTTGATTCTTGATATACAGAATAGTATATTACGTTACTATAGGCCGGGAAGTACTGTTTAGCCGGACGAGCATGATAGTTCCCGTGCGAGCGAAAGTGAGTGCATGCGGGATTTTCACGCGGCCGTGTAACGTACGATACTACTCAGAAAAACATACTTTCAGTCATAACGTAGTCCTTGCATAAAACAATACGTATCTCAGTCCTTCAAACCTAACCTGTAGTAACAAACAAAACATTTGCTACTGCTGTCAGTGCTGCCACTAGATTCATATACAATGTAACCAATACACAAGCATTAAACGTCGGATTGCTACAAATCACCTGATTGTTTACTTCCGTTTCCTGTAATCGCTGTCCGACAAATTTTTTTGCCGGACTAGTACGGCAATAGGTAACTTTCCAGCCAACAAAGAGGAACAGAAAACAGATGTTTCTGAGTTAGTAAGATGAAAAATATTTGCTAAACGCAGCGATGTAGAACCAGGTTTTACATCGTTGGCTAAACGAAGCAAAATTTAAAAAGTTATACATTTTGAATTTTTTATGTAGAATTTGGTTCTGCACAGCGCGTCATTGTTCGATAGTACTTTAATTTTAAATTTCACAGCCTATTGATGTCACCGACTCAGCGACCACATGGTAGAAATAGACGGAGCATAGCTATCTTACTTGCATTACAGCAAATGAAGCCTGGGCCGCCATATTGTCTAGGTATAGAAATATAAAACGACGCCTAAAACGTCGTAATCTGTCAGTGCTCATGTTTCAAATAACTCGTAGTTTATATAAGGTGAGTATATTAAGGTTGAAATTTTGCATGTGAAGATTCCTTTAGTTTTGAACAGTAATAGTATCAATCATATTTCCAAAATAATTTTTGTTCTGTTTTAAAAAATGATATAAAGTCACAAGCCTTTATTCAACTTTTAAACATGACATAAACATAAAAGTGTAGTCGGCTGCTACTTTTTTTATTTTTTTGGGCAGGTAAAATAAAAACGGTAGAAATCGTTGCTAAAGAGTTGAATTTTTCAAATCATATTTTTTGAAAAAAAATTGCTGCCGTAGTTTGGTGAATAACTTAATTATTGAAGGAGAGTTTATCCGTGCGGCGCGGCGCCTGCAGCAAAACAAAGTCAATCCTAAACTGATGTTTACAAAAATATTGTCGACTACAAAAATACAAATGTGGTATCAAATTAAAGGTCTGAGTTTCACAAATACAATGGTACCAATTATAAGTGGTTTAGAAGCAGTTTACACAACATAGGAACGTTACAGGAGCATTCCGTGACGGAAGATTCTCTAAAAAAATGTCAGGACAAGCTTCTAGATTATCAGTGTTTACGATGTGTAAACTACCTGTAAACCATTTATATTTGGTACTATAGTGATTTTGAGATTCAGACCTTTAATTTGAATCACATTTATAATTTTTTACGTACTTTGTGTTTTCATGCATAGGGACTAGAAGCAAATTTAGGCTTCAATTCGCGGTTCGTGTGCTCCGTCTATCTGTACAATTAATTGTTGTCACTGCACCGACTGCTGTTCTTCGGCTCGCATTTTAACACGAATGCGGGACATTTTAGAGTCATCGCCACATCAACAATAACGCTTGTAGAGTCGATGTTCTTGAACTGTCGGAGAAAAACCATCAGAAAAACACACTTTTATCGGGAGAGAGTACAATATAGAGTTGTTTTGGCGGGGCGAGGTGTAGACGCCCGGGACGACCGGGACGACAGGGACGCCGCCGCGGCGCCTGTACGTCCCGCCCCCCCGGCGCCCCCTCCCGACTCAGGGACTTCCTTGTTCGACGCGCTTTGTTGTTGTTTCCGGTTCGTAACTCGTAGTTTTTGTAATTGCAGCGATTCCGCAAAAATCACGTCGAGCGACCCGCGACCCGTTTGTTGAACATTCAAAATCCAAAAGTGTGGTCAAATTCCGTCATCTGCCCACAACTGAAAAACTTTTTCCTATTGGTGTATACGTTTTATGGCTAAGTCTTTTGGTTACTGGATAGTTTGCCAAGCATATCGGAATCATTTCTGAGTAATTCAGTCGGTATTGTTGACGGTCTTACCTTATGCGTCAGACATTTAGACAACGGTAACATTGACGACGCGTCGCCGCGCCGGCCGCTGGTTGGGTTGGGTTAGGCTAGGTTAGGTTAATTTATTCTATAAAATATGTATTAAATATTAGTTTTGATCCTAACCTAACCTAATCCAACCTAACCTAACCTGTCTTGTGTTGCCGCTTCTACAAGTAACGGCAACATGGGATAAGGTAACGGCTCATGAGTAATTCTAGGGTATAAAATCAGGCCGTGTATGAATACAATTTGTATCTATAATTTGTCTTTTACATCTCCAGTTACCTCTACACATCCTATTTATTTGTTATATTACTGCCAAATGTTTTATTACTTTGTTATATTTGAAATATACAGTTGTGGGCAGCGATAACGGAATTTGACCCAAAAGGGTCTCTGTAACCCTTCAGAGGTCTGCAAGGTTTGATGCCGTAAAATAGGTTTACGTCAAACTACACAAAAACATCTGTTCCCTGATGTGCCTTACTCTTTGTTGGAAAGTTACTCTTTGCCGATGACTGCACGGTAAATTTACCGTGCACTAGGAAACGGAAATAGCAGAAATAAACGACCAAAACAATCAGCTGATCGCAGCAAAAACTAAAGTTTATGCATGTTTTGATAGGTTAATTTAGAGGAACGTAATGACAGCTCTCGTAACACTATACCAAATAAATGTCTATTCTAGGCTAGGTTTGAAGAATTGAGAAATGTAATGGTTGATACAAAAAATACATTATAATTAAATGTGTTTTTTTCTGAGCAGCATCATGAAAAGTATAATATGTCACACGCCCGTTAAGTTTTTCCGGTCTAACGTAATATACTATTAAATCAAATTTCAGCGTGAACAAATATTTTATAGTTGAGAAAGATTGGTTGGTGTGTTCCCTTGCTCGAAAATACTTTGGAGTAGGATTGCCATACGTTTAGAATTTTCGGGACTGCCACCAGTTTTCGCCTACATATCACGGTGTCCCAGAAAAGGCTCTTGGGAGGCGTAATCGCCCCAAGTTGTCTTCTGTTAACGTTATTTAGAATATTTTTAAAATAATTGTGTCGATAAAATATTTACTTGAGAAAAATACTGCATTTTCTAGAATTTTTTAAACCCCCGTGAAAACTGTTGAAATGTAAGGCGGCAACTATTCTGCAATTGACAACCAGTAGACCCACTTAGGATTGGCCTACAGTTAGTAGGTGGCTTCCAGCTTCCAGCGTCTGCCAAAAGATGGCAGTGCTGCGCTAACAAAAATTTATATTTATCAAAATGATTTCTAATTTATTTACTCAACTAATACGCCAGGGGTACTTAATTAATACGCTTTTCCCGCGACTTCGGATGTCGCATCCTGACGTGCCGATGCGAATGAGGATGTCGTAGCCACATGCTGTAATTGGGCACTTCATGAAGTGTCCAGCGCTAACCGGGCACTTCATGAAGTGCCCGGCTCGCCTGGGCACATAGTGTAATTGAATGGTTTCATTAAAAATTACAGCATGTGACCAACAAAACTGGGCACTTCATGAAGTGCCCAACGCTCGTTGGGCAAATGATGTAAGTTTTTCTTTTGTCCAGCTCAGATGCTGGACCCTTGACATAAACACGTAAAACTGATGTTTACATTGCTGTTGGTAGTATCCGATGAATTATTTTTAATAATACTAAATAGAAAAATGTTTAAAGAATTTTGTAAAACATTAAGAATAAGATTGCCTGCCACTAAACCAGACAATTCTCGCCTGTATTTTTATCAAGGTTTCTTATATGTTTTCGAAGTTATTTTGGCTTCCCATAATTATTAATATTATTACTGAAACAACTAACGATTTTTAAAATTCTTCTTTGGTTAAATAATAATATTAATAGCGATGTGTAGCCAAAATAACTCAGAAAATATAATCCTGACAATTCAGTCAATTTACATTTTATGCTTTAATAAATAAAATACATGAAAAAATTAACATAACACATAAACATTAACTTATTTTTTCATGTTTTAATTGATTAACTTCTTACTTAGTCACCCGTAACAAAACTTATAGTAAATTAAAATTAGCAAGGTAAAACAAATTCATAGATAGTGCCATAAGAGTCTTGAAAAATAATAAAACAATTATTTAATTGCATTTTGATATCAAAATTGAAAACATTTAATTTATATAAAACTTTACTATTTCGTTTGTTCTTTTACAATTTTATTAGCATTGAAGACAATTTAGGTTTAAGTTTTTCTTTTATGTCAGTTTGAATGAACATAACATCGTTACATCAAGCCTTTTCATTGTAATTGTTTTTTATTTGTTTATAGAATTAAAAAATGTATATGGAGTGTCCTGTTTACTAAACAGTAGGGGTGTGCGAGTACTCGATTATCGAGCTTTTTCCGAGCCGAGTTTAGACTACTCGACTCGACTCCAAGTTTTGAAAACACTCGTAAGTTCAAGTTGATTAGTTACTCCCGCCGTTTACCCGGAATTGATACGCGCGTTCGCATTTTACGGCTGTTTTCACAGTCATGAACAGCCACCATCATAAAACTTTTGTTATTTTACTGTACTTGAAATTTCAGTGAGTTATTAATATCAATAAATTTAGTTTAGTATTGTTTTTATTTCTACATTTTGAGATATTTTCTTACCCGATCTTTTCAGATCTTTTCTGTTCAATGAGACAGATTTAACTTTAATTTTTAAACCTACAAAAATATGTTACCAGTAGGCCTACTCTTTTTTAAAGCAAACAGGTGCAGATGTTGCTTAGTTTTTACCTCCTCGGGCTGAAATTTTAATCAATTGAATAATAATTCATGTAAAATTATGGTAAGAGTGACCTTAATTGTCGTTTCATTTCATTTGAAAACAGGTTTAGTTTTAACTCATAGGAACACTTCCCAGTTTAATAACTAAAAAATATTACATAGTATGTGTTCAATAATAAGTATGATAAATATTAACTTTTACTATTCAAAATACTCGACTCGAAAAAACTCGAAACTCGTGAGTATTTTTTAAAACTCGATTCGACTCGACTCAAAAAATCACTACTCGCACACCCCTACTTAACAGCTTTTCAAAAATATGCTTTAAATCTTCTATCATATGCCTATATACTGACATCGGTAGCTTAAAAATCTAAGTTTATATTATTAAGTCAAATATTTGGAAATTCACAGGAAGAATTTCTCTAAAGGGATACCCTATGATTGTTAAACGTTATTCAAAAGTGAGCGGTTACCAGAAAATTCTAGCGGATCGATGTTTAATTATGATAATTATTTCTTTAATAGTGCATTACTTATAATTTTATACGGTTCGATTGTTTGATTTTAAAACTATTTAAAAAACACGATATTTGTATTAAGCTTTAAACCAATTATAAGTTTTTATTATTTATCCTAGATTAAGTGGTTACTATTTTATTGTGAAAAATAACTACGTTATTGTTAACTGTTTTGTGCGTATGCAACTAAAACCAATGTTAAAATTTTGATATTTGAAAAAAATTAAAGGTTTAATAAAAACAGTTACATTGGCTACTTTAACACAGACATTGGGATTTAAAGCAGACATTAGGATTGATTTTAAGGAATGTTTTAAATCGACTGTCCAACATGCCTCGTTAGTTACAGCATGTGCCCAATGAGCGTTGGGCACTTCATGAAGTGTCCAGTTTCGTTGGGCAGATGATGTAATTTTGATTGAAATAATCGAGTTACACTATGTGCCCAGGTGCCCTGGACACTTCATGAAGTGCCCGGGCTGCGTTGGACACTTCATGAAGTGTCCAATTACAGCAAGTGGCTACGACAAGGACGTTTCGTACGTGCGAATGCGAATATGTATATCAACCCCTCCGGAGTCGCCGTATTGGCCGGACGTGAGACGTGTATGTATAGCAGAATCTTCCCACAGGGAAAAAGCTGTTTCCTCGGTCCTACGGTGGAGACCATCATAGCTTTTCGTTTTGAGGTCCCCCAAATATGGGGGTGTGGGGTTTTTTACATGGGAAAATAAAAATAATCAAATTCTGGTTTGGACTATTGAATTCAGCTTAAAAAAATATTTTTAATGGATGCTCTATGTCCACTGGTTATCAAAATTCGCTAGTCACAAACACAGTAGGTTGTCTCCATGTTCTTACGGGAAGTAAATAAAATGATATCTTACTTATTTCTCAACAAATTCGAATAAAGCTTGGCATGTCATGTGATGGTTTCATCTACTTAAGATCTACTGGATTTTTAAAAAATCTGTCAAATTTACATTTTTGTGGCAGTAAACCTGCTAACTTATTGTCCATGTTTTTCTTATCAAGAAAATTGTTGAATGCTCATTTATGGATTTGTCGATTTTACTTTACTTAATTTTAGGCACCGTCTGCCTAAATAATTTATTTCAGCATTCGAAATTCACTGAATATGCACGTCGCTGGAGCGGGGGTATTTATTTACGAGTCACGTTTGCTCCTTTGCATACGTTTACAAAAATCTGCAGACCTACAGGTAAGAAATTCAGTGGTTCATTATATAGTGACCAACCTATTCTAGGTCCATAAAGTTGGCCCCACCCTAAATGAACACTAACAAAAAAAGTAGTGCCACTCGTAAGTGCTTCGTTAGTGCTGGTTAGTGCTCTAATCACCATAGTTATTGCCCTTATTGTACAAGAGTTATACAATTAAAAACTGTACAGTTATAATACTGTACAGTTTCAATTATAACTCCACGTGGAGGGGAGCCAACTTTACAAAAGTTAGCTCTACCCAGTGCAAAATTATTGAGCCTTAATTAAAAAAAAATATACAAAACACCCCGTTGCAGCAGACCTCCATACTCAGCGAATTACAAATGCATAACCACTTATTTCACTCCAACATAATATACAGGATGATATTACATGTTTTGTAATCTCCATAAGAATGACGTGGGGAGTGAGTAAGCAGGTCTGCTGCAATAGATATGAAAAAATTGGACGATCTTTAGTAAGTATCCTGTATATATATACTATAAGAAGCCATATACGAAGTTTTAACAAGATATGTTATAAATAAGGAATATATAGAACTTATTATTATTTTCCATAAGGGTAACGTGGGGTTTGAGCATGCTGGTTTGCAGCCATGGAAATGTTAACCAATTTAAACATAAATTATGTAATATCATTGTTATTCTCATTGATAAATAAATAAATATGAATATTCAGCTCTGGTTGCAGTGCCAGGAAAAGGTGCACCTTATATAATGGAACACGTATATGTATTTTATAACCCAGTGTCTGACAGTAATATAGTTTTAAACCTACCAACATTAAAACCACAGTTCTTAGTGTAAAAAATCAAAAAGGCCCATTTATATTAAACATTGAACCTAATCATTTATACTACATTTGAATATTGCTAAAATTACAAAACACCAAACCTACTTCCTTCACGATTCTGGAAAAGAGGACTCGGCGGAGCGATGTATTTCGGGTAGTGAAGATTGAGCTAAATGATACGGGTTTTTTTCATAAATATTCTAAAAATAAACAAATGTTGTCCATTAAATTCAATCTGGTATAAACATTATAGGGAAAATGCATTGTGAGGTAATTCAATGAAGTCGGTCAGGTATTGTAGCAATGTCGGCTACTAGTGCGTTTAACTAAACTTTAAATTTGTAAATAAGGAGCAAATAATAATGTAATTTTTATAATTGAAAAATAATTAATGTAATGTAAATAATTAAAGAGTAAACACATCAGATTCAACAGCAACACAACAAGTGACAGTTTAAAATGATAAGGATTATGATTAAAAATAAGAGATATGCGTTGTAGCGCCTGCAATATTGTCGATGCAAAAACCGCAACGCTGTTGCGCCGTGACGTTTATATCTAAAAACTTTAAAAAATGTTCAAAATGATTAATTCAATAGAAAAACTAAGATTTGATCAAAACTTAAGCTAGTAATCGATGCCATTAGAGTTTGGTTCTCGCTGGAAAGCAGAGCAAAACTTTTCGCATATATACGATCCTGGTGGCATCAGTTTCTTGGGAGGACCGATGCTTCTAGGCGTCAAAAGCCTTCGGGCTGTGTAAATACGTTCAGACCATATACATGGAATCAGCCCACTCACCCTTTACATGAGTGGGCACCCTTACGCCTTAGAAGCAACCTTTGTTCTCCCTTTTTTTATAAATAAAAAAATATTATGCAGATTTATTGTTGAAAAAAACTCTTTTCAGTTTTTTCTTTGTACTGACTTTGAGCGGTCAAGGAAAATAAAAAAACTTTTGGTTTGGAAAAAACAGTTTGGAAACTGTTGTCAAAGGGGATAATTTTTTAATTATAACTGTAAAAAATTATTGCCGTTGTTTGTTTAACAGCCTATTTTTTGTTATAGAGTTTATTCTTGCGGATCGAGGATGAAAAAGTCAATTTCAAACTGCTGTTTACGAAAATATAGTCGACTAAAACAATACAAATATGTCATCAAATTGAAAGTCTTAATCTCATAATTACAATGGTGTCTGTTATAAATGGTTTAGAGGTAGTTTCGAAGAGACGTTTCAGGTGTATTCCGTGGTGGTAGCATCTGGAACGTCAGGATGTGCTCCTAGACGTTTGTACCAATTTACGATGTGTAAATTGCCTCTAAGCCATTTATGATTAGCTGGTACTATAGTACTATAGTTCAAGATTCAGCCCTTTAATTTGATAACAATTTTGTAATTATTTAAGCAATTTGTTGCGTCATCTTGTCAGAGTTTCGGCGCAGTTTTGCCGGCACCGCGTGCTTGCCTGTGCTCCATGATGGAACTCCGCAGTCCACGATATTCCGTATTTGATAGTGGAGGCAATATTTTTTTAATTGTCGTTGCGCTAACCTTGGTGACGAAAATGTCAAACAATTGATAAATTAACTAACTCGGCTGTTAAATTCTCATTGACTACATCGTTTAATGTAGTTTTAGCATTGATTTATTTTTTCTTCTGATGAAGCCAGTGGACGGCTTATATATTAATGTATCGTTAATACACGTTGATAATCTGGCGTAATGTTGATAACTTTCAACACTAACAGTGCCAGGTTTACCACTAGGCCTATTAGGCCCGGGCCTAGAACCGCGCGGCGATTAGGAGGCCGCGCACGGCCGAGAATAAGCCACCGAGAGTGGATTTGAGGGGCCGATTGGGCTTAAAAACGTAGGCCCTAGCTAGTGACTAAAAAAGGTGACCACTTTTTGCGAGGTAGTAGAGTAGGGGCCTCAGGGGCCGCATACTGATCTAGGCCTAGGGCCGCGCCGACCGTAAATCCTGCGCTTGAACACCAAGGTTAGTTTTGATAATAATGACAATTCAACTTGTTTGGAAGGCAGCTAAAACATCAGTGTATGGAGATAGTTTCAACATCCAACATCAACGGCGAGCGCGACTACTTCGCATCCTAACGTTTGCGTTTTAATTAAACGGTATCAGCAAACTGACTCATACTTTCTCCCTTAAAGCCATAACCTGCATTGAAATAAAACAAATTTACTTGTATTTCAAATAAACATACACAATTTAAATCAAGATCGGTTGGTAATTAACGGAGGTGTTGGGTTATTAATTTTTGCCATGATAATAACGTTAGACAACGTACTGCATTTACCGGCAAACAAAAATTTCATTTATCTCCGCCAGTTGTGGTAGATTAAGAATCAATACCCCCGTTGCAGCAGACCTGCATACTCAGCGAATTTCAAATGCAAAACAACTTATTTCAATCCAACATAGCGAGATTTGACATGTTTTTTATGCTCCATAATAAGAATATTTCAATTTCAATTCAAATTTCAATTCAAATATCTTTATTTCCAGTTAATAGATACATTAATTACATTGGCAGCTTAAACTATGAAATTAATCCTCACATAGGAAACGAAATCCTGTGCGTGAGAATGAGTCTATTTTTAATGATTTTAATTTCACCCGCTTATCAATGGATCGCTTTTTGTTTGCCACTTGCGAAGACGACCAGACAGACAGACAAACCCCCCCCTCCCCCCTTAGAAATTCCACTCCTAACAAACAGTCACACAATCACGCACACATCCATACCAACAGCACTCTTGCAAAAACCTGCTGCTCTGAGTAACTAATGTCTGTATTGTGAAGTAATCAGTGTTTCAATGTTATCTCTTCCAATTTGTTCTAACCAATGTTTGATGCGTTTTTTGTAAGTCGCAAGTGTACAAGTTTCAAAATCCTTCAGTGACTCTGGTAAGTTCCTGTATAGTATGTGTAGAATATAGTGACAATTTGTGACAGAGAAACTTTTCACGAGTCTAGGAGTCTGAATGCCCACTGCAACGGCATGTCTAGTTGAGTAAGTGTGGTTCACATTGTCAAATAAACAGTCAGCGTGTTTGTACGTATAAATGAGTAAAGTCCTGATAAACAATTGTCTTATGTCTAATACGTTCCAGTCGTTGAAGAGCGCCTCCGAAGGGTATCGTCGGCACCTACCCATAGCAGCCTTTAAAATGGCTTTCTGCGTTACCGCCAGAGGTTGAAGGGTGGACTTGTATGCTCCTCCCCAGGCTATGATTGCACCTTCCATTAACGATTGGGCATATGCAAAATACGCCATCTTGATTTCATTAAAATTAAGGATTGTGCTGAGCTGGTGGAATGCAAATATGCATTTCCTTAATTTCTTATTTAAATGATTTATATGTTCAGCCCAACTAAGCTTACTGTCAATAACCACCCCAAGATATTTGAAAGATTCCACCCTTTCAACCGCCTGGCAGACACAGTTGTTGTTGTTGACGTCACCACAAGTGTGAATTGTGAGATTATTTCTGAACGTGTTCCCTCGGTCTCTTAATGAAATTGGCATGAATTTAGTTTTTGAAATGTTGAGTGTCAAAATATTTTGGTCAAACCACTTCTTTACTACCATCATGTCTCTAGTCGCAATTTGGAAAAGCTCGTCCCACGATCTACTATGAAAGAAAAGAGCAGTGTCATCCGCAAAAAGAAATATTTTACATGATACATGGACTTTGGTGATGTTATTTATGTATATCAAGAATAATAGAGGACCCAAATTGCTACCTTGAATAACCCCATAATCTACAGCTTCGTGACTACTAAAATTACCATTTATCGTTACGAATTGTTTCCTATTTTCGAAGTAAGATTTAAACCAATTCAGAGAAATACCACGAATGCCAATTAGCTCGAGTTTATTCAGTAATTTAGATCTATCCACGGTGTCAAATGCTTTGGCTAAATCTAAAAAAACCAAAAGAGCTTTCTCATTATTACTTACAGCTTTGTTAATGTGACTATTAAGATCAAATAAAGCATCATTAATATTTTTTGATTTTCTAAAACCGTACTGTTGGTCCGTTAAAATGTGGTTGTCGTCTAGATATTTAATTAATTGATCTTTAACTACTTTCTCGATGATCTTGGAGAACACGCTCAAGAGGGATATGGGCCTAAAATTGGACATGCTGGTGACGTCATTGGCCTTGTACAGCGGCAAGACCTTGGCTATTTTAAAAGAGTCAGGAAATTGACCCCTTCGGAGGCTCGTATTTATTATATGTAGCAAGGGTTTTCTGAACAAAGCAAAATTTTCTTTAAGTAGAGCAGCAGATACACAGTCATAACCTGGAGCTGAGTTTCCGCGTAATTTTGTCACATAGTGCAGTAATTCTGTCTCAGTGATGGTACGTAATGTAAATACGGAGTCCAGGGCATAGTCACTGTCATTGACAATCTGTGGTCCTGATGAGTCAATTGAGCGTGCCAAGTTGTACCCTACTTTAGTGAAAAAGTGATTGAACTCGTTAGCAACCGATTTCCCTACATTACTGTGGTTCCCGTAAGACCGATTTGCAACAAACTTTTCTAATGGGAAAGAATCTTTTTTTGAACCACGACCTGCAATTTCATTTATAGTCTGCCAGAATTTTTTGGGGTCGTTTTGGACTGAGTTTAGTTTTAACCTGTAATACTCCCTTTTTGTATTGGGGAATAACATGGGGAATGAGTGTGCAGGTTTGTTGCTACAGGTATATTAAAACTGGATGGTTTTAATTCAATAGTTAGTAGATCTGAACTAGAAGAAGCCAAGTTTGATCAAAGTATGTTGAGAAATAAGCGAGATATAGAATTTTACTTATTTCCCATAAGGTTAACATTAGGACAATGTACTGTGTATTGGGACAATACACTTTCAATATCTCGGTAACCAATGGACAAAGAGCTATGATTCAAGATACTAAATTGTTTGATTATTCAAGCTGAATTCAATGGTGAAATCCAAAATTGGATCACTTTAATTTTTTTCATTTGAAAAACACAAAAACCCCATTTTGGGGGGTTTATCCCCCTTTACACCCCCTTCTGGTGGTCCGATCAGGCTGGTTTACTAACTCGTCCAATTTATTTCCACATTACACGTCTGTACCAAATTTCATAAAGATCGGACCATTTTTACGGCCGCTATAAATTCAAACGATTGGTGTTTTTTGCTTCTGGTGGCCCCAAAACGAAAATTTATCATGGTCTCGGGCTTAGGTCTTACCATGAGACCTAAGGTAATAGCTTCTTCCCTATAGGGGAAATTCGTTAATAAGTTTGGTATTTTTCAAATTGACTCTACACAGTATTATAATTATTGCGGGTCATATCTCCCGTATGGAGGTCTGCTGCAACGGGGGTATTTATTTATAACTCTTGAACCATAACAGCATTAACGATGGGGATTAGAGCACTCACTACCAACACTAACGAGTGGTCCTAATTTTTTTTAGTGCTCATTTGGAGGGGGCAACTTTACGGACCTACCTATTTTTCACTAAACGAGTTATATATTTATAGGGTGTTTTTTTCAAAACTTGCCTCTTAATTTATTCAAAAACTAAAATAAATTGTAGTGTTTTTTATGGATACGTCCGTCTACCAACGCAGGGGGAAATTTCTCAAAAGATTTCATCCCCTCACCACCCCTTTTCACCCCAACCTTTATCTTAAAAATTTTAAATGGTAACATACCCTTTGGGACATATCGCAATGAAGAGGGGGGGGGGGGAATTCGGTGAAAGAAAAATTAAAATCGCGTCATGCGCTCTTGAGATAACATTAAAGCGTCAGACAAAGTGAGTTTTTACAGTTGTAATCTTAGATCTTTATTCATTAAAAAATTAAAATATATTCTGATATTCTGATTGGGGGAAACAGGGAAACAACTATCACTATTGGGGTGGATATTTTCATGATAAAACTTTACACCCTCTCCGACCCCCTTCTCACACCCGATTTTAACTTTAAAATTTCAAATGGGATTGTTATTCTTGTGACAAATCAAATTAAAAGAGATGAAAAAAGAAACATTTTTGTCGAAGAAAATTTAAAATCTCATCACATGTTCTCATCAAGCTTAATACATTTTATTTGAATTTACTGCCAGAATTAATGGATATCTTGAGAGCGTTTCGTGCGATTTTAAATTATCTTTGAGGAAATTGTTTCTTTTACTATCCTTTTTAATTTGATGTGCGACAAAGGAACTATCCCGTTTGATATTTTAAAGTTAAGGTCGGGGGTGAAAGGGGGTTGGAAGGTTAAAAGTTTTATCATAAAAAAACACTGTCCCACTACTGGCAGTTGTTTCCTTCAATCAGAACAGCAGAACCTCTTTTACTTTTTTTTAATACATGAAGATCTAACAGAGGTTACAATGGTAAAACACATATTCTTTGACGATTTAATTAATGAATTATCCCAAGAACGCATTAAGCGATTTTAATTTTGTTTCCATCAAAATTTTTCTTTTTTATGATGCTCTTTATTGTGATATGTCAAAGGGTATGTTGCCAAATTTGGAAATTTTAGATTAGGGGCTGGGGTAAGAAGGGGGAAGTTGGGGGATGAAATGTTCAGGGTAATTTACTTCCCTGCATTGGTAGACGTTTCCAGCAAACAGAACACTGAAATTTATTTTAGTTTTTAAATAAATGAAGAGGTAAGTTTTGAAAAAAAATCCTGAATAACTTCAAATAGGCCTACAGGGAGTTTTTTTTTAACGCAACCCAAAACTTTATTTTATCAGTGAAGGATTATTTCCCCCCAAGATCCCCGGATTTGGCCTTATTATTTTTTTTATACAAAAAAAGTAAGGCCTACGAAAACAATTGACAGAATATTCAGCACCTGAAAACAAATATAACAAATTTAATGCAAGATATTCAAAGAGATACCTTGCAACACTTGTTCAGGAATTTTATGGAGAGAGCACAACTTTATACAAATGCCAATGGCGGATTGTTTGAGCACATAATATATTTAAATGTGATCAAACTTAAACAATAGGTTGTATAAAATGTAAAGATCAATAAAACATTGTTCATTTCAAATTTATATGTGCATTATTCAATCTTAAAAATGGGTTGCGTTAAAAAAACACCCTTTATAACTATTACAGCGTTTTTATCTTCTTATCTTCGACGGATTACTTAACTCGACGGGTCGTGCGATTTGGGGGAATCGGAGTGATTCACTTTCCCCCAAGACGCGGTCGGCTGCCCTAAGCTAAGTTGTCAGGAAGTAGGCCGTTCTGTCGGCCGAGCGCCGTGGTGCATAACAATGGAGACTCGGAGATCGCATCTGTCATCGCGGGGGGGGGGGCGGGGGGGGGGCGGGGGGGGGGGCGGGGGGGGGGTCGGGGGGGGGGGGCTTTTAGGCGACGGTCATCCATCAGCCCTGCCCGGGGGTTGCGGCCGCGAGTTGTTTCTGCGATTCTTGAGCGGCTAGATCAGTGTTGCCAAAAACCGGGTATTTACCCGGTTTTCGGGTATTTTGGAGGCCGTGCAGGGATTTGTTGGGGAATAAGAAAAATCGAGTAAAACCGGGAGTTTTAGACATGAGCTGCGAGCTGCGGGGATTTACCCGACAACCCGACAACCTGGTTAAATTAGGGTAAAACCGGGTATTTTGGACAAGCTACAAAGATGTTTAAAAACTCTAAAAAAATTCTTAGTTAATTAAAACTTATTTTATTATTTATTTTACACACTAATTTCCAATAACGAGGTCAAACTTACGATACTTTTATACTTCAACACAGCAGACGCACAGGCATTTGCCTATGTCTGCTGATTCCATAAGACCATTCCTTTTTTTCTTTAGCAGCCAATAAAATTGTAATAACTTAATTAATTTATTTTTTGCGTTTGCTGTAGATTTATTCTTTTAGGATTATATTTGTAAAGCTGTATATTTCTTGGAATAAACGTTTCTTTCATTCATTCATTCAATATGTATTCGGTATGGTTTGATTGGTTTCAGTGTTGCCGAAAACAGGGTATTGGCCTGGTTTTCGGGTATTTTGAAGGCCGTTCGGGGATTTTGAGAATATTAAGAATAATCGGGTAACACCGGGGATTTTAGGCTTGAGCTGCCGAGATTTACATGGCATCCTAAATACATAAAAACGAATAAAGCCGGAGATTTTTGAATTATTATTTGCTTTGCAAATATCCAGTGTTCGTGTAAGATGACAAAAATATCTTGTTTTCATGGTTTTGAGAACTCATCTCGAAGTAAATAGACATATTTCGATATATAATCCCGAAAAAGTTTTTGCCGGACTACTGCGGCAGTGGGTTAACTTTCGATCCAACAAAAAGGAACAGAAGTGTCTGAGTCAGTATGATAAAAACGGAACATAATTACTAGCATTTGAAAGTTTGCTATAATTGACTGCGGTCAGATAGTAGAAAGTGAGGTTAGGTTTAGTTTGAATTTTAACATATGTGTTTTCGTGGAAGCGTCAGAATTTGTGTTTAGTGTTGTAATATTATATCGACAAAAACTCTGGTTTGATGAATATTTTAACCTCAATGTTCTCATCACGCCTCTATACGAAAATGGAGCGAATTAGCTGCTCACTAATCATAAAAATACTAGCTCCGGTTGACATGCTGAGACCTTTGAGTCTATTCCCCTCACTCCAATCAATCAATCCCATAGCTGTGCCATTTTGTTGGAAATATTACGCATTTTGGAAACGAAAACAATTCATTTTCGTTTTGAACAAAACAAATTTCACAAGAAATGTATTGAGGGAGTTTGTATACAGCTCTTTGCTCTTAGTAATATTAAACTCCATTTTTCCTTCTATGTGTAAGATGATAGTATCAAGACGTGTCCTCTATTGTTACTTAAAAGGTTTTCATCAGGTAAAAGTTCATTAATACCTTTTAGACTCTCCAAAAACATCTTAGAACTGTTTACTTCTACTGTAGAAAAAAAAAACATAATTTCAATCATAATGTAGTCCTTGCATAAACAATACGTTTCTCAATCCTTCAACCCTAACCTATAACAAACAGAACAAACATTTGCTACTGCTGCCAGTGCTGCCACTACATTCCTCTAAAAAGTAACCAATAAACAAACATCAAACGTCGGTTTCCAGCAAATCAGCTAATTGTTTACTTCCGTTTCCTGTATGATCGCAGGCTGGCAAAACTTTAGCAGTTATTTATATATATATAATATATATTATAGCATCATTTCAACGGAACACTTAAAATCCCAACCAATTCCTCCATATTTAAAAGCCAAAAATCAAATTAGCAGCATTATATGCTAGTGGAACATAATACTTCACACAAAATGTGATATATAAAAAAATATAAGGAGAACACTAATGATGAGAAAGATTTTAGGCCCAAAATTAATATAAATATGATACCAACATTAATTAAAAAAACACACACACAGAAGACGTATCTAACCTGCAGCAGGCATAATGAGGCGAATGCACCGGTCTGACACTTAAATGGAGCCAAGTGGTAAGCTTATTGGAGCGGGTTAGTTCGATGCACTTTATTCAGATGGCGTTGTAAAAACATGGCTTTCTTCTTCTTCACTGATTCAGCCAATCAGAACGACGATAACGACCTGCTAACTTCCGTTTCCCCTGATTTTCTGTCATGACGCGACGTGTACACAACCATAACGAGTTGGAAATAATTTGAGTGTGGAAAATTACCTAAAGTACGTTTGCAGAAAGTTGTTCTAGTGTAAGTTGTTTCGCGAAATACCGTTCTGCGTGATTCATATTGTGCTTTAAGCTATCGATGGAAAATAAATACGTAGATGTTTACATAAAAGCACTTAATAAAAATTAACTTAGTAAGTTAATTTTTATTAAGTGCTTTTATGTAAACATCTACGTATTTAATTTATATCAATCGCTTTAAGCACAATAAGAATCACTCAGTATAGTATTTCGCGAAACAACTTGCACTAGCGGCAAACGTACTTAATCCAAACAAATCGGTAAAGTCATTAAAATTGAAAGTCTAGCAAACAAAACAAGAAAACGTCAATATAAACCATTGAATATTAAAACAAAGCAGACGACGACGATCGATATATCGCATCGACGACGATCGATATATCGCATCGACAACGATCGATATATCGCATCGATCTTTTTAGTTCGTTGCACTTTATTCAGATAGCGCTGCTGTTCCCTTACCACCGAGTTAACATGGGAGTGCCATCTCTTTACGAAGTTCATTATTACTCTATGGCGAATGTTAATGTTGTATGGAAAGTTATTAGACTTCCCCACAAGACTCACCCAAACAATTTTCACTTAGGCTACATCGAAATTAACGTCACCATGGACAGGATGGCCTAGTTAAATCAAAGTTTCGAAAAGAAAAAAATTAAACAAAAGATGTTACAAAAAACATTTTTAGAAATAAGGTAGAAAATCGGATTGTTTCGGCGTCTGAGAAGGATGCAGAAGAAACCGGGAACAAAATGGATAGAAGAAAACATGCGGATAATTGATGAATGAAGTATGGGAAGAACCGATGACCGTGTTCCTTCTGGGCCTATTCTCGATAAGTAAGAAGTAGAAGCCAAAAACGTTTGACTGATTCACTGACTCACTGTCTGATCTTCGTTTTTAAAAAACTAAAAGTTTTTGGCTCATGAAACTTGGCAAAATAGTCTTCATAGGCTCAGATGCGTACTAAGGATTTAAAATATTTTCCGTAAAAATATTGAAAATGTCGGCCATCATTTAGTTTTGAAAGCTTATGAAAGCGTTTGGCCATCTAACTTGGCGCAAATATTCTTTTTATAGGCTCTATATGTGTATTAAGATAGAATTTAAAATATTTTCTCTCAAAAGGCTAAAATGTGTATGCATTATTGAATTCAAAATTGCGACCATCTTCAGTTTTCAAAAGCATACATGGAAGATCTAAATAATTACTTTCAGGGATAAAATTCATAAAATCTAATCATCTAATTTACAACAAGAATGAGATGTAGGTAGCCACTAAGCTATTCCGGCCATTCAGGGTGTTTCCAAATTGTCTGGACATATTTTGTGAACTTGTTCCTTGGGCTAAGACAAACATAAAATGCCATATAGGTATGGGTCTAAAATGCCTAGATTTCTGTCTGTCGGTCTGTTTGTGATTTAAAAAAATTATTTTATATCTTGGGCATTTTTCAAGATAGAAATTTCAAAATTGGTACAAATGTGTAGTTTAGAAGGTAAAAAGAGCTTACAAAATTTCGTTCAAATATCTCAAGCCGTTTCAATATGGCGGCCTTTTTAAATATTTAATGCCAAATTTCATGAAAATCGTAAATATTAAGAAAATTGTTTTTGTAATCAAAAAGATAGAGAATTTAAATCCAAATCGAATGCGACCTTGATTTGGATTTAAATTCTCTATCTTTTAAATCATAAAAACAATTGTCTTAATATTTACGATTTTCATGAAATTTGGCATTAAATATTTAAAAAGACCGCCATATTGAAACGGCTTGAGATATTTGAACGAAATTTTGTAAGCTCTTTTTACCTTCTAAACTGCACATTTGTACCAATTTTGAAATTTCTATCTTGAAAAATGCCTAATAAAATAATTTAAAAAAATCACAAACAGACCGACAGACAGAAATCTAGGCATTTTAGACCCATACCTATATGGCATTTTATGTTTGTCTTAGCCCAAGGAACAAGTCCACAAAATATGTCCAGACAATTTGGAAACACCCTGTATACTCTATTGCGGACACTAACTTGGCCGCGTTTTACGAACCGCCCGAGGTACTCAACTAGAATTTTGAAACTGCATGGATTTTTCATTTAGGTACAAACGCAATGACTAAAAACAAGGGTTTCAAGATTTAAAATGTCAGGATGGTTTGCAAGGGTTAGTGGAATTCAGTTCAAAAAACGACCATCTCTAGCAGTTGCACGCGTGATTCGATCTTCAGATGCGCTGAGGAAACGTTGTGGGGAGTTAGGTTTTTGGATAGTTCAGTTACTGTCTTTTTGATTTTATATTTTTCGGTCTATTAAAAAATCCCTACTAAAATCAGTTGTTAAGTCGAGATTCCCCCTTAGCGCTATTTATCGTTGCTTGTATTACCTTTACCCCTGGTTATGAGTCCATTTGACGACAGGATTAAGGCTAGGGCACGGTCTGATGAAAGGTTCTGAGTCCATACTCCTGAAGTGCCAGATATATTTTTTTCGTAAGACTATACTTCTTACGTCAAAACAGCTCAAAATAATATTCTAGCGAAATCAGGACATATGTTTCGGGGTTAATACCCAATCTTCAGCTTGACAAAAATATGAAGTCTTCCCATAATATTTTATGGTTGTCATTAATTAAAAATAAAATATTATGAGAAGACTTCATATTTTTGACAAGCTGAAGATTGGGTATTAACCCCGAAACATATGTCCTGATTTCGCAAGAATATTATTTTGAGCTGTTTTGACGTAAGTAGTATAGTCTTACATATAAATTGCAGCTCAGGGGCTATTATCCTGGATTCTAATATTTTTTTCTTCTCAAACTCAAACACTTATAGTGGGCGAAGCCGCGGGTATATACGTACATACTTTACATAAATACAATGCAAAAATCCTATAAACATAAAAGAAACCCTACTAAGCTACTAAGGTACTAACAACACACACACAAAATAACCCAAAAAACAACATTTTTCCGTTGTAGCTATGTTGGCTAGCGTACAAACATACATGTAGGCATCCTACAAACATAAAAGAAAATACAAATAACATAAACACAAATGCGACACTTAGTGATGTAGCGTTTGGTAGTGATGGTGTCATGGTTCTAAGTTCAAACCCGTACAAAGGGACTTTTAGTCATATCTTTCAAAACTAGTAGTGTTATAAAGTTAAAGAAGATTTATGTTTATTATAAGCAGGCATATTATTTTATATAGGTGACCCGCCCAGGGAAAAAGGACCTTATCTTCCTAGACAAAATTTTACAGGACAGCAAGTTTTAGAGGATAGGGTCAAAAAACACCCTTTTTTATTTTGATTGTTTCTTACTGTTTATTTGTTTCCAAATAATATTTGGTCCATCTTACACCTGATGAATTTAACTTTTAACATGGTTAAATTAATTTTTTTCGAACCCCTTGCCATGGGGAAAGGGAACCTTGACTTCGCCGATGTTATCTTAAAGCTTTGAAGTTAATAAAATCCTAGAGTTATGTGAGGAATAAATGCAGGACTTGCTAAACCCTGATCCAGGAATCAGATCATGAACAAGTACAGGATCTTCCAAAAGAAGTAGTTAATGGCGTAGCTCCTGGTCCAAGTGTAGTTTCGAAGCAAACAAAAATGAACTAGAAGGTCAACAATTAAAAAAGGAAAACTCAGACACCTAATTCTAATGTCATATTTTGTTGAGTTTTTTTATAATAAAATCTTATTTGAATATAAAATTAAAATTAACTTTAGTTTTTATCATGTAACAAGACATTCTGTCTTTAAAACGTTGTGTTTTTTTATTACTCCCATCTATTTCAGTAACATTTGACAAAAAATACAAAAAATTTACACATGCCATTAACCATGCCATTGTGAATATGAATGGTGAATTCATATTCAGCTTTAAATTTCTGACAAAATTATATATAAAACATAGCCACTAATGTAAGCAGTAATAAAAAAATTGAAGTTTGAATTTTGCAAAACTTTAGACCTCGATTTCCTAAAATTCTAATTTTAATATTTCAAATTCAAGAATTTATAACTCAGGCGTTTATTAAGATATCTTGAAAATCTTTCACCTCTTTGTTTGGTGTTTAATGTAGATTAAGGATATAATAATAACTCAATATCGGAAAAATGGAAGTTAAGGTCCCTTTTCCCTTGGTGGGTCACGTAGTAAGAAGATATTATATAGTACATATCACACATAGACATGTAACAAGCATGGCGATCAAGTCGGCATCTAGTGAGATTGAAGTGGGCAATGGGAGAAGAAGCTGGCTCGGAAATACCTTCAAGTGAGTATGGTCGACTTTCCAGAAATGGAAGTTATTACAAGATGTTTGAAGACTTAAATGTTCAGGCTAGTTTAAGTAGTTCTCTAACTAATGGAGCTACGGGACTGCCCCAAAGCGAGCAGATCCGTTCAAGGGTTGCTCTCAGTATACCACACATTAAACAATGTCGTACATCTTTATATATGTTGGAAAGTTTCAAACCTTTATATCGGAATTCTTAGAAAAGAATTTATATAATATACTATCTAAAATTTTTCATAATTTTTATCTAAACATGTCTTAGAGGAAATATCTTGAGTTATGTTTTCAACATCTGCCTAGAAGTGGCGAAAATTCTCATTAGTATTGAAAGTAGTGCGTGTCTTTTATTTCAAACTATCACCATCAAATCAAATCAAAATATCTTTATTTGTCAAAATAGTACATACTATTTAATATTTACCCTAAATAGCGTCAACAAAACGAACAGAAATATATTACAAAATACAGTTTTTTGCCTGATAATCATCTATTGACATCCCCATGACACTCGCAATATCTCAAGAATACGGAGTGTGACCCGGCATACCGAAATCATAAAAACAGCAATATTCATAGCTCGCTGTGCACCAAGGGACGGTCTGGGGGGTGAGTCATCGAAGGAGACGAAATGCGCGGGGGGAGGGGGAGGGGGGAGATGATGTACAAATTGTGATTTGTGTCTCTCGCCCCCTTTCCGAGCGATCGCGTGGAGCCCCAAACTCTACAATTACAAATCCAGACAACATCTCTGAATTGGCTTTTCAAACATTCGCCCGACTCCGCGCCCGCCACATAAAATTATACCGACTCGATAAACCCGGGATATCTGTGACTGTCTGCTCCTAGGCTCCTACGGTTGCCACGATTTTGTTTAGTGAAATCGGGACACTTCTTCTCCAGGACTTTAAACGTCCATTTAACACTTTTCTCTCCCCCCCTTGATAATTTCGGGAAATACAATGATACTTTTCAAACTTGGTAGTAAAATTGGAAATAAATTTTGGCTATAAAAAACTTGTTTTACATTTATGAATCCTTTGAGATAAAATACAGGGTGTTTTTTAACGCAACCCAACTTCATTTTATCAGTGAAGGATTATTTCCCCCCAAGATCCCCGGATTTAACCCCACTATTTTATTTTCTTGGGGGATACATAAAAAGTAAGGCCTATGAAAAAAATTCACAGGTTATTCAGCACCTCAAAACAAACATAACAAATTTAATGCAAGAAATTCAAAGAGCTACCTAGCAACAAGTGTCCGGGAATTTGATGGAGAGAGCATATACAAATGCCAGTGGCGGATTGTTTGAGCACATAATGTAAACTAAATTAGATCAAACATAAATAATATGTTGTATAAAATGTTAAGATCTATAAAACAATACTCATTTCATATTATTTATATGTGCATTATTCAACCTTAAAAATGGGTTGCGTTAAAAAACCCTGTATTTTAGATCAGGCTATTCAAAGTTAACAAAGATCAATTTTAGAGTACATTTAAATCAACACATCTAAAGTCGGTTTGAAAAGAAAATTACTGCTATTGATTAGGTTTCTTTTTATTTCGCGAGTTACATTTACAATTTACATTTAATTTGATTATTATTTAATGACCTAACTATTAATTAGCATAAAATTCTATTATATAATGATAACTTAACACTTCTTTGCATCATATAAAAAGTAAATAATATGATGATAAATATTTAAACAAATTTAAATAGATTAACACCCACTACAGCGCAGCACTGTCATCTTTTGGCAGATGCTGGAAGCTACCTACCTCTGTAAGTCTACCTGATGGCTAATCCAAAAAATATTTTGTAAATTGCAAAATTATTCCCGCTTTATATTTTATCGGGTTGCACAAATATGTTATTTATATAAATATTATTTTTATGAATAAAACAAAACGTTAACGGCCGACAAAAATTCGGAACAATTTCGCGCCCCAAGAGCCTTTTTGGGAAACCAGGACATTTACCCGAAAGTAGTGGCAGTCCCGAAAAATCGGGACGTATTTCAACCCTACTTTGCCCCCATCGGATCCAGAACTATAAGTGTTTGGATCTGAATTCTTCCTTTAATTTGATTCATAAAGTAGATTGATTGTAATAAGTTTTCATATTATGTAATAAGTAGACATAAAATAATCGATTTCAAAGAAAACTAATGTGCATGCAACATGCTGTCATGAGGGAGCAAATTTATATTTCGGGGCTTAAGGTGCCCATTTTAGACACAAGAAAACCAAAAATGTTGGGGCCTGCCCCCACGAATAGGGAATATGGCGTTCCAAAATCTATTTCCCAAATTGACTTGCCAATTACGTCAAAGAAAATAAATATCTCTACCAAAATGAAATAAAACTGAATGATTTTTGCGGCTGCTGGAGTACAAAATTCACTCAGTGCAACGTACTTCGTCGAGAAAATTTGGATTTTCATTTATAAATCTATTTTTTTGTCCTCGAACTTTTGGTGAGGGCCTTAACTTTGCGTATACATATTTATATTTTGCTCAATTTAAATAAATTAAAATTCGCATATTGGGGCTTATATGACACTTTTTGGACCCCAATGGCCCAAAGTTGGAGCATTTACCTCCCATGAGTGGGGATAGTAGTGCTCTGATTTTTTGGCTAGTATGCTAATGCAAAGCCTTTTTGCTAGAT
The DNA here is from genome assembly GCA_035578135.1 of Flexamia atlantica. Taxonomy (NCBI): domain Eukaryota; kingdom Metazoa; phylum Arthropoda; class Insecta; order Hemiptera; family Cicadellidae; genus Flexamia; species Flexamia atlantica. Next base: position 45,665,481 of record JAQJVK010000007.1, on the reverse strand, counting down.
TTACAGGGGTTTTTATAATCTTTGAGTTTATTAAACAACATAGGGCTATGGTTTAATAAACTCATTTGTGTTTAATAGTGCTTATATGGGCTCTCCACATATGAGAGGCTTCGCTTAAGAGTAAGGAAAATTTTACTGCTTGGCTTGGGAACCCAGGGCCGCAACGCACCCGTACAGCTGAAAAGCGCACGGGCGTCTGGCGGTATTACTTTTGTCGTCTACTATTGTGCCTTTGGGGTGTTACTACTGTTGTTGGAACTCACGTAAATTAAGTAATTTTTTTACATCACTACTTTGAATAGTTGGAATTGATATGGGAAGCTATAAGACCATGAGTAAAATACGAAAAATTGTAAATTTGTATTAAATCATTCACAAGTGTCTTTAAAGTTGAAATTTTGTTATTTATTGTTTCTTTTATTTAAAATTATTTACCAATTACCATTTCACAGTACTCAATAAATGCAACGCTACTACTCATGATCGGTTTCACAATGATTTAAAACAATATTTATTTTAAAGTTTAAAACCTTAAACAAATCATAATCTTTAATACTTTATTCCACACGAATTATACCTTGATTTCGTAAAAATACTACATTTGTTTACCGCTTATGTACCTTGGAACAAACTTTTAAAATATAAACATCATCCTCATCATCATACGCAAGCATGTTTTAAAATGAGGATACATTGAAATTGTATGAAGAACTGTAGAAGAGAAACGATATACCAATGATTAAATTTCACATTGAACATGCACAAAAACAAAAGTTCCTCGTGCAAGTACTTTGCCTTGGTGCAAAATTAATTGCACTTCGGCAAGGCAGTGCCAAATATGAACTGGACAAATAGGTAGTGTAAAACCGATAGCTGCAACATGTATCCAAGGGCCCTGGGACAGTTTATGAAGTGCCCATGCAGTTTCGCCGCGGGGGACCCGTGCTGTAATTCTAATTAAAATAATCGAGTTACATTATGTGCCCAGGCCCAGACGCACTGGGCACTTCATGAAGAGGCCAGGCAGCGTTTGACGCTTCATGAAGTGCCCAATTACAGCAAGGGGCTAAAACATAAACTGTTATATTACAGCATATGTTTAAGAATCATGTGATTTTAATTATTATTTTTATTGTTTGTTGACATTAAAAAAGTAAGCCAGTTTGATGTTTGTTTATATAAAATATGATTATTTTAAAAGGAACTCGTTCATCGAATACAATTATATTTTATCCAAACAATCATTAAACTAACTTACTGTTAGCGCATTTCCTTAAAATATAAGCTATTACCGTATCGTTTGATCTCCAGGGCCTATATTTTGGTTATGTTTATTATTCATTGCTGTTTAACTAATAAAAACGTATTTTCTGTTTTTGTAAATTCTTAATTTTTATCTCCAACCAACATTTTAAACTTCGAAAATTATTATAAATTTGAAACTTGTCAATATACTATATCCCAAAAAAATTGCAACTTAATTTTTAAGTTTTTATGACCTGCGGAGACCTTGTGCGGGCGCCGTTAAGGAACAAACTATACCGGCAGGCATCATAGCAGTCTAATGATTTATTCCTTATTTTCTCAACTGTCTCAGTTCATGTGATTGGTATGTGTTGTATGAGTGTTCCGGTAGCATTCTGTTGTTGATTGCGGGTTGCCTAGTCACATTATGCAGGTGCTAAGTTCAATTTGTTCGTGCATCATTCCAGGAAAAAATTTGAAAGATTACAATTTAATTTTTGGTATATTGTGCAGTATTCGCTGGTCTTCAAAATGTCAATTTTTAAAGCTTTGACACTTATAGTACGGAAGAAAAAAATTATTGTCCGACAGCAATGTTTTACGATTTATTTTAAAATTTCCTTGATGTTAGGTTTATGCCATTTAATCATAAATAACTTCAAAATATGGGCTCTGTATGTTAAACTGTGAAACCGTGAATGATGCAAGGAGAACGGGATTTTTTATCCAACTTTTGTACTTTTTACGTCTATAGCTCACAAAGTTTACATTCAAAAAACAATTTTTGATTCCTCAGCACTATCTTATCTAAATTAACATAATAAAAAATTTTTTTATAAAAATTATCAACTTCGCCAACTTAACGCTGCATAATTCGTCACAAAGTAAATGCTTTTTACGGAAAAAGTTAAGTGTTATCACGACTGCGTGTTTATCCGATCGCTGGTTTGCTCCCCCGCCCCCACCACTGCTCCCCCGCTCCCCCCGCTCCCACCCGCTCCCACCGCCATACATCACCGCTGCCGACGGGCTGCAGTGTTGCAGCCACTTCAAATTTAATTTACTTATTAACTAAACCGTTTGGGCGATTGTAATGGACGCTGCCGCCGTTCTAACTCAATCGGCTCTTTTCATTATCGTTAAGGTTATACCCCCTCCCCCTCCCCCTCCCTCCCTATCCACCGACCTCTCATGGTACCACTGGGAAATGTAAACCACCATTTGCCTTCCGGTATTGTAGTTTCTCATTTTTTTTCTTTTTTACAGGTACAATTTTCTGCAAATTTTGCTAAGAGGAGTCGGACTTCTCTATTCTTTCCATTCCTTGAACACTCTGCCAGTTTTGATAGCGATGTTAAGGCTATTTTAGACCAAGCCAATATCTGGTACCGTAGTAACATGTTGTACCTTAACCAAGAAAAGACACAACACATTCTTTTCTCCCTCAAACCGAATTTGAATGCTAGTCCAAATGTAATTGTAGTGTTAAGCTCTTGGGTATCTATTTAGAATCTAAGTTGTTATGGCACGATCATACTGAGCATGTTTGCATGAAACTTAGTAAAATTATTTATTTATTAAGGCATCTTAAATTGTACATATCTGATTGTGACTTGAGAATGGTTTATTTTGCTCTTTTCCACAGTGTTTTGTCATATGGCTTGTTTTTGTGGGGAAATGCTAATGGTGTTTGCAATGTATTGATTGCACAAAAGAAAGCTTTAAGGATTCTGACGGGCTCAGACCCGAAAGCCCACTGTAAACCCCTGTTTGTTAGTCAAGGAATATTAACTGTGACCAATCTTTATATTCTGTTTTGTCTCTTGCATGTTAAAGAAAATTTGAATATTTATACCTTGAATGAGCATGTGCATGACTACAACACTAGGAATAGGTCCAAAATCAATAGGCCCTACACAAGACTTAGTAAAGTGCAAATGTCATATGAAGCTGTTGGAATGAGGTTATTTAACCAGCTCCCAATTAATGCACAGTCTGTTTCACTTGCTTGTTTTAAGAAAACTATGATAGGCTGGTTGACTGTCAATCCCTTTTATAGGCTGCATGAATTTTACGAGGCAGATGTTAGTTTGTTATTCGCTGCCGTTTAAGTTAGGTGAATTAATTAGGCACCTGAAATCAGTACCCATTGTGATATTAGGCTAAGTCTGCATGAAATTAGGTTAGTAATTTTCAATCTGTGACTAATTTTAATCTGTTTATATATATATTTTATGAATGCCATTTTAGCAATTAATCATAGTAAATAAAATCCTGTCTGTGATATACCATATCGCTTTTTATGCATGGCTTGTTAGCATTTTGTTTGTAATTTAATTCTTAGCCTAAGGCCTGCTATGTACTTGATGTATTGTATTGACCTTTGTATTTGACGAGATCTATTGCACGTATGTTGTTTAACGATCAATAAATCTATCTATCTATCTATCTATCTATTAATTTTGAGTTTTTATGACCCTTTTCCACGGAAACCATTGGCTAGATTGTTCTGAATTTTTTAACTGTCTATGAACATGTTTTAATCAGTTTAATACAGGGCGTTTTTTAATGCAACCCATGTTTAAGATTGAATAATTCACATATATAGATGAAAAGAGTATTGTTTTGTTCATCTTTACATTTCATACATCCTACTATTTAAGTTTGATTATATTTAGCTTACATTATGTGTTCAAACAATCCGCCATTGACGTTTATAATAAATTGTGCTCCCTCCATCAAAGTCCTGAACGTTTTGCAAAGTACTTCTTTTAATTTCTTGTAAATTTGTTACGTTTATTTTGAGCTACTGAATATCCTATGAATTGTTTTCGTAGGCCTTACTTTTTACATATCCCTATCCCCCAAAAAATAATCTAGTGGGGTCAAATCCAGGGATCTTGAGCGGTATAATCTTTTACTAATAAAATAAAATTTGGGTTGCGGTTGAAAAAAACATCATATACATGGAATTCTTTGTAAATAAACACTAAAATGTTTTTGGAAATATTTTTAAAAATATTACCTTTTTCGGCGTTAAAGTATTATAAAATATATTTTTTATTCATAAATAAATTAAGTTATCCAAAGATTGTGTATGTATGTAGTCTACTTGCGGATACAGTTTCATGTCAATAGCTTTAACAGTTTCTGACATAAATAAACGCTACAAATGAAGTTTACGCACAAATATTAAATTTTCGGGAAATCACAATCAAATTGAAACCCCACCCAACGCTATCAAATCCATGTTTAACCTATATGGAAATCAAGTAAAACTAGTTAGTTCTACATGCACAATCACTGTAAATGAGGTGTTGTTTGAAAAATAAAAAACCATAAAAATTGTAATCCAATTTTTTTACATCTTTGATGTCCTACGCCCCATCAGGAAATTGTGTGAATGCACGGATTTACTGAAAGGCAGACTCGGCCCGGGATACAGGCACGAGCTCCCCCTTAAATAAAAATTTGCGCTAAAAAATCAATTTTAGTAAGGAACGTTTTTCCAGCGAATAAGTAAGTTTTCGAGCAGAAATTCTACTAATTAATCATTTACCTAAAGGGATCCGCCACTATCTATGGAGTGATTATTTTTAATTCAAACTTTATTAGTGTGTTCAGGACCGTATTGATGACATTGGGGGCCCCAGGGCAAAACACTTGAGTGGGCCCCCAAAATTAAAATCCGTGTATCGTACATAGTGTATGTAATAAACTTCTTTGGATCCTCACCCGAATACAAGCTGGCGTCAGGGTTTAAGAAAAACTTATAACAGTTTATATTTTGAAAGAACGAAAAAAATTAATAGATTTTATGATGTGGCTTGTTTAGAGTTTAAATACAAGGTACAGCAATTAAAATACATTTAAAAATATTATATTACTACTTCATAAACATTTTTATTTTAAAATAATCACATCATTTTCAATTTTTGGCATCTGTTTAGACCTTTATTGGGAGCCCCTTGACCCTGGAGACCCCGGGGCACCGCCCCTGTTGCCCCTGTGTTCGTTACGGCCCTATGTGTTTCATTTTTTGATCCACCATATAATTTTGAACATATATGTGCAATTTTATAATAATCTAACAATGTGTATTCAAAAAATATTAAGAAACGTTTTTTAATATGGACAATAAGATTTTCAAGACTTTTCAAGCCATTCTGTCAAATTTGTGTTTTAGCCTAGTTTTAACGTGCGGACTTTCGGATAGCTCTGTAAAGTACTGCACCTATTGTGATGTAATGTTTATCACATGATCTTGATAATATGTGACAGTTTTATGTTCACTGGCATTACAGTACATGCATTATTAATTTAAATTTCTAATACTTACTCGCCTTACCAGAACCAGACACGTCACATACAGCGAAAAACTTTGGATTATTGATTGCATTATTCTCTATAGCAGGTACAACAAATTGGATTATAAGAGTAAATAATGGAACAAAATTACAATGCTAATCGCCTGATGAGAGTGTTGTAGCAATCAGCAGATCGTCGGTGTAAGAAGGGTCGCAGCTACCCGGATGCAGGCGCTATCTGCAGAACGAAACAAACAAAACTAGTGATTGTTACTTACTAGGTAAATTAAATCGATGTTTATAGATCAGGTATTTATTATTGCAGTTGGGGGGGAAATATTTTCTGTATTGCGGAAGTAAAGTACATTGTCTCCCTCGTGAAAATTGTGGCCCTCGACGAAACTCGAGCGCCTACATTTTCACTCGTGAGACAATGTTGCACAGCTTCAATCCCTCAACACAGAAATAACTATTAAAAATTTTTACTTACAAGTTCAGCTATAACTAATATTCATTTCTTAAATATCTCATCACAGTTCACAGAAACAGCTGTTTTCTTTGCATTATTGCTTATGAGCAAGTAAATAATTTAATAATTTACGGTGCATTGAAATAACCAACGCTTGTAACTAAACAGCTGTGATTGCAACAATGCCACTGTAAATGTTTTTTTTAGTTTGGGTTTGAGGAATTGGCAAATGTAGAAGTTTATGAAAAAATGGGATATGATTTAGAAAATGTCTCGTTTCTGCGTAGTATGATGTAAAGAATCGTATGCAACTCTGTGGGTTTTACTGTTATGGTTGCAATAATTTTGTTTTGTGAAGTCGGGACGCTTTTTCACAAGGACTTAAAATACCCACTCTTCTCTCTCCCCCCCCCCCGGACAATGACGAAAAATACAATGACTTTTTTAATTAAATATAAAAAGAATATAATGATTCTTTTTTTTTTGAACTAATATAAAATTCTATCATATAATGAAAAATTGAAAACAAGGTTTAACAGTCGATAAAATGGTAAAAATATTTGAAACACTTTAAAAATAGTTAAAAACGTCAACAAGTTTATGAAACTGCCAATTTTAGAACCGTCTGCTACTGTCATATTTTGGCAGACGCTTGGAACCTTATAAATTCCAAACCATTTTCGCTTTAGAATTTAAAGGTTTTCGGGGGGGAACCTGAAAATATTTTCTGAGATAAATATTTTATCAAAAAATATAATATACTTTTTTTAAATATTCAAATAACGTTAATGGCTGACAGAAAATATTCGGGACAGCTGCGCTTCTCAAGGGTATTATTTTGTGACACTGGGACATAGTAGTGGCGATGTGGCGTTTCTGGCCCAATCAAACTTTGACAGGCAGTCAATTTTTTGACAGCTACTTCCGGTCACGTGACCGGAAGTGACGTCATCAGCTGTGACGTAGCTGTGACGTGTTGTAGGTGGGTATTTAAAGTTTAAATGCCCTGCTGTGCTGGGTATTTAAATTTTAAATGGCCGGAAGTGTGTCAAGGTCGATTGTGGATGTTTTTAAAAAAGATCTTGCATTTTCGGAAAATCCGAAAATGCAAGATATTTTCTTTTTTTATTTATTTGTTTTTTTTACAAAAGTATTATTTTACAAGTTAGTAAAGTTTGTTTTTTTTTACAAAAGTATTATTTTACAAGTTAGTAAAGTTTGCTCCCAAATTTGAAAAGTAAGTTGTTGTCGGTGCTGAAATTTCTTGTTTATTTTCATTCTTCTTGTTGTTGTAAGTTGGCAAAAACACATTTTTTTCGTTTTGATTGTTTGTTGCATAAAGTTCTAAAGATAAACCAAACCCAGTGGTTATAAGTTGTTTTAGTTCTTCACTAAAAATTTCCAAATCCTTGTAGGTTGTAAGATTGATAGTGTTGTAGTGAATCCCGCGAATGTTGAGAGACATGACTAGAGTTGTTTACTCGACGAGAGGTGTAGCAGGAATGACTATTGCAAAGCCGGTGCTGCAGGTACCTCCGATGGTAGTGGGGGTAGTGGTGGGGGTAATGGCAGGTGTTTGTTTAATCACTTTGAATTTAATCGTTGCCACAATAGACCGAGTCGATGTTGTAATTCTTCTAGTTTATCCAACCGGTTCTTTTGATATGTTTTGCAACTACATTTACAATAGCAGAAAGAATTACATTTTGTACAAGCTTGTCCGTCAACTTGATCTTCAGGTATTCTAAAACATTTTTCTTTGCAACAATAAGTTATAAGTGTTAGATTATTTCTTTTGGATGACATGTTGGTTGTAGCTTGTCTTAAACAGAACTGAGCCTCTCAACGTTAAAGTTTCGTATTTATGTAAAGTATTCGAATAAAACTATCGAATAAAATAATCGAATAATACTATCGAATAAAATAATCGAATAATACTATCGATTAAAAGTTCAAGGTCATCCGTTTGAGGTTTTAAAAAAATACAACATATCAGTATATAAAAACATATACTGATATGTTGTTGTTTTTTATCTTTTTATTTAAAACATTTTTTTTTACAATGTTATTTTTGTGCGATGTGCAGAGTTAGTTCCGTAGAGTTGTTTCCGCTCATTCCGTGTGACACCAAATATAATGATCCTGGTTGAATTTCCCGCAGATCTTCATTTTGCAGCAACTGGACGAATCGTTTTGGAAGATATACTTGAAACTTTGGTTCATCACCCGGTGTATATGGTGCATCGGATAAAGATGCGACGACTGCGTCTCCATGCGTTGTATCAATTTTCTTCATTTCATGAACAATATAATGTTTCTGTTCTTTTAATTCTGAACATTTCTTGATAATTAGAGTATTTGATTTTGAATGCAAGTTGAATTGTTCAACTAAACATTGGAGAAACTGTTGTGATGCCATCCTTCACAGGAGATGTTGTCCGTTCGGAGTATGGAGTTAGACTGATACTCGGGGTGTGTTGCCTCTTCGTTTATATAACCTTCGGAACCCCCACTACATTCTTCCGTTTGTTGTTGTAAGTAAGCAGCCAAGTGATACGCGTTTTGTAATGCGCATTGAGATTGGTTGTGTTTCGGATTTATTGTAGAAACACAAATATTTCTAGCATCAAAGTGAAATGTTTTGTCCACTTTTATGTTTAAAACTTCTTTGTTTGTGTACTGTCGTATCCAATTCTTTTTTTCCAATCCTCTGGTATATATGTGTGTAAATTGTTTGCAAAAATGAAACATAATTTTGTGTACATTGTTGTACGGTAGGAAACCTTCATACCAATGGATATGATGAAAATTATTTGTTAGCCATCTGTTTGTTATTTTAGCTTTTGACTTTAGTTCATGGACAGAACACGGTGCTTCAAATAAAAACGGGTATGCTACTTGTGTAAGCAAATCCAAAATTACCAATTCTTTTATGATAAATCTATCATCGTTTCCGCGAAATGCTTGAAATTCAATTACACAAGGTTTTGCTGCCATTTCTTCATCCTGTCTGCTCATCACGGTGTCTGCTGATCAACTGTTTTCCACACCACGGTAGGTTAGATATATATATAAACCAGGCCGTACAGTTGTAGGCGCGTTGGTGTATGTTTAACGTGGGCACCATCCCCAGTAGGCCTACCCCACGGTTTATTCTTTTGTTAAATTACATTGTAGTTTTAACCTAGCAAAGTTTTTTCTTCTGTATTATTGTTGTTGGTGGTTTCTTCTTCTGTACTGTTGTTGTTGTTGTTGGTTTCTTCTTCTGTATCCTCCGTTGCAACTTCGGTAAAAGGTTCAAAGTTTCTTAACTGCCTCCACATTTCCACTTCGTGAGGTATTCTATTAAAGATGGATGTATCTATTGGTCCGTATTGTAAAGTGCTTTCTGGTTGTTTTTCGCATGCATCTACCAGATATTCCTTAATAACAGAGCTTGAAAATACTAATTGTTTCATATACCTGGTAATAGGTGATGTTGCATAGTTTAAAATGTAAAATTCTTCACGTGTTAGAAGAATTTTATTTTCAAATTGTGTCGAGTCTCTAATTCTTACTTGTTGTTGACCACGATGTTTAATAATGTCAATTTCATTGTCACAATCCAAAAGTCGAATGTTAGTTTTTCTTCCAAAGAAACTGTTGGCTAAATAACATTCAATAAGATGTAGATGTTTTAAAAAGGAATCCCAAGCATTTTCTGAAAATAAAACCATCTTTGTTCCATGGCTTAGTATTACTGCGGGAGAATAGTCTAATGATTTTACCAATCCTATCGACACACTTTTACTCATGCAAGATGAAATAGGATAAAAGATGCGAAGGAAAACTTCAGTTAAAATGTTTGGTGGAATATTTTCTTCAAGTTTTCTTTTCTTTCTTACGTTTGTTTTATTATTTTCCAACTTTTTATTTTGTTTTCCAAACTTTAAAAAGTCATCAATTTCCTTTACAATATTTTCTTCAAAATGTTTATCATCATTTTCCAATAAAGGTGCTGTTTCGGAAACGTCTTGTACAACTGATAAAGAACTCATTTTGTTTATAATGCTGTAGACGATGTTACCCATACAACTGTAGACAGTAAACTAAACAATTTTCGTTCCCGCTCCTGCTTTTATAACCGAGTGGTGGGGGTATTTTTTTTTTCCTTTTCATTTTACAAAACTGCTTTTACAATTCCTGTTAAAGGTGTATATGTAACAATTTTGTCATGTAAAATTAAACAATAAGCAGATGTATCTTTGGGTACATTTTGTTCAAATTCCATTTCTATTTTTATATCTACACTGGAAGATTTTACAGATTCGTTTTGTTTTGAACAATCAACTACAACAATCGGATAGTTAGATTTAAATTGGTTTGGCGTTAATAAAGGTGTGTTTGTTTTTCCATAATATGAATTTTGGAATCTTGCGTACATATCGTACAAAACGCTAAACCTGTCTTTTGTAAAGTTTATGTTGAAGTTGTCGTATGGAAAAAATTGAGAGTTTAGAAACACCTTAAAATTTGTAAGTTTGCAATGATCAAATTCACCAGCATGTTTAGTTATTTCATTTCTTCTTTTTGTTTGTAATCCAAATATTACATATCTTGCCTTTTCCAAATGAGTAGAAGTTTTTACAGTCCATGTATGACGTTGTGTTTCCGGTAAAACCGGATATTCATGAAACTCCCAACTTCTGAATGGTATTACGATATCACGATCTGATTTTAAAGTTCTTAATAATGAAATTCTATTCTGATCGTTTAACCGTACATGCGGTACTCTCCAAACAATCTTGTCTAATTGCATTTTCCATTCTAAAGTAGCTTCCGTTGTTCCATCAGGCGCCATAATAATATCTTTGTCGTTTGATGATCTTAACAAAACTAATTCTTGTTTTACGTTTATTATTATTTTTCGGTAATCTTCGGCAAAGCCTAAAAGTAATCTTAAAGGAATGTAAAAGTCAAAATTGCCTGAAGTGTTTGGAGTGATTGTACTGGAATCGGGTGCTACCCATCCTGCGGCGGCCAGCATATTTTTTTCACTTGGTGTTAAAGATGCTAATCCTTTTAATGTACTTGTAATTCCCACCTTTTTTGTTGAATCTACTGTAACTCCGGAAATTTCATATCTTATTTCATCAAACAAATATGCCATGGGGTTATTTATGAACGGAACAGTACTTGCAGTGCTTCCATCTCTTTTTGTTACTCTTCCTTCGATATACAAATAACTTTCACATGGAAGTGTATAAATATCCTGTTGTTGTATGGGAATTCTAATTTCATCATTATTATTTAATTTTGATGAAGCGTAAGGGTTGTGCGTATGATATTCCTTTTCCCATAAGGTTTCGTCGAATGTCGGACCCTGCGCTATATCCAATATTTCCATTATTAATAAGTTTTAATCCAATTTCTTCTAGAAAACGAATGTTATCACTTGTTAATCCTTCTATAGCTGAAGTGCTACTGACTTGTTTACCAGTCAGCTCTTTCTTTTTAAATGATAACCCCATTGTTATACGGTTGATTTTATATGTATTCGTATAGTTATAGGTTCGTCTCTAAAATCAATATGATTTCCGTCTTGATCTAGTATGTTCACCACAATGTCTGAAATAAAACTGGTGTTTAACGGTAGGTACACCAAGTTTTGTGGCTTTTCCACAATTTTAAAACCCGGAGCGACCGTTGGATAGAATGTGTGCAATATATGAGTATTTTCACCATCTCTATAAGAACCATGTATAATATTACATGTAATATCTATACTGTTAACTTTCATTATTGTTACAGTTCTAGCACCTGAATGGTTAATATTAGGTTCTAAAATTTTTGTTGTTTTAGGAAATCCTAATAAACTACCAATTGAATGTTCTTTGCTAAAATCTATATAATATTTAGATTTAATTTCAGCTTTCATAGTATTGTTATTTCCTTTTATTGTTATATTATCTTTTCCCATATGATTTTGTATCGCTTCATTTATATCATCAATTTCATATGCTCCAGTGGGTAAACTAAATACTTGTATATCTGAATATTTGTTTGTATTTTTATCTTTTGTTTTGTAATAATGTATTTTGTCATTAACATTTTCAGTAACGTTGGGAATAGAATTATAAGTTGTTATATCTAATAATGCGGCTTCCCATAATTTATCTTTTTCCAAACGTAACGCAGGGAAAAGAACACTTCGCAAAGTAGATGAAGTTCCAGTTAATGATACTGTATAGGAAGACATCTTAAAGTTGACTAACGCTTTTTGTTAAAAAATCTAAACATAAATGTCCACAGATTACCGTATCATCAGGTTGCTCTCTTTTATAATTGTATAGTACATTTTTAGCTGTTTTAAAGTAATATTGTAGTTCTTTTGGTGGTGGGAGATTACCAAAACTATCAAAGTAGTAAATAGTTGATCCTAGTTTCTTATAACATACCCAATGAGTGCCTGATCCTTTACTATTATCTAAATTTACTATTCCGGTTTCATTTTTCCATATTTTAACAGGTAATGCATCTTTCATAAACACTCCTCTAAAAAATGGAATTTTTAAACAAGAAACATAAGTAATTAATTCTTTATCTGTTAATTCTTTATTTGGAATTAGTAATTGTTTTTTTCTGTTTAATACACACGATACGGTCTTAGGTATAATCCTCCTCCTTTTTTTATCATTGACCATATTGTTTGTTTCTTTTTATTTTTACCTGCGGTGGATCGTCGTTTTCTTCTTATATTTCCTCCACGTTTCTTTGCAGGTTTTCTTCTCCTTTTTCCACCTCCTTTCTTCTTTCCACCTCCAAACATCGTTTTACCCTTCATTGCTGCTGATACCGCTAAAGCTGCTGCTTTTTCACCGATACTAGCGTCACTGGATGTTACTCTTTGCCAAGCTTTTTCAGCAAGTGCTCTATCCGCTATTGATCTATTTTTAGTATCTGCAAACTTTGAATATGCTATATCGTGTTGTTTGCAGGCTTGATCAAGTTTATTTATTCCAAGATCTCCTCTAGCAAGTCTTTTTTTCAATTTTGTTCCTGGACCACAATATTGATAACCTCCTGGTAAATGTAGTTCTACAGGTAATAAATCGATAGCTTTGTTAACTATAGCTCCAACCGGCTTAGTAACAAGAGAAAGTGTTGTTGATGCTATTCCTCTTCCTCTCTTTATAACGTGTCGATTATGACTGATGCGTTGAACTTTCAACATGGTTTTTTATAGTGAAAGGAAATGCCAATACTTGTTTATTTTATAAATTCTTTATAATGAATGATGCACTTATTCTTTGACATTGTTTATTTATAATAAACATGTATTTTGTTTATGGGTAATAAACTTTTACCCAGTCTTTTGGTAGGATTGTATCCTTTTTATCAACATCAACTTGAGCAAATCTTAAATTTCCAGTTTTCATATTTAAAAAATATTTTTCTATAACATTTTTCTTAACCCAATGTAGTTTTTGATCAGCTTTTATGGGCTTTATCGTATTATAAACATCATATAACACTACACTTAAGAGTCTTATAATGTAATTTACATTAACAGCATCAACAATATCAATAGGGTCATCTAAGCTAGTCAATCGCAAGTTTTGACAATGAAAAAACTTTTTGTGTTTTTCTGTTCTTAAGCATCTTTCACGCCATTCTTTTACTCTAACTGCATCACTGTCATTTACTCCCATTCCAACATTAAATAGTGGTCTTTCTTTACAATCAAAGCCTTGTTGACCAAGTCTTGATGAAATTTCTTTTAATGCAGGAACTTGTCCAATTGTTGCTACATCAACATCATTCAACCCTTCTTTAACATTAGTAATTATTTTTGCATCCGCATCCCATTTGTTATTGTTTAATTTCATTATTTGACTTATTGTAGCTGCATCTGATTTTGCAGTTCCCTCCTTAACGTTAGTTAACACTTTATTTTTGCAATCAATTGACTTAATATCATGTGTAATACAATGATCTGTAACATATTGAAGGTTTACCGCATCTTTCATATCTTTAGGGTCTCCAATATCGTGTATTACAAAGTTGTAAAAGGAAAATTTATCTGTTTTTTCAGGTATGACTGAATGTAAATACTTTTTGGTAACTGAATCTTGATCATTAACAGGATCTGCTATATTGGCTATTCTAAGATCTTTTGCATCATATGCTTTATTATTACTTTTAGGATCATATCTTAAGGTTTGGTTTATGTACCACATTAAATATTCTTTATTTACCGAATCATTCTTATCTATTGGTTTTGGAAGATTTGCAATTCTATAAAAATTAGCGTTATACACTTCATTTTGAAGCTTTAAGCTAGGTAATGTTTCACTTTTTAAAGTTTTGAAATTTACTGCATCATTATCATCTTTTGGATCATTTACAAACTTTAAACGTTTGTTACTTATATCATAATCTCCATCGGATGTTAGTGGTAAACCACCTCTTTTTCCATAAGATCCTGATTTGCTTCCAGTTTCGGAATACCGTCCAAACTTATCCACACTCATGGTTATACTGAATATTTAATCAGTTATACTTGTATTATATATACTCATATTTTTTTATGCAATTACTCCTCGATTTCGCAGTTCGCCGACCAAAGCTACCCATTCATTTTCTAAACCACTATGTCCGGCTTGTTTAGCTTCATATATCAACTTCATTCTGTCAACCAATTTGTTTATATCGTTGTAGTATATTATATTAGTATCATACAAGTTTTTTAATAATCCTTTTCCTGATAAACTTGATTGATTTGTTTTTCTTCTTTTATGTAAAATATTTATTTCAGCAGAAGATAATGATTTTCTTTTTATGGGTTCCCTTCTTTTTGGTGGGAAAAGTTTAGCAATAATAGTTTTATATTTTTCTGATGCATTTCTATGAACATTGAAATTTTTAGAATAATTTTTCTTATGCGCATTTGTATCCTCCAATATTTGTTTAAAAATGTTTAAATCCTTTTTAGTATATTTATTAGGTTTCGGCTTAAAAATAAGTTCAAACAATCCTTTTGTACCCTTGTATTGTTTATTATTTATAATAATATTGTCATGTTCGTCTACATCAAGTTTGCTATCTCCAATCATTAGCCCATTTTCTTCTATTCTAGCACCAAAAGTATGATATTTTCGAGTTGGTTGTGCAGAATGTAACATTTTTAATACAAATTGTCTTGCAAGCGGCCCTTTATACGCAATATCCGAGCCCAATTTGCTCAAGTTGGATGGATTAATAGGCTCTTCTTCTTCTTGTTGTTCTTCGCTTGTAGAAAGACCTTCTTTTTCTGTTAAAACATCCGTTTCTTCACCTAGTTCGCTTTCTTCTTCAGTTGTTTCTCCTTGTTGTGTAAAACTTGTATCACTTTCATATTCTTCTTTTTGTTCAAATTTTGAAATGGGTAAAATAGCATCTCCGGAAAAATTAAATGTTGAATGTTTAACATTTTGTCCTAATTGTTTTAATGGCTCAGTAATAGGTTTAAATGTTGATTCCAGAAATTTCTCTCTTTCACTTATTCCTAATCTCAACGCTCTGTTTTTATGTCTAATAGAATCACTAAGTGATTTTATTTCTTTTAATAGCTTTTCCTGATTAACCATGTTTACACCATGAAGACTTGTACGATAATGTTGTTAATTAATGTATTAAAACAAATTTATCAAAACCTATGCGGTAACGACCATCTGTTATAGCTTTATCTTTCATAATTACCAAAAATCCATATTTTTCCGCCCAAGCTTTTCCACAAAGCTCTTTGAACTTATCAAATGACATATCAGCATTTACATGATCGTTGTATATATGTTTTAGGTTTGTATCGTCTTGTTTGAATAAAACTAAAATATTTGCATTGTCTCTAATTAGTTGTTTTGGAATTTTGCTATATGTTTGTCCGATATATATGCTATCAATATTATTATGTCTTCCCATGGCAAAATAGTTTCTAATAGTATCATGATTTTCACTAGATACATCATCAAATACAAATACAGAATACGGCTTAGCCTGGTCTGGTTGCATAACACTGTCACTAGCATTAAATTTGTAATAGTTAACATCGGGCACATCAGTCAGGATCTTTTCCAACAATTGATACTTTGGTTGATGTAAGGACTTTGAAAAAATATATAGGTTATTAAATCGCAATCCTTTTGTGTTTGTAATTAAGTTAAACACAACGTTAGTTTTGCCACAGTTTGAAGGACCGCTGACTATACATCGTACAGTGTTTGGAAATAAACTGCCGTGTTTACCATTGTTGATTTTAACGTTATCTACGGTTAAATCATCAATGTTATTAATATTAAATTTATCTTTATGGTGAACAATCTCCATCTTATTCAAAGGCAGAAGAGTAAATAAGTTTATTTAAAACTAAATCAAATCTTTTATAGGTATCCACGAATCTTCAGTTTTATCAAACCCCAACCAACGTACTTTAACTTGGTCTTTTTTCCTTTGCAACACCTTTTCAACAAGATAAACATCGCCTACTGTTGACTTTAACAATTCATGTCCGTAAAAACCGCCTTGTAACAAATTTCCTTTGTTATCTTTTAAAATATAAGTTTCCGGTACAGTAGGTTGTACTTTATACACTGTAAAAACTTCATTTGTCCAATTGGGCAGGTATTTTTTAGTAAACACTCCTTTGTATTTACTAATTCGAACTTTATCATTTACATTAAATTTTCTTGGTTTTCTTTGTTCCGCTTTTGGCTGTGTATTTTTTTTAATTCGTTGTAAAACTAGTTTAGCGTTTTTCTTATTCACTTTGTTAGGTGCCATACCGATAGTTCTATGAAACTTGTTGTTGTAATCGCTTATTAAGTTTGGTAAGATATCAACCCATACGTAAGAACCTCTTTTCGAAAACATTTTATACATTGCACCTTTTAAGGTTCTATTAAATCTTTCAATTATAGCTGCCTTTTTCTCAGAATTTGTGGAATAATGATTTATGTTATATTTTTTCATTAACAAGGCAAAATGTTTATTAAAAAATTCTTTCCCATCATCAGTTTGTAAATGTTTAATTTTATTTTTATCTCTTTTTATAGCTACTTCCATAGCTTTTGTTATGCTGTTACCAGTTTTGTCTTTTAATGGCAAAGCATCTGCAACTTTAGTAAAACAATTAATAATCGTAAGTATGTATTTAAATCCTTTATTTATTTTACTATGCGGTTGCATTTCAATTAAATCTGCTTGATATAAATCATTTATTCCTTTTACAACAGTATTTCGTCGTGGAAACTTTATTCTTGCAGGTTTATGAAGTTCATTAACAATCTTTTCCTTTAAGTCTGTCATGATGATTTTACTAACAAAGTCAAGTTAGTATTGAGTGTTTCTTTTTCTGCATCCGCTTTTATAGTTCAAGGTCATTTCAACATATTTTAAAAAAAGGGGAAATCACAGCGAGCATGCTGTGATTTCCCCTTTTTTTCTTTTTTTCTTTTTTATTTTTTTATTTTTTTATTTTTTTCTTTTTTTCTTTTTCTTTTTACTCATTGATAGGATTGAGAGAGTAGTGGCCGAATGGTAGAGTGTGAATTTTGTCTGGAAGAATGTGTCGTTTGTCATCATTGGAGCAGAGTGCTTTTTTCACTTCTGTTATGCTGTACAGCTGATGGTTGAAACTTCTGATGGTGTTGAATTTTGCAGTTATAGTCGTTTCTTCAAATAAGCATTGCTTGTAGTGTTCAAAATTTACATTCTTCTTAAGATACAAACTTTTTACTCCCTTAGCTTTTTTAATAATATTGTTTTCTTCTTTATGCAATTGTAGTGAATACAATTTTGACATTAGTGCAATAAGTTCTTTCAGTAAAATTCCATTTGCTTCGTCTTTAAATTTTCCAAGTTTCTTTTTGTTCCGATCATTGTCATAATTTAAATGATCTTTTGGATAGTCACTAAAATCAAATTCATTTTTGTGAACAAATGTTCGAAGATCCAAATACATATCTTCAGTAAGAATCCAGTAGATGAAAGCGTCCGTGTCCATGTAGGCGATTCCGATGTTATCTCTACCGTAGAAGGCGACCATTTTGTTGTAGTGGAAATCGTACATGTGGGTTTTGGAAATATCCAAGATTGACATTCCAACGTACAACGGACGATCCATTTTCACACTTGTCTTCTTCATAGATACTGCCACAAGGTTTTCATTGATGATAACGGATGTTTCAAAGTTTGGTTTTTGTACAAGTTTTTCTAGTTTTATAGGATCTGTAATTAATTTAACATTTTTGTGTTTTCTTTTGTTTTCCAATGTTTTTCCAAATATCGCGTTATTCATTAATTTAAAAAAGTCCTTTTGAAATGTTGATGTTGCAGCTGCTCTTCTTCTGGTGTTTGAATCAATGTACGGTTTTAACCAGCAAGATTGGGAAAATTTTAAAACTCTATGAATTTTGGTTATACGTAAACCCAATTGGAGTGCTTGTTGAACAACCCAAAAGTGAGCTACGTATCTTTGTTTATTTTCAAGAGTCATCATTAATTTTGGATGTTTGCCAATTGGTGAAACTTCTGTTTTTGCAAGGAGCGGAAGATCGTAATGAAAATCATGCAATTGTTCTGGATATTCAAAGTCACAGTCCAATATGTATCCGGTGTCTCCGTCTTTTGAAATTTGCGAAATATCACCAATAGAGTCTGGATTAACCCATTCAAAGTTTCCAAAAGGAAGTGGATTAGACATGGCCCATCCGTATAAATTGTTGGCATCGAAATATCCTAAGAACACTGATGGTTTTTCTTTATCGTAGTTTGGAAGATATTTGTTGTTAGCTTTAACATGTCTAGTAACACTTTGGGTCAATCCACCTCTAACGCCCGATTCGATCATCAACACCATGTCAATATCTGTTAATAATTGAAGGTTGCACTTTGTTTCTTTTAGCATAGCTTGCCAAGCTAGTCCTGGAGAAGTATAAGAATGAAGAGGGTCTAATCCGTAAGCTTCAAAGCAGGTGTTTCTAAATTCTTCCATCACATCGCAGAGAAGGGTCACATCAAGTTTTACATAAAAGTCAGAATAATCTCCCAGAGTGTTCATTTCCAATTCGTCCCAAACTCTGCATGCGTGTTGATAGTCTTCAGGTGAAATGTCCAAATCGGTAAGTTTACTTTTGAAAGCTTCTGGTGGAGGAAGTGACGTTTCTTGAAATTTATGTAGTCCATCGATGTAATCATACGGGAAAACTCCTTTCCGAAGAACCAAATCCATTTTTTCTGCAGGTACAATTTTGCTTGTTTCTATTAAATTTTGTCTTCTTAAATTTTCAGAAAGTTTCATAAGACTGGAAGGCATAAATCGAAAAGAATCAACAAATCTAAGTTTAATTTTGCCCACCTTTTTTGAAAAGCTTATAAATTTTTCCATAGTTTGTGCTATAACGTCTATTTCACCGTTGTCTCTTGCTAATTCGGGAATGATAAAATGTCCATCGTATCCGCTAAGATTGTGAAAAACCACGGGAATAAAAGATGGTAGTTTGTAGTTGATGTTACATCCGTTGCAAGCTGCACCTCTGTAGGCTCCTGTCAGATGGTCATGGTCGCGAACTTTAACTTTAGTTTCTGTAAATTGATTGTTACACAAATAGCATGTTGTTGTCGAATCATAAAGATAAATTTCTTCCGGTGTCATAGGTGACATAGGAACCACATTGCTATACATTGCTTCCACTTTCCCAGCGATGTCGTATAAATCATCAACAAAGTATCTAGCTGCTTCTTCTCCACGATAGATCTTTGGCGTAGATGTCAAACCATATTCTTGAAGATGTTCTTCAGGCAGAGTGGATTTTACTATTAAACAGTAGCTGTTTGGTTTGTGAAGTTGATACTTTGTTCTGCTTGTAATTTCCTCTCCTTCTTCTTGTTCAAGTGGAAGCAATGAAGATTCAAAATCTGCATACACTACAACGGGAATTCTGTATTGTTGGATAGCTTTATCAAATTTTACTTGTGATCTGCTAGGGTGTGGTAATTTAATTCTTACTTCATAGTTTCCATTGCATAATCTTTTATGTTCTGTTAACCATTCCGAACCTCCTCTTCTTAAAGGTTTGTTTACAAAACAGAAACATCTTTTACAAGTTGTTTTTGGTTGTTCACGTTTTGATAACTGTTTGCAAACTAGAGCTTCAAAATCTTTAATATATACATAATGTGAGATATCACCTTTAGTTATAAATAATAAATCAGTATGATCTCTGCGTTCGGTGGGTGTTATACGTAAGGGATAGACATTGTTGGATGAATCTAAGCCAAAGATGTTTACAGATGCAAAAGGATTTTTCTTTTCAAATTTTGATATGTCTTGAATTGAAACAGGATAAGTCATGCCTTGAAAGTTATACATATAGGAAACCTCATCGTATGCTCTACCCGGTCGTTCCACATGATCTTCTACATATTTTGCTAGCATTGCATACTTGAAACATTCAGCATTTTCATTTTGTACATTAACACAAGATTTGGTTACTCGAATCTTCCTTGGCAAAGCAATATAACTACTACCTCTCATTCCATATCCATGTTTATGAACTCTCACATCTAAGCTTGTTATACTTAACAAACTCCATCCAGAACCTCTTCCTTCATGTTCTTGTAATTTTGTTAAAAGTTCTTCAAAACAATCATCCACAATTGAGCTTATATCCGATGCAAACATGATGGTTTTGTTTTTAGTTAAAAATCCTCTTGGTGATGTTTCATTCTGAACATTTGTAAATACAGTATCTAATAATATTCCAAACTTTATAAAATTTAATCTTCTTAGTTCATTCTTCAATGTTTCTGTTACTAATGTTTTTGCTTTCAATATAAATTGTGCTAGTTGCAATTGAGCATTGTCAATCTTAAAATGAGTTACTACACTGCCTGGTAAAGCTCGGGCGTATAATTCCACATCCAAAGATGGTCCGGGTGCGTATTGAATAACACTTGGTCTTGAATTTAGTTGTTGTTGATGGGTAGCCAGCATTTGATCTAATTCTTCCAAATCTTCTTCTTCTTCTGCATTGTTTCTTGTTTCGTTGTTATGGTACACTTCTTTGTGTATTTGTAGTAAGTTTTCATTTTCAAAAGATTCTTCACAACTGATGCAGTAATACATGACGTAGGTGTGCTCTCCACAAAAGTTGCAGTAATAATAAAAACCACTCTTAAACTACCCCTATTTATAGCACTACCCCCACCACTTTTTCTGTATTAAACACAAAAAGTGTTAATAACAGTTAAATTTCTTATATTTCAAAACTCCTAAGTGTCAAGGTCAAATAATGCAAGTTTAAAAAACATCTAAGTGTCAAATAATGCAGGTATTAAAAAAAATCTAAGTGTCAAGGTCAAATAATGAAAGTTTTAGAAAAAATCTAAGTCCCAAGGTCAAATAATGGAAGTTTTAAAAAAATTCTAAGTCTCAAGGTCAAATAATGGAAGTTTTAAAAAAATCTAAGTGCCAACGTCAAAAAATTTAAGTTCAAAATAATACATATATTATGCGTCGTAAGTGTGATCATCATTGCTGTTGTTTAAATATGTTATTTCCAAATCGTTATCGCTTTCATTTTCCTCCATGTCCGATGCCGGAAACAAACGTCGCCGAACAAGAGCATGTATATATTGTACTGGATCATAGTTAATTGTTACAACATGTGTTAACGGTGTTTCTTCGCCTATTGCTACTGGTACTTCCAAAATATATTCTTCATCACTTGTAGCATCAGACGTAGCATCGGATGTAGCATCGGATGTAGCATCAGATGTATCTTCTACTGGAATCAAACTATTTTCAAAAATACTTTCGTCATCCGTTAAGTCTTCTGGTTCAACTATTTTATATATTTTTTCACAAATTGTACATCCAAAAGGAAAATTGTTGTCTGTTGGAGGCATTATAAAAGAAACTTGATATTGTAAAATAAATGTTGAAGCAAATGTTTGAAAATTTTTCTAAGTCCGAAAGTATTAATTATTAGGAAGTTTTACAAGTCCAATGTAAAGTAAAAATAAAGAAAGAAGTGTTGTTGCCTGTTTAAACAGTTGCAAAAGAATGATAGGTTTGAAAATTTTTCAAAGTCCTAAAATATTAAATATTGAGAAGATTTAACACTTAAAATATTTACAAATCCAATGTAAAGTAAAGAAAGAAATGTTGTTGCCTGTTGGAACAATGGCAAAAGAATGATGGAAACCAAACCCGCAGTAAGGGTCCTGTGGTTTGGGAGGGGGTAAGCGAGGAGGGGGGATGACCTCAAGCCGAGTTGGGGTCCGGGATCTGCGCGTGTGGTTCGGCATCAGTTGCTCGCTAGACAGTGAGGTGGTAACATGTTCAGAAGGCGCCCTGAACATTTTATCATTTTTGCTGTTTGGTGAAAATATCTTGGTGTTATTTGTATAATAACATCTTGACGTAGGACTGATTAATTTTAAGGCATGGTAGTTGTTTGTGCTTGTAGATACCCTAGGGTTTGTAGTTTGTTTTTAATTTGCTGGTTTGGTAGTTAGTATTATTTTAAAATCTTTCTTTTACTTACAATATATTTCTGCCTGGAATGTTTAAATTTAAAGTAAAATTTTTGTTTTTAGGAATGTTATATGATATGTTTTTAATACCTTTCTATTCCAATTTCCTTTTTCCAACAAGCTTGTTGAGGGCATTCCCTCTCTTGTCTTGTACTCCTTTTTAGTTAGGGACACCTTTCAATTCCAATTTCCTTTCCTTTTTTCCTTCCATCTTTTGCATGGTAAAACCAATAATGGTAAAACCGGCAACCGCTTTTGTAGTGATTACGCTCACCAAAGCGGGTCACTTACAACCTCTATACGTGCTGGATGGGTAGTTCGCCTACCTCCGGAGTTTCGCTAGACCTCAGTTGTTCTGCGTCGCTAATGGCGAGACACTGGCTCCTTTAGTGTTAGGAAATAAAAAACATATTTGTATAACATTTTTTCCTAAATTTAATTAAGCAACTTGCTATTTCAAAATAACATTTTTGTTTTAGCTTAGCGTTGTGCGCTTATGGTGAGGTGTGTGAGTTCGCTTACGTGATGATCACACTGTAATCATGATGTGCAGCGCTGGGCTGTCTAGCTATTTTTTTTAAACTAAATTTTATTTCTTTATTTTGTTATTTTTATTAATTCTTAAACTCTTGGCAGATTGTATTGTAAATTAGCTTTTCTTCTTTTAGGTTTCCGGGGGTGTACGGTTCTGTAAAACCGTACACCCCCATTTTCTTTTTAGTTATCGAATGACCTTGACCTACTTATTTTCAAGGTCAACAAAAAGACTTAGCGAAAATTTCTAAGTCTCAAGGTCATTTATATATAGGTAGATTTAGCTTTTCTTCTGTTAGGTTTCTGAGGTGTACGGTTCTGTAAAACCGCACACCTCCATTTTCTTTTTAATTATTGAATGACCTTGACCTATTTATTTTCAAGGTCAATAGCAGTTAGCGAAAATTTATAAGTGTAAAAAGTAGGTCAAGGTCACCAAAAAATACCCTATGAACGGGGGACTAGACCGCTAAGTAATTCTTTTAGAATTACAAAGTGGTCTATTCCCCCGCTCCTATTTTTTTTTATTTCATTTTTACACTAACCTCTCAGTTTTAACAAAAGGAGGTATTTGTTGTGCGCACTGCATAATGTTTGATTTACCCTTTTTTAATAATATACGAACATTGTTCTTTTTAGGACTAGATTGTAAAAAGTAAAAAGTCATTTTGTTATCCCGCTTTTATAAGAAATTAACCCTCCATTGTAAATTTTGAAAATAGGTCAAGGTCATTCAAAAATACCCTATGAGCGGGGGAATAGACCGCTAAGTAATTCTCTTGGAATTACAAAGTGGTCTATTCCCCCGCTCCATTTTTTTTGTCTTGTGTTTAATTTGACCATTTAACTTTATCAGATGGAGATTTTCTTACTAAATAATAATGAACATTACTGATATTTGGAATTTGAAGATTTACTGGTAATTTGAGCAAGTAGAGTTCATCACAACATCTAAGAACAACATCCCTGTTACTGATCTTTTTTACAAAAACATATTTGTGGTTTAATTTCAATCTGTTGATTTTAATTCTTTTATAGTTTTCAATTTTTTCTGGCAATTCACTTTTGGAAGGTTCAATTTTGACTTTTTTAGAAGGTTGAATTTTGACTTTTTCGGAAGGTTCACGTTTGTTATGCAAATTACACAATTTTTCACCTACACTACACAACTTCACACACCTTTCACCTTTGTTCGCTCCTTTTTTTAAAATATGAGCACATTGTTCTTTCTTAAAACAGGATTTTCTTAATTTTTGAAGTTTTTGAAGTTTTTCAGAAATTTTTTTAGGAGATTTTTTTGGTGAAGATTTTTTTGGAGAAGGAGATTTTTTCGGTGAAGATTTTTTTGGAGAAGGAGATTTTTGTTTCACAATAGAAACAACAGATGATGATGATGTTCTTGATGACGAGGAAGAAGACCTGGACGAAGACGAAGTGCCTGCCATAGCGCTGGATCCTAAGAAAGTAAAGATTACTCTGTTTACCCTGCCTTTATAACAGCTCCCCACCCATTTACCCCCTCTACTTTTCGACGTCAAAAAAATATTCATCCAAGCTTTCTAACACTGGCAAGGAAACAGTTTCAAAAGGTTGATACAAAATTTCATAAATGTCTTGGTTTAAATTTTGCGAAGTTTGAAGATATTCTTCTATTTCCTGTACAAATTTCTGTTCGAATTGTTGGAATTCTTCTATATCCTGTAAAAATGTCTGTTCGGATTGTTCAAATTCTTGTTGTTCTAAGTTAAATGTTGGTGATTTCAAGTCTTCTTCCAATTTTTTAATGTAATCTATTGCATTTTGAACTATAGATTGTCTGTTAATTTTTTTTTGTTTTTGACTTTCCGGTACAACTAATTTTAATTTTTCAAAAGCTTTTTTTAATCTGTGTTTTCTTCTTTGTTCCCTTCGGTTTCTACTTAATCTTTGATCAATCAGGTATTTTAGGAAAGATTCCATAACGTTTTGTTGATTCAAAATGTAGCAAACTATTAATTCTATAAAGCTTCTATCCGCTCAATATATAGTGGAAACCCGGGGGGGAGGGGGAACCACCTTCGCCATCAAGGTGATTGGTACGTATTTAAAGCTTTGAGGTTTGCATAGCCAGACCATAACTATGAGCTCCTTGTACGAGTTGTGTCTGCAGCGTATCTGCACCGATAACCCTATGCTCAGGCATATCAGAAGGGTGTCAGAGCCGCTGCCGCCAATTTTGCAAGGAGAGCTCATTTATGAGCATAAAAGACGATGCGTCTACAAAACCAAAATTTGGTTTGAAGGGCCAAATGTTGGCAGAATATGTGCCGTATGTCACATGGTACGTTTTTTCATTAACTGCATTGTTTATTTTGTTAACAATATATTATTTTTTTTAATTTCTTTAAATTAATAATTTTTTTTTCAGGCGCTTCCTCTTGCCGGCCCGGGGGACGAGCTTTATCGAACTATTGCTTATAGAAGCGGAATAATTGGGTATAAACTACAAATGCCGGCACCTCAAGAAAAATGTCATCTCTGCAATTTCTGCCCCCTGGCAAAATATGAAATTAATTGTATGTGTTTATAAACACATATAATTATGAGAAATTAAATAGGGACGGGGAACAGAGCAGTTTGTGGTCTAACCACTTACTGCTCTGTTCCCCGTTCATAGGGTATCTTCAGATGACCTTGACCCACTTTTAAAACTTTATGGTGGGGAAAATGTATATATAAACCGTGGATTATATGAAGAGGCATCACTTCCCTCACCGATAATCATGGAAAGTTTCCGTATGTTTTACAATGTTTTTTGCACTCCTCAACAACATATTCAATTTATGTTAAATTTAATCCATGTCCTCCAGAATATTAATTTTCTTACGATTAATGTTACTGGGGAAAGAATGGTAAATTTAACATATCAACGTTTATTAGTTACCATCAACCCTTTCGTAGATCCGAATTGGTTTTCAACACTTGAAACATACATTGATACTATGGCTTTTGAACAAGGATTCCATTATCTTTGGGTTGATGTAGATTACATCAACTTTCAAAATGAATCAGATGATGATGGATATGATTCTGCCACATAAAAGTAGACATTAACGGAACTTCTCCCCCTGCCTTTTAGGAAAAAAGAGAGGAACAGTGTTAATTAATAACACTGTTCCTCTCTTTTTTCCGCTTAAAGTTAAATGACCTTGACCTACTTATTTTGAAGGTCAATTTTAACTTAGTGAAAATGTTCTAAGTCCTAAGTAGGTCAAGGTCATTTAAATCTTAGCGGAAGAATGAAAAGAATAGCTACCAACATGCATTGTTGGTATCTATTCTTTTCTTTCCTCCTAGAAAACCCCTTTAGTCCGTGTCAACTTTGATGTGAATTTTTGTACAAAATTGTACATAATAAAGGACCCATGTTTCGAGTCCTTCGTAATCCATAGAATCCGAAGTGCAACAGATTTTTGTACCGTCTGCTTTAACAGCTTCAAGTACTCCACTAATACACTTCAGATTGCTATGATACGTTCTTATGTACCATAGTACTTTTTTGGCTTCGACAAAGTTGTGCACAGCACCAAAGATCATGAGGGATTCCATGGCAAATGTAACCACAAGACTACAGCACACCTTATATATACTGTGAGCCCAAGGCTATAGCCTCGATTTTTGAGTTTTTGCGTCATAACTTTTATACCGTTGGTTTTATCAAAAAATGTTACTGGACCTTTTTTGTTTGTCTTTTAATTCTGCTTAATTTGACTACCCGCACGATAGATTTGGAGCATTTTTGTTATATCCACTGCCTATAGCCTCGATTTTTGAGTTTTTGCGTCATAACTTTTATACCGTTGGTTTAATCAAAAAATGTTACTGGACCTTTTTTGTTTGTCTTTTAATTCCGCTTAATTTGACTACCCGCACGATGGATTTGGAGCATTTTTGTTATATCCACTGCCATCGTGTACGGCGACGCAGTTCTAAAGTTGAACGGCGACGAAATCAAGTAACCGGTTTTGCAGGGGGGATGCGGGGGGTTCCGGGGGGGGAGGGGGGAGGGGGGAGGAGGGGGGGAGGGGGGGAGGGGGGGAGGGGGGGAAGGGGGGAGGGGGGGGAGGGGGGGGTGGTTTCGCGGGGGGGGGGTATAACAAAAAATGCTCCAAATCTATCGTGCGGGTAGTCAAATTAAGCGGAATTAAAAGACAAACAAAAAAGGTCCAGTAACATTTTTTTATTAAACCAACGGTATAAAAGTTATGACGCAAAAACTCAAAAATATTAATAACCGACGCGAAAACTAAACTCACCATCAACAGAAATTAAAACATTTACAAAAACCCAAATGTTAAAAATAATTATTTAATAAAAGATACAACACAAAACTAAAATCTTAGGTTATTTAAAACTTTAACAAAATATTTAAGTCTCAAAAGTAGAGTTTTAAAATCAATCAATATATAAGTCAAACAAGTAAGTCTTTTGAAATTAAAATATCTAAGTCTAAAAAATAGGTCATTTAAAATAATTCTAAGTCCGAAAGGAGAACAATCAAAACTAGGTCAAGGTCATTTAAAAATTATAAAAAAAAGGGGGGTGGGGAAGCGTGGGGTCCCTACCTTATTCTACTACTTTATTTCTATACTACTTTATTATAACTTATGCTACCCCTTAAATGCTATCATGCATGCGGTTACGGTGTGATCATCACGTAAGCGAACTCACACACCTCACCGCCCTATCATATCTTAACCCCTACCTAACGTTCCCCCTATTCTATCTTACACTATGTAATATTACAGTTACGGTGTGATCATCACGTAAGCGAACTCACACACCTCCCTATAATATTACACCTAACTTAATATTACAGTTACGGTGTGATCATCACGTAAGCGAACTCACACACCTCACCGTAATATTAACCCTGACAATTAAACCACGCAGGAAATGGAAAGGTAGGTGGATTGCCATTGCGACCGACTATTATAGGAGGGCGCCTCTCCCACAATAGCCGAACGCAGTGTGTGCTTGACATAAGCCATCCCACACACCATGGCGAACATTACGTTACAGCATAACCCTCCACGTAAGCGGACCAGTTACACCTTCACCGTAATGCCAAAGAGAAACGTTGCGCGCTTGCTTATATCAGCGAGCTTGAGACTCGACCTCGCTAGCGAGCCTTGACTAGTAGGTCAACGTGTCGCTCTGCCAAGGCCGGTAGCCTTGGCCGGGTCGCTAGCCACCGCTCTCACAACTTCGTCTGGCCTACTTGGACCTGGTCACTACCTTGACTACAAGGTTGTTGTGTGCCTACTTGGACCTGGTCACTACCTTGACTACAAGGTTGTTGTGTCTGCTGCCTATAAGAACCCCATTCGCCCGCCTTGTGTTATTCTGCCACTCGCCACCATCGCTGTTACTATCCATTCCCACGTTTTTCTATTTCATTATATCCATTTTATTATTTCCTTTATCTAATTATGGACTCCTCATCTGCCTCTTCATCCTGCCCTATTCTTCTGGGTCTGCTCAAGAAACCTCTGATGAAGCAACATTCCATCCCGGTATCGATCAGCCTTTCTGCAATCAACGATTTTATTCCGCAAAAATCTTCTACTCCCGTCCTCTCCTCCTTCATTAACGAAATAATAGCCGATGCTGTTAATGAAGATCAACCCCAATTATTTCAGAATCCCACACCAGTTACAGAAACATTAACGCCGCAAATTGAAGAGATTCCGATCGCTCCAATTTGTGACGACATTTTAACTGAAGACTGGATGGAGTTGTGCGGACTGCACCCTTCTTCTACCCCCCAACAAATTCAACCCGCACCAATCAAAGAAACCCCCACCCCCCAAACAATTCATCCCGCACCAGTAAAGAACATCAGGCTAAACGAATTAAAGAAAAACAAAAAATATAACCTGTACAGAATTGAAGAAAACAAAATTTATATCTACAACGAGGAGAGGACGAAAATTTATATCCTCACAACTCCAAAAACCAAACCACCACTTGTCCCAACAGATCCAAAATTTTTACTAGTAACAGCGGAGGGTGGAAAATTGAGAATAAATATATTAAATTAAACCTTATATTCCTTCCCCTCCTCAATCAAAGTCCACCCTGGTGGCAAAATCGGCCCTTCTAAGGGCCACCCTAAGACTTTCAAATTTAGGCTTAAGTTAGGGCCTCAACCCTTGGTGACTACAAGCGGTTCATATACCTCTAAGTCCCAAAGGTTGAGTCAATAGCGGGGGGCTTTCGCTAAAGCCTCAACCCTTGGTGACTAACAAGTGGTCTGTGTACCACTAAGTCACAAAGGGTTGGACGCTAAAGCCTCAACCCTTGGTGACTAACAAGCGGTTCACATACCTCTAAGTCCCAAAGGTTGAGTCAATAGCGGGGAGCTTTCGCTAAAGCCTTAACCTTTGGTGACTAACAAGAGGTCCGTGTACCTCTAAGTCCCATAGGGGCTTTCGCAAACCACCCCTTGTTAGTCACCAAGGGTTGATACTTAAACTTAACCCTAAATTTGAAAGTCTTAGGTCGGCCCTTAGAAGGGCCTTTTTTTGCCACCAGGGTGGACTTTGGAGGTGGGAAAAGGTTTTACTCGGTAATATTTATGTTTAACTTGGCACCTTTTTTATTTATTATCAAGTGTCGAGGGTTAAGGGGAATAGGAATTTTTTTGGGAATGTCTATGACATAAATTTTGGTTTTTTCAGAATTAAAAATGAAAATAGAAGAAGATAAATGTCTTAAGATTTCATATTTTCGGTTAAGTTTCAGTTTTTTTAGATGAAATTTTTGCTGGGGTACGTTTGAAGATACAGGTGATAGAGGTGGTTTGGTGCGAATTTTGGGTGGTTCGGTGCGAATTTTGGTGCCGGTAAGAATGTTTTTCCAAACTTGCTGAAAAGGTTTTCGAGCAATAGTGGTTGTAACATCATACCAATCACGATTGTTGTTCGATTGAATAATTCGTACCCCAAGCAGTTGAAGATAGGAAAACCAGTTATACCAAATCTCGGTATACTCGGAGCGGTTCATTGTGAAATTGAAGTAGGTGTTGTTAGGACGGTGGCAAAGGAAAGAATAACTTGGCGAGTGTAGAGTGTAGAGTGTGTTAAACAATCAAGGACAGGTGTGCCGGGTGATGCAGCAAGGACGACGACCTGTATTCGCCGGCCGGCCGCAAGCGAAAGTGCGGCGCAAGGTCAACCAGTTGTATTGCTAACTGGTCGGCAACAAGCGAAAGCATGCGAGGTCAAACCCGGCCCACTCGGTCTCGTTTATCTTTTAAAACTCGCATGATAGGGTTTGCAAACATATTAATTCAAATATGTTGTAAAAGTTTTCTTACGATATTTTGTTACAAATATTTTTAAGGCAAATGTTAAGAAACCATGTTTCTATTTTTAATCGCAACTACAGTTTCGATTTCTTTAACTAAATATTATAACTAAGTATTAAGGTAATATAATAAAGTAGCATCTTTAAAAATATTGTAACTTGTACAAAGTTAAATAAGTATTTTAAGCCAAATGTTAAAAACAATTGTTTAGTACTGAGATGTTCACCCTACAACACCTACGTTAGAACTAACACTACAAATCCAAAAATTGCGAGGAGTCTCTCATGGTGGTGGGGGGAGGGCAGATGTTCCGAGCTGCACATGTCAAGGGAGGTTGCAGCGCCGCTACTGACACATCAGTTTGCTAGTAGAACTGGCAGAGTAAACATCTAAATAAACATGAGTTCTGTTTTATATGTTTCTTTTATTAAAGATGGACTTTGCATTGAAACGCAAAGTTTTCCTATTGATGCAGATCCTATACAACAAATTTTAGTACATCCTCCAGAAAGTTATGATTCCATCTACATTTCAGTGCAAGAAACAAACGACCCCCCACCACCAACAACTCCTGATGCACAGTAGGACACGGCTACCACACGTCATTAAAGCTTCAGCTCTTTACCCGAGCACACATGGACTCTGAGCTTCAAGATAATACTGTTTCTTCTACATCTACACCAACTTCCGAACAATTACCTACTACAAATGAAACTACTACAAGTCTACAAGTAAATGAAATTTCATCAACTGTTAGTTCTGATGCGCAAGCAATAATGTTATCATTAATTGGTTTCGACTAAAAATTCAACAATGGAAGAAGAAAGAAATTCGCTACTTTACAACTTGGTTTTTGTGAACCCGTCGAAATTTATTATTTGCCTACTTTCATTTTTATGTGGTTACAATTTTGGTTACCTTGTTCAGGAAATGCTAACAGATAAAAAGGAAGAACATTCGCTATATTTTAAAGTTTATGTTTATGTAATTGCATCTTTATTTGGATACTTTGTAGCAGGATATTTTCTTGTTAATTTGTCAATTCCATTTTTTACATGGTATTTTAACAGACGTGAAAATCAACAAAACAACAGTTTGTAAAAAGAAACAAAAAAAATTATCTTGCATTTTCGGATTTTCCGAAAATGCAAGATCTTTTTTAAAAACATCCACAATCGACCTTGACACACTTCCGGCCATTTAAAATTTAAATACCCAGCACTCAGGGCATTTAAACTTTAAATACCCACCTACAACACGTCACAGCTACGTCACAGCTGATGACGTCACTTCCGGTCACGTGACCGGAAGTAGCTGTCAAAAAATTGACTGCCTGTCAAAGTTTGATTGGGCCAGAAACGCCACATCGCCACTACTGGACATTTAAGCGAAAACTGGTGACAGTCCCGGAAAATCGGGACGTATGGCAAACCCATACCGTACTCGCATGCATGAAAATCACACTACTGTACCATGCTCGTCCTGCAAAACAGTACATAATATACCAGGTCCAGTAACGTGATTTTCTATCAATTCTTTGTTGATGGTTTCGTTTAGACGTGTCGTAGTCAGCGAACACATAGTACAAATTGCTAGCATTACAACAAATGAAGTCTGGACCGCCATATTGTCTAGGTATAGGGTATAGAAACATAAAATGGCGTTTCAAACTGCGTGTACTCTCTCGGTGCTCACGTTTCAAATAACTCGTAGTTTATACCATTTGATGTTGAGGCAAAATGTTGAAATTTTGCATGTGAAGAGTCCTTTAGTTTTGAACGGTAACAGTATCAATTATATTTTAAATATTTGTTTTCTATTTTAGAAAATTAAAAAAGTCAAACGGTTTTATTTAACTTTAAAATTTAACATAAAAAAGTGGTTGGCTTCTGCTTTTTTATTTTTTGGTTAGGTAAAACAAAAATGGTGTAAATTGTTGCTGAAGAGTTAAATTTTTATAATCATATTTTTTAAAGATTGCTGCCGTAGTTTGATTGATAACTTAATTTTTATGAGAGAATTTATCCTTGCGGCGCCTGCATGAAACAAAGTCAATCCTAAACTGCTATACTTATAAAAAATATAGTCGACCACAAAAATACAAATGTGATATCAAATTAAAGGTCTGCATCTCACAATTACTTCTATATCAATTATAAATGGTTTAGGAGCAGTTTACACATCATAGGAACGTTACAGGTGCATTCCGTATTGGCAGCTTCTCTAAAAAAAAGACAGGACAAGCTTCTAGGCTACTAGTGATTACGATATGTATAGACTCCTGTATAAACCATTTTATATTTGGTAATATAGTAATTCCTGAGATTCAGACTTTTAATTTTATGCCCTATTCGTAATTTTTAACGTAGTTTGATTTTCCATGCATAGGAACTATAGAAGCAAATTTATGGCTTCATTTACGCCTCGTGTGCTCCGTCTATTTACTCTATGTGGTCGCTGGTCAGAGTAGTTGTGCATGGTCCGCTATAACCGGGGGCGTTTTAAGCGAATTTCCCATTCAGGGAAGAAGCTATTATCGTAGGTCTCATGGTAAGACTTAAGCCCAAGACCATTATAACTTTTTGTTTTGAGGTCCTCAGATGCCAAAAACACCATTCGTTCATTTTGGAAAAAATATATATACATGTATGTATGTATCTATATATATATATATATATATATATGTGTGTGTGTGTGTGTGTGTGTGTGTGTGTGTGTGTGTGTGTGTGTCTTTAAGCACGATAATTCGCGTAAAAATGGCCCAATATGAATGAAATTTGGCACAGACATGTAAAGTAGTAATTATTCGGACGAGTTAGAAAACCAGCCTGATCGGACTATTGGAATTGGGGGGGGGGGTTAAGAGGGGCTAACACTTCCAATTTTTTTTATATTTTTTACATAACAAATAAAATAATGTAATTTTGTTTACACCATTGAATTCAGCTTAAAAAAATCTAGTATATTTTGAAGTGTTGCTCTATGACCATTGGTTACTGAGATATCGCTAGTGGTAAACACAGTACGTTGTCCCAATGTTATCCTTATGGGAAATATGTTAAATTCTATATCTCGCTTATTTCTCAACATATCTCAATAAAACTTGGTATATGGCGTCTTCTAGTTCATACCTACTACTTATTGAATTAAAACCACCCAGTTTAAACGTACCTGTTGTAGCAAACCTATTCTCATTCCTCATGTTATTCTTATGGAGCTTACAAAACATGTCAAATCTCGCTATGTTGGGTTGAAATATGTTAATATGTTGTTTTGCATTTGAAATTCGCTGAGTATGCAGGTCTGCTGCAACGGGGGGTATTTGTGCTACGTGGTCGCTGGTCAGAGTAGTTAGGTCCGCTGTGAGTCCAGGGTGACCAGACGAAAACTTTTTCAGGGAGGACAGTTGGGTTAAAGAAGGAGGACATTTACAGAAAGAGGAGGACAGCGTTAAAAATCATTCTAATAATTTGTGTTACAGACCCAATTATATTTCATTACAAATGATTGTCTTATATTATGTTAGAGACACGCAAATACTTAATTGTGTGAAGAATTCATAAAAAACATTCACTCTGCTTGTTTTGTTTTAAGGAAAATAAAGTAGGAGAGTAAAGGAAATACCCTTTTTAGGCTTTAAATTTACCAATTATTGACACATAGGGTCGGATTTTCGCGTCCACAACCTCACAAGTCGGCAAAATCAAAAAAGTGTTTTCCTTTTTCATGGGATCATAACTGTGCAATGTGTTATGACACATAGCACATAATAATCTGCAAACGGTAGGAGTAGGCCTAACTTGAATCAATCGGTTTTAAACACGGGCGGTCGTAAATGACGATCGTGCAGATTTACCGATTGCGGGTAGACGACAGTAGGGCCTAGTAGTTTTACCAAATACGAATAAAAATGTTAAGAAGGCGCGAATTTGCCGTATTCATGGCTGCGGGAACTCAACGAAAGTATTTAGCGAAAGCCGGACATTTTTTGAAAGCCGGGAGGTCAGGAGGACAATCGTTAAAATGGAGGACATGTCCTCCTGGTCACCCTGGCTGTGACCGGGGTTTTGTAAGTTTTCGGCGTCGGGGCGCCCCGGCGCCGGGCGTCGCTCCCGTCCTTGTTTACCGACTTGACGTCGTCATCGATTGTTCCCGCGGCTCCCGTATTTTATCTCTTTATCGAACCTCCAGGCTCCAGGGTCGGACTGGGTCCTCCAAAAGGCGTTTTTAAGTCCTCTGAGGGCGCAAACCCACTATGATCATTGGGGTGGAGGTTAGTAAACACAAAAAAATTAGGCTTGAAAATATTGAATAAAATTATTCAATATATTTTATTATTTTATTCAATATTCAATATATTTTATAAGCAAGTTTTTTTACGTAGAGACGTAAAAACTATTGTCACGCGCTGCTTAATAGTCGCGTTGTTTATTACGATGTACTGTTGATTTAAATTTCTATATTTCTATAATAATACTAAAATCGGAGTCCTTTTCTTTACATTTGTAATTTTCGATAAAACTTTATCAGAAAACAAGGTTGATCAAATTTCCCTCCAATTTCACCGAGACCTTTCATCCAGAAGGGTTGATGGCCAGACTTATGTTCAGGTATTCTCAAAAGTTTTTAGGTAAATGTGATCATACATAGTATGCTTCTAAACGCAACAAAGTTAAACATTACTCTTTAGCATAATATACTCTCGTCAGTTACTTGCCATCGGTAAGTAAGCGCGATAATTTATTTATTATTTAATATTCAAATATAAAAATAATGTTACGGCCGTTCTCGTCTTTCGCTTAACTCCCACATATCTATCGTTCGTAAAAAGAATGTCTTTCACGTCTGTTCGCGTCATTAGTATAGATTTCCCCGCAATTTCCCCAAAGGATAGACGCGATTTTTAGAACGGCGTCCATGCCATTCTCAGCGAGGTACTCCGGTCGTATACCCGCACAATCGGGAACGCGCTCGGTTCTTTTTTACGTCCGTTAACAATCAAACTTAAATTTAATTTGTTTACGCGTGTCTATTTCTTTTTTATTTTGAGTCGAAAGGTGTAAACTTGATATAAAGAGGATGGTAATAACTTTTACAAATTGTAGAGTCAAAGGAGATATATCCCCAATCTCCCCCGGCCACGATTCGCCCTCCCCGTATCTACGCCACCGAGGTAGACCTTGTATACCTCGGGTTGTCCAGATTAATGTGGCGGAGTCTCGATCCATAAAACGTTAAATTTGGGTAATCTGATGTAACAAAATAACAGTGCGTTTTACTGTATAAAAATAGTGATTGCAGAACTATCGTTTTCTATATTGCCGTCGTACAGTTCAAACGATTTGAAAAGCCTCCAGGACTCCAGGGTCCCAGAAAACGCCGCCAAAATGTAAATATTGCACATTGAACCATTTAAAAATGCCCCCTGAGTGCCGTCAAAAGCCACCAAAACACACTAAGTATTTTGGATCAATTAAAAAGCTCCACGGGAGCCCTTACAAACGCAGCACCTCG
This sequence comes from Flexamia atlantica, assembly GCA_035578135.1. Classification (NCBI taxonomy): domain Eukaryota; kingdom Metazoa; phylum Arthropoda; class Insecta; order Hemiptera; family Cicadellidae; genus Flexamia; species Flexamia atlantica. The sequence continues at coordinate 45,629,507 of JAQJVK010000007.1, read as the reverse complement.
CCGCGACGGCTTCTTCGGCGGGGGCGCCCCGTCTCTTGGCTAAGGACGTTCCGATACTTTCGATACTAGTACCACAGAGGAAGGAGCGGATCCGTTCCTTCCTCTGTGCTAGTATGTATCGATACTTTCCTTTCGATATTCACGGTATCGGTATCGTATCGAATCATTTGATAGTTCTTTCGACCCTAATAGTAGATTCGAAAGAAAGTTTGGAGTATCGGATCAAAAGTATCGAATCGTATATAAAAATATTAAATGCGCCAGGGGAGGAAAAATTAACAAGATAATCAGCAAAATATTATAGAAATGTTGTAATTTTCCACGTTGTGTTTTTGCCCCATACTTTAGCGTTTATATACTTATTTTTTTATTATTTATACTTTATTAAATCTTTTAACACATTTAAAAAATTGTATAGTTTAGCATCACATTACACTATTTAATAAGTAATTAGTATATAAATTTTATAACCCTACCTAGTTCTTTATAAACTAATAGACACACAATCTTCGATAATCCGGAAAAATTCATGAGATCGTAATTGGATATTATGTAATGCATAAAGAAACAATTTGTATAAAGATTGTCACATAAAATGAGCAAATTAGGTTTAAAAGCACAATTTTTCTTATAACATGTTTTGAGTATCAGATAACAGTAAAAACGACCTAATTTAATACGAACTTAATGTTTTTTTTGTTTTTTTTTCCTGGTATTTCCTGATCCGATACCGATACTCACAGTATCGATACTTTGAATCCGATAATATCAGGGTATCGATATTTTTCTTTCAATACAGATTCGATACCAAATATCGGATCGAAGTCGGTATCGGAACGTCCCTACTCTTGGCGACTGCGCACGACCCGAAGCAGCGCGACTGGCAAATACAACCAAAGACAATGAATATCGGTGGACCCAGAGTCGGATACTTTAGTTTTGTTAGAAATTGCTGGTTAGATGAATTTACGCATGATTTTAGGGCACATTCAATCCCGGGATTCTCAGGCTCGATCCCAGGATTTTCGGGATTGTCAAATTTATGTTTAAAATCGATGTTGATTAGGTTCACATCAGTTTTAACTACGTTTATAACTAAGAGAACCTTGTCAAATTACCTTTTCAATCAAGTAAATAATGGTTTGATGCGATTTTGCAGTCTATGTAATTGATGGTTTTCAGCCTTGAAAAAATTGTACGAAATAATTTTTATTTTGTTTTTGATACAATATATTGAAATTGGCAATGAGTTTCATTATTATGCTCTTATAATTATTCAAATTATTAATTTCGTAGTTTCTTTTGTTTAATTTTACTTTACATTTTTCCGAGCGAAGTTTTAATTTGTTTTAATATTGTTTGGTGAAGTGAATTAATCTACAGTAGAGCGCCGATTATCCGAACGTCGGTCATCCGAACCGTCGATCAACCGAACGCCGTAATAATTCATATTTTGAACATGATTCTCAAGCAATCCCAATTCGCGCGCCAACCGAAATTCCCGTCGCGCCAGGTTATCCATGTATTCTGATAGATTTCATAATAAAATTATGTGAATAATTTTTTTTGATAATTTTTAGCCTTTTTACTACTAAGAATTACGTTACATATATAATTATAAAATATTGTCTTTTCATGTTCGATTATCCGAATATTCAGTTATCCGAACACCCCTTGCCCCCAATTAGTTCGGATAATCGGCGCTCTACTGTATTGATATTGTGTATACGACTTTCTATAACTTATGTTTAAATCAATATTTTATAATTCTTTTTCATATTTTATTGTTATTATTTAACTTAATGTGTTCAGTTTTGACCTGACGTCATTATTATTCAGGGTTCCTTTCCATGATGGGGCCGACCATATTTTAATTTCTCATCGTAATTTTTTGTAGTTGTATTTATTGTCTTTTTTTTGTAACTTTGTAATTTTTTATTTCGGAAATTTTGAACGTTTACAACTTTAAACTTTCTAAAAGTATAACCGATTCATGTATTGCCCTATATAGTTACGATACTATGTTATACATGCAAAATTATTACATCATTTTTTACATCGGGGAATACAGGGTGTTTTTTTAACGCAACCCATTATTAAGCTTGAATAATGCACATATAAAGATTAAATAAATGAGTATATTGTTTTGTTAATCTTCACATGTTATACAACCTATTATTTAAGATTGATCACATTTAGCTTACATTATGTGTTCAAACAATCCGCTATTGACATTTACACAAAGTTAAGCTCTCTCCATCAAATTCCTGAACACGTTTTGCAAAGTAACCTCTTTGAATTCTTGTGTTAAATTTGTTATGTTTGTTTTGAGGTGCTGAATATCCTGTGAATTGTTTTGGTAGACCTAACTTTTTATGTAAACCCAAACAAAATAATATAGTGGGGTCAAATCCGGAGATCTTAGGGGAATAATCATACACTGATAAAATAAAGTTTTGAGTTGCGTTTGAAAAAAATACCCTGTACTGTGTAAGTTTTCAATTCCGTAATCCCGGGATTGAAAATATCTATCGTCCGGGATTGGATTATTGGATTCCCTATAGCTTTAGGACAACGCGCCCGCCTCAGGTTCATCACTCAGCGCTCAGGCCACTACCGTCCACCGACTGCGCGGCATCGCATTTCGTCGCTATAACGAAGATGTTTTCACTTTGAGGAAACGAAGCCTTTCGGTCATGTCTTTGGTGGTATGCTTTTCCGCATCATCGCACCAGCTTTCCTGATGTTATCACAAAGGTCCAACAGTTCATCAAATGAGGTTTTACTCATTGTAAAGTAGTTAAAAATTTTACTTTTATCGGCACACAACTCATCAAGCGGAGTGTAATAAAGTCTTTTATTCGCTTTTGTGGTTGACATCGGGTGAACGTGAATATTTCGCCTCCTTATTCGCCTTCTTTTCCTAATTGGGAGAGCGAGAAGAAGGTAACCCTATTCTATTCTATTCTCTTGACAACATCTTTCTCCATTGACGCGGCAGAGTGTCCGGGACACAGTGGCCGCTGCGGTTGCCCGAGCAGACACATTAAGTTGCCGGTAACAGTGTTCGCCGGCCACAGTTATGGGCAACTGTGTCCTAGTCTAAAAGGGGTCTTATCGGAGGTGTGACGTCGGTTAATTTTTCCGAATTTTACTCGCTAGAGGGCGCACCTGAACCGGGCAGTGGGCAGGCGCCCAGTCCGAGCTTGCAGATTTGCGTAACCTTCCGATTCAAGAATGAATCGTCTCGTGAAAACCATGATAAACCGTCATAATTAAGTGACCAGATGTCCCGTTTTTTTAGCAACGCGTCCCGTTGTCCCGTCGAACTCTCTTGGGATGCCCATTTGTCCCGTTTGGGCGCTATTTCGTGATAAAATACACTATAAATAGTATATTTCATTACTTATAGGGCCTAAAGTGACGCTTTTCGTACAAGGTTAAGTTTTTCGACCGAGGCTGTAAGCCGAGGTTGAAAAATGACCGAGTAACGAAAAGCAGCCCCGGGTGATGAACTCGGTATATTTTTCATTAGGCCTATATTGCTCAATACAACACGCAAACTACTTAAGAAAACCAAAATGTTACAGCTTGTTTACCTTTAAAGATACCTCACAGAGATGCTAATGTTGTTCATGCTATTTGAAGCAAACAGCTGATTGTTTCATTTGTGTTAGGTTAGACTGACAACAATGAGCAACTATCGACGAATCGAACGAATGTAACAATCGATTGGTGAAATGAGCGAATTTCACAAATAAATTGATTAAACCGACAGCAGTGCAATTATAAATACTTCGATAATAACGATGAAACTCTCGATTATTTGTAATCGAACGAATATTGTTCGATTATTTACCTCGAATTAAAAGTATCCTCAACAATGATCTTTTTGCTGGTCCTTGGTCAAAAATAACCATCAAATAAATAATATGTTATTATCCCAGGACTAAAAAGAACAACTTTTGAATCCCAACGCATGTATCAAAAGCAGTTGTTTTTGAAGCAATATGACGAAAATTACTTTTTAATCCAGTCAAATCTTTAATGGATGTTTTAAGTTCTTTGGTGAACTGACTTTTTAAATTAATTATTTTAATTTATTGATTAAAATGATTCTTTGTAACTTCATTTTATACATATATTAACATACTTAAACACATTTTGTAATTATCATACTGGTTATGATTTTTATAATAACCTTTAAATCCTAATCATAACCTATTGTGTAGGACAGTATAGTTATCTGATAATGAAAACAGTCAAATAAATAATTAAAGGGTTAAAAGCAACGAAAGATTGCATGTAAGTAAATATACACTTTGAAAGTGTCTGAAACCCATAATCAAAATGCTCCTAATTTTTCCTAATTTCCGGGAGACTGGGAGAGAACCCCTAGACTCCCCTGAAACTGCGGGCTGAGGGCTGAGTAGGGCATTCAATATCCCCCCTTTGACAAAGGTCTATTACCACAGAGAAAAATAAAATTTGAGAATTTGATTCCTTCTCTGTGGGTCTACCATGGGTCTACCCCTACCCACGCCACTGCTGTTGAATGTAGGCTTTCGCCAACACTGCTGTTCAATATACCGCGTATTAAAATTAATCAAATCCTCTATTTAGAGGCATTAGGCCTACTGTACGTAACAAAAATACTATGGACTATAATTAATAAATCAGCGTATAGGTCTTGAGCAGTTTTGGGTGTGGATTCCTATAGAGACAAAGAGTTATTAAATCATAATTATAAATATACTTATTTGTACACATTGAAACTAGTAAAGTAGGTCTCCGGTAGGGTATATTTTCCTGTATAACTCAAAAATTTAATGTAGTATTCACTGAATCGCAAGTTACGGTTAGAGATTAAAAGTAAAAAATCGATGGGAAGCTAGACAATTGGGCTGTGTTTTTAAGTTAAATTATTGACTATTTATTGGCGATAGCTAGATTTTTTCAATCAATTTGAATTTAATATTTGATTACCTACAGGACATCAGTTTGTAGTCTGAATAAATAAACAAAATCGTACTACTTCATTTAAAACGAATTATATATGTTTCAATAAAGACGAATTGCTTACGAATTCGCCTGGCTCATTTGCTAAAAGGCATGAAAAAAGTAGCTCAGCTATTAAGACTTATCGATCGGCAAGACCCTTCATAAGCCTCCCCTAGACTATCCGTTATCGTTCATGATCATTTGGAAAATTGTATTCTGCCGTTATCGGATGAAAGATACGCAGTGTTATCGGAGATGAAATAGTTACGTCGGGTCCGTAGGCGACTTGTCCTTATAAGGTCTACTCGACGGGCGAGTGCAGGGACAGGTTTTCTGGCGTGGGTTCCATATTCCCCCGTAGTGAAGCTTTGGGTACGGTGTACTTCTATTCCGGGTCCTGTCCCGTACTCAGTCGGCCGCAGCGTACCACGAACACAAGGTTCTTGACTGAACTCGTCCACTGTTTTTTATTTGGCACGGTATCAGACAGCATCTTTCGTTCTGATATTTTTGATGACGTCAGACATCATAGTGGGGAGGGGGCAAGTGAGTGAAGTCATGGTGGGAGGTTGAAGGATCTTGGGTGTGTGTGAGTTAGTGATGTTCAAGTGTGAATTTTGTTAGTTTGACAGTAACTCGTCTGTTTTCACAACACATTGGGGTGAGTAACTGTCATTAAACTTAAATACAACCATAAATTCGTGGAATTTGAGTGAAATATTACGATAGAAAGGTTTGTATTCCTTTTTAAAGCACATCTGGGTTCAAAGTTTATGTTCTCATTTCTTGACTGACACAGCCATATTTGTATGAAATCATCGATTTCTGGAAAATATAGCCTTGGTTTTTTAAGGAACAACTCACCAACTGTTATTTAAGTAAAGCAATAACCATTTTTTAAAAGATTTTTTCCAAATTACTAGCGTAGGTCTACATTTAAACGTATCAGTGAAAACTGGAGATTAATCCCTAATCCCAGGTAGGCCTGTGCCCTGTGTACGGTATTGCTTTTGTATCTCTAATTGATACGCTAAGTAAAAGATCTAATCTCAAATACTGATAGATGGATTGTCCCTTAAAATATTTCTTATAATCATGCCTTGAGGGAAAACAATCCTAACCTCCAGTGAAGGACTATTGATTGGACCTGCCCCCTGAATTTTGTCAGCAAGCTTACACATAACCTCTGTTGTCTTTATTGATTTTTCTCATGGAAATCCTCTTTATTAGGCCTAGGCCCTATTGAATAAAGATGTTCAGGAAAATAACACTGTTGTCTCAACATCGATTGCATTTGAAATATTTCAACAATTAATAAACTTAATAGGCCTAAGCTTAGGGATATAACTTTATGTAATTTATCTTTAGATAAATGGATGATATTTCATTTGATAATAACCTTAGAATAATTGTTTCAATCCATTTAAATATTATTTTTAAAGGCTGAAATGGACACAAACTAGGGCCTTGAACTAATTTCAAAATTTGAAAGGCCACAGAATATTTTTTCCAGTATTTATTTACATATTAGGATCCATAGGCCTTCTGCACTCTAACACATTCGCTGCTATTATACCTATAATATATGTTGGTAGCCTAGGCCTGTATGGTGATATAGCCTATAGAGGGTTAATTTATTTTAGGCCTACTTTATACATTAAAAAATAAAACCTAAAAAATAATAGGCCTATTATAAAAAGTTTGTGAAAAGTACGTCCTCATAAGCGGCAAATACGTATTGAGTGTTCCCGAGAAGCTGAGTTGTCCATGGCAACGTTGAAACAACAATGTACGGAACCGTTCCGGAACGTCACTAGCTATTGGCGCCGTCCCACCTTGACGTTCCAGAACGTCCACAGCATCGAACATGTTAAAATTAGCTAATTAAATTGGTGTGCAATGGTTTAGGTTAATGACACTTTATAAACCTATGAGATATGCAAGTGCAACTTGTATTTTTAATACTTTTATCAACGTAAAACCCCATTATTCCAAAACGTTTGAAATTTTAGTACAGGTACTTCGACATTCCCCGAAGTCCACTTAGTGTTGAACTATAGAGAGTACTGTTTTTAGAAAAGAAATTTTTAGCCTAGTTATCAAAACCCTCTTTCCTCAATGTTGTTGTCCCAAGAAAGCAGGAGTCTCCATAAAACAGTACACAGTACTTTGGTATTATATGGACGCCACTATGTTTAGAGAGAAGTTTATCTGGATACTAAAAATAACTACTTAATTGGAAAGAACATACTTTAATTGACTTACTGTCCAAATTTGACATAATTATTTGGTCTTTGTGTTCTGCCTCCCAAAAGGCAGTGATGTCGGCGGAGATTGAGTTGAAAGCGTCCCCGCCGCTAGCGGCCTCACCCAGTCGTCACCCTTATACTGCGCGCTGCGGCGGTTATGTTAGGTTAGGTTATCATAAATATATTGGTAGGACTTACCTCGTTTTGTTACGAACGATATTGGATGAGTCATACTTTCGCCTGCCAAATCCTGTAGGCAAGTGATGCACATACTCAGGTCAACAACCTGACCTTGACATACTTGGAGGGGTTTTGGCGGGCGGAGGTATAACTCATCTGGTATCGTTCGATTCGTAAGGAAACAAGGAAAGTTCTATTACCATATTTATGGTAACCTAACCTAACATAACCGCCGCAGCAAGCTGTATAAGGGTGGCCTCCGTATAATACCAAAGTACCCAGTACACTCTCGGGGGTGTCGAAGTATCATAATGACAACTTATCCTATAGGCTAGGCGTATAGAGTAAGTATATGGGATTTTACATTAAGCATTATAAATACATGTTGTATATATACATCTCTTAAATTAAATTACTTAGTATGAACCTAAACCAATACACCTCAGATTATCCAGAATGTGGCGGAACACCAATCCGGATAATCTGAGGTTATCGTAATATCACGTTAATTGCAATCGTGATTCTAGCCCCTGCCTTATCGATGCTGCAAACAGCGTATTAAGACTTTACAAAATTTTGGTTTTATACCCACTCATTTTGAAACTTGTCAGTTTATTTAAAGCTTTCACATCTATAACCACAATAACTTAAAGGATATTATTAGGTTGCGAATTCCTATAGGTCACTCAATTTTGCTGATATTATTGCTAGCGCTCATAGCAGCAAATCACTCGCCATACAAAAATGCTGTGATTATCATACAGGAAGACCTAACACAGCGACCTTAATTTTTCATTTGTGACACCATTTTTCATTTAATGCTTACAGTGATGTATTTCGGTTAGCCTACATCTTACTTTTAGAGGGGACTTTTCAAAAGTTAAACTCGCTAAAATCACTTTAACAACATTTTACCATCATTTTAACATGTTTATTTTTTGGATAGAATTATTCGGATGATTCGAGATCCAGATTATGTGGGGTCCGGATAATCCGAGGTGTACTGTACAATTACAGTAAGTTAATTTAGGCCTATTAACTTTTATTGTATTACAGGTCCCAAAAAATATCTCAGGACAAAATTTTTGTCACGATAGTCTTTGAATGTTTGTTGAATGTCAGCCCATATTGAAGTAAATATTGAGTGTCGAATTATTGAGGTTATACTGTATTTTGATGTTTAAATATCTTAAAGTGATATTTTAAGATAGTCTAATTTGATTTGTTAAGTTAAGTTGAAGAAAAAATTTTTAAAAGATCTTAAATACCAAAAGAGGTTAGATAATTTATTAGACCTACTGGAGGTAATAGTATTTTTGCGGCCCTCCGATTTTGACAGGTTGGCAATATGAGGGGATGTAAGGGGAAATAATTTCATTCTCTGCATTACTAACCCAAATTCAAACAACTCAGCTATGGGAATCAAACCATTTGATTGAGTTCGATTGATCAGACATAAAGATAGATTTAGCAAAGATTCTTAGATACCTATTAAATTGGTTTGGTTCTGTTCCCGTTCATCAACTTAAGATAATAATCAAATAATTAGTTAGATTGCATTGAGTTACGTGGCTCTCAGCAGTTTAAGTTACTCCCAGCTTAAGGAAAAACTGGAGATTTAATAATTTTCTTTGAAATCCATCTGGACATTTTATTCGGCTCAAAAGATGAATTTTTTGGGGAAAAGAGGATGCACTGTATAGTAAACCTAGTTAAAATACCTAGTTCAGTACCTGTACAGATAGTTGAAATAAGCTATTGGTAACTAACTATGATTTTCCATTACACACCTCTCAAAAACAAATTTTTCTTCACAATATAGGAAACGATACCATGGACCTAGAAATATCAGAAAACCCCGAAAATTAGAGGAATGGGGAGACAATTCTTGACTCGGAAGTAGGTTTTTAGGTACTTAGGCTACGGTATGTAAATTAATGTGAAGAGTGAGCTGACTAATATGAAAGAACAATCAAGATCCGATAGAAAATAATAAAGAAGGCAGAGCCCGTCACATTGGTTTTATCAGTCCTCGGTTGATTTGGCCGCCAGACTGAAGCTAATATCAAAACTTTTTTTCCCACAGCTTACAGACGTGTAGTCTCTCTGATAATTTTTCAGTGGTGGTTGGACATGAGGGTTTCTAAGGTACGGTGTGACCAAAAAGCGTTGTAAAATAGAAAATAACGTAAGTTCCAATTTAATAGGTACCCTACCTTTATTACCTAAAGTTGCATTATGGTATTTGAGGATGGATTATGTTCGTCAAGGTTAGGTAGGTTAATCTAAAATGTTAGGTCATATTGGGTTTGAATATTGCAGAAAATGAGGTGTTAGGTTAGGTAAGGTTGATTATATCATTATGAAATAAGAGAGGTAATTTTGGTATATGTCTTTAGGTTTTCAACTCTGATGCAGTAGTTAGTCATAAATCACCAGTGTAGCCCTATTAAATAAAAAACTACTTCATTTAATGACATGAACCCGACACTTCCCCCCCCCCCCCACAGTTGTGTTGAGGTGTTCCTGGTAACATTTTACAATAACATACCTTTCATAACCTATAGCTGTTAATTAAAGAAAATTAATGAATTAATTAAATTAAAAAATAATTAAAAATTAATTCTTGAATTAATTAAAATTGTTTTAAACATTTCTAATCAGTATAGGCCTATCTTCATAGATAATTTCCTCCTTTAAGGAGGCATATGAATGTAATCCATCCCAAGTAAAGAAAACTAATTTCTTGTATTTAGTCAGATTCCTTCAAGTATTTAGTCAAGTTATTTAGTCAAATGACTCGTTAAAATATAGATTAACCCCATTTTGTACTACATGAGCATTTTGAATAAAGTTAATTTTTATTTGGTTAGGCACCCTGGGATGTGAAGGAAGGAATACTTTCCTTCCTTACTCCTTCCTTTCCTTCCTTACTTTCCTTCGGTACTCCGTAATAAACAGTGATTCTTCCTAGGATATTCATGTTGGTGTTAAAATTTCAAAGCATTGTGTTGAAATTTATTTGCAATGAAATAATGATTGAAGAATTAAATTTTTGCTGAAGCAACAATAAAGTTATGAAAGTTGAGATACAAAGGTCCATCCTTTAAATATGGTTTAGGTGACAGTGAGTTGAATGATTATCTTTAGTTCCCATTTAAGTGATGGGCCTAAATATTTGTTAAGTTCTTTAATAAAAAATATTCAATAAAGTTCTTAGCACATCAAGAGTGTTTATTGGCCCAAATTAACTAGTATTACTTGCTTCAATTTTCTGGTTTTTACTTGCATAAGGTGTGATCTTTTTCTAGTTTGGAGACTAATTTATAAGCAGTCTAGTACAGTTTTAGAACTTCCACCCCTTTGTTATTTATAACTTGAGAGCAGTGAGTTAAGTTTATTCCAAACATCATCCGTCCTCAGGATATTAAACTGATTACACTCTATCTTTTAAAACTTTTTGAAATGGACTTATTTGTGATTTAATTGGGATTTTTTTAAATTAACTTCTATAGGTAGGTATATAATAAATGTCAAATAGCACTCACTGTTTAAGTACCAATGGACAACAAAAAAATACTAGACCGAAAATCTTGAAATTTTGTATGGATGTTCACTTTGGGTAGAAGCGTCTGCTGAGAATGTTTTTAAAAATTAGTTTTAGAGGGTTTAATTATTGGGAAAATTGGGGGAACTTCTTTAAATTTTTTTACCTCTTACTCTTAAATGAGTGATTCAGTCTGCAATCTGTGTGAAAGGTGTTAGTGAGGAATAAGTTTTTTACATGTTTTGTCTCGTAGTTTTTGAGCCAATTTGCAAAACCTCCTTAATAGGAGTGTGGGGTACAGCGCCAGCGCATTCTTTTCAGTGCAGTCTACATAACTATCAATGCTCAGTGTCAACATAATACATTAGAACCTTGACGATTCCCAAGGGATTAAAAAAAACAGTCTTCTTATCTAGGTTCGTTTCTTTTTTTCTTCTTACTGAGTGTTATCAAGATCCCTCCCTTTGCCGATATCAGTCCAGACAACTTTCTGTCTTAGGTCAGAAAGTTTTCTGGACTAAAATTACAGGAAACGGAAGTAAACAATCAGCTGATTGCATACCGATGTTTGATGCATGTTTATGGGTTACTTTTTAGAGGAATGTAGTGGCAGTAGTAACAAATGTTTCTTTGTTTATGTTCTTGAAGAATTGAATGTTTATGTTTATGGTAAGGTTTGAAGAATTGAGAAACATAGTGGTTGATGCAAGGAATACATTTGCTCGGAAAATATGTACTTTTCTGAGTAGTTTGATGAAAAGTATCTTATGTCACATGGCTGGTATGTTTTAGTTTTACCATAAATAGGGCTTGCACGGAAATTATCACGCTCGTCTGGTAAAACAGTGCTTTCCGGCCTAGTAATGTAATGTACCAATGTTTCAAAGATAAAAAATGTTTAATAAATCACTTTCTTATTTACTTTTTCTTTTCAGGATATATTGGACTATTGTTTATACTGCCTGCATGTTCTTTTAGGTAAGTGACATTATATTTAATCCTCAACTATTTGCGGTAAGGCCATATTATCAGAGAATAAAAATGAATAGGCCGTAATTATTATATATTAAAATAAGATTGACGTATGGCATGGTCCACTTTTTACTTAACATATGAAAACCTGCTGTGTTTAAAACCATTTGAAATTCAACCCAATTGTTTATTGGTACATGTTATAAGAGTTTTATGTTTATTTATTTTATGAAATATTCAAAAGTTAGCCACTCAGATAAAGATTACTTTTATACTTTAGTACACTCCCGATTATCCGATGTCTTCGGGACGAGGCTACCTCGGATAACGCAAACCTCGGATAATATGGAGCTTACTTGTATTTTGAGGTTAGGCTGTAATAAAACTACAAAAAAAGGTTTAATTTGGTATAGTATCGACGAATAAGTAGGACAATATAAGTCATTTGGAGTTTAAATTAATATGTTAATGTTTTACTTAAAGATAACCAAATAAATCTTAGAATTTTTTATTTCCACTTCAAAGTCTTAAGTCATTGCAAATTAACAAAAGTTCTGTTGTCAAGTCATTAGTTTTAAAAATAATTTATAAGTTGTAAAAAAAGCCTTTTACAAAACTAATCAAAGGAAGACTAAAGGAAATTTTACCTAAGTTTAGCTGCCGTGAGAGAAACTAGCCGTTTGTCTGTGCTTTTGTCAATAGACTGATATTCTGTATTAGCCTATAATATTCATCAAAAACAGTGATAATAGCATCAATAAATAAACTTCCGTAATGCATTATGGTCTTAATGATAAAATGAAATTTGTTTACTTTTACTGGTCAAAATAAAACTTAAGGCGCTTATAGTAATATTCCTCCGAGGGGTCGCTGATCAGCTTTTGTGAATGTTTACACACATGTTAGCCACTTAAAAATATTTTAATTAGAATAAGAAGATAACCTGTTTGCATCTTGAAAAATCAAAATTCAAAAAATGGCTTGAAATAGATTTTTAAAATGTTTTATACCTCTTAGTGGCTTAAAATGTAGTTAGCTAAAACCCAACATGTTAACTTGGACATATATTACTCTTTTATTACTCTTAACTATTTCTTTATTTTTTAAACTCTACTTTAATGAGGTTGTAGCTAGGGCCGCCACAGGGAGATTGGGGGTCTGGGGTTAAAGTTCTACTGGGGCCCATAGGCGTAACTAGTGCAGTGGAGTCCCAAAAATCCAAAATCATTGGGAGGGGCTCATTTCGGATTATTGAATATTTTTGATCAGTCGGAATCGTTGGTAAAATAAAAATAATTACTGATAACCATGATTAATTGCATACGATTATCTCTGCTGTTTCCCCTTGATCGGCTAATACTGTACGTATAATTGAATTTTGCGGTCATTCGTTTATTAAGGAAAGGTTTTTGCATTGTTTCTTCTGTTGTTTTTCTACGATTGAAAACGCACAATCGCCGATGGCAAAGTTATTTCCGCCGCGCTGCTGCCGCGCCTAATACCTAGACCTAGCAAATAAGTAGGAGCAGATTAAACGGCCCTTTGCTTATTTTACAAATTTGCGATCGGTATGTGCTTAATTGAATTTCAAGATCGTTTATTTCTTTTGCAAAGTTATTCCTACCGTAACTTGCGATTTGTATGTTTTGTCTACCCACCATAGTTCTATGCTACCCACCTGTGGTTAGTAAAAACACAATCTTCTTTCATAAAATTGTACCGCTGTTTACTTGCAACTTAATTCAAGCTCGTTTACATCCTTTGCAAAGTTTCTCATGTTTTTTATTCTTTAATCCGGAATTCAGGTTATCGGGACTCCACCGCATGATCTAAAGGGTGGGGGGTGTCAGCTACTCTAAATTTTGGATTCTGCTCCAGAGGTGAGGGGTCCAGTAGGGGATTCCTTAAAAGTTTTTTAAAAATTGTATTTTTTTACTTTAACAGCTAGTTACTGCTTTTAGGCAATCTTAAGGTTTATTAAAAGATGAAGTCAAACTTCGAAAATCTCTACTAATTTAGGCTGACTTTTGATCGGACTGGGTGATTTGGGTTACCCAGGCAATTTAGTTTAACCCCTTAAGCGCGGAGTAATTTGCTCCCCGCATGATCAGTAGCGTGCAGTTTTATAACACGATCAACACCAACACATGGGGTTTTCGTTTCTACACGACGAACGCGATACTGCAAAATTCGTGGCGTGGACATAGTTCCAGAAAAATCCACTAGAGTGCAGCACCAAAACGGTCTGCAACTCGTCAAGGTCAACTGTACAGTCATAGAAAGAAAAAACCTAGCAGAACAGTTGTACCAACAAAATAACAAAATAAATCAGCTGAGAACGTCAAATCCGAGTAAACTCGGGCGACGCGCAGAGGGCACTTAGATGTTCCACGAGCTATCTCGTGCGTCACGCTTAAGTGCACAGAACACTTCCACGAGCTATCTCGTACGTCGCTGTTAAGGGGTTAATTCTCTTATTTAAATAATCTTTGGCAAGGTTATTTTCTGTTACCCTCTATGGAGGCCAAGTTTTTGTATATATGAATTCATTAAAATTTAGTTTCTTATGTTTTTGGAGCCTGGCTTTCTTGAATAGGATGTTTTTACTATCCAATTTTCGACCGCTGCATCGAGAATAAACTTTCTCGCTGGAGCCGGAGGCTTCGAAGGGCCCCTGGTAACTAGGGGCTAGGGGCAAAGTGTCCCCTTGGCCCCTCCTCATGGCAGCCCTGGCTTTTGCGACCAAACAATTTGGTTTCTTAAAACCAAACGCTCATATGTAGTTGTTCAGTAAACTTCAGATCATCCAATTAACGTGCCGAAGTCCTGATTCAGATAGTAGAAAACTCCAAATAATCTGAAGTACCATAACAATAGTGCATATTGCAGTAAAAAAAATAGCGATTGCTGAACTGTCGATGTCTTATCGCGACAGAAGACTCTTGTTATGATTTCGCGTGTGTAGAAAAATTACATTGATATAGCCTATCATGACATAGGAATAAGGTATTTGAATCTTCCCATTGAACTATGCAGCACTCGATACAAATTGTCTGCTGGCCGATCCTGTACCACTATTGCGGCAGATGAAAACAAGTGTACTTTTTATAATTAGAAAGAAAAGAAATATGAAAAAATTGATCAAAACAAATATGCTGGAATTTATCAAATAAAATCAGACTCCTAAATTCACACATCGTATCATGAAAGCATGCTGGAACTGTGGAGGGCTTAGACATCCTCGTATCCTACGTCCTGCTGAGATACAACCTAGGACTTGTGAGTACTAACTGCGTCAAAATCCATAGAGCACCACAAATTTTGATGGAAAATCTTAGTGAATCTGGAATTGCAGTCACGCTTGGTGAAAAGGAGTTGGCAGTTAGTGACTCCGTCAAAACTCTCAGGGTCACACTTGACAAGGATCTGTCTTTCTCAGCTAATTTCACCCTCACTACACAGCGTAGACATAGAGGTTTGAGCCGATTAAGAACTCCACCACCAGAATATGCAAGTTGTAGCTCGTACAATCATTGGTCCCCCCCAGTTTTCAGCTTTTCTTTCCCATCATACTGGAGCAGCATATTTAAGGACGACATAACAGGAATTCAAACAGTTCAGAACACCACAATGAGGTTCATTGACAACCTGGGATTCTTTGATTACGGGTTATCCTTTTAGGAAGCTGCTAAAATAATTTCAGTGGTCAACGAGACTGACCTGCTCCATAGTTCACAAAGTTCATATTATCAGCCTCTGAATCAGTTGAAGTAATAAAATTGGTTTAAATACTTTAACTGCCAAAGTGATCCTCTGCAATCGTTTGATGCTACTGCAGTTTCGACTCATACGGAGTCTTCATCAGGCGTCGGACCCGACATCTGAATGCGTCGCTGCTCTCGCTCTCATTGTGTTTTGTCCAAAACTTGTAATATGTGTCGTCCGTCCGTGAGTGTGTCAATGTGTAAGTTTGTTAGTTTTTTTAATGGTTTTTAATTGTATTTGACGAGTTCAATAAGAACGAAGCGACATCCGATGCCTGATGAAGACTCTCTGTGAGTCGAAACTGCAGTAGCATCAAACGATTGCAGAGGATCACTTTGGCAGTTAAGGTATTTAAACCAATTTTGTTCACAAAGTGCCCGTGAGGGGGAGCTTCGGTACCCTGCGAGAAGCTCAAATGCTGTTATCAAGTCTCTAGCCGGAGAACTGAAAAATCACTCCACTTCCCCAAAGTGAGTTTAGAGGTTGGAAGGCATGGGTTTTTTAACTTTGGCCTGCAGTTTCACAACGACCTCCCCAAGCAAACAAAGAGCTGTTGTTCGTATAACTCTTTCAGGGCTTCAGTAAAAAAATCAAGAAAACCGTAAATTTGGTGCATATATTATGAAATTTGGTTAGTTTAGTTTAAGATGACTTTAATTGGTTTGTAAAACATCTTTGATAAAACGTGCATGTAAATAAATGCCTTTTTATTTATTAAATAAATGAAAATTTAGTTTGTTAAGCACAGATTGAGGACATTAATGATTAAACGATAGTCAATATATGAAAAAACATTTAGGTAGTTCTTCCTTCAATTTCAAAACTATTTCAACTGTTATTTAAATTACAGAACTTAATTAAATACATTATTGGATAGTTAATTCATAAAGAGTACATTTATATTTTATCTTTTAATTATCTCATGTTTAAGTTATAATTTGTATTTTTTTAAACTTATTTAATTTTTATATTGAATATCTTGTAAAACAAATGAAAAATTGAATTTCTCTCACAATCATTAATAACAGCCATAATCAACAAACTGATTATTACTCATTTAGCCTACATTAATATTTTCAGTTGTAAGATCTAAATGTTAAGTTTAATCGCATGGGACTGTATAAATGTGACTCTAATGACTTACATTTTTAAACTTTAACACTGTTGGTATCCGTCGACGGCGTCACTGTCTCACTTGAACGTGGATCTAGGTGTCGGCGACGGATGCCGGACCTAGGTTTCGGCGACAACAGTGACGCCGTCGACGGATACCAACAGTGTTAAAGTTTGTATGATAGGCGCACGGGCAACTCCACAACATTCTTCAGATTACATTTTTAAGCTTATAGGAAAGTTAAATTCTTCTCTGTCTTACTTTAGTTGAATACAATACGATAAAAGCCAATGATCAGTGTAAGTAAAAAATTTAATTGGGCATTATATCGGTAAAACATTTGCCATAATTTATTATGAGAAGAATTTTTATAGAATTCTTGTATTTTATGAGTTGTGATTCCTAAAAAAATGTTTTTGGAAAAATCTAGGGATCAGATGTAACAAATGTTTCCATTTATTTAAAAAACATCATGAAAGAAGCCTTCAATAGGCGTGGATGCTTTTTCCATTAACTCCCTTTCCTTCTGTTTTGATTTTCCTCTAAACTTTCAGATTTGGCAATCTCATTCATATCTGTCATCTCCTCCCGTACTTAACTCCCCCAACAATCAAGAGATAAAAATAAATTACTGCAATAAACCATTGAACAAGGCCAACATAATCGACAAAGAGCAATTAGTTGGGGCAAGTATATTGTCATTTCACCCCAGAGACCTCTGAATTTCTATACTGCTAATACGAACTCTGGAAAAATGTAACATAAGTACCGATAATAGTTTGTGAAATAAATATTATAAATTTGTCAACAAAATTTTAATCACTTTTTTGGTAAAAAATTCTCTTGAAATACTTGCTTCTCTATTCTGAGAAGAGATTTCAACAAAGTCAATCAAGAATACTCAAACCATTTCAATAGTTTTTACCCTTCTTCATAAGTAAGAAATGACATTATGACTAAGCTTGTTTACATTATAATAATCATTGAGCTGTACTTAAAAAAATATATTTAAAATACGTTTTGAATCTACTTCAGACAAAAAGGATTGGAATGGGTTGATTAAAACTTTTTCAACAGCCGATTGAGGATTGGCTATTTATTTTTTGGTTTATTTGTAAAGTAATGACAAAATATCAATTTGTCCTGTCAATCTACTTCGGAAAAGAAGACTTTTTGTCAAAATTGGAAAATCTAATTTGCGGCCGTTGTATTACTTGGAAATGGCTCACCTAAATAGGGGTTAGTATATATCATGTGCTGTGAAAAGAAGTTACTCTTTAATAATAACAGTACTGTATATCAAGTTAAAAAAAAATTAATTTCTCGTTAGACTATTGGACATGAAACTTGAACCTTGAAACTTGAACCGTAAAGCCTTTCTCAGTGCACTCTTTCTTCTCCCCAAAGATTTCTTCTGTCCAGGTGGACAGATTTGCCTGTGGAATTTATAGAAGCATTATCTTGTTTTGAAATTTTGTTCGTTATCTTGCACTTATTACCAATGCTAATACGTTTTCTTCAATACCAATTGTAAAATAGTTTGCAAATAAATATACCAAACAAAAAATGCACCTAAATGAGTAATAACGGGAAATATTGTGATTCAGTTTGGATTAGCTCTTGTTGCTGTGTGATTGTTTTCATCATGTGTTTATATTGGTCCTGTGCCAACGCTAGGAGCGAACCTCAGACTCACTATTCTCGGACGCTGTCTCATGCTTCCTTTCTTACTATCAAATTTATTGTTAACAACCTACTGTAATAGTAATTTGGATTAACGTAGGAAAGGTTTGATTCTCAAGTTGTAAATTACCTTATGTTATCTTTGAGGACCTGGAAGAATAATAATCAATAGTTTTCTTACAATTCTTTTGTTTTTACTTTCATTTCAGTTATATTTAAACCTGATCAAAACCATATTATTCCTATATTCACCATATAAAATTATTATTAATAATTATTTACTAATTGGTATAAAATATTTTATAACGAATTAACAGAATAAATTAGGTTTTCACTAACAAATATCTTAAATTATAGATTTTTTAAGACTCTTGACAGTCTTATGTTTGTAGTCAAGTAATGTTTGACTAAAAATACTCAAAAGATCGAATGGAAATCAAAATATTTATAGCCCATTGATCTCTTCAGCATTGGTTGTGAAACTATAAAACACATTAAATAACTAACCGTATACTGTAATTCACATTCCAGCAGGTTCATTAAAAACCAGTAAGATACAATAAACATTTTATATTTTCTCAATAAGTTTTCTTAATGTACCAATAAACAATTGGCTTTTTCAAGTTGGGGTGGCTAAGCCTAACTTCCCATTCAGCATTATGTGAAAATGTACTACGATAGGTTCACTTGAACGACTTGCTTGGTTCTCAGCAATAGGTAACGAGTTGCTTGGTTCTCAACGATAGGTTCACCGGAACGACTTGCTTGGTTCTCAACGATAGGTTCACTCAAACGAGTTGCCTGGTTCTCA
The DNA here is from genome assembly GCA_035578135.1 of Flexamia atlantica. Lineage (NCBI taxonomy): Eukaryota > Metazoa > Arthropoda > Insecta > Hemiptera > Cicadellidae > Flexamia > Flexamia atlantica. Next base: position 45,610,185 of record JAQJVK010000007.1, on the reverse strand, counting down.
ACAATAGGTTCACTCGAACGAGTTGCTTGGTTCTCAATGATAGGTTCACTCGAACGAGTTGCTTGGTTCTCAACGATAGGTTCACTCGAACGAGTTGCTTGGTTCTCAACGATAGGTTCACTCGAACGACTTGCTTGGTTCTCAACGATAGGTTCGCTCGAACGAGTTGCTTGGTTCTCAATGATAGGTTCACTCGAACGAGTTGCTTGGTTCTCAACGATAGGTTCACTCGAACGAGTTGCTTGGTTCTCATTATTCTCTTATCTTGATTGTGTGTCGAATTGTAAGTTGAGTGGTTCAGTTTGTCGTTTATTGCCTTTTTAGGTCATGACAGATCTAGCATTCAAAGTTATGCATGCACTTAGTGATACACACTTACGTTTGTTGGCCCACCCCCAAAAGCTCTCCACAATCAGGTGTCTCTCCAGTGGTGCCCACTGTATATAAGTATGGAAGTTTCGAACCCTTAACCTTAGCGCTGACAGAGCTAGCTGGGCCAAATTTTGACTGTTTGATATAGCCAAAAATATGACATGTAATGGACTATATAATTCCATGTTTGCTCCTGCATAAACGCAAACATTACAAAAAAATATTTTATATATGAAAAATTGACAGTTATTTTTGGTTTGTAGCTTCTGTTTTGGTCATCTGGAGGAGCAGGCGCGTTACGAGCATTAGAGCCCCAGGATACATAACCCTCCTAGATAGAGCCTGAGATCCGACCGAAAAAACAGAAAAGTCGATCGGTTTTTTTGTTTTTCAATCGGTTATTTTCAATCGAGTGAAAACCCGACTGAAAAGCGGCTTAGGTAAAAGACTTTCGTTTGGAAAACCCGGGTCAAAAATTACAATCGGGATATGATTCTTTTTAGAAATAGCACTAGAAAACCTCAAAATTTCTTTCCGACGTAAGTGATGACATTTTTAGGAAGCTTTCCTTCGGGAAACGATCGTGTAATTTCATTCATCACCGGAAAAACAATCGACAAGTAGATTTTTTGCATCATAAAAACCGATTCAGTTCGGTTCATTCATTCGGTTGTTTCCTCCAGAGTCGAGCGCGCCGTGATAAAAACTGACATGACGACGGAGACCGTGCTATTTATACCCGCCGCGCCCTCCAGACCTGCCTACTGCTGGCTCCCGCTAATCGGCTACACGCATTCGGTCATTATTTTAACCCGGAATCCCCACGATTGTTTTGTGAATTGGTTAATTCATCTCGTAGAAACTGTGAGGGGGAGACGATGAACGCATTTTATCTTACGCAATAACGCAATTATTTATGATGATGCAATGTAAATGTTAAGAGCGAAAGTACCTGGTGGACCGAGCCTTGCTCGGTGTTTTTTCATGTTTACCAGTTCATCCAGTTGCTATAAAATATTTCAGTGTCATAAAATTGATAAATAGAAACCTTTTTATTGCTCCATGAACTCTTCATCCCTACTCACTATATTTTTCCTTGATAGCTGTAGATGCAAGCAGCTGTTATGATTACTTCATTTATTTACAATTTCCTTGTTTATTTTCGTTGCTATCATGGCAACTCATAAGGCCAATGTTAAAATTTTACAACTTTAAAATTCGTTTTATTACGCTATTAGATTTTCTCAGGCCAAATAATCTGCATAAAACACGTTTTTGAGTCATAAACTATTTATTTCCAGACTTTGAAGGAAATCCTCGGAGCCGTTTTTGAGATAATTTACAAGCAAGAAAACATACAAGATTACACTGCTCACATTAGAGTATAGGATATGAAAATGGACGAATGGTGTTTTCCGCTTATGTGAAGCCCAAAACGGAAAGTTACGACGGTCCTGAATTTAGGTGTTACTATAACATCTTCGGTAATATTTTCTTTTTTTCTTCTCTATAATGTAAAGGAATCAGTAGCCGACACTGCTCCAATGCCTGCCAGTCTTGATTTTTTTTGTTTACCTTATAATGCGGTTCGTTTATAATGATTTACACAAGATTGAATTTGTTAGAGAGAATATGTTTATTCTTAGTATTTTTATATAGCAATTTGTGTCATCTATATCATACAAAACGAATTGTGGCGGTTTTTGGTATTCAGTACCTGAAAACATCGCTTTTCGGGGTTCAGAATCGTCAAGGAGATGAGTTTGGTTTTTGTAATTTTAGCGATATTCTTAAGTAGTATAACTGGTTTGGTTCAACATTTCATTAAAATATATTTTATGATTATTTTTACACTAAAATCGAGGTTTTAATGATGGTGGGTTAGTAATTATATTAGTGTCATGGACTAGAACATAGACAAAGGGTTGAGTTAATTTGAAAAATTTAACTGAACAGATTAAAAAAAACCTTTATTACGATGATCTTGGAAACCAAACTAAATTTAGAGTTACGTAAAATAAACAGTATGGGTTGAATTCTTATTTTTACGTTTCCACGGGTTATTAAGTGCACTTGGATTCGAAAACTGCCAGGTACCGGTGCGCTTACAAAGGGGGATTCTCTAAAATGTTAAATTTGTAAGTTTCTTGTTAAAAACTAAGAACCGCCTCGCTGCAATGCGTCGTTTGTAGTGTTGGACGGGTGCCGACCGCTGGTTCGGTTGTTCACTCGATTAGGCGCGCTAAAACATCGGAATGAAGACGACGGCGAGCGCTTTGCTGGGTTGAAGAGAACTGGTCGTTGGATGGATTGAAATTAAAATGTCGCAACGAAAATTACCGATGATAAGTGACCTGGATATTGATTTAACCGATGATAAATTTGTTATCGATGCGTTAGATAAAAATCCAACGTTGGGGCGAGTAAGAACTTCATAATAAAGAAAATACTTATTATAGAAATAACTTATTTACGTCTTCCAAAAAATAAATTACTGTATGATTCTTTTTGCATTAATTGTATCATACACTCATTGTTAGCGACGGTGAATCTTTTGTAATGTCAAATGACTGTAAACCGACCTATTTTATAATTTTACTGTATAAAATTTGGAGGATGTTTATGATTTTGTAACATTGATTCAAAGAGTTTTTAATGTCACGATTCATATTATTTATCAAGAGTCATTTGCATACAGTCCATTTTTTGCCGTACATGTCTGCCATTGCACCAAAGCGATTTGTGAGGGGGGGGGAGGTGCCCTACATTTAAAAATACAAACCCCACCGAGGACATTCATTTTGAAGGGCTTATAGTGCAGGAAAGTAGTGACGGATTCTGCAAGTTTAAATTTAAATTATCAGGCTGAAAATTCGTGGAAAGGTCGCACATAAAGCTGGGATCGTCATACGGAAATTCCTAAAAAAATTCCACTTGAGCAACACGGAACTTGAGCAACAGGGGTTTTGGGGTTTTTGAGTTTTTACATATAAAAATACAAATAATCAAATTTTTGTTAGCATAATTAAATTCAGCTAAAAAAACCAACAATTTAGCATTTTGAATCACTGCTTTATGTCCATTTGTTACCGAGGTATTGTAAGTAAGTTAAACACAGTACGCTGTCTAATGTTAACCTTGTGAGAAATAAGTAAAATGCTCTATATCGCTTATTTATTTATTTTTTTTAATAATAATCATTTATTGTCTCAGGTATTATAAAAATACAAGACAATACTAAACTATTCTTATTTATAATGGTAACTATTTTATAATAATTTTAATTACGTCCAATAATTTTCTTTTTCAATTTCTTGGATTTGATAAGGGCATATTTCTCAACATATCTTAATTAAACTTAAATTGTGGCTTCATCTAGATGAGATCTAATGTTCATTAGTATAAAATCCCCACTCATTTAATTTTTGTGGCAGCAAACGGCAACCTTGCATACACATGCCCCATGTTATTGTTTTGGAGCTGACTCAAACTGTCAAATCTCGCTTTGTTGGATTAAAATATGTTCTTTTTAATTTGAAATTCGCTGAGTATGCAGGTCTGCTGCACCGGAGGTATTTTTTCCTTTAAAACCCCCAGATTTACTGGACTAATACGCAAGTAATATACAATGCATCCTATGCAGTTTAAGCGAATTTCCCCTATAGGGAAGAAGCTGTTACCGTAGGTCTCATGGTAAGATATAAGCCCGAGACCATCATAACTTTTTGTTTTGAGGTCCCCAGATGCTTAAACACCATTCGTTCATTTCCATACATATTTATGTGTGTGTCTTTAAGCACATAACTCGCTTAAAAATGGTCCAACCTGAATGAAATTTGGCACAGACATGTAAAGTAGTAATTATTCGGACGAGTTCGAAAACCAGCCTGATCGGACTATTGGTAGGGGGGTAAGGGGGGGTAAACCCCTCTAAAAATGTTTTTTTTGAGTTTTTACTTAGAAAAATTAAAATAATGTAATTTTGGTTTCCACCATTGAATTCAGCTTAAAAAACAAATAATTTACTAATTTGAATTGTTGCTCTATGACCATTGGGTTACAGAGATATCGCTAGTGGTAAAACTACATACTCATTCCCTATATTATTCTTATGGAGCTCACAAAAAACATGTCAAATCTCGCTATGTTGGATTGAAATATGCTCTTTTGCATTTGAAATTCGCTGAGTATGCAGATTTTCTGCAACGGGGTTACAGTACACCTCGGATTATCCGGATTAATGTGGCGAAACACCGATCCAGATAACAAAAAATCCGGATAATCCGAGGTCGTTACAATATCGCCTAAATAGCGATCGCGTACATCGCTAAATTAATGCTGCAAATGGCGTATCTAGACTGTACAACATGTGAGTCATACAAGTTTATTCCGAATACAATTAATTTTTCGAACTGCGCTCGATTCTTCGATGCCAGTCTCGTACCGTACTTGACCCAACACTTAGTTAGTTAGCTAATTTTTTACCTGGTTCTTCCGCGTTAAGTCTTTTGAAAGCATTCAGTTTCTGTTCTAAAGTTAAAACCACTTTTTTCCCATTACAATCAATTACTTTGAAACTCAATATCTGTTCTCTCAAAAAGTTCACAACTATAAACATAATATAGCCTAAAATAACAGTAATAAACTAACTCGCAAAACTGCCGTAATCTACGCATTTGTTTATTACTGCTAGCGCCCCAAGTAGCAAATCCAAAAAACTACGTTCATGAAAATGTTGTACCGTATTAATTAGGCAATACGGCTCCTTTAATTAATTAGTTGTGTTTTCAAATGCGTAGAATGATGAAGGCGCATTCCACTCTTGAAATCGCTAAAATCACGTTTTTGCCGTGATTTTAATTTTTTAATATCTCGGTTGGACCCGTCCGGATAGTCTAATCCGGGATCCGGATAATGTGGGGTCCGGATAATCCGAGGTGCACTGTATTTAGAACATCGACCAACGTTATTCTCTCGTGCCCTCGTCGTTCTCACTCGGCTAGCCCAACTAATTATCGTGTCCGCAGAAACGGTAGTTCGACCTGACTGTTTAATTATTCCCGTCGATAATGCGGACCGTCTCAAGGTCGCACTGCAATTTAGTGGTGTTTATTGTTGACGCCGCCGCGTCGCACCGTCGCTACGTCGTCGTCCACCCATGCGCGACAATGTGACGTTAATTGCTCTGGGCTCGTTGATACACAGCTCTTCGCTCTTAGGACGACTAAAATACCCCCGTTGCAGCAGACCTGCATACTCAGCGAATTTCAAATGCAAAACAACGTATTTCAAGCAAACATAGCAAGATTTGACATGTTTTGTTAAGCTCCATAAGAATAACATGGGAAATGAGTATGCAGGTTTGCTGCTACAGGTATATTAAAACTGGATGGTTTTAATTCAATATTTAGTAGATCTGAACTAGAAGAAGCCATTTACCAAATTTTATCAAGATATGTTGAGAAATAAGCGAGATATAGAATTTTACGTATTTCCCATAAGGTTAACATTGGGACAACGTACTGTGTTTACCACTTTCAATATCTCGGTAACCAATGGGCATAGAGCAGTGATTCAAAATACTAAATTATTTGTTTTTTTGAGCTGAATTCAATGGTGCCCACAAAAATTTGATAAATTTTATTTTTCTATGTAAAAAACTCAAAAAACCCATTTTTGGGGGGGTTTATCCCCCTTTACCCCCCCTTCCGGTGGTCCGATCGGGCTAGTTCACGAACTCGTCCAATTGATTACCACTTTACATGTCCGTACCAAATTTCATAAAGATCGGACCATTTTTGCGGCCGCTATCGTGCTAACAGACACATAGATATAGATATATATATATATATATAAATTCGAACGAATAGTGTTTTTTGCTTCTGGGGGCCCCAAAACGAAAAGTTATAGTGGTCCCGAGCTTAGGTCTTACCATGAGACCTACGGTAATAGCTTCTTCCCTATAGGGGAAATTCGCTAATATGGGCGGCTTTCCGGGGGCCCCAGGGGGTGCCCGTCACCCCCTGATTTTTGTGAAGTTTTTGCATGGAGAAAAGTTTTTCAGCATACATTTCCATAATTGTAATACAGTAATATGATTTCGATACAATTTTATTTGGGTTATGGATTTGCTTGATTTATTTATTTTTCATCGAATTCTGTTGTTAGAAAATTTTAATTGTTGAAGTTTGTCTCAAAATAATGTCACTCGATTAAATTCGTCATGTTTATTTTAAACTCCATATTTTTCCGACAGACAACTTATCAAAACTGCTTTTAAGCTCAAATTGGCTTCCGAACAATCTGCTGTGAAAACAAATATGCATTTTTTTTAAGTCTCGAAATTTTGTTCTTGCGATGATCAATAACATTATTCTAGCAGTTTTCATAATACGAATTACAAATTATCGGCACTTCTTATGATTTAAATGACCTATAACAAAAAATGAAATGGGGTTGTTGTAAGATAAAAGAAAAAGGTCCTTGAAATAGACCTTAAAATGTGTGGTTTAGAATATTAAGCATAAATAACTCATTCCCTAAGCCCACATGAGCTGCAATCCCAAAGATAAATCCGCCCATCGACAAAGGAATATCGATTTGTCGGTAATATAGAAAATTTACATTTTACATATATTTGGTTCCGAATGTTTTAGGACTAAAAATATACATATTTTATATATGTATACAGGGTGTTCAAAAAATGTGGGGCAACAATTTATGTAGTGATTCCTTGGGTCCAAATCAGAAAAAAAAGTTTATGTAGACACAATGTCCTATCTCTTTTAGCGTCTGTCTGTCTGTAAGTGTTTTTTACAAAATAATTCATAAGTCCACAACGGTTTGAGTTACAGCGTTGGGATTGTGCACAAATGTTTATCTAATTAGTCATTATATTTGTACAAAATACGATTAAAAAATCTTGAACCGTTTCAAAATGGCGGCTATTTTAAATATTTGACTTTTCATGTAATATACCAACGACCAACAAATATTTAAAATAGTCGCTATTTTGAAACGGTTCAAGATTTTTTATTCATATTTTGTACAAAGATAACGACTAATAACATAAACATTTGTGCACAATCTCAATGCTGTAACTCAAACTGTTAAGAAGTTATGAATTATTTTGTAAAAAACACATACAGACAGATAGACGCTAAACTAAATGATATAAGACATATGTCTACATAAACGTTTTTGCTTATTTTGACTCAAGGAATCACTTCGTAAATTATTGCCCCACATTTTTTGAACACCCTGTATATAATGAAAACGAGTGTTTTTCGTTTCTGGGGGCCTCAAAATGAGAGGTTAGCACGTTCTTGGGCTTAAGTAGTACCATGATACCTACGTTATCTTTCCTACAGGGAAATTCGGTAACACGCAATTTATTTGTTTACCGCGGTGTGGGGGCGCCGGTGCCGGTGGCGGGGGCGCGGGGCGCGGGCGGCTCCGGCGAGGGGAGGTGGTGGCGCCAGCGCCCGGCGCCCCCGCGACGCGACGCTCGCCGCTCCGCTCAGATACATTTCGCATTTCATATTTTTGTCTGCAAGAACCGGGGACGGGGAAACTTGGGAGAGGTCGCCAGCAGCATCGATCCCGACGGGAGTCGGCCTGTCCCCGTCCCCGTGGAGCCGTGGAGCCGCGGACCCCGCGCCGACCCGGCGACCCGGCGACCGGCACCTGCCAGCCCGCGACCGGGCAGTAGTTGCAACTGTAAACTTAAGGCGGGTTACACACTGGTGTCGCAGACACCATGTCGAAAGACACGTGTCGTGTCTCGTGAAATTTGGATGAAACATGGTGTCTTTTGCGTTTCTCTTGTCGTATGTCGCATGACCGTGGTTGCCGGATCAGTCAAATGCAAAATGTCATCAGATGAGGATGAAATGATGTTACTTGCAGTTCAAAAAGGCCTATACAATTTTTAGAAGTAATTTTTTTTGCTTCAGATTGTAAAATTGAATTCTATGTAAGATCCAGTTTACACCGATATTTGAATATTAAGGTTTTAATTAATTTATCTTTTCCATTTTTTAATCTGAGTAATGTTTCCGACAAATGACAATGATTTATTGCAACATTTCATAGTTTACGATTATGGGGCTATTAATTAATTGTAGCCTAATACAGTTTGTGTTTTTAAATTTTAAATATAACTTTAATAAGTATGATCGATAGTAAGTTGCCTGATAACTCAGTTACCGTCGTAGCCTGCTGGAGGGGTGAGGAAAATGCGTCAGGCGCATGCGCGGGGCAGGTGTCGCATGACACTGTCGTACCAAACACCGACCAACCGGTTTCGTGCGACACATGTCCGATAGAGGGAATATGTCTCGAACATATGTCGCAAGCAGTGTGTAAAGATTTGACAAAACTGGTTGGTTTCACGTGCGACATGCCTCGGACACGAAAAAATCGTAGACACGATGTCTTCGACACCAGTGTGTAACCCGCCTTAGTAGGGTTCGCATTTGGTAATATAGGAAAAAGAAGAGATTTTAGCACGCCACCCCAAACCAGAGGGCCTGGGGGTATGGATTACCCCTAGGAGTAGGGGGGTCCGGGGCTCCTCCCCCGGAAATTTTTATGGAAATAAGCATTAAAAACTTTATTTTTATTGCATCCAAATGATTAAAATCTGGAATAAAATAGTTAAATTTATATCCACATTTTGAAACAAAGGAAGACAAATGCAAGTTAATTTTAACCATGCGTTTGTTTTAATACTTTGTATAAAACAAAGTTAGTTTATTCGTAGTAACTGCTACAATAATGATCAGTAACTAAACTTCCTATTCTAGAAAATTAAATTGTAAACGAATTTTAAATAATTTTAAACACCAAAAAAACTTAATAAAAACAAAATTTGACTTCACTTTAACATATTTAAAAAAAAGTCATGAAGATTCAGTGTTTAGGTAGAATATCTTAAACAAACAAAATTCCCACGAATCTAAATCAACCACTCTGTATGCCGTCTTAACCTCAAATGGTTTGGCGATCCTCAGTTGTAAGCCCTTTATAACAGGGAGTACTGTACAGTCGAAAAACGAAATTTCTTATCAATAAAACATGCTTAGAATTTGATAAGGTAAAAGGCAATGTTTTTATGTAGCAGTAAACTTATGGTTGTTAATATTTATCTATTCTAAAATAGGAACAGAACACATCATTGGCTAGATGGGGCATTTTTGGTATTTCCGTCACGGCATCGTTTCCGGTGTATCATTTGGGTTTTTAAATATTTTTCTAAAAGTTGCCTGATTGTCCGCTAGAGACTGACTTAAACTTTAGAATTTTCTAAGATTTCGGGATTCATCGTATGTTTTCGTCTACCTTCGTGAGTATGGCCTGTCGCAGGCGAATAATAAGAATATGAATAACTTTTCTCTTCCGCGTCATGGTTTAACTAATTCTACTTTGACCATTATAAGTGATAAAGTTAACTGACCAATTTTTAACTGGATAAAATTACGAAGTCGTAACGTGACTCTTAGTCTGCTGACTGTTTGGCGACACCCATGCTTAATTCGTATAATATCTTATATCATGGTCGGCACAGAAGAATTAGTAAATATTGAAAAGTTGTAAAAGTCCAAGAGCTGTCTTAACTGGACATACTTCTCCTAAACATTTAATCAAATGTCTTTACCTTTTAGTGTCTCCTTTGATTCGATAATGTTTAGATATTCTCTTGAGTCATGCCTCTTCTGCCTCACCGAACGGTTTATTCTTCGGTCGGTTCGTCACTCGGCTGGCCACACTGTAAACACTAGTTTCAGACGTGCTCTTCAGCCGATGATTAAGGCTGATAGTCGATGTTTTGGTGATGTCTTGTGTTTGTGTCCACGACTTCTTTGACGCTTTGTCTCGAGCTTTCTTTGTCTCGAGCAAGGTTTAATAGCAATGAAGAGTGAAACAAAGTTGAAGATAACAAATAAATGGGGAAGTTCTTCGTATAATATCTTATCAGACAATTTCTGTTTATGAAGTGCCCGCCGCTTGTTGGGTGTGCTCGGGCACGTTATGCCCACAGCGTGTACCACACGCCCCACATAAATAACTAGGCTCAGAAATAGGGTTAATTCGTCCGGTTGAGGCCCATTGCTCGAAAATCAACGACTTTAAAGGCCTTTCCACACTGGCGTAATGGACGTCCTGGACGTTTGGGACGACCGGGTTGCGCCCCTTTCACACTGCAGCAACGTCAAACGTCCACTCGTTCGCTGGAACATTCAACCCCTTAAAGAAATACTTTATAATATTGTAATGTTTGTATATAGTATTTGTTGTATTACTGTATATTACTAGTCCATTATGTTTGAAGAACAAGTAAATAAAACCCCATTTAATTTTACTAAAACGTACTGGACGTCCAGTACGCCAGTGTGAAAAGGCCTTAAGGTCTCCGTAGAAGCAAATGAGAGATCTGATTTCAAGCGAGATATCTGACAGGTAACATTGCCTGTCGTATGAATTTCGAAAACTTTTGCCACAAAACTTTCGCTATGGTGTGGAGTGCCGACCATCCTTCCCATCGAAAACCTTTGCCACAAAACTATCGTTAAGGTGTGGAGTGCCGACCGTCCTTCCCATCGAAAACCTTTGCCACAAAACTTTCATTATGGTGTGGAGTGCCGACCGTCCTTCCCATCGAAAACCTTTGCTACAAAACTTTCATTATGGTGTGGAGTGCCGACCGTCCTTCCCATCGAAAACCTTTGCCACAAAACTTTCGTTAAGGTGTGGAGTGCCGACCGTCCTTTCCCTCGAAACCTTTGCCACAAAACTTTCGTTAAGGTGTGGAGTGATGACCGTCCTTCCCATCGCAAACCTTTGCCACAAAACTTTCGTTAAGGTGTGGAGTGCCGACCGTCCTTCCCATCGAAAACCTTTGCTACAAAACTTTCGTTAGGGTGTGGAGTGTCGACCGTCATTCCCATCGAAAACCTTTGCCACAAAACTTTCGTTAAGGTGTGGAGTGCCGACCGTCCTTCCCATCGAAAAGCTTTGCCACAAAACTTTCGTTAAGGTGTGGAGTGCCGACCGTCCTTCCCATCGAAAAGCTTTGCTACAAAACTTTCGTTAAGGTGTGGAGTGCCGACCGTCCTTCCCATCGAAAAGCTTTGCCACAAAACTTTCGTTAAGGTGTGGAGTGCCGACCGTCCTTCCCATCGAAAAGCTTTGCTACAAAACTTTCATTAGGTGTGGAGTGATGACCGTCCTTCCCATCGAAAACCTTTGCCACAAAACTTTCGTTAAGGTGTGGAGTGCCGACCGTCCTTCCCATCGAAAACCTTTGCTACAAAACTTTCATTATGGTGTGGAGTGCCGACCATCCTTTCCCTCGAAAACCTTTGCTACAAAACTTTCGTTAGTGTGTGAAGTGCCGACCGTCCTTCCCATCGAAAACCTTTGCTACAAAACTTTCGTTAGTGTGTGAAGTGCCGACCGTCCTTCCCATCGAACACCTTTGCTACAAAACTTTCGTTAAGGTGCGGAGTGCCGACCGTCCTTTCCATCGAAAACCTTTGCTACAAAACTTTCGTTAAGGTGTGGAGTTCCGACCGTCCTTCCCATCGAAAATCTTTGCTACAAAACTTTCGTTAAGGTGTGGAGTGCCGACCGTCCTTCCCATCGAAAACCTTTTGCTACAAAACTTTCGTTAAGGTGTGGAGTGCCGACCGTCCTTCCCAAGGGGGGAGGAGTGGTTTATGGGGAATAAAGTAGTCGAATGTCAAAAGAACCACGAACCACGGTCAGTACCGCGCTCAACCTGGGGTACCCCATCCTCATTTTGGGAAGCATTTTTTTAGTATGAAGCCAAAAATTTCGGGTTTTCAGGTCTAAAATAGACAATTTATGCTCTACAATGTAAATTCGCCCTTTCATGTCAGCGTGCTTCGTGAATAATCGTTTTAATTTTCTTCTTAGTTTTAATTTTTTTGCTAACTTATTTTTTGACTGAAATATCTAATTTTTAACTTGGTCCATGTCATCATTCATATTTATCAGAAGTCAATTTCCAATTTAGCCCTTTTCAACTCCCAAATTTAATAAATACATGCAACAATTTTAGCATACTTCCAATAGTACTGGTGTTCAACTTGGCTTTGCGTGCCCCAAAAATCGAATGCACTCTTACCTCATCCCTCTCTTCAGCCCACCCTCCATCCATCCAACCCAGCCCCCCTCGTGTAACCGCCACCATTCCCCTCACCACCACTGCAGATGTGGTGAGTAGTTTTTGAAACTTTTAACTTTATGGCAAAATTTAGCCTTGTGACATTTTGATTTTTAAAAACCAGAACTTTTAAAATCGGAATGTGAATCACTTACGTATACAAGTATTTCCCCTTTTCCTAACAAGCTAGGATGTTTAAATTTTGCATAGTAATTGTTCCTTGAGATATTTTATGGACAGAAAAACTTCCAGTAATAGAAATATCCGCCGCCACCCCTGAAAATAGGGAAATAAAAAAGTATTCTTCTCAATGTGCTTTAGTGCCTAAACCAATGGTCCCATCGAAAAACAGAGAGAATTTTGAGAAAAGAGAATTAAATTTCACACAGTTTCCGTAGAGCATTTTACCCTATCTTACCTCCTTTACCATCAAATGCACTTTTTTATGTAGTTACTAGTTTTAGGCGGGTATATTTATTATCTTAAAGTTATAATTCATTACCCATGGGTATGCAAATTTCAACATTCATAACGTTTATTAGAAGTCATATACCTATTTTGATCTTTTTCGACCCCTAAATCCAACAAATACTTTTTTCGTGACATTGTTACCAAAGTTTTAACATTGTTATCAACGTTTTAACATTGGTAACAATGTTATAAGTTGGGTGAGATTTTTTATGTTTGGTATGTTTGTTTTTAAACCTCCATCAACACCTGAATTAACACATAGCTATTTTAAATATTTTTTTCTTTCGTCACATCTATATGATAACAAATGCTTTTTTCACAGATTGACAATCAAAATTAATTAAGATTCGATAACAAGGTATTCTTTGTATTGCCAAGTCGATAAACTATTGTTTTAATATGGATTTGAAAATCGCATGCTCATTTGCTAGATCGGAAAAAGTACCTCGACTTTTCTATTTTACTTAATCACCAAATACTGGTTTTTATTACCGTAATATCAATAAAAAATGCGATTTAACAAAGTAAACACGCCAATTTTGAAATAGATCGAATATTCGTTTGACTGATTACAGTACTACGGAATGGATAAACATAGAAGTTATAACGTTTCCAAGGAGTTTGACATTTCTACCATATCTTATGTTTGTTTGATATGGCTCAAGATAAGTTTTGATAATATATTTACATGAATAATTTATATCTATGACTAATCGTCCTACAGATTGTATTCGTGTGTACCAAAATTAATCAATCCACTTATATTATTAATTAACCTGTCTTTTGGGCGAAAAATAGTGATTTTATTTATATACGTGACAGTATTATTTCACTTTATAAACCGGCCGGCTATTTATAATAGTATATTTCATTACAAGGACCTAAAGTGACGCTTTTCGTACAAGGTCAAGTTTTACAACCGAGGCTGCAAGCCGAGGTTGAAAAATGACCGAGTAACGAAAAGCAGCTTTAGGTCCGTGTGATGAACTATATTTTTCGTTATATTGCTCAATACAATACGTAAACTACTTAAGAAAACCAAAACGTTACATCTTGTTTACCTTTAACAAAAGATGCCACCGTCTTGTTCTTGCTATTTGAAGCAATCAGCTGATTGTCTGTTTCATTTGTGTTAGGGTAGACTGACAACAATGAACAACTATCGACGTATCGAACGCATGTAATAATCGATTGGTGAAATGAGCGAGTTTCACAAATCGATTAAACTGACAACAATGAATGTTTCGATAATAACGATGAATGTTTCGATTATTTGTAATGGAATGAATATTGTTCGATTATTACGACGTACTCGGCACTTTTTGACTTTTATAGTCCTAGGACTATAAAGAGTCAGCTGGTATCGAGTACATCAGCTTTTAATTCCTAGGAATAAGAAAGAGTGTATTTAGATCCGGAAAACATGCATAAAAAACATCTGTTTTTGAAGCAGTATAACGAAAACAATATTATGTTTCAGTAGTCATTCCAAATTGCCATTAAGTTTCATTACGATGCTCTTATGATATTTTAAATTATTTTTTTCGTATTTCTAGTTTTATTTCACTTTACAACTTCCCAAGCAAGGTTTTACTACCAGTTTTGTTATCATTTGGCCAAGTAACTAAATCTGTTCATTTTTTTATAATACTTTCCTTAACTTATGTTTGAATAAAAATATGTTTATGGTTCTTTTACAATTACGTGGGGCCTCTAGCACAATGTATTACAGTCGACTCTCGTTAACACGAACCTTGATATCACGAAATTCTCGATATCACGAATTATTTTTAATCCCCTTGGAAAAACCTGTCTAAAACGAATAAATTTCTATACATAACACGAACTAATTTTCCGGTTATATTTTACCTCTATAACTCGAAGGGACACAATAATTACCTCTATAACACAAATTTCAGTATATAGATAAGACGAATTCGATTCGCGCTTTACCTCCATAACTCGAAGTTTACCTCCACACCACGATGTTTTCAGAATGGACCTCTGTAATACGAAATCCCGGCGTTCAGGATAGAACCTGTCGGTGCATCATATCCGGGGTCAAGCAGTCCTAGTCTCTGTCTGCAGTCTAATGAATTATGATCGATACTGTAATTGTTTTTACAAAGAGGAAGATTATAGACTTTTGAATTAGTGGAATTAATAAAAGTTAAAAGTTTATTTTTGTATCTTAAGCGGATACAGTAAAGTTTCTTTATAGTATTGTTTTCATAAAAAATAATATCGATACTGTAATTGTCTTAACATGTTAAAGCCAAGTTAAAGCAGAGGAAGACTACGGAATTTTTAATTAGACATAACATGATCTCATCTGTTTTTGTGTTTTGCAGGTCATTAAATTACAAATGCTTTATTTTTCATTGATACATAATATTTGAATAAGTTAAAGCTTATATTTGTCGAAGATGTAGGGAATAAATTTTTCTTTACCTCTGTATCACGAATTTTCATTTTGTTTACCTCTATAACTCGAACTATGCCTACGACGAACTATACGTAACACGAAGAAAAATCGCAGTCCCGTGGAATTTCGAGTTAGCGAGAGTCGACTGTACTAGCAAGTAATATTAGTGGCCTGCCAACTCTTAATTGGATGGTTTTATTAGCTCATTTTTTCGAAATAAGCCCCGGAGAATTTGTTCCGTTTTGTCTTACCAGACGTCTTAGTGTTTAATTATATGGGCGACCATGTCGTCAATTTTTAACTGTATGATTTTTGTTATTTTGAAAAATCAGCAATTTAAAACGTAAAACTGCTTCATGTACTGTACTATAACAACAATACCATGCATACCGGAGATCACGAAATGATGTAACGTTTTCAGTCGCATAATCCCGGGATGGAAATGAAAATATCGGTCGGGATTCCCTATCAGGCGACCATTCCCCTGTCAAGAAGTGGTCTTTAATCCTCCTGTCTTTATATACAAGTGCCCGTACCAGTAGATTTACTCGAGTCGCAGCTTTTACTAGAAAAAGCAACTTATTCCACAACTTGTGGCCGGATACGATTTTAAGATACAAGGTGTTGGAAGGAAGTTTTGCCAAATGCAATATACGAGGTACTTATTTTTCCCATTTTTAATGGATTTCCCGTGCAAATATTGTTACGAGATAATGGAATTAGATAAATTCCAATGTCATCCACAGGGTGGTTTTTTAAAACGCAACCCAAAACTTTGTTTTATCAGTGAAGGATTATTTCCCCCCAAGATCCCCGGATTTGACCCCACAATATTATTTTCTTTGGGGGTACATAAAAAGTAAGGCCTACAAAAACAATTCACAGCATATTCAGAACATCAAAAAAAAATGTAATGCAAGAAATTCAAAGAGGTATCTAGCAACACGTGTTCGGGAATTTGATGGAGAGAGCATAACTTCATACAAATGCCACTGGCGAATTTTTTTAAGCACATAAGGTAAACTAAATGTGATCAAACTTAAATAATGGATTGTATAAACCGTAAAGATCCATAAAACAATACTTATTTCATATTTATATGTGCATTATTCAATCTTAAAAATGGGTTGCGTTTAAAAAAGACACCCTGTACTTTAAAAGCAAAAAAAGTAAAGTTTTTTTCGTTATACTGCTTCAAAAACAGATGTTTTTAATGCATGTTTTCCGGACCTAAATACACTCTTTTTATTTCTAGGAATTACAAGCTGATGTACTCGATACCAGCTGACTCTTTATAGTCCTAGGACTATGAAAGTCAAAAAGTGTCGAGGACGTCGTAATAATCGAACAATATTCACTCGATTACAAATAATCGAAACATTCATCGTTATTATCGAAACATTCATTGTTGTCAGTTTAATCGATTTGTGAAACTCGCTCATTTCACCAATCGATTATTACATGAGTTCGATACGTCGATAGTTGTTCATTGTTGTCAGTCTAACCTAACACAAATGAAACAGACAATCAGGTGATTGCTTCAAATAGCAAGAACAAGACGGTGGCATCTTTTGAAGGCATCTTTAAAGGTAAACAAGCTGTAACATTTTGGTTTTCTTAAGTAGTTTACGTATTGTATTGAGCAATATAACGAAAAATATAGTTCATCACACGGACCTAAAGCTGCTTTTCGTTACTCGGTCATTTTTCAACCTCGGCTTACAGCCTCGGTTGTAAAACTTGACCTTGTACGAAAAGCGTCACTTTAGGTCCTTGTAATGAAATATACTATAATTTTGGAAGTTACATGGTATTATAGTCCATCGACTTAATAGAATGTAGAATTTAGAACGTATCGCCATCCCTTTGTTTAGCGGGCGGCGATACCGAAGTCAACCCCCCCGGCAGTGTTCAGTGCGGCGCGGCGGCCGCAAAATAATAGGTACCGATTCATTACAATCGATATAGATAGAAATATCGATATATCGGTTCAGATTAATCGCAAAAAGTATATCGATATTTAGTTTCCGATTGTCAAAGGAGAGATTTTAAATATTTTGAAAAGACAACCCATCTTTGGGGATGCCCAAATCATATCGATACGTCAGACATTTCGATATTTAACATCCAATATTTCACCGAGAGCATTTTTAAATTTTTTATTTCTGTCTTTCTCTTTTCCAAAGTTCCTATCTTTCGACATATCTCAGCTTTTTTTATTTTCGTCATTCCTTACAATTTTCCTTTCTCCTACTTTGAGAGAGGACATTCCTCACTTGTTTTGTTAATACTTAACCTATATTTATCATAACCTCCATCTTTCATTCCCTTTTCCTTCTTCCTCCTATTTTCTTAGTCTCCTTAATCTTACCACCCTCTTTTCCATGTCCAGGCTTAAGCACCTTTTTTGTATCTCAATCTCCATCCATATCCCAATTAAGGCGGCTCCACACATGCGTTATGCGTTATTCGGCATGCAGCGAGCAGCGACTCGCCGAATCACGAGTGTGTGGCGGGTGTTTGTGTATTTGGCTTGTAGATTATTTTCTTTGTCGGTCTTCATTTGTGCGGTAGCGGTTCATTTGTCGGGCGAGACAAATAGTTCGAAGCCGCCATCATATCGGTATTTCGATTCCGATATGGTAGTATCGTTATTCGGCTTCGGATAAGAAATGACGATGTATCAATGACTCGCCACCCTAGTGACGGGACCATCGACTACCTTTCATTATCGACTAGTGACTAGTCGATTACTATCGAACATCGACTAGTCTAGTCGTTGACATTAGTCGATTAGTAACCGTATCAAACATCGACTAGTCTAGTCGTTTTAACAAGTCGAACGAGAAAAAACCGGTAAAAATACCTAGTATCTATTCGGTTAGGTTGCCGACTAGTCGGTTTAGAATCCTACATACCCACAGCAGTTTTCGTTTTTCTGCGACACTAGCGGCGACTTTTGGAACTTCGGCTCCATAAGAGCCCATGCTAAATCAGTGCACATTTTGCGATGTAAGGTTTCGCGCGGACCCATTTAGCGCCCATATTTTTAACATATTATCCATACCCTGCGATATTATTTAAAAAATTAATTTTCTAAACTACTGGAATTGCTTTTTATTTTTTGAAAAAAGGTCATAAAACACGTTGTATTATTGTCCAAAGTTGACTATTTTAAATTGATTATAGAAAAATGAAGTATCTAAGTTATCGAAATTTCAAATAGCAATTCTAGTATTTTGGACACTTCACGTTACAACTATATTGAATTTAAAATTTCCCCTTACCTCATGGAACATGGTTCTGCGTGAGGGCGTGAGAGCTGTTTTTGAAAACGTTTGGTTGGGCAGGGAGGACTCGTAACTAGTCGAGAGAGCAAAAAAACCGGTAAAAATACCTAGTATCTATTCGCTTAAAAGATAAGGCATTTGCCAGGAATTTTTAGGAAATTGACAGGAAAGCAGGCTTACCTTTAAATACGTCTTCAGAACACATAATTATCACAGGTTGGGAAATTTTCGTGGCCACTGACCACTTCTTCAGCCACTGGAGGAATGGCAATGGCAGTTGCAATTACAGCTGCAATTGCAACTGCCATTGCCATTTCTCCAGTGGTTGAAAAAGTGGTCAGTGGCCACGAAAATTTCCAATCCTGTGATGATTATGTTTTTTGTAGACTTATTTAAAGGTAAGCCTGCTTTCCTGTCAATTTCCTAAAAATTCCTATATTCTGTCCAGTTCAAGTTGCCGGTGGACCCGGGACTACCTGCGGCCACCCCTATAATCCCTCGCCACGTCCGGCGGGGCTGTCCGCTGCCTAGGCGATGAGTCACTTACTGGCTGTGTTTATACAGTGGTACACTTTTTTAACAGAATAACAATTTAACATTTTTAAAAGCATCCCCTAAAATACCTCGCCACGTCCGGCGGGGCTGACCGCTGCCTAGGCGATGAGTCACCTATACAACAGCTGTGTTTATACAGTGGTATACTTTTTTAACAGAATAACAATTTAACATTTTTAAAAGCATTTTTGAAATCTACTAAAAAAGTTATGAAAAGTGATATAAAATTCGACCTAGGTATTATAACATTAATCTAATTATGACTATTGCCAATGTTTTTAAACGAGCAAAACTAGTAATGAGTCCGATTTTGGGTGACTGGGTTTCAATGCCAAGGTCGAATTTTATATTACTTTTCATAACTTTTTCAGTAGATTTCAAATATGCTTTTATAAATGTTAAATTATATAAACTTCAACACTGTTGGTATCCGTCGACGGCGTCACTGTCTCACTTGAACGTGGACCTAGGGTTCGGCGGTTTGCCATCTTCAGCACTAACTGAGAGTAGTGCTGAAGATGGCAAACCGTCGAAACCTAGGTCCACGTTCAAGTGAGACAGTGACGCCGTCGACGGTTACCAACAGTGTTGAAGTTTACATGATCAGTGCACGGACAACTTCACAACATTCTTCAGATTGTTAAATTATATTCTGTTAAAAAGTGCAGCCAGCAGGTGACTCATCGCCTAAGCAGCGGTCAGCCCCGCCGGACGTGGCGAGGGATTATAGGGGTGGCCTCAGGTAGTCCCGGGTCCACCGGCCAACTTGAACTGGACAGAATAGTATCTAATCGGTTAGGTTGCCGACTAGTCGGTTGAAACGATAAATCGACTAGAACTCGACGACCAACTAGTCGATGAAACCACCAGTCGACTAATTCGACTACCCCCTCACCACGCCACCCCCTGGCGCGATCGATGGGCGAGGGCCTGCGCGGCGCGGGTGGCGGGTCGCCGGCGAGATAGCGGAGGATCGAGCGTCGGAGCGTCAGTGTCCCGTCACCCTGCGCCCGGCATGGCCGCCCCCGCCCCCGCCCCCGCCGCCCCGTGAGTATCTGTCCATGGTCTCGGTCTCAGACTTGTAAACGCTCTCTTGGAACAAGTCTCCGCCTCGCTTGTGTTGCCGTATAGCTTGTATGTAGGTTTTACCGCGTGTAGGTTATAGGTAGTCTGTCGGTCGTCGTCGAGCCACGTGACTGTATGTGTTTAGTGTTCGCTCCTATGGGATTTTTAGGTTCGATCGGGTAAATAGGTTGGCGCCGTTTTGTTTTCCCCAGAACCACGCGTCAGTCGGGGCCTGAGTCGACACGTGATGATGGATACCGGTACTTGTTTATAAACTCAAATTCGTGTACACGAGCCGGCTTATACAAGGCCGGTATAAACCTCGAGCCTATAACGTAGAGAAAGCTTTAGCTATTACAGAACACGATTTGCTTGTTTTTTTTTTCTAATTTTACTGATCATTAAAATATAAAATTTTCACACTTTAATTCGTGTTTTACTGTAATCAAGGAAGGACGTGATAAAGAATGTGGCGAAGTTTTACGTTTCCGTTAGCGACATAAAATTTAACGTTAATGATGGAATAAATTCCTCCGATTACTTTCTAGCATGAAAACTATTCGAATCAGCGTTCCCTAGAGTTATTTATCACTAGCTTGCTGTTCTCCGTGGTTTCGCCCACGATCAAAATTATGGTGAAATAAAAACCGATTATTAGGGTGAAAACCATCTAAATAATAGTTCATAGTTAACGGTCTATTTTTAATTGATTATCGTTTTACGGGAACCTATCGAACCCGGGTCATTTTTCCATTTAAAATAAGAAAAACTATTTATCCACCGTTAATTAAACAAATTTAAATCATTTATAGTCCAAGTCAAATTACATGGCCCTCGCCGTACATCAACATAACTCTTATGGACTGACTGGGCCTTGTTATTTAAACTGGTCTGTACATTTTACAGTACTTATGAACATTGTGCTATCTGACTATAAATGTAAATCCGCTGTTACTGATATTTTAAACCATTTTCCACATACGAAGTTTTTTTACAAAAGATACTGGCACTACAAATAAATGGTATTTGTGATTAATTATATTTTCTTTGAAAGCCCCTTTAGTTTAAAATGATATGCTGAAAAAGGGGTCTCCGGTTAGTGCATGGAACATATCAAACTGTTGTAAAGCTTTTAAAGGTCAGTTTTGGCAATTTAAGTAATTTTGATAAAGCTATGATTTTAATGTAGGTTTAAATATTTCACCTGGTAAAATGTCACCACTGACTGTTTTCAATGGAATGTCCTAAAATTTGACGTTTGAAATTGGGCAGTAATGGCATATTCCACACATATATTATATTGATGTGCATGCATTATTTTATTTCCTGCGGTAGTTTGCACAGTAAACAGTTTGAGTAGGTATTAAAAAAACTAAATTGTTTTCAACAATTTTATTGGGGATTGTTATTATTCGGCTTGATTAATACATTTTAATCGATATAAATATATTTATTGAGACAGTTGTGCATGTGTTGGCATAACACGTGCTACAGCCGAAACTATACCTGTTCCTGTCATAGAACCTCGGTCTTTGTGTAGAATTAAAGCTTGGAATCTCATGACGTGCACTATAGTGGTTGGGCTTCGACAACTTTTCATAGTTTTAGTAAATGTCTAGGTAGCATTTGTTTATTTATAAAATCATATGGTCACAATTTGAAATAGTTCGAATGATTACTAACAGAATGCAGCACTTCCTAAACCAATAAGCAGAAAAGAATCTCCCAGGCAAAGCCGGTGCTATCAGCTAGTTTAAATATAAACTAAGAATTTGACAGTTCATTAAAGTCAATCGCTCCGTAGTCAGATAATTATGTTACACATCTAAAGTTCTGAAACAAATGTTAAATTACTTTAATGTCATCTGTTTTAAGTTAAAATTTGATTTCTTTTTGAGTCAACATAACGTTTTTTATAAAACTAGTTTGATTTATTAAAAATTACATTACACAACATTGCAAAATAATTAATGTTTAGAAATTAATACCCGCAATGTAAAAAGCTAAATTTATGCTCTGCATTACTTTATTCTTTCCAGTCTCTACTTAACTGTGTCTTCAGAACTAACCACAAGAACTAATTTCAGCTGGTTATGAAATTACAATGTTTTTTATTTTGTCATCTGGATTAAAGAAACGTGATGCAACACCTATAGGGTCATAAGATTTGCATTGAAACATTGGGTCTTCTAGAGCGGAAACTTCCCGGAATTTCATAAAACCGTTTCTTAGTTCACATCTACGATCCATAAGGGAAGCGTGAGTGCCAAATTTCAGCTCAGGGTTTTGTGGTTTCGAGAGATTTGCTGTCCGTTAGAGCTCCTTTTTCAGTACTGTATGGGTACAGGTACATAGGTTCTGTATCTTCAAAGTTTTGGACATTAAATCATTTATTAATATGATTTTTTTATCTTGCCGCGATTTCTATTAAGCACTTATAACCTTAAACTATTCAACTTTCTGATAAAAGTTTAGTCAAAGCTTGAAACGCAGCCACTGTTATTTAAATTTATCAATACATAGTTTGGCTTTAAAAAAAAATCATAATATTATTTGGCTAATACAGGTTGTTTTTTAAACGCAACCAATTTTTAAGTTTGAATAATTCACATATAAAGATGAAATGAGTATTGTTTTGATAATGTTTTCATTTTATATAACCTATTATTTAAGTTTGATCACATTTTTAGCTTACATTATGTGTTCAAACAATCCGCCATAAGCATTAATACAAAGTTTTGCTCTCTCAATCAAATTCCTGAACACGTTTTGCAAAGTCCCTCTTTGAATTTCTTGCATCAAATTAGTTATGTTTGTTTGAGGTGCTGAATATCCTGTGAATTGTTTTCTTAGGTCTTAAATTTTATGTATCCCCAAAGATAATATACTGGGATCAAATCCGGGGATCTTGGAGGGGAATAATCCTTCACTGATGAAATAAAGTTTTGGGTTGCGTTTAAAAAATACCCTGTACTTTAGATTACCTACAATAATCATACACTGGACAATAAAACATTAACAGCTTACATATCTCGTTTACTACCGTGGCGCACACAGTGTAATGTATTGGTCGTGCCAAATTACTTGGCCTGATTCGTCCAAAAGACTAATGTTAATTTTATCTTAGGCCTTACGGACGGCTTGGACCACGATATTAGAATCGCGCTGTAAGAGCGCTGAGATTTGAGATTCAATTGTGCTTTGGGGTGGAAGTTGAACAAAAATTTTTCTTTACACTTGTAATTTTTATATGTAAATTAAACACACACATATTAAATAATACAACGAAAAATGTGGAACCTGGTTAATTAGAACTTGTGCGGCTCGAAATATTCTTTTAATTCGAATATTTCTTCCGGTCCCAAGCTTTTATATCATATTTGCTAAAAAATGGTGGATAGTATGTGCATATTATTTTCTAATAAAAACTCCAATACGAATCTTTACGTCAAAATTACGAAATAATGGCGGTTTTCATACCAGCAATTCCCAATAAAAAACGTAATATTCGCGATCTAAAAAAACATTTTTAACACGACATTTTTATAAGGCAGTTAATACTGACCGATTTTGCACCGACTAGCAATTCCCAAGAAAGACGTGAATTTCACAATCTGAAATCCATTTTGTAAATGAAATTTTCCTAAGACAGTTTGTTAATACTGACCGATTCCGCACCACTCTACACTTCCGTACCTATGGCGGTTTTACAAAGCTTGTAATATTCTTGACCCAAACCGAAATGTGCCATTCATATCGTGCCCCATGGTGCCAGAGCTATGAAAAGAAAGTTCATTTATACATGTTTTCCATTAAGTACATTTACATTACAGGTACATAATTTTAGTGTGGCTTTGGATTATTCCGCTGTCTATTGAACGAATATTTCAGACGTTTCTTTATTGCACAGTACAACTTTCGTCTGCAATATTGAAAGTATTGTAAAATCACACTTAGTATCCGTATAGGATCTCGTAACTGATGCCTTTTGTCTGTGCGCATCTTCAAGGTCACAGAACTTGACACTTACAATTTCCAGATTCACCAACATTAACTTACTGTAGCTTGAAATTTACCGTATTGACTGAGTACCAAATTTTTACATTTCTTTGGCCGCAAACATATCTCCTTCTCAGCTTAACTTTATGGAAAATAAATAAAGTTGTATATCTTCCTTATTTCTAAGCATACATCGAGAAAACTTTGTGTATAGTTTATTGTAGAATTAAGTTTATTTTGTTTGAAATGTAAGTACACAATCTACACTTTTAATCTGCAGTTTACGTTATTGGTGTATCAAGCCGAAAACAGCGTTAAAGGGAAGGAAAATTTAATGGGGTTTGTAATAGTATAATAAGGGGATACATCTTAGTCCAATGTGTGCTTGCGTTTTTGGGGTAAGTTACATAGGCTGCTGAAATTAAAATAAATATCTCCCACAGATTGTTCACAGTTAATTTCAATGATCTTAGTCGTTCAACAACAGTTTTTGCATACAAATTGTTGTTTCGGTAATTCAAAAGAGCTTTTTCCCTTCTGATATTTGAATGGCATCACGTCGAGAAAAACCAAGATTATCTGGAAGTAATAGGAATTCGTTGTGCCGTTTGTTAAATTCATCGTCCAATCTTGCAATGTTTATTTTAGGGACAAAAGAACACGATTGTCTGAATACGTGTTTGCTAGTATCCGATTAAATTTGTTGTCTTAGCTTTTGAGTTAGGAGCGAGTGAACTCAGACACAGTTCACAACTGAAAAAGCCAATATAAAACTTGTGCAGTGGAGGCTGTAGTTTTATCCTAATTCCAATACCTTCAAAAACATCTACGCAATTTCAGGTAAACATACTGCAACACCATTGACTGTTTTAACAAATTCCTATTAAATTTATGTTCTTTTGTACCTATAGTTCCGTTTATTTAGTCCAAATACTCAATGAGCTGTTTCGAATTAAAATGAACTAGAAGCCATAAACCAAGTTTTATCAAGATGCGTTAAGAAATAAGGAAGATATAGCATTTTTTATTTCCCATAAGCATAACATAGGGAATGGGTATGCAGGCTTGCTGTCACAAAAATAGACATAATAATAGATTGTAGACCAATGTACATTAGATGTCATCTAAGCCACAAATCAAGTTTTATTAAGATATGTCGAGAAATAAGTGAGATATAAAATTTTACTCATTTCCCATACAGTTAACATTTGGACAACGTACTGTGTTTACTACTTTCAATATCTCGGTAACCAATTATTAAAAATATCAAATGTTTGTTTTTTTAAGCTGAATCCAATGGTGCTAACAAAAGTTATATTATTTTAATTTTTATATTAAAAAAACTCAAAAAAACCCATTTTTAAGGGGGTTTATCCCCCTTTACCTTCCCTTGCGGTGATCTGATTGGACTGGTTTACGAACTCATCCGAGCTATTACCACTTTACATGTCTGTACCAAGTTTCATCAAGATAGGACCATATTTACGGCCGCTTCAAACAAATGGTGTTTTTGCTACTGGTGGCCCCAAAACGAAAAGTTATCATGGTCTCCTGCTTAGGCCTTACCATGAGACCTACGCTAATAGCATCTTCCCTGTAGGGGAAATGCGCTAATTCGGAGTGACCGCGGGGCGCGAACTGCCCCGGTGCCGCGGTGCCGCCCCTGAGTGCCGTAGTGGTGTTCTGGAGCATCGATCAACTTTTAATTTATTTAAAGTGATGCGATGGCCCATAGCAAGTGTGGCGTCGCCTCCCCCAACCCCCACCCCCCTCCCCAGGCGCTTCCCCCTCCCCCCCTCCCCCCCTCCCCCCTCCCGCCACGTTACATCGGTCAAACGATCATCTGTGACTTAGAAAAATACAGTAAAATATCTAAAACGGTTAATTGAAATTATACAGGGTGTTTTTTAAACGCAACCCATTTTTAAGATTGAATAAAACACATATAAAGTTGAAACGAGTATTGTTTTGGTTATTTTTGCATTTTATTCAACATATTATTTTAGTTTGATCACATTTAGCCTACATTATCTGTTTAAACAATCCGCCAGTGACATTAATACAATGTTGTGTTCTATCCATCGAATTCCTGAACACGTTTTGCAAAGTACCTCTTTGAATTTCTCGTATTAAATTTGATATGTTTGTTTTGAGGTGCTGAATATCCTATGAATTGTTTTCGTGGGCTTTATTTTTTATGTATCCCAAAAGAAAATAATATAATTGGGTCAAATCCGGGTTTCTTGGGGGGAATAATCATTCACTGATAAAATAAGGTTTTGGGTTGCATCAAAAACAAATACGCCCTGTATTTTCGGGATGTTGGTAAAATGAACACGACATATAAGTACATAAACATCTCAGTACTGCTATAAGCTGGAAATTATTTCGTTGGCTGAAACGTCATAGAAAAATGTCAAATAAAGTGACACTGTGCTCACAGATCAGATGAAAAACAAACTTTTCCTCACACTTGGTACTGATGATGCCGCATTAAAAATCGTAGTTTCCATTACACACTTGCCTTCATCGTTAAAATTTATTTCCGGCAGGTTTCAATTTGCTCAGAGAAGGCAATGATAGGCATCCCAATGCGGCGCGGCGCTCCTTCGCTTAAGCCGTACTTTCCTTAGATACACCCCTCCTCCTTGTTATGTGCGGGTGTAACGTATTGTACGGGTGAACGCACCTCTGAGCCCAAGGGTTGTGGGATAAGACCCCAATTATTCATTTCAGGTCCATTATACAGAGGATTTAATAATTTTTAATGACAAGGTTTTTCCTGTGACTCACACCTAACGCCTGACTCAAGTAGCTTTTGGGTATGAACAAAAACTCTTACTCCTCGTACATAATACGTATTTGCATAAGTGTAGTGTTCAGTTCATAGTTACCTTTAATAACATGCAACTTCTTATTTTAAATGTTGTAATGTTAAACTTTTCATTAGCAGCCGTGTGGATGTGTTTGTTTGTATGTATGTGTGGATGTATGTTTATGTAAACAGAGATAGAGATGGCACCAGTGGTCTCA
Source organism: Flexamia atlantica (assembly GCA_035578135.1). NCBI lineage: Eukaryota > Metazoa > Arthropoda > Insecta > Hemiptera > Cicadellidae > Flexamia > Flexamia atlantica. Next base: position 45,582,785 of record JAQJVK010000007.1, on the reverse strand, counting down.
TTTTCATGAAATTTGGCGTTTAGGTACGGAGGCATAATATCTCCTGGCGTTTTTTCATTTGATTGAATTTTTAATTTCCAAGGACATAACCCCAAGACAACCCATTAAAAATGACAACATCCAAATGTTTTCTTAAACGGTTCAAACGATTTTTACAAAAATTTCAAGGTTTGTAGTGCTGAAGATGCCAAACAAAATTGCACTACCCGCATGTCTGTAAAATTCAGGTTCAGAAGTTACGGGTATTTCAATGGTTAAAAAATCAAATTTTCTTAAAATTATAACAATTTATCAAAATATACTCAAAACTTTTAAATTTGGCTTGAAAAAATCAATAATCCAGTATACTTTGAATTATTAGTCTACGTCAACTCGTTGCAGAAGTAATTGATATTTTCGTACGGCAGTAAACGCAGCACGTTGTATGGCAAATATTTAAAAAACCGATATCTCCGATAGTTATCAATCGATTTTGATATCATTTTTGGTATGTACTTACTAGAAAACTGTAAATTTGTTCTATTTATTGTAGATTTTCTTGCTTTAAATGGCTTTAAGGGAGAAAATATGTGTCGGTTTACCTATCCCGTTTATTTTCTCTGGGAAGCAGAAGGTATACAGGGTGTCCGGAAATTATAGTAAAATATTTTGATATATGATAGTAGTGTAAAAAATAAGAAAAAGGTCACATAAACATAGGTACTAAAGTGCTTTGTTTTCCGTCTGTCTGCATGTTTATGATTTTTATATATGTAATCATATCTCACGAACCTCTTAACTTCAAACTTAATATGTGGATGACCACTATTGAGAACTATTTTTGTAAAAACAAGTATCAAATTTCTACTCTGTACTATTTCAAAATGGCGACTGTTTTTTTGTTTTCAAAGCCAAATATCTTAAAAACCGTAAAGTTTAGAAAAGTTATACAAGAGACAAAAAAGTTGAAAAATTTAATCCAGTTTACGCTGATATTAAGATTACAATGATCAATCTGCTACTGCTAGTAATGGAGAAATTTTGAATTTTCCGAATAAAAACTTGCAAACAGTATGTTCTAAAGCACCATGTTTTTATTCAGAAAAGTTAAAATTCCTCCGTTATTATTAGTCCGATTATTATAATTTTAATATCAGCGATAATTTTATTAAATTTTGCATTTTTTTGTCTCTAGTACAAATTTTCTAAAAATTACGGTTTTTAATATATTTAGCTTTGAAAACAAAAAACAGTCGCCATATTGGAATGGTACAAAGTAGAAATTTGACACTTCTTTCAAAAATAGTTCTTAATAGTGGTCATCCATATACCAAGAAGTTTATTCCTTAAAAGGTTTATGCGTTATAAACTTTTTTCTTATTTTTACCTCTAATATCATACACTAAAATATTTTACCATAATTTGCGGACACCCTGTATAACTAACTGATGGTAAATGTTACATGTGGCATGTTTGCTCCACAGCGCCGTGCCGTTGCTGGCGACGCGACCCGCCGTGGCGAAACGGAGTATTTATGGCATATGCCAGGGTGGCGTGATTCACGGTTTAGTTTTATTTTCAAACATAAAAATATTACAGGTTCACCCGCGCTTGAGTGGCCTTTAAAAGTGCGTGAATTAGATAGGACTGATAATTAGGAATAAATCCATAGGAGTAATTTTGGCTCGAGTTTATTTAATAAGTTTTTTTTTTGTTTCAGAACTGAAACATTATCACTTGTGACTAGTTAATAAAATTATTATCAGTTATTTTTAAGGGGTTTACCATTGTGAAAAAATAGAACTTATTCATTTTAGTATTTCTGGTTGTATAAGGGTCGCTTTTCGTTATTTACCTCGTGTTATGGCGACACTGTAAGTAAGTGGGTCAATGTGGTCGTCCACTTCCGACGATAGCGACTTGAAGCGGACGAACGACCTGATTTTTCATAAAATTTCCACAGACAAAGTAAGTTTATTCGAGTATACTCTTTCTAAATATACAATTTTTAAGACCCCTGTAAAAATTATCACGTTTAAAAAAAAGCAGAATCCATATAATACGCAAGTACCGTTTTTATTCAGTAGTCGTTATATTATTACAGTATGTGAATATTCTTGGGTACCTACGAGTTTAACTCGTCATTCTTCTATTTCCTTTAGACTTAAAAAAAAACAGATCGCAAACAACAAACAAACGTATGCTCAGAGGAGTTATTTCCCACCATGATGCATGCTGTGCTTTTCATACAATGAATAATTCAGATCTCTCAGCTACAATCTAAATCCTAAGTAGCTATACTACTACAAAAATGTAATTGGCTGTAGTTTTGCAACGCAAAAAATATTAAATTATTTCATTCTTATTTTAGAGGCCTAGATAGTTATAATTTGTACATCATGGTGGATAATCAAAATTTAAATGAAGAAGTACATTGAATAAGTTGTGTGAATGAAATTTTGTTACACTGTGCAATCTACCAGTTTATGCGGGTTGTAAATATAGGCTCAAGAACCAAAAATCAGGTAATAACTCGAAAAACCATTATATGACTTCAAAAGTACCCAAAACCGGGTAGTTAATTAAAATTAGTTTATGTCAATAAGAGAGGAAATATTACATAAAAACTCGCTTACTACATATCAAAAGTTGTCTATTTATTTCGGTTATTGATTGTTCTCTCACCATGAAAACAAAGAAACAACCGCCGGTATTTTTCTCATCAATATTTGAGAAATTACTTTTTCTCAAATATTGGATGTTTCATGGCAAAATTATACTTCTAAAATACCTGGCTACCTGTATTTATTGATCCAGGATAACGGTTAAATCACCGTTATCATAAATCCCCAAGTATAAAATCTCTGGTTTTACCAGATTTCTCTTAATGATATCAAAATCACCGAACGGGCATAAAAATACCCAAAAACCGAGCAAATACCCGGCAACACTGCAACGAATACAGCCATATCAATTACATAAAACCACCTTTTGTTTATACAAGATAATAGAATTAAAAAACCTGGTAGTTCGGATAAAATTCCCGTTTTTTTCTTAATATTCAGGGTAAATGCCCGCAGCCCAAGTCTATATTATCCCCGGTTCAACCCGGTTTTTTCTTAATCCCCGCAAAATCCTCGGACGGCCTCCAAAATACTCGAAACCGGGATACCCGATCGTGGGTACTGTCGGTATCCGATCGAGATCAAAAGTCTGGCAAAGTCCTTCTAATATGTAGTCCTCGATAGGGACAGAGAATTTTTATCAGTTTTCCGTAATCGTAAAGCATAATTTAAACGCTTCTGCGACAATTCTCCAACTTTTGTTATTGATATTTTAATAGTGGCACCTTCTATATTTGGATTTAAGTATTGTAAATTCCAATTTTTCGCGAATGGTTTGCACTTCTACCCATATATTTAATTTTAAATAGTAGCGGACGATTAAAATCGGCGATGTCTAGAACATTAAGTTATAGTTTTTGATACCCAGTGATCTAAGGCATCTATAAGTTGGAATAAACATTTTCGAAAATTCGGAATTTTATTTTGTCTCACAATGATTTTAGCTCTTTAGATTATGTGATAGTGTTTGACAAGGACAGGTATAAAACGACGAAGTTCAAGCAGTTTACTACAGTCCACTTACCCGATGGTTGGAGGTTTTTAAATTTTAAATGTCTAAATTCATTGTGCAACATAGAGATCAGTAGTTTAAAACGTTTAATCATCCCGATTTGTAAACCAAATGTACGCACTTTTTTATAGAAAATCAAAACTGCAACGGATTACCGTACAACTTACGGTTTGGAAGCGTTATCTATTGATAGCCTCGCGATATTTACATTTGATAATCTTTCATCTTTCTGTTGGAAGATAAGTTTGGTTGTAGGTCTAGCTATGTGTTTATTTGTAATTTAGAGCGTTACATTTCAATTTCATTTTATAATTTCTCCTCTTAAAATTTTCTTACCGAAATGATATGCGGTCGAATGTGCTGAGGCAGGACCCGAGAGGATGCCACGCTCTAGGCTGAAACCATGGACAGGTTATTCTCAGGGGCTTAGACGAAAGATATTTTAAAAGCTTTACTTATTAGTATAGTAGTTTAGAGAGCGGTAGTGTAGACTTACTCGCTAGTAGTCGGCGCCAGGTGTGCCCACCTAGCCAGTAGAGATCAGTAGTATGAATTTGTCGGTTTGGGACCACCACCGCCTGTAGAGATCAGTAGTATGAATTTGTCGGTTTGGAATCACCACCGCCACCACCACGCCACCTGCCCGAGCTCCCTGTGTTGTCTTCTGTGGTGCCCCCACCGTCACCACCCCTTGGCTGTGAGTGTTTAGCTTTAGTAGAGAGCTCTGACGCCTGCCGGTCTCACTTCCAAAGAAACCATTTCAGGAGTGTACATTTGTTAAATTGACGACTCGTCCCATTAAATGACTGCCCCAAATACTTATTTTATAACTCTGCGTCCCTTAGTAATCATAAGTCTTGTCTTCATCAGTTCGGAAGTTGACTGGCATATGGGCTGTATGCTACAGCTTAATTGCAACGAGATAGTGAATAAGCTATAAATTATGCACGAACGAAAAATTATGTCGCCCGCTCTCAGTGTTTGTAGACATCGCGAGAACTGTTGAAATGTTTCACGATTTTATGGTTTAGATTTTTCACTACTCCGTTAAATTTTGCATCCGAATTCGAACTCCAATTTAGTGTAGTGAAACAATTTTTTAAAAATATTACCTAGTCTCAGAGCTCTCACTCATTTGTAGTGTTACTGTAGTGTTGGTAGTTACCGATATGCGCAGTCGAGATCATACGGTATGTTGAGTCACGCAAATAACTCTGTTCCAGCTTTTTTATAATTTTACTTTGGACGATTTGGCTATGGGTAAAATAAAACATCCACTATACAATTAACTAGGCCAATCTATTTCTCCTGTTGTGCTTGGTTTGCTTTTTAGCTGGTTCTATAGTTTATAGCATTAGTATTAAAGAATATGTAGAATAATTAAGTTTGTGAGTTTGTCATATTGGATTTATCAATTATGTATTCCTAATGGAGAAGAACCGATTTCCGATTCAGTTTTTCTTGCACTATTCGGAATGATGTCAGGTAAATTGCATTCTTATCATAATGTGGCGATGACAGCTTTTAATTACATGTGGATTTTTTTCATCTCCTCTTTAGGTTTGGACACATAGTGTTGACGATTTTCCCGGTCAAGGAAAGAAAAGAAAATTTATGATAGTTTCCCGTCGCAAGCTTTGTTACTTGCGTATCAACTGATTTCTTATATCATCGACTGATTCATTGTTGTTATTACAGTATATAGTTTGTTTGATTGCAAATCATCGATAAATATAATTGTTGCTTTGTATCACGGTTGATATAGTTGTACACTCTCGATTATCCGAGGTCTTCGGGACCGATCACTCTCGATTACCCGAGGTCTTCGGGACCGATCACTCTCGATTACCCGAGGTCTTCGGGACCGATCACTCTCGATTATCCGAGGTCCTCGGGACCGATCACTCTCGATTATCCGAGGTCTTAGGGGCCGATCACTCTAGATTATCCGAGGTCTTCGGAACCGATCACTCTCGATTATCCGAGGTCTTAGGGGCCGATCACTCTAGATTATCCGAGGTCTTCGGAACCGATCACTCTCGATTATACGAGGTCTTAGGGACCGATCACTTGATTATCCGAGGTCTTCGAGACCGATCACTCTCAATTATCCGAGGTCTTCGGGACCGATCACTCTCGATTATCCGAGGTCTTCGGGACCGATCACTCTCGATTATTCGAGGTCTTCGGGACTGATAATACGGATACGGGACCGGGATAATACGGAGGTCACTAACGTTCATTAATGTCATGCTTGACCTCCCGAAGACGGAACGAAAACACCCGAGCAGACCCGAGTGTGAAGTTGAATGCCCGCGCGTTTTAAAACGCAGGATTTTGTCTGTAATCTAAGGTTTTTAAAGAAGTTTTTTTAACAAATGAATTAGGTGGGTTGTTTGAAGTTGAGCAGTAAATGTTGATTTGATATGTTAAACGATTTAGTGGCATTAACGTTTTCGAGGTCTGTATTTAAAGTGGAGACGATTCAATTTTTAGTTAGGAAATCTCTTTTTATCAGTAGACCAACCTGTTATTTAAAATATGTACCATGTGTTTAACTTAATCATTACAAACCCATTTAAAGGCTGTAGTACTTACTTATTACTTACTTGACCACACTATCCACAGTTTTTATAGCAAACTTATAGCCCATTACAATTCGATAACTTACCTTTATCTCTTGGTTGGCAAGAAAAAATACCTGTGATAAATGGATGAAAATGGTGAAACAGTACACACTTTAAGTTAATATCAACTAGATGCAAGATAATTTAAATCCACAAAACATAGATTTTTAATGATAATTGAAGGGTGGGAAGGACTATTTCAAAGGACAGTTTAGATTTTTTTGTACTGTATAAATATAGCAAATTTGTGAATATGGTGAATTTATTGTTTGATATGGAATGCATGTACTGGACTGTATTGTATTTGGGAAATTAATTCTTTATTTATTATTATGTAATTATTTAATTGTTAAGAATTAAATAAGAATTATTTAATTCTTCTTATTATTATTTAATTCCGGGGGTCTGAGTGGACCTTTTTGTTTAGGTCTACGAAATGTTAAATCAATTGCTCGGGAACACGCAGGTTTGCTGCTGTTGGGCTATTGACCTCTGAGCACGTTGGCGGAGTGACTCGCTGGTTCGGTTGTGTATTATTGATTACACTTGAATTGGACCGATGTCAGCCGATGTTTTCGGCGCGGCTCATACCTTGCTCTCGCAATTGTACAATGAGCGTCTTTCGGTTGCCCGGCAACCCCATTCCTCCCGCCCCTCCCCTGACCTCACCCCATAAAGTCACCCCCTCCCATCCAACATTCACGTAGACCTCACTCTGTCCGCGTCGTGACTCCGTGCTAACCAGTGTTGCCAGACAGGACTTGGCATTTTACCCGCAAACCCCATTGAAAATCCCGCTTTACCCGGTTTTCGGCAGTAATCCCCGAAAGTACCGAAAACCGGGTAGTTACCCGAAAAACGACAGCATGACTTAAAAATACCAAATTCTGAGTAGTTTCCAAAATTAATTGCTTGATAAAAGGGGTAATCTTACATTAATAACTTGCCCACTATATTTACAGACGTATTATTTATTTTAATTATAGTTCTCTCACTATAAAAAGATATTACTTCTCTCGCGTCTTGCATGAATATTAGATTTTGCAAGGCAAATCAAACCTCAAAATTCCCGGCTTTACCCGGTTTTTATGTATTCGGCATGTCGGGTGATTCCCCGCAGCCTAAGACTAAAATCCCCGGTTTAACCCGATTTTTTCTTAAGCCTCTCAAAATCCCTGAGCGACCTTCAAAATAACAAAAAACCGGGCGAATACCCGGTTTCTGGTAACACTGCAATCAATACAACCATACCATACCAAAAAGTAATACCAACTTTCTTTAAAAATATATACCTCTTGAATTTCAAAAAATCCTTATAACTTGTCCAAATTCCCGGTTTTATCCGATTTTTTAAATATCCAGATTGTTAGATAGGTAATTCCCGCAGCTCAAGTCGAAAATCTCTAGTTTTACTCGTTTTTTTCAATCCCCACTAATTTCCCGGTCGGCCTCCAAAATATTCGTAAACCGGGTAAATATCCTACCCGGTTTTTGGCAACACTGCTCCGTGCCAACACGCTGCTGGGGGGGAGCGGTATCCCCCACCCCTAATCAGCGTTAAACTTGATTTTTATTGATGCGGTACTGGTTCTTTTTTTACCAGCTTTGGATTTGTTTTCGCAATTTAAATGCTTAAAAATGTACTATAACTTGATGGAAATACTAACCCGTGTAAATTAGCGTTGAAACCTGAACAATTTAGCCAGGACTTGGTAGCAAAATAATTATTGTGATTGAAAGAATTTTCGACCCATTTCATTCGACTTATTTTACTGTGGGGGTCTCGATCCCTTCGGACTCGAACACTACTATATCTTCCGAATTCAAGGGCTGAGTATTTTATATCCACAAATAAACAGCTGAATACGGACTGCTCCCCCTTAGCAGGTAGAATCAGAGGCATATGGATTGCTCCCCCTGCCAAACCGGTCGGATTTTATATAGGGTCGACATACGAATTGCTCCCCCTTACCGTGTTGGAATGCTTGTCAATATTTCTAGACGAGGTTGTACTCTTTCAAAGCACTTACCTTGCCTAATTAGTACCTAAGTGAGGTCTGCCGCATATATTTGGTAAATAATTCACGTGACACGAGATTCATACCTAATCTACAAATCGTTTAATATAGTGTATGGTAACTAATGTGTTTTAAAATATGTTAAATAAATTATTTAAAATCTAAATTCAATCATAAATAGTTGCCACTAATTAAATAAAGAAATTAGATACTGATCTCACTATAAAATGACGGAAATATATGTTTTAAAGTACTTGAGTTTTCTTTAAAGTTCAAAGTTTCGGATTCAATGCGACCGTTCATAATCAAGTTATAAATATTTAAGATTTAAGTGCCACTAGATTAAGGTTGCATTAGAAAAATAATATATACTTAACATTTCTATTGTTTGTTGTTTTCTTTGTTGTTTGTCGCGACAGCGCACCCCATATTGCAAAATCGCAATAACAATTATTTATACTAATATTGGTACAGTCATGTCTAAAAGCATTCCAAAACGGCAAGGGGGAGCAATCCGTATGTCGGCGCTAACTAAAATCTGACCGGTTTGGCAGTGGGAGCAATCCGTATGCCACTGTTTCTACCTGCCAAGGGGGAGCAGTCCGTATCCACCCAAATAAACTTATTCCAACAAGTATTTAAAAGTCAGTGGAATGGTGTAATGCATGATTGTTTTCTTGTTGAAACAAGAGAACGGACCGACGCGGCCGTGTCGGAGAAAGGTGGCCCATTCAGTAAAGAATATTCATGTAAAAATATTCAAATTATCCCATCGATCCACCATCAAACGTTTCTCAAATATACTAGTGATGTTCTTTCATTTTACCAATATGATGGTGATATAACATACAACCCTTAGCCATGTTACACGTTTTGCCGATCATGGCATCATCAGACGACCACACGTTGTGCACGAACTAGTTGATTACTCAAGGATCATTTTGCGGGTCGTTAAATACATAAATTAAAATCAGAATAGTTTATCTTTAAAAATACAACATGTACGTACAGGCAAAGTGTAACGAAAAATATTTGGGTGGAAATATTTTCAGACCATTTGTCTGTGTGTGATAATGGTCAGAGTAAATTTGCTTTACAAAAAGTCATACTCAGCTCTTGAATTCGAAGGATGCGATGAAAATCACGTTTAATAAATACATTTTCACGTTCGAAACATTTAAAAACATAAATTTTCACGTTTAAAACATAAATTTTCACGAGAACTAGAATTGTAATGGTTTATCAAAAATCATAATATGCTCTTGAATTCGAAAGAGGCGATAAAAATCACGTTTAATAAATAAAATTTCAACTTTCAAACATACATTTTCATGTTTAAAATATACATTTTCACGAGAGCTAGCATTGTTCTGGGATCCCACCCGGGAGCTTATTCTGTGTCTTTTAGTTGAAAATGTTTGTTTTAAATGTGATTTTTACGTATTTTACGATCCAAAATGTGATCTTTTAAATGATAGACTAGTTTTAGTTCATCGTGTGATCGTCTGGCGATGCCATCATTGTCATTGGCAAAACTCGCCAATCGTTGGAATTGTTGAATTGCTAAATGCTGTAAGTTATACTAATATAAAACTAATTAAACAGCAATCTCGTAATCAGACAAGTCCAAATCTTTCAGTTTAGTTCTCTCTAATATTATCCTTTCAAAGGCACATAATGAAAGCAAATAATTTAACTTTCCTATAAGCATTTGTTTATGGATTTTTAAATGATCCTCGTTACTGTCCGTCCAAACAAAACAGAAGTTAACACTACATTTTTGACTCATCACCTGGAGGACTCATGAAGTAATGAAATAGCCTTTCCTCTCTTAAACATTGTCCATTAACCAACAACAGTATTTTATTTACTCCCCCTTTTCCTTTTACCAGTGTGGGATCGAGTAGAAGGAGACAAAACATAGTGTCAAGACTGATAATGACCTTTCATCTTCCTGGAAGGAAACCCGAAGCTTGGCGGATGACAATAGGGGGTATTAACACCGCTACCTCCTTCCCTTTGGGGGATCACAGGGGACTTTTACTACACAACACGGCTTTGTCGGGATGACCGCGTTATTTGCTGTGACGTGACGTTGAACTGCACAACACGACTTTGTCGGGATGATCGCGTTACGTGCTATTAGTTGAACTGCACAACACGGCTTTGTCGGGATGACCGCGTTACGTGCTATTAGTTGAACTGCACAACACGGCTTTGTCGGGATGACCGCGTTACGTGCTATTAGTTGAACTGCACAACACGGCTTTATCGGGATGATCGCGTTACGTGCTATTAGTTGAACTGCACAACACGGCTTTGTCGGGATGATCGCGTTACGTGCTATTAGTTGAACTGCACAACACGACTTTGTCGGGATGATCGCGTTACGTGCTATTAGTTGAACTGCACAACACGGCTTTATCGGGATGATCGCGTTACGTGCTATTAGTTGAACTGCACAACACGACTTTGTCGGGATGATCGCGTTACGTGCTATTAGTTGAACTGCACAACACGACTTTGTCGGGATGATCGCGTTACGTGCTATTAGTTGAACTGCACAACACGACTTTGTCGGGATGATCGCGTTACGTGCTATTAGTTGAACTGCACAACACGACTTTGTCGGGATGATCGCGTTACGTGCTATTAGTTGAACTGCACAACACGGCTTTGTCGGGATGACCGCGTTACGTGCTATTAGTTGAACTGCACAACACGGCTTTGTCGGGATGACCGCGTTACGTGCTATTAGTTGAACTGCACAACACGGCTTTATCGGGATGATCGCGTTACGTGCTATTAGTTGAACTGCACAACACGGCTTTGTCGGGATGACCGCGTTACGTGCTATTAGTTGAACTGCACAACACGGCTTTATCGGGATGATCGCGTTACATGCTATTAGTTGAACTGCACAACACGGCTTTGTCGGGACGACCGCGTTACAGAGCTGCAACGTTGAACTGCACAACACGGCTTTGTCGGGACGACCGCGTCACAGAGCTGCAACGTTGAACTGCACAACACGGCTTTGTCGGGACGACCGCGTCACAGAGCTGCAACGTTGAACTGCACAACACGGCTTTGTCGGGACGACCGCGTCACAGAGCTGCAACGTTGAACTGCACAACACGGCTTATACGGCGTTGCGTGCTGCGATGTAGTGTTGCAATATCGCACAGTTTGTTTGTTGCGATATCACACAGTTGTTGACGTCGTGTTGTTGCGGACCGCGGAACGTGTAAGCTTAAGGTGCAAACCATCGCATTGCGTTGCGATAGCCGCGTTGTGCGTTGCGAAATTTGGTGCAAAGCCCAGCTTTACCGGTGTTTAATCTTATGAACATTTATCTTCACTGTCAGCGTTTCGCAACAACTTCAGAAGGTCACGGGTTGGATTATTGGGTTTGCTAATTTGGAATTTGCTGATTTCGAGGAGTTATCACGTAACTTAATATCGTTTGTCACAAATGCCACTCGCCACTCGCAGACAAGGGATCAATACAATATGCTAAATAAGTTTTAACGAATCATAAACTACTGCAACACATCTAACTTGGAGAAATTTGTAGTAAAAATGGTGGCTTGTCTACTGGTCGGTAATGCCGTCGTAGCCGTCGTATTTCCCAATGAAACATCTGGCGTTTTTCACTGTGTCAGTCCTCCTGCTTACCTTTTCAATGCTTCGAACTCGCATTGCTAGTTATACGATTTTTTACGAGGTTGTCCCAAAAGAGCTACCGTATTGCACGAAAGGTTGTGTTCAGACGGATATTGTGTAAACACAATTATTAAACCTGAAAAGAAGAATCAGGACTTTGTCAGCATTTTTATGTATTGACCGATTCCAAAAAGACCTTTTTTTAACTGTCCTCAGTCGCAAATTTCTTCCTACCCCCTATTTCTTAGATAGGCCCTAAGCATTGAAGTAAATTAAATTCTTAAGGTAATTTTATTTTTAATTCCTAATTTGTTGGACGTTGGACTTCTCTCACTAGTATGTCATAAGATGCAGACCAATATTATTTGGTTCGGTGTCGAAATACACAGTTTTTTCAAACACTCAACACATATTTTGACTCCGGAACTCACTCAAGAGAGATTTTCGGCAGTTTAGTTGCCGCTTTTCATTGCTGTTTTTTTATTGTTGATTACCAAGCTTTGTTTTTAATATTAACAGCTTAAGTTGACTGTATTTTTATTTCTTGTTTTATGATCACCTTAGTTTTTCAAAAGCACCTGCAATGATTTCAATGCTTGCAGTTGACTAATTGCAGGAGGTAGAACTGATTACCAATACTTTTTTCCCACAAATATCACTAATGGGATAATTTATCATTATTAATTTTAACATTTTAACACCCCAAAATATCTCAAGTCAAAGCAAATGAATGCTTAGGTTACCGTAATATATTTATGTTTATTACCTATTTGTAGAAGTTAACTGAAATCAAATAAATACAAATTTGTCATTAATCAACAATGTGTATGGGCAGTTTAGACTTTTTATAATGTGCTCCATCTTCCTCCATTTTTTCTAAAAGAGTGTTATTACTTTTTTGCTCACTTTATTTTATTTTTACTTTTTTATTTTGCATGTTCTTTGCTAATATTTAATTATTTAATTTAAATGTAAGTTGTTTAATTAAAGTAAATTACGAAGGAATCATTTGTTAAATGAATTTATGTTTCTGCAGTTTATAAGTTTTAATATTAAGGTTAAGGTTAAGGTTAAGATTAAGGTATATTAAGGTTTAACATCTCCTTTTAAGAAAATGTTTGGCAACATTTAAAGTTAGTGCCTTGTAAGGCTACCAACCCAGTAAATTATTTTTGAAAATTTTAGTTTCATTAATAAAAAGAAGGAAACCTTATTGAAATGATGAAGCTGTCTGCAGATACGTGAAGTCTTAAATGCCAGACCAGCGAAGATTAACCTCAGTTTAATAGTGGTTCTTAGTAATGAGTAAAATTAATATAAAAATAAAAATTTATATTATCAAATGAAGTGAAGTGCCTTTTTGAAAAAAAAAGTTTTTTTGCAAGTGATAATTGAAGAAGCAGATAAAACCAGTTATATTTATTATACTTAGTTTATTTCTCAAATTTGTTTACAGGGGAGGAGATTTTTGTCTGACGAGATGGCAACCCTGTCTTTACGAATCAGTATTGTCGAGAAAAATGTCACGAAAACTATGCAGTTCGATCCCAACACTTCGGTGTACGATGCTTGTCGGCTCATCCGTGAGAAGATAGCAGAAGCCAACCTAGGTCAACGTAAGTATTAAATCTATATACTTAATACAATAAAGGTTTTCTCTGTTACATCCCTTTTTAAGCCATCCTACTTAACCAATTTTTACGATTGAGTTGTCATTTTAAAGCTTTTAATGTAGCGCACCGGCGACTGATTATTAAAATGGGCATTTCTTTTACGGCTTCGACCCCCAAGCCTTTGATTTATTTCTAAAGGGCGCTTTCACGCTCTAGTGCTGACCTTCTTAAGTTATAACGGTTTTGAAATTTGATTTTAATTTAACAGCTGATTGCATTGAGATGAATTTTCAATCAGTCACATTGTAAACAAAAATGGATTGTCTGACTGTAAGCAAGATCCGATACAGCTTATGAAAATTAATCTGGGCTACTTTTATCTTAATTGTAGCCAAATTGAGGCAGGTAAATCATTCTTTATGATAAAGATCCACCACAATACACAGATTATGAATATATTGTAAATTGAACCCTGAAACAGAGAGAAGAAGATGGCATAGAGAAAAACGAGTCGACCAGATTAGGTAAAATATGCGTAACCTTCAGCAAGAACAGAGAACTGCTGAAAGACAAAGATTAATTGAAAATAAGAAAAAAATATTAAAATGTACAATTTGCACATGGGCCCCCTGGAAAACTTCTGTTATCCTACTGTTGTGCGAGAAGACAAACAAATTCAAATACATAGTGCTTGGGTGATGAATAATGTGTGTGTGTTTTGTTCAGTTAGGCCATTGTTTATTTAGGTGAGACGTTTAAATTTCAATTGAAAAGGTCATATTCAAACTGAAGGTGTGTTTCTCACAAACAGAAATAAAATGCACAATTTACGCATGGGTCCTCTAGTATTAACATAAAGTAACAATAAGGAAAGATATAAAAAACCTAATTATTAGCATTTATGTTGAGTTTTTATTCGACGTACTGTAGCCTATGTCCCTCCTGGGGTTTTATTCAAGCAAATAAAAATAAATAAATAAATTAGTAGTGGATCAAAATCAGTTACACTTTATTTTTGAGGTCGCAGCCAAAACCTTATGAGAAAGTATTCATTTGGAAAAGCGTGTGAGTCGTATTGTAATAAGAGGTCAGTCAGTAGGCATTGCAAAAAGAGATTGAAAAAGTAATCCTGTTTATCTTGTTAGTTATTATCAAACCAAATGGATATCCTTAATTGGCTAGTACTCTAGGTTTTATTTTCAATGCATACTTCCTACCTTCTTCTTCTCACTTATATTTATAAACAATGTTTTACTGCTGACTGTAGATTTGATTGCATTAAGTCTTGCTTCGGGAATATCTACTCTGCTTTTATATGTTTTCAGCATGATTTCTCCTCCTCTTGTAGGCGCCATCGAAATGGACTATAATTGTGATTGTAAAATGATGTGTTTGTTTTAAAATAAAAAAAATATTATCATGGATTTGGTTCAGTTAATTTGGTTCTGTAGGATCAATTTGTTGTGTGAATAAGTAAAAATAGAGTAATTTTAGGAAAAAAATAATGCATGCATTTTTTGAGAATCGGAGAAACAAATATTAGTTTTTTTTGTTTTACTATTAGTAAAAAATAACGTATGGGATTGATGGAAACATGTGGTAGGGAAATTTAATTAAAATGCAGTAATGTGGCAGCTGGCCTTCAGTATTGGCTAGTGTGTAATCATACTTTGCAATAATCTGAGTAGTTTAACTCCACATGTGTTTTACAAACTTGGAACATTTTTCTGTTTGTTTGTTTCACGTGGCGTCCCAAATTTCTCGTTTTAAGACGGGGGATCAGTCAATGTTGCCCTCTTGATGAGGAACACTGAGCCTACAGTTTGGGGGGGGGGGGGGGGCTGATAGGTTATGTTAGGTTCCAAACAAGCCTCCCAAAACTCTTCTTTAGAATATCATCTGTTTTTAATAAAAAAAGCTTTGAGTTTTGCTTTAAATTTTGTTGCATCTGCAATTTGACTCAAGAGAGCTTGGCAAAGCCTGGCACATTTTAATGCCTTGGTAATTCAGTTTTTTTTACACATTACTAACCTATGATATTGACAAAAACGGTTTTTATGCCTCTGTTACGTTTATATTTGGAGCTAAATTCATGTTCTGCAATTCTATGGAGCTCAATATAATTAGTACATTCAAAGATAAAAAGAGAAGGTACTTTCAGGACACTAAATTGAATAAAAAAATCTTTACAGTGTGTTTGAGGAGCAAGTCTTGCCATAGATCTTATGGCCTTCTTTTTTCACACTAATGTTTTCTAAACATGACCTTTAACAGCCCCCCAAAGCAAAACTGAGTAGGAAATATGAGTTTCAAATAAGCTATGGTTAAAAAGTTTACTTAAGCTTTGAGTGTTGTATTTACTTACATTTCTTCCTCTGTTATTGTAGCCAAGGACTATGGGTTATTCCTGGCAGATGAGGATGTGAAGAAAGGCGTTTGGTTGGAACCCGGCAGAAACCTGGACTATTACATCTTGCGTAACGGGGTAAGTTAGTTTTCATTCTATATCCCGAGTAAATTATGACATCAAGAGTTAAACCAGTGATCATGGCTAAGGGTTAGCTGTTTTGTTTCAGTTTTTCTTTTGCTTAGATACAGACGCTCAAACTATAAAGTAAGATTCTAAGGATTTTCTTTATATGTAAAGAATAAGTTGTGCTCCCCTAGGCCACATGGTAAGACGTAAGCTAAAAATAAGATGCTTTATGTTGTTGAGTTTAATTTACAGTTGAAAAAGGATACTATCCCAGTAGCGACACTGATGCTTACTTTTGTAACCACAGTATTGACAGTATATTAAATCCTATATTTTGGAGTTTGAATAGTATTTTCAATTCCTTGAGTATCCAGGCCTGCTGCAGTGATGGGTATTTTCAATTTTCCTAACGTTTCTAGCACCAGGAAATGATTGGTGGGTATTGGATGGCCAGCTATCACCTAAACAAGTGATATCTATATAGTGTGGTAGAATAAAATAGTGTCTTTTTTCAGGATTTGGTGGAGTATCGCAAGAAACTGCGGACACTGAGGGTGCGGATGTTGGATGGAACGCTCAAGACTCTCCTCGTGGATGACAGCCAGCCTGTAGCTAACCTCATGGTTGTTATCTGCACGAAGATCGGTGAGGAACTGTAGTTTGGCCGAAGACAGAAGGTCGCTAGGAGATTAGGACAATGCATTGCGCGTTCCCTGTACTATAGGCCGGCATGAGGTGAAAAGCCGATAGGAGATTAGGGCTGCATTGCGACTTCCCTCTACTGTAGGCTAGCATGAGATGGAAAGCTGAGAGGAGATTAGGGCTGCATTGCGACTTCCCTCTACTGTAGGCTGGCATGAGATTGAAAGCCGATAGGAAATTAGGGCTGCGTTGCGACTTCCCTCTACTGTAGGTCGGCATTAGGCGGAAAGTCGATTGGAGATTAGGGCTGCATTGCGACTTCCCTCTACTGTAGGCCAGCATGAGATGGAAAGCCGATATGAGATTAGGGCTGCATCGCGACTTCCCTCTACTGTAGGCCAGCATGAGATGGAAAGCCGATATGAGATTAGGGCTGCATCGCGACTTCCCTCTACTGTAGGCCAGCATGAGATGGAAAGCCGATATGAGATTAGGGCTGCATCGCGACTTCCCTCTACTGTAGGCCAGCATGAGATGGAAAGCCGATATGAGATTAGGGCTGCATTGCGACTTCCCTCTACTGTAGGCCAGCATGAGATGGAAAGCCGATATGAGATTAGGGCTGCATCGCGACTTCCCTCTACTGTAGGCCAGCATGAGATGGAAAGCCGATAGGAGATTAGGGCTGCATCGCGACTTCCCTCTACTGTAGGCTGGCATGAGATGGAAAGCCGATAGGAGATTAGGGCTGCATCGCGACTTCCCTCTACTGTAGGCTGGCATGAGATGGAATGCCGATAGGAGATTAGGTCATTGCATTTCTACCTCCCTCAACTGTAGGCTGGCATGAGATGGAATGCCGATAGGAGATTTTATATGTTTTGTCGCTAGACCATGTAATGGAGTCACTTATTAAATTTGTCCTTGATTTTGGTTGTGTATCAAATCAGACAAACATCGAGCGATCAATTTGTAATATCGATAATATTGTAATATCAATTGGATTCTGAAGTTTTGTCGTTTTAGGTTTGAATATCTACCTCTCAGAGCTTCTATAGTTTTATAAAAATCTTTCATAAAGTAGACTCATGACAGTTGTGAGCCCTTGCCTTCTGCCACTGTGGAACACAAACAAATGTTCCTTACACTTTACTTAAAAATTATAGTTTGATTTATTTTCATGTAGTTTTTGAGGCTCTGGTCATATTAGCTGTATTTTATATTAAGGACAGAAAACTTGTGGGAGTAATAACCAGTTCATCTGGACTGATATGCTGAGGTAACAGTGATGAAGATATTTAAAAATCTGAATCATCTATTTGGAGGTACAGTACTTTTCTCTCATGATTGGATTAGTTCCAAAATGGAACTGAATTATTTATTGGTATTGTAAACTCATCATTCTTATATCATTAAACCACTTATACCAAAAACGACAATGCTAGAACTTAGGTTAGCACTAGGCTTTCATCATGTCTCTTTAAAAACATTATTTCTTCACTAGTTTCTTGTAGTGGTTTTGCCTCCAAAGTCAGCTGCAGCTACTTTACCAATTCTAGATTATGGCGAGCTAAATTTGAATGACTTTTTTCAGTTTGACTGTTAAAGTAATTCTTCACTCTTCAATTTTTATATTAAGAAGCGTTATTTTAAATGGAGACAATTAATTTGGAAGGATGATTGTTCATGGCTGGACATCGGTATGCAAGCATATAAAATAGTTTATATCATTGCTAGGGCCTAAAGTGTCGCTTTTCCTACAAAGTCAACTTTTCGACAGAGACCCTTGAGCCGAGGTCGAAAAATGACAGAGTAACAAAAAGCAGCTTTAGCCCCAAGTGATGAACTATATTTTTCATCATACCACTCAATACATTCGGCTAACAACTTAAAAAACAATTTTACAACTTGCTTATCTTTAAAAGATTTCTCCCAACAAGGCTTTTATCTTGTTCTTGCTATTAAAAATAATCAGGTGATTGTCTAATTCATTTGTGTTTAAGTTAGACTGACAGTAACCAACTATCGACCTCAAGCTGGGTCAAATACTTATCTCTCGACCAATCACAGGGAACATATTACTGAAACCTCGATTGAGGTTCTGTTTTACCCAATAAGCTAATAGAGCTGGGATGAAACTGGAACATGGTCCAGCATTTACGTCAAAAGCTTTGGCTCCATAGGCCTTGTAGGAGTTAGGTAACCTTATATTATTGCTCTCTTCTTCTCTGCAGACCTTGGTTTTACTATAGTAAAAAATGAACAGCTGACACCCTCGACTTCAGCTGATTCTTTTTTTCCCTCGGGAGATGAAGAGCTTCTTCAGCCCCGCAATACATGTGGTAAAAACTGACATTTTCGTAGCGGTATAACTGAAATGCAATTTGATTACAGGTATCACAAACCATGATGAGTACAGCTTGGTAAGGGAGAGCCCAGAAGAAGAAGTGGAGAACAAACCAAACTATGGAACACTGACATTAAAGCGTAAGAAAGAGGAGAAGGAACGAGATGTTAAAATGGAGCAGTTAAGAAAGAAACTGAAAACAGATGATGAAGGTATTATGCCTCGACCTATTGTCTCGCCATGTTACAGTAATTGTGGGTCTGTTTTTGCCACAAGCCTACTGATTTTTAATATTTACAATAACATCCTGAAAAAGTTTTAACAACATAAATTTCATATGTCTTAAGATTAATTTTCAGTGTAACCAATAAGGCAACTTACACAACCAATAAGGCCAGTACCATGCTGGTACTACATTTTAATTACACTACATGTTTGTGGAATGAACTTGTAGTACCAGCATGGTTAAAGTTTTCAATGGCTGAAAACTTAGACTTGGTTAGTTTTTTTTAAAGCTTTTGTGTTTGTTTCTTATAAATCTCTTAAAAATTTTACAAGTTGAAAAATTTTTAGGAAAAAAGAATCAAGATCATTGTACTGAAGAATTTGACAGATGCTATGCAGGAAAAAAGCGGTTTGTTGAATTTGCCTTACTATCATGATAAAATAAGAATATAATTAGTTTTCCGGGATGTGAGTCATCTCTTGATTAGGATGATACATATTGTGTTGTTATATGTGCTAGATACAAATATTGAACCTAAAATAGATGTGACTAGACGATGCCTGCGGCTTTGTCTGCTGAAAGGATAACTAATTTTAATTTTATTAATTGTATTATAAATACAGGGTGTTCGGAAATTATGGTAAAATATTTCCGAAGGCCGTGAAATAGAAAATGTTCAGCTGTGTAGGTTTTACTGTATTGGCAATGTATACATAGTTTTTCATTACATAGATTGTTCTTACCCCGGGCTGATAGGTTTTACTTATCAATTGCTGTTTTTTTCAGTGAATTGGATCGATCCATCCAAAACACTGAGAGAGCAAGGGATCGACGAGTCCGAGCCAGTTTTGCTGAAACGCAAGTTCTTCTTCTCCGACCAAAACATCGACTCGCGGGACCCCGTTCAGCTGAACCTGCTGTATGTGCAAGCGAGAGATGCCATCTTGGACGGCACCCACCCCATTACACAAGAGGTGTGATGAAATACCATTCTGGTTTTTACTCTACCTCACTTTTATTGTGTTCGATTTTGATACGTGATAGATTTGCTTAACAACTTTAGAATCCTCTGGTCTCAAGATTTTTACTGAAAGTCACGTTAATACTGCCAATT
The DNA here is from genome assembly GCA_035578135.1 of Flexamia atlantica. Classification (NCBI taxonomy): domain Eukaryota; kingdom Metazoa; phylum Arthropoda; class Insecta; order Hemiptera; family Cicadellidae; genus Flexamia; species Flexamia atlantica. The sequence goes on along the minus strand of JAQJVK010000007.1, from coordinate 45,562,441 downwards.
TGTAGATACTCGGTGTACAAAATTTGTATGAACCAGTTTTAATTCTAAGAGTTTGATTGTTCCTTGATGTCTTTCAGTTTGAAAATACTGGGTCTCTTCTTCCAAATACTTCCAGTGATTAAAAATAGGATTGTTTGAGATTGTAGGTTAGTTTTAGACCATAAAAGGTTGGACTATTTTCAACTTGACAATTTTAGTGGTAAGAATAATAATATTAATTGTATTTTGGTATGGTTGTTTATAAGTGGTTTTCTAGTGGTTCTAGTGGTTCTGTGGTGGTTTTCTAGTTCATTCAAATGATGATTTCATTGTAGGTGGCATGTCAGCTGGCTGGCATCCAAGCTCACATTCAATTCGGGGATTACAATGAAACCAAGCACAAGCCTCCTTTTCTTGAGTAAGTTGAAAAGAAAGGCAGCTTATATACAATGAACTAGACTAAGCGGCTATATTCTTTGAAAGTGTTACCGTATTATATGTTACATCTCATATGTTTTTGATCCATTATTTGTATTTTAAACCACTCACCTTATCAAAATAAGATGACATTGTCATAGTTATTAAGTTGTGTTTTTAACAGTTTTTGACAAATTTATGTAACTCAAATTTTCGGGTTGGGGGTCGTCCATAAATTACGTCATCGCTTTTTGGCAATTTTTTGGACCCTCCCTACAATCATCCTACCGTCATAACCCGTCAGACCCCCCCTCCCACTTTTGAAAAATTACGTCATAGGGTACAAACTCTTAAAATAATGTCAGTCTTTGGGAAAGCCCTATTGAAGGTTTCTTTTATTAGGTTGTTAAAACCATAAAATTAAGTTTTAAACTCATTTTGGGTTAATTTGATATTAATCAAAGATTTAAACCAGAAATCTTTGCAGTAGGTTGCTTATAGTGATGGTCACTGACGCTGCCTGCAAATCTGAAAAATTATCATTAAAATCTGTAGCATTTACTGTAGCTTTGTAAACTAAAATCTAAAATTACCATTGAAGCTAAAATTACCATTTTAATGGATATTGTCAAAATCGAGTACATAGTTACAGAACTAATGAATTTTCTAGGCTGTTTAACTTAGTTTAATTAATTTACTTAGGATGATTACAATTTTCCTATCTTAAAACAAAATTTGAAAAATTACGTCATCTCATCGTCTAACCCCCCCCCCCCCCCCCTTCATGCACATCATCTTACTGTCATTTCCATTCTGGACCCCTCCCAACTATTTTCAGATGTCGTAATTTATGGCTTGTTAAATTTCTTTTCATTGGTCGCTTAACGTTCGAATAATTCAAGTTTCACTGTATTTTAATAGTTATGGTAAAAAAAAATACACATATCTGGGACAATTCTTATAAAAATAGTCCGATAACTTTCAAATTCGGAACAGTTATATAATGGTTCAATAACATGATATTAGACCAAAATAAAATACATCCAAATCAAAAGTATTTCTGATTTTCATAAGTTCATTTTACAATTTGATGGTCTATACCCCTTGAGCTCCATTCCCCGGCCGTCATAACTGTAACACACCCGTAACGTAACCGTAACAATCTCTGTTGTTCCAGTAGTTGTTACAGCTCAGGGAGGAACATTAAAAAAATTCTATTCAGTCATGACAGAATTTGAATCTAGGGAACCAAACGAGTTTGATAAAATTCATCTATTGATTGTAAGGTGTATTTGAACTTAAAAATAAACTTGATCCATATTGAACCTATTCATTCATCAATTCATTTTTACTTGTCACTTAGAAATTGGTTGGACTCCACATGTTACTGGCACAAAAAGTGATTTGACATAAATTTAATTAGCTTGTTGATGCATTTTAAACTTCAACCATTGGTTAAAAAATTTTCTTTAAGTTTTCTTTACAATCAGACTAATCAAGTAATTTTATTTCAGCTTGAAAGAATTCTTACCACAGTCTTATGTCAAAGTAAAAGGAATTGAGAAGAAGATTTTTGCAGAACACGCAAAACATGTAGGACTGTCAGAATTGGATGCCAAAGTTTTGTATACTAAAACAGCCCGATCTCTCAAGACTTATGGTGTAACGTTCTTCTTGGTCAAAGTAAGAGATTTTATAGTTTAATTTTTTAACTGTTTCATTATTTAATCACTCACATTTTTTTAACTAAGTAAGACATTAAGTTACTGGATACCCTTTGGATCATTAATTTATAAAATAAAGGTTTAAATTACCTGGTACTGTCAAAGCTGTGGTCATATAACTTCAGGAGGATCATTTGACGGTACCAGATAATCTAAACCTTTATTTTAATACATTAAGACATGTGATAAAAAGTGAAACAGTTTATCTTTCAGTGATTGTATAGATATAGCAATTAAGTCCAAGTATGTCTGGACACCTTGAAAATCAGTTTCAGTAGAACCTCACTCATATGTGTTAAAAACTGCCTATTATGCATTTTTCCACTTCCTTATAAGGTATCGAATAACATTGTGGGGAAATTCTCCTAGTGCACAAATTGCTTTTAAATGGCAAAAAAAAGCTTAAGAGCAATTAAGAATGTACCTGATTGTGAATCTTGTGTACAGATTTTCAAAGAATTTGGAATTATGACCCTTCCAAACTTTTATATTTACTGTTGTCTCATAGATGCCAAGGAGTCGTTAAATCATTTTCCCATCAGAAAAGAAACACATAATTATGCCACTAGGAACAACTATCATGTAGAGTTAAACAAAGTTAGATTAAAGAAAACCAAAAGTAGCCACATGTACATGAAAATCAGACTCTCCAATAAATTACCAGAAAAAGTATATAGCTTGCCAAGGTGTTTATCAAAACATCGGTTTAACCAGACTACTCTCGGTGGAAGTCACATCTCTTTAACCGGACAATTTTTATCAAAACATTGGTTTATACGGACATGAGAGGAAATGGATGGTATTGTATCGACGATTTTTGTGGGAAAATATTTGAGACCAGTAATGACGTGCCTAAAAACTACACTCTCTTCAATTTCAGTAGAATGAGTTTGTTTTTGAGTGATTGAGGAACAATAAAGACGATTCCCATGGGAAATATTTAATAGACAAACTATCGTAAAATATCTAATTTTTAACATTCGGATTTAATAATTAATTTTTGTCCCGAGGGGTCTGGTTAAGAGGGAGTCTACTGTATTTGTGAAGCGGAGAGTGGAAAGGGACCTGAAGTCGGAATTTCCCGGTTTTGAGTCATTTACAGTGCTATGATTTTTTGTCTTTGAGTTATTGACATTTTAATTTTAACTAGTTAAAACTGGTATTTTAGGAAATTAAGACCCGAAACTTCAAACGTTCAAAGTATTATTTGTATTTAAGAAATGAATTAGGTATCAAAATAAAGCTGAAAACTAGATCTTTAAATCTAAATAAAAACAGACGTGATACACTTTCAATTTTATTGTTTAAAAAACATATAAGTGAGAAGTTAGAAAAGGAACCTCAAGTCGGAAGTCAGAATACTAAGGAATAAAAGACATACACTGTGAAGATGGTGATTTTCGGACTTAGACAATATTCTTTTACAATGAAAAACTTGAAGTAGTTCACTTATCCGCCGATACATATCAAAAGAGACTAGTTTTCTAATGCCCCTGATGACTTGTCAGTGCGAGCTTGCACATTTGGGAAGTGGGATCTGAAGTCGCTCACCATGTTATTTCCCATTTAAGTGACTTGAGGTCCCTTTTTGTATGCATGACATAGACTGCAAAATCGGTTATTTTTAATATTTCTCGGATTCTTATCGCTAAAATAACCAAATGAATTTGTACAGCAAAGAAAAAGGAATCGTATCCAATCGAAACCTAAAAATCAATATTTTTTACCCGGTTCGACTAAAATGCCCGCATTGTAAAATTTACTCCAGCGTCTTGAGGTTCCTTTTCACTTTCCGCATCACACGATTGTTTTCAGGAAAAGATGAAAGGCAAGAACAAGCTGGTGCCGCGGCTGCTCGGAGTGACCAAGGACTCGGTGCTGCGGCTGGACGAGAAGACCAAGGAGATCCTGAAGACGTGGCCGCTGACGACGGTGCGGCGCTGGGGCGCCTCACCCAACACCTTCACCCTCGACTTCGGCGACTACTCGGACCAGTACTACTCCGTGCAGACCACTGAGGCCGAGCAGATCCTCCAGCTCATCGCCGGCTACATCGACATCATCCTCAAGAAGGTGATACTATACTACTTACAACCAGTAAGACTACTCGGACCAGTACTACTCCGTGCAGACCACCGAGGCAGAGCAGATCCTCCAGCTCATCGCCGGCTACATCGACATCATCCTCAAGAAGGTGAGACTATACTACTTACAACCAGTAAGACTACTCGGACCAGTACTACTCCGTGCAGACCACCGAGGCAGAGCAGATCCTCCAGCTCATCGCCGGCTACATCGACATCATCCTCAAGAAGGTGAGACTATACTACTTACAACCAGTAAGACGACTCGGACCAGTACTACTCCGTGCAGACCACTGAGGCCGAGCAGATCCTCCAGCTCATCGCCGGCTACATCGACATCATCCTCAAGAAGGTGAGACTATACTACTTACAACCAGTAAGACTACTCAGACCAGTACTACTCCGTGCAGACCACCGAGGCAGAGCAGATCCTCCAGCTCATCGCCGGCTACATTGACATCATCCTCAAGAAGGTGAGCTTTTTTTGTATGACTCTACTATAGGGTGGGTCGAAAAAACAAAATTTTGGAATTTTGAATTGTAATAGGTCTCAAAAGTTGCAAAATAGCGTGTAGAATACTGAAAAAATAACTTTAAAAAATCATATGCGATCTTCCAGTCGCACTATGACCTTGAAGCTTAACATGTAAAACTTCATAAGAGAATTAGTGAATAATTGTAATTTGGTTTATTATATTGAACATTGGTAATCGTACAAAAGTTTTGCCATTGAATTTAGAGAGAGCTCTTTAAAAATTTTTCAACAATGGTATAATTTGTTCAATTACACCACAGAATTATTATTAATAATACAAGCCAAAAACTTGAAAAAACGCCTAAATAAGGAATTTTCAGAACCCATAGATCGATTGCCTGATTGGACAAATTATACCATTTAAAAAAATTTTTTAAAGAGCTCTTTCCATTATTCATGGCAAAACGTTTGTACGATTATCAATATCCAGCATAAACCAAATTATGATTATTCACTAATTCTCTTATGGAGTTTTATATGATAAACTTAAGGTCATTGTGTGGCTGGAAGATCTCATATGATTTTTTAAAAGTTATTTTTCAGTATTCTATATGCTGTTTCGCAACTTTTCAGACCTATTACGATTCAAAATTCCAAAATTTTGTTTTTACAACCCACCCTACTACTTACGTCGAAACAGCTCTAAATAATTTTCTTGTAAAATCAGGACATGTTTCGGGGTTAGTACCCAATCTTCAGCTGGTCAAATAAATGAAGTTTTTCCATAATATTTTATGGTTGTTAGTAATTAAAACAACACGCACAGAACATATTCACACACACGATGAAAGACACTACATACCGAGAAAATAATACAGAAATAATTATACAGGCCTATCAGCATGGTGAGATCATGACACACACAGAGGGCAGACTGACTGGTTTTCATGTCCAATTTTGTTATCAACCTTATCAGTTCTTTTGAGGTCTGATGTTGTCTTACTGTGTTACTATGTTATTCTTATAGAGGAAATAAAAAATTTCATTTGTCGCTATGTTGGGTTGAAATATGATTGTAAGCATTAAAAATTGGCTCAGTATGCAGGTCTGCTGCAACTCAGATATTTGATAATTCTGTTTTAATGTATATACTTTCACCTATTTAATGATGCATGTTATTGTTGTAGAAACAATCCAAGGACCACTTTGGTATTGAAGGGGACGAAGGTTCAACAATGGTTGAAGACAGTGTTTCGCCTCTGAAGTAAGTTTCCATCACAGTCTTGAAAGAGATAAAATAAAGCTGTTATCAAAAATTAAGTTGTAAATAAGCCTAGAAACTAAATTGTAAAAACAAAACTTGAGTCAATGGGCCTCCTGGTTAATCTTGCTATAGAAGCATTGACTCTCCACTTTTTCAGTATCCTGTTTGCAAGATATTCCCAATTATCGACACAGCAAGCTATTGAGTTTGCTATGTCCTCAGTTTTTATCAATAACTCATTAAAGAGAGTATGAGCCAGGCTCCATTTTATTCTTAGTACTAAATAAATGTTTTGATTAAAAGCACAAAACATGTTCATTAATCAGCAACCAAAACTATGATGTAACTTCATTTACCAGTCAAAAGGAGTCCCTCAAGTTGCTTATCATTTCTTTACATCTATCAAAGCCTATAGTTGTTGGCTATTCTACATAAAAATGATAATTGAAGGGCCCCCATCCCCTGTAAAACGTCCTAGCGACCAAATTTCAAAATCGGAGATAAAAAAGGTCATTGAAAAAGGTTCTCTAGGACACGAGCTACACTGTGGTATATTTTGTTTTGAAGATATTTGATCTGGCAGCCCTGATTTCGTTTGTCAGATTTGGCGTGCTTTGCGGGACTGCATAGACTTTATGGGGAATAACGTTCGATTCGCTGAAAGATGGACTCCCCGCCGGTCGTTGCATTGTCTGTCGCCCAGCGACCAAAATCGCGTAAATAAAAATAAAACACGTGAAGTAAATATTGGAAAGATGAAGGATAAGACCAGGAAGGAATATAGAAAAGCTGGATTACCCTACATTTCAAAAACTAAGAAGCCAAGGCCTGGGAAATTGCCCTCAAAAGAAGTGAGTAGAACAACGTTTTAAGCACCACATTTGGATTACTTTTCACAAAATGACTAACATCATTAGTATCGCGTTATGTAACAACATTACGTTTTTGTACTTTTATACCAATACAATTTTTTTATATTCACTTTTATTTTCGTTTATGTTGGTATTCCTACACTCCCTTATGTTTTTTTCCAAAGCACAAGAGCAGTTCGTCAGAGAACTTTTCAAACGCCAATCATTTAGAATGTCATAACCACCAAAAAAACATGTAAAATGTTTTAAAATGCAAAATGGCAATTGAACTTGATACTTCAATATAATGTTACAAGTAGGGTATTAAAAATTATACATGATTACATGTTGTAACCTTGAAAAAACCGCAAATTTTAGAATTAAACTTCCAACGCTTGATTACTCGTAACTAAGGTATTGTCGCTTTGAACGTTTTAAGTGGGAACCCCTTCAATTGGTATATTCATAAGGAAATAAGAGAAATGTGCCTAAACCGGAATTGTGTAGAAATGTAGGGCCTGATGTTTCAGGGCCACTTACCTTCAACACGAGACCAGCAGAGTGGCCAAAGTCAATACAGAGTCCGTCGCCAAACCTGCAATCATGAGGGCTACCGATGGTGAGATTTACTTTGCTTCATTCCTCATCATGTTTCTTGGTCGATGTGTTTACTTATGAGAAAAATCATGCAACATCCATCAAACAATCAACTGATCATATCAGCTTAGTTTTGATACATCTTATAGAAAAATGTTGAAACTAGACTTCTAAAAATAAAATAAAAAGATTAGAATTGCTCATTTATATTTTAAATTTAACAATTTTGTTTGTGATTTGAGTTTTATTCTTTTATTTCCATTTTGAACACCTATTGACACACAATGGATCATTGTAACAAGCTTTTGGTGGATCTTTTATGAATTTGGTTAATGTACACCCTTTCATATCACATATTGGGGCTAAATCAATAAGCCAATTATATATAAACACTGTATTGTACCTTGTTGTTCGAATCTAGCATGTTTGTTGGGAGCATTTCTGGATAGAGCACACTGTTGATTTTCTTATCACCGCCATGAGTTTGAGAAAACTGTATATTTTGCACACTTGATGTTCTGTTCTCGTGAAATAGTGTACAAAGCACTCTTAATGTGGTGTTGATTTTGTTTTCTCTTGTTAAATTTTTTTTATTTTTGAATATGTACATATTATAACTTGTTTTTGACAGATTTTTCTAAAATGAGACCCTTTCCAGTTTAATAAGCACCAGTAACAGAAATCGATACATAGTGATTGGACAAGTTTAATTGATGCCTTTTGTTAGTTAAATTATAAAGTTTATCATCAATTTTGGGCAATGTTAAAAATAACTTCATTAATATAGTTTTTTCAAAGAAGAGTGTAGGCTTCCATGGTCGTTTTCACAAGATGTTAAATTCTCGCCTTCTAGGTTAAACTGCGTCGAATTGTCAAAGATTTTTTGTGCCAATGTTCCGGAGACATTACTGTACTCCATCTTCAGGGCGAATAACATAGTCCCGCACAACACAAACTACTTCAATTAAGTAGTTAATGTCGTGCGCGACTACGTTATTCGCCCTGAAGATGGAGCACTGTAATTTCTCCGAAACGTCGGAGGAAATCTTCAACAATATGACGCATTCTAACCCAGAAGTCAAGATTTTAATTTAGTTTTTTGTTAAAACAAGAAATCAACTGAGTTTGTATAACGTTTTCGAATTTAAAAGGCAGAGGTTTAAAAAATTTCCGAAATTTCGGGACACAACCATCCCTAATCAAGAGTGGGAATGAAGATAGAGTGGAGGTAGTGTAGTGTGTACATAGCAACAGCGTGTGCAGTGTAGAGATTTGTTGTAGGTGCCAAGCCGTACAACATGGGCCATATGGGCGGAGCACAGTACACCACCATCTCCGGGCAGATCAACATTGCCCATTCTCCGTCTACGGTAAGCTCACCCCCCCCCCCCCCCGCACACTGCCCCCCCCCCCACCTCAGTAGACCCCTGTTGTCCCCCTAGTGACCCCTTATATTTATTTGACTTGCGTGGTACTGCAGTTTAGGAGGCTTCTCTCACATTCCAAGTTTTGATCAACTCACCTGTTTAGAGGCGAGGGAAGATTTTTGCTGTAGATGTTTCGTCTGTTTTAAATTATTCATGAGGTATTAAACGGCCTTTAAATTTAATTCTTTGTTAGTTTTTATTTTTAAACGATTCTCCTTAGGGGATGTCCATAAATTATGTAACGCTAAAATCTACATTTTTATACCCCTCCTCCCCCCATTGTAACGAATCTGTAACAGCAACACTAACCCCCCCCCCCTTAAAATTAAGTAATGCAGTGAAATAATATTAATCTACAAATCATAATATGTAACAAAAGACAAATTTAAAATCAAAAGAAACAAATAACTTAAATATAACAAAAACAAATATTTGATTTTGATCGTGTTTGTCTTATGTCTTACAATCACATCATAGTGCACACAGTAAAAGGGAAGAAATTAAAAAAATATATAATCTTCACTCCCGCAGAGTGGTCACGTGGTTAGACACTGTCACGATTGGCACCACAGATAACTGTTCTAGGTTTTTGTTAATTAGGCATGACGTTAAGCCAAGTTCTGTTTGAACCAGGCATCCAACCCGGACTAACCAAGTTCATTCTAAAGTCATTCTTTTTACCAATTTTTATATAACTAGGCGTTTTTTAAACTTAGTTACCTTTGCATTCTTATGAGAAAATAAAAAAGTGACATTAAACAATTTTGAAAAACTTGAATTCTAACTAGAGAAAAACTAATTTTGGATAAAATAAGACATACATTCTCGAGGTTTAGCAGTTACGTAACACTGTGTCTAACCGCCCCACCCTCCCCCGTAACTGTTCATAATGCTGCCGAAACCCCCCCTCACCCCTAGGGTCGATACGTAATTTATGGATGGCCCCTTACCTCATTTGTGTTGCAAAGAATTTTCACAACTAAAATATCATTATAGAACAAAGTCTGGAGTGAATGGATTAATATTGTACATGGGACTTCAAACATCAACTTATTAAGTGATGGGCAAGTTGTGTTAAAAAAATTTAAGTCTAATCGAGTCAAGTCCATGGGTAACTACTAGAGTTTTGTGTTGAGATGAATTTTAAGGCCTGTACATAACGAGTTGAAACATGTTTTTCAATAAGTTGAAAGAATCGGTATAGAACATTTTTGATCCTCAGTTTCAATCCTAATACCTGAAAAAACAATTTTCCATTCTTAGGAAAATCAAAATTCTGTCTACTCTATTATCATTACTTTAGAAAATTATCAGGATAACATCGTTTTACAAATCGAGGGTAAAAGGTAGATGTAACCTCGCAAGCAACATAAGTGACCGTTAAAGTTTTTCATGCGTAATTGGTAGGAGTAACATTGGTGAAAGGCAATTACACGTGATTACCGATTGCAGATCAACGATGTAAATAACTGTCGGGAGAAAATTGATCATTTGTATCTTCGAATTGCAAGGTAAAGATGACCAACATAGCATGTAAATAGCCGGATAAACCAACTGCGCATATTTACAGAGTGGGCAAATCAATCCCCTTTGAATGTTGCACCATAATACCAAAATTCAGAAGTTTCTGCTAAATCATTTAATTTGTGTTTTAAAGGTCAATTTAATTTATCTAATTACCTGGAAGTCTGCCTTTTGATCCTAATGTTGTCTTAAAGGAATTACGATCGTTTCAATGTTTCTTCAGATCCAAATCTGTTAAGTTCTTGTCATGGATTGGTGCGTCAAAGCAAATAAATGGGGACCCCCTCAGTGCAACCCCTTATGTTTTTGCTAAATAATTCCCATATAAGTGGAAAGGTCACATAATATTTATTCCGTTAAAATAGGTAGACTTGAATCGGATCAAACAAAGTAAGATATACTGTCAGATATTTTCAGATATTTAAATACCAAAGAATTTATTTCATTTGTTTAGCTAAAAAAATATTCAACAATAAAAACACCTAAAATAACCACTATCTAAATGATGCTAGACGAATTTCTTCAGTTACATTACATTAGTTGGACGAGTTGTGTAAATTTCATTGTAGTTAACCATTTGTATCTTTAATCGTGTATCGAAACCAAACTGCTTCATGCTTTTGTTTTAGAACGTGTTTCAGTTAGAATCACTTGCAAACTTTGTTCAGTTCACAAAAGGCATGATCTACTAGCATGTTAAACTGATTTTTGTTAAATAAATTTCTCTTATTTGTAGCTGAAGTGAAGTGTAAGTATATTCTTTGTAAGAATGTAAATTGACTGCCAGAAGAATCCAAGAATAGTAGCATTCGATTTGGTTTTTATTATTACATAGTCAGGCAACAAATATTATCTTCTCTTCCTAGTTTTTGTTCTTCTTTTTGTATGCTGGTTACAAAAAATCATTTGATGTCCCCTATTATTTATTTCATACTGCAGATTTCAACGTTTCCAAGGACCCAATTGTAACAATGTGAATTTTATCAGTGCATTTGTTCTTAAAGTTAACCAGCTCTCAGCCTTTGTTTAAGATCTGCTAGCTTATGTTAGCAGATCATCATAAGCTTTGAGCTGGACGTTCAAGCAAGAACAGTTCAAAAGCAGATGTTACCACTGTGATTAGCAATATATTGTTTCCCTTTCAAATGTTATGTCTTATTTTAACTGCACAATGGAAGAATATTGCTTTCTGCCAGATAAAGGATTGAGGTTTAGTCAACTATTGCGCTTGCTTGGCTATGGTACTAAGCATGTTTTGCTCCTGCAAGACTAATTTGCTAACTGTTCTTCGTCAAATGGCTTAAAAAAAGTGGTTCCCAAACTTTTTGGCTGGTGGCCTACAAACGATCAATAAACATTTTAGCGACCCACCATTGGTGTAAATTAATAGATAGGTACATAAACCCTAAAGAATAGACTGTGCAGTAAAAAAAATGTATAAATTTAATCATCTTTAATGTAATAGATGAATACAAGTGTAAGGTATGCTATTATATTTGTGTTGCAAGAAAAATAACACTCATTTTGGATGAAGTAATGTACTTTACATTGCATACAATGACAATTTAAAAAAAAATAGCCTAGATTGAAATTAAAATATGACCCAAAAAAAATCTGCCGTAACTTTTCTTAGATTTTTTCCATTATTAAATTACAAATTATTGCAGTCTTCCCCATGAGAGTTTTTTTGTTGCACAATGGAATTTAATTTCACAAAACCTGTAAGTGGCTCCACTAAATCACTTCCGACATCTTAAATATGTTCAGCTTTTATTACCCTTGAGCTGGTTTGACACAAATTAGTGGTGTAATTACCTTTATGTCATCCAGCTGAAATCAGACAGTTGTCAATGCGACCTAAGATTCAGTACTAGTTTGTACGATCATCAGACATGCTAAAAACACCATTGAGTTAATTGGATGTCGTTAAACGAAGAAATACATACAGTCAAAATTTAAACAACCAAACTTATGAAGGACACGGATATCACACTCAACAGCTCGACTGATCCTGGCGAGGTGGTGGTGAGGTCCTCGACTAATCCATCTGGTGGTGAGGTGGTCCCCTACTGAATCCCTTCCTTTATTGAGCGGGTTCCACTCTGGTGTCACAGACATCGTGTATTACGACATTTTCGTGTCCGAGGCATGTCGCACGTGAAACCAACCTGTGTTGTCAAATCAGAGCTTACACACTGCTTGCGATATATGTTCGAGACGTCTTCTCTGTATCGGACATGTGTCGCACGAAACCGGTTGGTCGGTGTTTGGTACGACTGTCGCACAAGACACCTTCCCCGCGCATGCGTCTGATGCATCCCCCTCACCCCTCCAGCAGTCTACAATGACAGCTAAACGGAACAATGTGTCTTTTGATGGAGTTTAATACCATATATAAGTAATTTTACCATAAATAAACCATATATAACTTTAATACCATGTAAAGTATGAACTCGTATTCCTCCTTTATTTGTGTAGCAGCCAATTTTTGTATAATTTAAAGTTTTTGAGACTTTTAGATTTGAAAATTAAAATTGTTTGCAATTTTGGATTGGCACGAAGTAGAAACTTCAAACTCGGCCCAGAAATTGGTCAAATTGGGCATTCACTGACTACAGTATCTGGCAACCATGGTCATGCGACATATGACAAGAGACATTCAGAAGACATCCATGTTTCATTCGGTTTCATGAGACGCGACTCGTGTCTGTGACACCATTGTGTAACCCGCCTTAATGTTCGTGCACAGCATAGTCTTATTCTCTTATTGGACACAAGAGAAAGAGTCTCATTTAAAAGATGACGCCTTTTCTCAAGATAGCATGGGTTTTAATCAGTTGTTGACCTTTGACATTTGTTTTCATTCTAGGGTCTCTTACAACAATATATACGAGGATTTTATTTTTGTATTCATTATTACTCCTGCAACTTCACTGCGACCCACGTTAAGTCCTTGTTGTGACTCACACTTTGGGAACCACTAGCATAGAGCGATAACTCCTGAATCCCAACAAAGCTTTTTACCTGGCAGAGACAGGCCGTGAGAATCCTTTTCTTCAAAACATTCCTTGAATCCCTTTTCCTTCTTTCTTCAGCTGACGGGGCGAGGCAGTGTGCCTAGCTATTTATCTTGTAGTCTCTTAAACCTATCTTATCTGTTTCATGCTGCTTTAGACGATGACAACTTCTTGTGGAGCAGAGTAGGTACATACACCTCTTACTTAACCTTTCATGTCTTTTCCTTTGAACTTTTTAAATTGACAATGTTTTAAAATCATACTTCTCTTGTCTATTTAAAGTTTGCTATATCAAGCGAACGTAGCCATGGAAATAAAGCCTGGTTTCTACGATGACAAATACAGTGGACAGTAGTACACGTTTAAACAAAAGAGAACAAAAGACTTTGCCCCATTGTCTGGTCGTCGTGCCAAATAGTATTGTAAAAAGATCAGAAGCCACAGCTGATCTGCAGGTATAAAAATATTTAATTTCTTGCATTCCTGTGAAAGAAATTAAACTCATCGGTCTCTTCTGGTAGCTGCACCCTGGCACAGGAGTGATCAGGCTGACATACAACTAGTTGAAGCCTGTTACGTTATGGTGTAACATTTTATTAAGATCATAAATGTAGCGCTTATTTAATATATTTAGTAACAAAACTGCTGCAGGACATTTGCCACATTTTCAGTCAAGAGATGATGCAATTGTTTGCCTGGATATAAAATTAATTATTTCGTTATTTTAAGTTGCGGATTAAGTTATGTAATTTTTCCAGAAATTTTGAAGTTGTGAAACAGTGAGGAGTGAGCAGTTTCTTGTCTAATTCAACTCTAAACATGTTCATGTTTTACTTCCTCTTTTAATAAGAGATCCTTTCTCATCCCAAGATAAAATGAGGTCTTGTACTTCCTTTTATTCTTTAGGAGTTAAATGAAGTTGTAATATATTAAATTGATTCAGGTAAAAAATCCATGAGATTTTAAGCAGCCTGATTTTTAGCCTGTTTGATTTACATATCTGATTGTGACGAGCCAATGTATTAATCATAAATATTTGTTTAGCTAATAAAAAGTTCTGAGTACTAAATATATATCACAGTTTTATCATAGTTGATCTAGCGATTAAATATTAATTTTTGTATCGAAAAATAATTATCAATTCTGAAACTTTAAATCGTATTACTCTTGCTAATCAAGGACTCATTCATTTAACTTTTCCTACATTCATTATTAATGCAGTTTTTACTAGGTGCTGACATCTTTTCATCACATCTTTCCTTACTGGCAAGAGAGAAAAATCCCTTCAGCAAACCTTAACTTTTTATTGGGCAAACCTTATTTTTTTAATTTTTTTATTTAACCCTCCTTCAGGTCAATGACCCTGTCTAATTTTTCAGAGCCTACAGTATTTATAAGACATTCTTCTCATTAATACAAATAATTGTCAACGATGTTATAAAAAAGTCACACAATTCCTATTACGCCTAAAAAAATTTAGACAGTTTGGAAAACAAAAAAAATCATTTTCTGGTTCCCATGGGTAGGATTTAACCTTAGGATAATGCCTCTTTGAATTACTTGTATTAAATTTGTTATGTTTGTTTTGAGGTGCTGAATATCCTGTGAATTGTTTTCGTAGGTCTTACTTTTTATGTATTCCCAAAGAAAATAATATAGTGGTATCAAATTTGAGGATCTTGGGGGGAACAATCCTTTATTGTTAAAATAAAGTTTTGGGTTGTGTTAAAAAAAAACACCCTGTATTTTGCTTTTGTTAAGAGGGGGCTCCAGTCACGAAAGATTTTGTGTTCCTACCTGTGAAATCTCCCATAAGGCTAGTGTTAACTTTCAAGTTCCATCCAGCTTTAACCGCTCATCCAAAATCCTTGATCTATGGTTCATTTGAAAGAGAAAAATATTATCTAGCGACATGAGTGAAAATTAAATAAAATCCTGAAAATCACAGTTTTTGTTATTTTTTACAACCAAACTAACCGTAATTCCAAAACTCTGCTCACTCATGTTGCTAGCTAATTTTGTTCTCTTTCAAATAAGCCATATATCAACAATTTTGGATGAACGGTCGAGACTGAACAGAACTTGAAAGTTAACATTGGTCTTATGGGAGAAGCAGGTAGTCGCGCGGGACTGGATCCCCCTCTTAAGTCCCTGATTATACCAAAAACCATACGTTACTCAAACCAAAAAGAGCCGAGGGACATGGTAACTAACGGTTGCTTGTGGTGTGTAGGTGCAGCAGAGCCAAGTGACCAGTGTTCTGTCGGAGCCCCAGCGGGCCCTGCTGTCGACCATCACGGCCGGCCACCAGGTCATTACCACCATCGAGAAGGAACTCGTCTCCCGCGCCGAGATACCTCAGCTGGGCACCGATCCCGTACGTAGCTCTTAGTGCAATAAGCATAGTTATTTATCAATTTACAAAAATAGTATATTACGTTACTAGGCCGGGAAGTACAGTTTTGCCGGACAAGCATGATAGTTCATGATTTTCATACGAGTACGGCAAAACCTCCCAGCCGTGTAACGTACGATATTTTTCATCATACTACACAGAAAAAACATACTTTCAATCATAATGTAGCCCTTGCATAAACATACGTTTCTCAAACCTTCAAACCTAACCTATAACAAACAGAACAAACATTTGCTACGGATGCAGTGCTGCCACTACATTCCTCTAAAAAGTAACCAATAAATAAGCATAAAACGTCGGTTTGCTGCAAATCAGCTGATTGTTTACTTCCGTTTTATCCGGCCTATGCCAGCAATGGGTAACTTTCGAGCCAACAAAGAGGAACTGAAAACAGATGTTTCTGTGTTAATATGATGAAAAATATCTATTGTATGGCATGCAATTTTTAATAATTTACCCAAAAACTTAAGAAAAGCTTGATTTTAATTTATACGTAAAAATGTTTTTTTGTCAATATACCACTTTATAAAATAGATGATTTTTCTTATTTCATTCTTAGAGCTTTTCAAAATGGTGGTATCCGTTGAAAATCCCAACGAATGTGAATGAGCTGATTTCATTAGTGTTTTGCAGCCTGAAAAGGTTATGTTGAATTTATGCCTAGAGGGGAAAAGTGATTCTGAGTATATTGCGAGGCCTTACGATAACTTCGCATGCCATACAAAACATACCACAGAACAATCCCATCACAGATAAGTGTGAACCATGTCGACGCTACGCCCACCCCCATACAGCAGCAGCAGAAACACAGAACTTTACCGACTTACCGACTAAACTGGGACAATCTTGGACAAACCTCGTAAAACCCTTACCTGGCCCTAAGTGATTACCTTCTTTTTTGAGGTTAAATGAATTTTAAGGCAGGAAAGTGTTTGAAAATGGTAGGAAACTGGAAGAAGCAACATTATCAGGGAAGCTCTACTTGGTGGGATTTTCAAAGGACACTGTCATTTTGAAACACTGTAAGAATGAAAAGAGGTCGGTCGGCAATGAGACCTGAATCAGAATCAAAATCAAAAATATCTTTATTCACAGCTGTATACAGGGTACAGGCAGAATAGTGTAAAAAAATACAAACTAAGAAAAAAATAACAAACTTGCTGAGGGCAAACAGTACAATTCTCATTAACTACATATTCCTAAATGTAAAGAATTCATCAAATGAATAAAATGGGTTTGTTACTAAAAATGTTTTAAGAGCCTAGTAAACTTTTGTGCTAAATATTTTTTTTTTTATTTCTAAAGGAATAAAATTAAAAAACTTAACACCTATATAAGATGGATTTTTCTCAAAAAATTCTGTGAGGCTCAACAACAATATTTGTACGAGTGTTATGGATTTTTAATGGTCGTCAACAAAATTAATTTTTAACTGCAAACTTAACCGTTTCCAATATATATAAATTAAAAACTATCATTATAATAAAATCAACAAATTTCTGTCTCACTGATTCCCTAGCCCTGAGACCAGCCATGATCCTTAGGGCTTTCTTTTGCACAGCTAGAATTTTTTTAAGGTTTTTAACTGTTGTGGCCTCATAGATGGAAACACCATAGGATATGTGAGACTGGATCAAGGCAAAGTAGACAAGTCTCAAGAGATGGGAGGCGCAAACCTGGGACAAGCGCCTCAAAGCAATCAGACCAGAAGATGTTTTGGATAAGATTGAATTGATATGCTCATCCCAGCTCAAGTGACTATCAATGTTTAGTCCCAAGAAAACACTATTACTTACATTATCCACTAGTTCTTCATCTATTGATATGACAGAATCAAAAGGATTTTTGTTCTGCTTTTTAGAAAATGGTAGAAATGATAGAAACCTGGCTCAAATTGAGACTAGTATTGGACTTTTAGATGGCACAATCAGTCGCGGAGATGGGGCTGCAGGGCTGGAATAAAGTGACAAAACTTATGTTACCCTCTGGAATCTGATCCTCGTTAATGTAAATAATGATTTGAGAAATCACATGAAACTCTCTAGTTTCAAGAAATTATTGCAAGTTAAATTGTTAGGCACTCATCTATAAAAACTATAAAATTTGTTTTCCCAAATGTAATTTATTTTTATAAAGCTTATTTTTTCATGAATCGTTATCATGTGAAAATGGTTTCAGGCTTCATTAAAATGGAAGGAGACGACTTTAGATACAAACAAGCAGAACGTGAGCTCACAGTTGGCTGCCATGAATGCTGCTACGGCGCAAGTTGTCACTCTCACTTCTGGTAAGTTGAAGACGACTATCAAGAATTCACTTCTTCCACTATTGCATGAAAACAACTTTCCTAAAATCATAATAAAAACAAATCTTGAGACGATAGAAAATACTCTTCCTCTTAACTCAATTATTGTAATGACAGTTTAATCCAAAATACATAATTAAATATTTTTATTAGCAAACTTGGTTTTCCCAGAGTAATTTAGCTCGATTTATCCTGCTCTCTGGCAGAATTCTTATGTATGATTTAGTAATAGACATTGGGAGAATGTTTCTTTTAGACTCTTTTCATGAGTAAATATTAGGTGTTTCCACTATCAATGATTATGAAAAGTTTTCAAAGTAATTGAAGAATCGTTAATCAAACAGCACATGACATACCTTTTTCGGAAAATATATTTGTTACATATTTAATCTCTATTTAAAAAAAATTGGAATTATCTTTATTTTTATTCCATGGTTTATGCCACTTTTTCTTGATACCAGCCAAATGGCATAAGACAGTCCAATACCAAAAACTATTTCTAGCGTATGTACTCTTCTTCCCTTATAAATATATGATTATTTAAAAATTGACCATAAATTTATTTAATAATTTGTAGCCATTTTTGGCTTTGTGTAAACACGGCTGAAGTGTTCACATTCAGAATAGATTTTTGCTGTTGGACTGTCTTGTGGTGATTGGCTCCTCAGCTGGCATCATTAAAACAGACCCTTAATTAATGAAACTTCTTGCCAATGTTAATTTTATGTTGATGTAAAAAGTTTGTTGTCATTTGTTAGTTCATCTAATTACGTGATAAAAGAGCAAACTCTTAGTGATGAGAAAGCTTAACTGTTTACAAATCGCTGTGAATGTAATAAACTAGTCATTATGTATAATAACTGGCTGTTAACCAATAATTTGTGTCCAAAGTGATATATTATAAACTTTATCCACTCATTATTCATAATGACTAGCATGTTTTGGCAAAAGTAATAATTATATTAGAATATTAATCACTTTGACCAGACATTATGAATAATAGCTATCCAGAGTAAATGAAAGTGATAATTCTCAGTGTTATGGTTGGGTCGTCAGGTTATATTAGGTTGAGTTAGATCGGTTTTGGTAGGTTTAGGTTAGGGAAGGCAACGTTAAGTAACAATCACATTGACCAAACTCAAGTAGATATGCATAACAGCTGGATAAAGTAATAAATTAAGCATAATTTAATACTATGACCAAAATTGCCAGATATTGTATATAGTAGTAGGTTATTATTCACTTTGGCTGGGCGCAGGATCGGTGGACGAGGTGGACCACACGGCGGTGGGCGCGGCCATCACCACCATCACCAGCAACCTGCCGGAGATGTCGCGCGGCGTGCGGATGTTGGCAGCACTCATGGACGACCAGGACCACGGAGACAAGCTGCTGGACGCCGCGCGCAAGCTCTGCACCGCCTTCAGCGACCTCCTGCGTGCTGCCGAGCCTGAGACCAAAGAGGTAAACTCCCGATTATCTGAGCCCCAATATCTGAGACTCTGGGTTATTTTATTTTATTTTTTGTAGGGGGGATTAGCTCAATTTAGTGAGGATTTGCCCCATGCTACTACAGGTAGCGGCGACACAAGAGGTTGGGTTGGGATCAAATCTTATCTAATTTTTAATACTTTGTTTCATTGAATAAATTAACCTAATCCAACCCAGTGTCAGGGGTACGAAGCTGGCACTAATGAGACTTCCATCACTTAATATTTTTGAACTTAAAATTTACATCTAATCACAAAACTCTCCCAAAAACATCATCCACATCAAGCGAGGAAAAGAGACGTTTGTAGAATATCATAGACTGACACTCAGAACAAAAACCAATCATTGCAGGGCTTCAATTAATGCAATTTCTGAATTATTAATTAATGAATTTAAAAAAGTCTACAAACTTTCTGTTTTAAAAACCAGCTCAAACTTTACCTGGTCCAACAATGTTTTTACGATATTGAATCATTCATAAGAAACAATAGTAGGTAAACCCAGTTTTTCAACTGGGTTGTCTTATTAATAAGCCTAGGCCTTTATAGGCCAATAAAGTATTCTTAGCTTGTGACTTACTTGCATACGCACCTCAACATACTCAACCTCCCTTAACCCATCCATGGAGAAGGGAACTACGGATGCTAAAGATGTAAGATATAAAAATTAATCACCATAACAGTGTACATCTGCTATAAATACAATCGGTGTTTCAGCCGAGACAATCTCTGCTCAACGCTGCCAGTCGGGTGGGAGAAGCCTCTCACCGTGTCCTGACGACAATCGGGGACGAAGACCAGGAAACTCGTGAGATGCAAGATACTCTCCTCGGTACGTTCCCTCAACTGCTAATATTTACCACACTTAAATTTTGAGCACTCGTCCATGCAATCACTTATATTACAATTTTGGGTACAACTTCCGAAAAGTATTACACCTAGTCTATTGTTTCATTCAATGTAATCATCGATATATAGATTCTTGGGCCATTCCAAATGGTATGGTCTAGGAAACTATGTGGCGAATCTATTTGGAGTTAAGTTATTAACTCTATATATATCAATGTAAAAGCCAAATAACTTAATCAATGTATTGAACGGATGTGATAGTTGACAATCGATAGTTCCCCACCTGACAAGCCCGGTTCCAGTAGATTCCCCTAGATGGTGAGGTTAAGTATGTAGCTCTTCTGCGGAAGTATAACCCAATTTTCTTTAGGCCAAACACATGTTTCATACGGTACTGACTACTTAAAATAGGTTTGGAAATTACATAAATTTTCACTTACATCGCCATGAGCAAATGTTTTATCATTTTGGTGGTCTCCAAATTTCAGAAGCTATAATTCACTCTTACTAGACCTAGTATGGCAGACCACTCGTCGGCTTTGTTACGTTAAACCTTTCATTGTCAACCAACGCTTAAGATTTTATTCTTGTGGCCTCCTTGTTGGACTAACCCACCACCTTGGAACAGAAGGAAAATGATTCTTGCTTTTTTTTGTAGGGGGGATTTGGTAGTTGGGTTTCCCCACCCCACAGGAAAATCCTGTGAGGGTACTTCAGCCATTATTTTGGTTTTTTGTACAGCTACAGGAAAGGAAAGGAGACTTCCGTTCTATTATCCCTTAGGCTCACAGCCTTTAGTAGATTAATACAAGGGAAGCAAAAGGAGAAAGGAATAGGTAGACGGAATAGGATCGGCCATGCTTAGACTGGGTGGGCAAAGGTATACCTTTTGTCCAATTGATGCTAGAACAGAGCCTCAAGAGATCAGGTGGCCCTCATATTGGCCCTCATCTTGGTCTCTGGTACACCCCAACCCACCCTGCCATTGAGCTCAGCCTCCCCTGGTGGGGAACTGAAGTAGTTCACTGAAAGACAGCTACAACACTGCCTCCAATTGTGACAACTTCTATTACTGTACCCAGTATTGGTACCTAAACTAGCAAAAGCCAGTTAGGATCCCACTGGGGGAGAATCTCGCTTAAAGAAGTGTATGTTGGTGGTAAATATCTAAATTCACAGTTTTATTACTTTGTCTAGATCCGTAAAAAAACGTTTGAGCTACACTTGCATTTGCAAATCATCTTAACTCAAAACCAAGGTCACTTTATGAATTTTTCCACAATTTCATCACTGCTTACATAAAACTGCTTGTTTTGGATCGTACAGGGTTGGCCAAAGGTGTGGCCAATACGACAGCGGCCCTGGTGCTGAGAGCCAAGTCCGTGGCCGGGACCATGCCTCAGGACCAACAGAACACGGTCATCACCGCTGCCACCCAGTGCGCCCTCGCCACCTCACAGCTCGTCGCTTGTGCCAAGGTAAACCTGACTTCAGATGAACATCCTCTACATTGTAATTTAAATAATCAGAAAACCAGTGTTTAGGTAGGTCATAGCAAAATTATATTGACCTTACATGACATATGACTGCTGGTCTTTTGCATGAATCTAGAAGAGGGGAAAGAGTCGATCTTGTAGAAGCTAGGTTAGCATTTAAGTAGCCGTAACATGTAAAAATTGTAGAAAAATGTATCCTATACGTTAACCAGACCTTAAACAGTCAGTATTTACTGACGGTACGTACTGACAATACTAGATTTCAGGAATCCAGACTTTTTATCAATCCCATTTGTTAGCATTTATCAGTATTCCCATCAGTATCTCAATACCCACAATTTTCATCAATATTTACTGTCGATACTCACTAAAAATACCGAGAAATACTATCAGTTGTATGGGCTGCGAAAGGTCTGCCTTAGGCTTGTGGAAATAGTGATTTTCATAGTCTGGTCGAGTCAAGGAAAGCTTTTCAAAAGTTTTTAAGTTGATCTTTTACGAGTTAAGCTTTTCTAACCATAATCTCATGTGAATTATGAAGCTTAATTTGAATTGAACTGACAAGATAGAAGTTGGATGTCTGAAAGCTGAGCTTAGACCTCAGGCTCTTTCAAAAAGCCTCGAGCTGAGCCAAATATTAAAAAGCTTGATGGTTCGAATACTCTCACATCTCTACTAAACCTGTAATACAACTTATAAAAGAACTTTGTTTTTAGTAAACATTTATTTAAATTTGTAGCCGGGAAATTAGTGGTGCTAGCGCCGTAATTTGCACATCAGCGTTTGTGGTGGACTAAACGTGAAAGTGTGTCACAGGTGGTGGCCCCCACGCTACACAGCCCCGCCTGCCAGCAGCAGCTCATGTCGGCTGTCAGGGAAGTGGCTCGCTCCGTCGAGGCTCTGGTGCAGATTTGCAACGAGAGCTGCCAGGATGAACATCTGCTCAAGGAGCTGAGCAAAGCCGCTGCCGAAGTCACCCGCACACTTAACCAGCTTCTCAACCACATCAAGTGAGTTATCGAGTGCACGTCTTAAGTGTTAGATTTGAATTTTGAGGAATGATAGCCATTGTGTGCTAGGCGTGTCTCCTAATTTTGAGGGATGAAAGCCATTGTGTACTAGGCTTGCCTTCTAATTTTGAGGGATGAAAGCCATTTTGTGCTAGGCTTGTTTCCTAATCTTGTTGAATAAAAGTCAGGCTTGTTTTGTGTCAGGCTTGTCTCCCAATTTTGAGTGATAGAAGTCTTTGTATGCTAGGTTTTAACTTTACAATCGATTGCCAAAAAACGGATTTTGAAAACAGCGAACTTACTCACTCGCCAATGTAGCTGACCACTATAAGTGATCAGTTTTTTGTAAATGTTGCGATACTGATGTTGCGACGCTGTGGTGTTGCAGACTGAGCGGGCGGGAGAGGGCGAAGGAGAGTGTCCAGGAGAGCTCGGTGGAGACCATCCTGGTGGCAACTGACCGACTGTTCGCCTCGCAGGGCGACGCCGGCGAGATGGTGCGCCAGGCCCGAGTGCTGGGGCAGGCCACGGCCCAGCTCATACAGGCCATCAAGGTAAGCCATCAGTCAATCTCGCATCAAGCTTTTCAATTGCAATTGATCTACAAGGTCAGGGAAAGTACCTGGGTGTCATGATAGATTGGACACTTCGGTGGGGACCCTAATTTATGTACAACAGTGCTTGTTTAGTGTCTGACAAATCTGCTTCATACTCATTCTATGTATTACAAAGGTACAGGGTGTTTTTTTTAAGCCCCACCCATTTTCAAGATTGAATAATGCACATATAAAGATGAAATGAGTATTGTTTTGTTCTTTACATTTTACACAACCTATTATTTAAGTTTGATCACATTTAGCTTACATTATGTCTTCAAACAATCCGCTATTGACATTTATACAAAGTTGTGATCTCTCCATCAAATTCCTGAACACGTTTTGCAAAGTACCTCTTTGAATTTCTCGTATTAAATTTGTTATGTTTGTTTTGAGGTGCTGAATATTCTGTGAATTGTTTTCTTAGGCCTTATTTCTTATGTATCCCCAAAGAAAATAATATAGAGGGGTCAAATCCGGGAATCTTGAGGGAAATAATCCTTTAATGATAAAATAAAGTTTTGGGTTGCGTTTTAAAAATACACCCTGTATAATAGACTCTGATAAGTGGAAACCTCGGTTACAGAGGCAAACATCAGCTGATAATATTAGGGATGTGTCGGTATAAGTCGGTACCTTGGCCGGTGAGCCGGCCAAGGTAGTGAGCCGGTGGCGCAGTTGGTAGCGCACTCGGCCTCGGAACTGTGGCCACGAACCGTCGCAGGTTCGAGACTCGGGCGTGTTGCTTACTTTTAGCAGTACTGTTCACCCCTTGTTCTGTACCGGCTCACTCCTTGGCTTTGCTTGATAACGTCCTTGCACAGATCAATAGTCTATGTGGGCGGGGCACAAGGGCAAGGTAAAAAAGAGGCCGCCACCCTCTTTTTTAAAGAAAAAGAAAAGAAAAGACATCAAAATGTCCGTACCGGTGCTTCGGTACCCATGGTAATCGGCGGGAGTAACTACTAGTCATGAAAGACGATTGATTGCACCGCGCATTGCCGCGGGCATTGCGCCGATGGCAAATGCCATTGCATACTATTATTGAAGGTCAATAATGTTTCTAAAATTACTTTTGATTTGAAATTTGTCTTACATTTTTTTACTCTTGATTGATTTTTTACTCTAATTTTTAAATTAATGAACTTTAAATTAATGGGAATGGGGTTATTTTCTATGGGAATTGTAAAATTATGAATGGAAACAAATCTGTAAACTGTTATTTTTCACCTCAGAATTAGTTCTTTTGTTCACATAGTATATATTTTTATATGATCTGTTTACAGAAGGATAAACAACTAAATTAATAAATGAAGTAGTATCTTATGTCTTGGTGACTTGAAAATTAAAACATTAAAAAAAAGTTACATACAACAGATTGTCTGTAGGTTTGAGGGTACATTACATTATATAACAAGTTTTGACAAACACTTGGTATCGATTGTACTGGTACCGAGAACCGAGAACCGATCTTGTCAAGAACCGGTACTGGTACCGACTTTAAATAAAGTCGTACCGACACATCCCTAATACATGTTTTACTGGATAGGGCGAAGCGGACAAGCAGCCGGACTCGGAGATACAGCGGCGACTGCTGGCCGCAGCCAAGGTGCTGGCGGAGGCGACCGCGCGAATGGTGGAGGCGGCGCGGCAGTGCGCGAGTCACCCGCATGACACGGCGCGCCAGCAGCACCTGCGCCACACCGTCGAGGAGCTGCGCGCCGCCACCACGCTCGCCGCCACGCCCGCGCTGCGCAAGACCCTTGTCACACGGCTCCAGGTAAACCCATCATTGGGATCTTTTCCATTATACATATACCACCATTCCAAATTTCTCCTGCGACCTTGATTTTTGACCAAGCACCATAAACTAGGTCAAATAATTTTTATTAATCGTTTTGAAGTGTAAATTCCTTGTAAGAATATTTTACCTGCAGTTTTGTTATCATATCTACCGTTATCTCTGTCTAATCGCGATAAGCCAGAGTCTAGCGGCTAGTCCAGTGGCCGTCTAGCGGTCCCACTTGCAGTTGATTAGGTTAGGTTAGGTTAGGCTAGTTTAGGTTAGGTTAGTTTAGGTTAGGTTAGTTTAGGTTAGGTTACCTAACCTAACCTATCCTAACCGAACTTACCAAAATCAAGCTTGAAAAACAAACCTGAAACAATGCGTATAACAGAAAAGATCCCATAATTGTACAGAAGTTGGTATTCCTTGTTAGCGAATGTTCCATGGAATAGTGAGTTATTGACAGCACCTGCACAGTGGCTCTGAGGCATGGGACTATGATAAAAATTTTTGTTGGTACTCAGAAGTAAAAAACAACAGTTATGAAAAACTAAACGTTAAGAAATACAGTAGAGTCATGCAAACCCGAACTAATGAGAAGCGACGTATTTGTGAAAATTCCGTGTCATAGGAAAAGTAAAAATTAGGTGAGTTTGAATAGTTTATAGTATTTCTTAAAAAAATGTTGCATATTACATGATTCAAAAACTAAAAACTTAATCCTCAACTCTTAAAACAAAGTAAAGAAAAAATCAAAACTGTTTTGTAAGCCTGGGTGTTGTATCCCAATGCACTTTTTTGCTCTGGCAGGCTTTCCAAGTTAACCAGAATTCAAGGTTATTGAAGTCCATGTTTTCAGGACTCTACTGTATAAATATATATGCGTCACTACTCTAGCAGTCTCCATTTTTGTCCACTTTTCTTCAAATTTGGTAGGAACATTCCTTTCTTTGATATCTAGGTCAAGTTTGTTGGGCAAAAAAATTAGAGCGTTTGGGGGGAAAATGCCCCAAATTTGGGATTTTTGAGCCTGAAAAGGGATAAAACCCCCCCTGTGGGGGGGGCCTTTTTTTGGGGGCCTGGGGGGGATATAAGCCCTGAATGTAAATTAATTGCCTATTTTATTGAAGTTAAGAAAAAAAGGTATGCCCCCTTCTAAAGTCATTGAATAAAAAATAACCAATTCATTGATGAAAATTTGAATCAACGCAATCCGTTGTCTTAAGGGGATTTTACATTCAAGTGGCCGCAATTATTCTCTGATTTACTTTAAACTTGGTGGAGATATTATTTGCTATTATCTGATCAGCTGGAAAGAAATTGGAAGCCCCAGTCTCCTTTTATTGGGGGCATAAAGCCCAAAAGTTGTGGTTTTTGAGTCTAAAATAGACAATTTTAAGCCCTAAAATTGAAATTTGCTCTGTCACATTCAAACATTCATTTGGTCTGTAGCTGTGTGAGTACTCGTTCCTATTTACACTTGCATTTGTATCTGTTAACTGTTGCAACCGTTAATTTGCCACATGTAGCCAATTTTGTCAAAGTGGGCAAGCATCAGCCAATAATCTGGATAGGTTTAATTTTGGAATCGACGTAGTATGTGTATCAAAATAAGAAATTTTGGAAGAAGTTTAACATGCTTGATAAGTTGTAATTTTTTACAATATAGTAACATTACAAATTACTTATGGAGTAAACGATTTTAGAGAGCCGTGAATCAGAAATTTAACACGCTCGATATTTGATTTTTTTTTACAATGTAACCACATTACAAATTAAATCGTTTACTTCAAAAACCCGGCAAAAGCCAAAAATGTATTTTTGAGTAAATAAAAAAAATGTTATAGCAACTGTAAATTTATTTTAATGTTTTAAACAATTTTTGCCTAAAAGTAACCATTAAATGAATGTTTGTGGTGGTGAAACCTTTTTTTATACTATTCATATTTACTAAAAAAGTTTTAAAATTATTTTACATGACGGGTTTTTGCATTAAACCAAAATTAATCACTTATATTAAGGCAATAAATCAATAAAATAAAGGATTTATTAAATAAAACATAAATTCTGGTTAAAACAAGTGGTAAATCAAATAATCAAAAGTTGCAAACAAACATCATTGCTGCCAATCTTCCTGAGAGCAAAAAAGAAATTCCGTACTATTTAGTGCAAAAACCTGCTAAGAACCTGAATGTGATGGAGTTTTACTCTATAAACAGACTTCAAAATGGATTTTAGTGGCGTTCTGAGCACCGGACATGACTGGTTATTGCACAGAACAATTTGTTTACCCTCATAGAACAATAATGTGGTCTTAACTCAATTTCGCCGCACTTGGCTTTTAACGGGTTTTTGAATTAAACGATTTAATTACAAACGAGGTGAACGATTTCAGGGAGCCGCAAAGCAGGCGGCGAGTGCGGCGACGCAGTGTATCTCGGCGGCGCAAGGCGTGGCGGCGCACAACACCAACAAGGCGTCGCAGGAAGAGCTGACCGCGGACTGCCGCAGCCTGGCCGAGCACATCCCTGCGCTGGTGCAGGGCGTGAAGGGAACCATCGCGCAGCCCGACGCCGCCAACGCCCAGCTGCATCTCATCAGCGCCAGCCACCAGTTCCTCCAGGTATAGTAAAACCCCTCATATCCGGCCTTGGTTTTACCGGTCCTCGGTTTATCCGGTCGGTTCTCGAAAGCTATGTCAAAACATATTATCTACGCTTACAGGTGCATTTTTCACTGATTCTCTGTTTGATATCTCTCTGTTTGTTTATATTTATATAAACAACAACCTTTTCTAGCAGAACTCACAAAACCGAATACAAAATTAAAGGCCAACACACATGCATGACAGAAAACGTAGTGTACCAACTGGAATGCCAGCAGTGCCAGGCCCAATATGTAGACATGACCAAAAATAGTCTAAGGTAGAGGATGAATGGTCACAGGCAAGATGTCAAATCTGAGAAAGAAAAACCTGTGGCCATTCATGCAAAAAGCCACGACAAGGACTTTGACTCCTGCTACACAACAAAAGTAATCCCTCCATAAAGAGCACTGCAACCCTTCTATGTTAAGGAGATGGGAACTGGCATTCCAGTATGTTACTGACTCCAGATCTCCCCCCAACCTCAACCTCAGATAAACCCCACCTATAACAGCTAGCTTAATTAAATAGGCCTAAGTTTCAAATTCATTTTTCAAGTTTTCTGGTGTTTGTATATATTATATATTGTAAATAGACAAGTAGTGAATTGTGGCAAGTGGCAACACTGTATAATAACAGCCATTTTGAACTTTCTCTCCTTCACCTAAGAAGTCCCCCCAAGAGGGACGAAATATTGTGATAATCATCTGTGACTTTTATGTGTTCTATGGCCTACCTCAACTCTTATCAAAGGTAAGCTAGCTGTCTATCCTTCTTTTCCCAAAATTAAAATCCTGGCCTAGAGCCTTTCCTGAAAAACTAATGCTCTCTTGAATTATTCCTATCCCTCACCATAGCTATAACCAATTCTGACCTGTCCAACATCACTATTTATTCCAAAAAAAAAAACGCCCCACAAGTGACACAATTTCATTTAATGTCTACATCGGTATGTCGCAGCCCGGAGGGCGAGTGGTGTCGAGCTGTCGGGCGGTGGTGCCGACAGTGAAGGACCAGGCGGGAGTGCTGCAGCTGTCGGAGGCGGCGACGGCGCTGGGCTCGGCGCTGAGTGAGCTGCGCGCCGCGGCCGACCGCGCCAAGGAGGCGTGCGGCTCTGCGCTGGAGCTCGACGCTGCCACAGACATCGTCACTTCGCTCAAGGACGAGACTGTGCAGCTGCTGCAGGCTGCGGAGAGGGGGCAGCTTCGCCCTCTGCCCGGCGAAAAGGTACCGAGAACCCCTCTCCACCGATAAAATTTAAGGGATCCCCCGTAAAACGTAAAACGAAAATCCTAAAATTTACGGTTTTTTAAGGTTAGAACTTATAACCATGTATAATTTTTAACACCCTATTTGTAACACCATAATGTAGCCTTATATTCAATTTGTACTTGCCATTTAGCATTTTAAAACATTTTACGTGTTCTTTGCTCTTCTACTTTAGAAGAAAACATCAGGGAGTGAAGGAATACCAACAGAAACAAAAGTAAAACAATTTTATTGATGTTAAAGTACAAAAACGTAATGTTGTTACTAAAACGTGATAAGTCATTTTGCTAAAAGTTATCCACATGAGGTGCTTAAAACGTTATTCTACCCACTCCTTTTGGGGGCAATTTCCAGGCCTTGGCTTCTTAGTTTTTGAAATATAGGGTAATCCAACTTTTCTATATTCATTCCTTGTCTTACCCTTCCACTTTCAAATATTTATCTCACGTCTTTTATTTTTATTTACGCGATTTTGGTCCTTGGGTGACAGCGCAACGATCGGCGGGGATTCCATCTTTCAGAATAAAACAATACTCCCCAGAAAGTCCGTGCAGTTCCGCGAAGCATGCAAACTTTGGTAGCCAAAATCAGGGCTACCAACTCAAATATCTTCAAAACAAAATATACCACGGTGTAGCTCATGTCCTAGAGAACCTTTTCCACTGAATATCCCCGATTTTGGAATTTTTTCGCTTAAAACGTTTTATGGGAGACCCCCATAAAACGATGAATTGATGTTTAAAATCGATATTTGTTGATATGAACAATTTTGATTATGTTAATCTGATTTTTGTGGAATTCTTGTTAAATAGAACAAGAATTCCAATCATACTAAACAGATTCAATAAAAATGAAACATTAAAAATTAAAAAAAAACATGATTAAAATTACTGAAGGTATATGAACTTTAGTGAACTTTATAAACTTTGAGATAATACACTTTACATGTCACTTAGATACCACTGACAAATAAAATCAACTCGGTACAGATCAGACATGTCCTCCCTTCTATTATATTGTTGAATAAATGGATTTGTTAAACCAGGTAACCCGTGAAACGTCGATTACACTTTGCCAAAAGTATCCATCACTACTATCACTTTTCACTCCTTATATTATCTTAATACCACGTTTTACATGAAATTAAATCGGCTAACAAATCAATTTTTTGCAATCCATGAATATATTCTAGGATTTTTAGTTTCTCTAATAATTGTAATAGGATTGTACAGTTATCAATATTCAGCATAAACTAAATTACGATAATTCACTAACTCTCCTTTGGAGTTTTACATGTTTAACTTCAAGGTCATTGTGCTTTTGGAAGATCATGTATGATTTTTTTAGAGTTATTTTTCAGTAATTCTACATGCTATTTTGCAACTTTTGAGACCTATAGCGATTCAAAACTCCAAAGTTTTGTTATTTCACACCACCTTAATCAACATCCTGAAATTCAGCATTAACTTGTCAAGAACCTGTAGTGTCCTGATCTTGTCAAGAACCAATTGGAACTGACTTTGAAAAATAAGATATTGACCCATCCCAAATTAAAATCATTATTTTTATTCGTCTTAGAAAAAGGTTTAAAAGAATTTGCAATTGTCAGGTGGATGCGACTACAGTAGGGAGCGCAGCGAAGAATGTCAACTCGAACATCGCTCAGATGGTGAGTGCGGCGGCCCAGGGTAACGAGATGTATACGGCGTTGGCCGCACGCGACACGGCTCACTCCCTGCGTGACTTGACCCACTCGGTCCGCGCGGTCGCTGCGGCCACGCAGAACAAAGAGACGCAGCAGCGCCTGGTGGTCACCACAGAAGAGGTGCTGGAAAGGTCACTGATCCTCATCGAAGAAGCGAGGAGAACTCTGCACGACCAGGGCAACCTCGACTCCCTCACCCAGGCCGCCAAGAGAGTTACTCAGGTATGTTTTTGGCTAACTTTATCCGACCTGTCCAGAAAGTATGTTCCGTTCGTGCTAGGTTTGAGAAGTATAGAGGAAGCACAATAATTTACACATCAGCGTATGCAGTGACTCAATACGTTTCTAGCTGTGTGAGTCTAATCATCATACTGCCGCTAAATATAACCTTTAAAACATGAGTGCCTCAAGAAAAAGCCATGCCAAATAGGATTTATGCTGTATTTTAAAGTTAGTTTTTTTTTTAAACATCAAGCAATTAAAATTAATTCTGTATATCCTGTTCAGGTCGCTATCTCTTGTAAAAGAATTGTGATTGAGAAACAATTGTTTCTCGTGAATTGTTTCATCCACTTTGTTCACCAGGTCATAATTGACAACAAGGTTACTTTGGTTACTTTTCCTGTCATTACTGTGGATGTTATCCTTCTATTTCTAAACAGGATTAAGGAAGAATTTTGGTTGCTGAGTGTTTTTTGAAAAATAATCATAAAATACAGCGCAACTCCAATTTGGCGGGACTTTTTTTGCAGTGCTCATGTTTTGAAGCAAATGCGTTTTAAAGAAACATTTAGCAAATGCGCTGCAGAACAATAATCTGCCTCACATATCTAGAAACGTATTGAGTCACTGCACACGTGATATGTTCCACTACATCTTGAGCTCACATCTGGGCGCTATAGGTTTTCAATCTTGAGCTACGTATGAACAGAACTTACTTTCTGGACGGCCCTTGCATTTACTTTTTTTAAAACGAACTCGTACAAAATGTCTTTCTTAAAGTTAACCACAAGAGCGTTTTGTCAAAGTGAAACTCAAAAATAATTATAAGGAAAATTGGTCCAAAGTCCTTTAAATGTTTGAGGACATATCAGGAGTAAAGCCTGTGACCTCCTATACCTAAGTCCAACACACTAAGCACAAGGCTAGCAACATACAGTAGACTTTCTCATACCCGGACACATGGGGACCGAGACCCTCACGGCCGGTTAAATTGATCTTCTTTAAAACACGTTAAATTATGACTCCAATGCACACTGTACAAGCCAATACTCTGATTTAGACTTGTACTGGTCTCTGGCTAGTGTACTGGTCTATTATCTTTCCCATGAGAATCCATTTTCTGTTCGTCATGTCTGGTTAAATTAATGTGTCTATAAAAATCGACTGGTTAAAAAGATACTGCTTCCGTGGAGTGTAGTCCGGTTAAACCAATGTCTGATTTAAAGGAGTCCATTTAAGAGGGAGCCTACTGTACCCGATTTAAATTTTTACAAAGGAAAGTAGAATTCTCATGAAAAGAAGATTACAGAACACAAATTCTCTCATAGTATGTCTATGGACCTAATTTCCAGGTAAACCTGCTTTCCTATATATTTCCTAAGCGATACCTGGCAATTGCCCTATCTTTCAATCAAATGTACTAGGGATGGACTGATCCCGAGATTTTGGCCTTACAAAAGGACCAGAATCTGAGGAACATTCCATTCTTTTTTTTCACAAAAATTTTTTTTAGATATTGGCATCACTGGAAATCCTACAACATGTGATCAATATTATGCATCAAAACAAGCTTTGTCCCATTTAAAATCGGTAAACAAAATAGGGGTTTGGAGCAAAAAGTGTTTTGTCTATAGTCAGTTTTGGACGCAGGTTGAAACACTGTATTTCGAGGGTATCTTCTAAGGGTTGATTATTCTAGAAGAAGATTAAGATTTGTTTCAGTGGAAGAAATGGATGGAAGTATTATTGCTCGTGAAACTACTGTCCACAGTAGGAAAAGGAAAAACTTTGAAGGCCTATCATAATTTTACAGTAAAATACGTTATTTTGCAGATATAATTTAAAGAAATAAGCATAAAAAAATTACACTTGGCCTAACATTAATGTAATATTCAATTATTATTATAAATGTAATAACTGATTAACATTTGCGTTGATTTTGAATAAATGGTGTCAGTGGTGACTTCTTTTTAATGAAACATAGGCTCTTCAAACAGTGTTTTGTCCCGATGTTGTTTAATCAAACCGTGTTTTGTTCAGTGTGTTTTGTTTAAAACGTGTTTAGTCCATATTTAGAGTAAAAAATACTCATTTTAGGAAAAAGGAATATTTCTGATCTTCGATTAAATAGGTTGTTTCAATCGCCATACGTGCATTAAAGTATTTTTAGTGAGGGTTATTATTTTAATATAAGTTTTTGGTTATTCCTAAAAAGTCGGATTACTGTTACAAAACACGTTTTGAAAGTTACCTCCTCATCTCGGACGTTGTTCCAGTCCCTGAACGACTGCATCAGCGCACTGCCGGGCCAGCGAGCGGTGGACACGGCCATCGACTCGATCCACGCAGCGTCGGCGGCCCTGGAGCGCGGCGAGTTCCCGGCGTCGGACAAGCCGTACGGCCAGCTGCAGGCGGAACTGAACACGGCCGCCGCCAGCGTCAGCGACGCCAGCACCGAGGTGGTGTCGGCCGTCCGCAGCCCCCAGCACCTCGAGAGGTGAGTGGATTGTTAGGAGGGATTCAGGTATTGAGACAGCTTCTTTTAGTTAGACCCGATGATAATTTTTGTACTGTAAAAAAATTACCCTTTTTAAACAGGTCAGGGGCTTGACTGCACAACGAAGGGTTTTTTGACAGCATTTTGAACCGTTTCAGGGGAGGGAGGGGAGTTCATGACAGTGTCACATGTTTATTAAACCTGAATAATTAATTGCTTGAATTTGTTCAAAAACTGAAATTTCCTCCAATATGCAAGGTTCTTCTTTTTTTGTCGGTAAGGGGGAGGTCATTTTTAAGGGGGCAGTAGTGCCACTGTTAAAGTCTCTCAAAAGTGGGGTGGGGGGTCTGAAAAGGCCTTTTTTTCCATTATGTAATTTAGGGACAGCCCCTCAGAGATTCACCCAAAAAAATGATTTTATGCAAGGATGCAGTTATAATTCAGTCAACATTATTGTGAAAACCAAATCATGGAATTGTACATTCTTTTTATAAAAATATCGAAATAATAATTAGAAAATTGTTACGTATGCATCTTGTTTTGTGGTAAAAAATCCTGAAATTTTTGATAAATTTAAATTATACAGCACATATAACATTAGATTAAAGTACAATCTATTTGATTATCCAATTCATAAACTATCTCTTTTTGAAAAAAAGCCCATTGTACATGACACTAAAAGTTTTCACAGCATGCCCAATGAAATAAGGAGCCAATCTTCAAATACAATTATGATAAAATTTTAACAATTTCTGCTTGGAAAGG
Source organism: Flexamia atlantica (assembly GCA_035578135.1). Taxonomy (NCBI): domain Eukaryota; kingdom Metazoa; phylum Arthropoda; class Insecta; order Hemiptera; family Cicadellidae; genus Flexamia; species Flexamia atlantica. The sequence goes on along the minus strand of JAQJVK010000007.1, from coordinate 45,528,032 downwards.
CCTAATACAAAGTTTCGGATTACTTTGATGAAAATCCAGTGGGTCAGAGGAACTAGGTTGTGGCCCTGCACTGACCACTGACCTTAAAGGTTTCAGGCTAATTTTTTGACTCTTTTATTTTTGAAGATTTTTTTACACTGTAGAAATTTTGATTTTTTTAGGTAGTATATAACGTAGACTGGGGTTATTTTAACATTGGTAAAGCACCTGTTTGCATATCTTTGTGATATATTAAAAATGTAATGTGTTAATAAAGTGAATTTGAATTTGAACTACGCTTTGTTCACAGGGCCTCTGGCAAGTTCGGCCATGCGGTGGGTGACATCCTCGGCGTGGGGATGGAGATGGCGGGCCAGACCAAGGACACCGAGGTCAGGGGTCAGATGGTGGTGTCGCTGAAGAACGTCTCCATGGTGTCGTCCAAGCTGCTGGTGACGGCCAAGCATGTGGCGGCCGACCCTGCGGCTCCCAACGCCAAGAACCAGCTCGCCTCCGCTGCCAGGTGATGCAACTGTTGTCTGGGGCCTATTGCATGATAAATTAAAAGCTAATACAGGGTGTTTTTTTAAGACACAACCCAAAACTTTATTTTGTCAGTGAAGGATTATTTCCCCCCAAAATCCCCGGATTCGGCCTCACTATATTATTTTCTTTGGGGATACATAAAAAGTAAGGCCTACGAAATCCATTCTCAGCATATTAAGCACATCAAAACAAACATAACAAATTTAATGCAAGAAATTCAAAGTAGTACCTTGCATCATGTGTTTGGGAATTGATGGAGAGAGCACAACTTTATACAAATGTGGCGCGGAGGTAGAGCCTAGACTCTAGAGTACCTCTGCGCTGCCCGCCGCGTCAACGATCGTTGTAAATATTTTTGGCCATTTCAATCGTCGTTTAAATGTTTTTCAAGTCTCAATGTTTCTTAAAATATCGACATGTTCGTAAGATGAAGACAACGTTTGCCTGAAGATGACCTCTTGAAGGTTGAAACCGGTCGCCTTTTTAAGGGCTCAAAGAATCACTTGACACCAGGTATTTAAACCAGAACACATATTGATCAGTGGTTCGGAGGCTTAAATCATAATGAAGAAGGACATTATTTTATATATAACTATCATATATCCTTTACATTATTTAACTTCCTGACATTGCACAGATCTCAATGATTATGCACAGCACTGTAATAAATATATATATTGACACGGTGCATGTGTTACAGGGCTGTGACCGACAGTGTCAACTACCTCGTGGACGTCTGCACGTCGGCGGCCCCGGGACAGAAGGAGTGTGACAACGCCATCAGGAACATCCAGGCCATGAGGCCGCTCCTGGACAACCCCTCCGAGCCCATCAGCGACGCCTCTTACTTCGACTGCCTCGACACAGTCATGGACAAATCCAAGAGCTTAGGTTAGTATCAACCCGGCGGAACTGACTTTGATTTGAAAACGCGATGACTGACTCATGGTGTTTTTTTATTTGAAAACGTGATGACTGACTCATGGTGTTGTAGATGAGGTTTTATAAAAGTTAACATATTGAAAAATTACGTGTCTTTATTTGTACAAATACAAACTCCTCTTAAGTCTTTTACATTAGTTTTGTGACTGCTTCATAATATGATATAAGTGCATAAAAAGTATTAATACAACTTAAAAAATATACTTTGAATTGCCGTAGGTACTACAAAAATTATTGTTATCGCATTGCAAATTTTTATTTGTACAAAAACAAACTCCACTTAAGTGTTTTACATTAGTTTTGTGACTACTTCATATAGGATGTAAGTGCAAAAAAATATATATATACTTTGAATTGCAGTAGGTACTACAAAAATTATTCTTATTGCATTAAAAATGTCCATATATTGAACAATGATGTGTTTTCATAGACAAGAACTCCACAAAAGTATTGTACATTAGTGTTTTGAATATTTTATATAAGAAATATGTGCATAAAAAATATTTATATGTAACATGAAGCCTTATGTGACTCAAGGTCGAAAACACCAGACCTCTAAAGAAACGTTCATTGAACTGACTGTAAGGGTTAGAGAAAACCTTAACCCTTACCTTTATATTGTCATGCTGCTTCTTGTTCTTTAGTTTTTCGACTTCTGATATTTTTCTGTTAATTACTTAGCCTGACATCCAATGAACCTCCATTGTAGGTCATTGAACCTGCCTTAGATGCCGGAATATTTTCTTTCTATTGTAATGCGGGGTTTGCACCCATACAATGCATCTTAGGACCTTGTCGTTAGGGCCTCTTTGTAGTTCGGTGGGGTGCCAATGTTAATGACTTTAGCTAAAGTCAACACTGCGTGACGATAAGGGACGTATGTCAGTCTGTTACACTCACCGACCCCTGTTTCATACAATTACTCACTAAATAGCGCTAGTGTCGTTGCTCACAGGAATCACGATTTGGTTTCATAGCTATTATGTACACAATCATTTAATCTCATTTCATTTAAAATGATGATAGTGGGTTCCAGGCAGTTTTCGGGTTATATTAAGTAATAAACTACCAAAGTGTAAAACACCACAATGTAAAATACTATAGTAAAAATGCCACAACGTAAAATAACCTGCACCAGTTAACTGTTAGGAAAACCATGACATTTGAAAAAAAATTATGATCAGGTCAATTCAACTAAACATACTTTGAAAACATATTAATACAATACAAATGTAAGAATTATATTTATTGGTGTAATTTAGTGTTTAATATGTGAATTTCTGCTTCATACTTCTGGTTTACCCATGTTACAAGTTGGGCAAATGACGGACCATGAAGATAAATCTCTTTTTTCAGGAGACGGGATGACAGGCATCGCCAACCATGCCAAGCGCTGCCAACACGAGCAGTTTGGCGAGTCGGTGCGAGGAGTGAGCGACTCCATCTGCGGGTTGGTGGAGGCGGCAGCGCAGGCGGCGTACCTGCTGGCAGTCAGCGAGCCCAGCAGTGTGGCTGCCAAGCAGGGGCTCGTAGACCAGGCGCAGTTCGCTCGAGCCTACCAGGCGATCCAGGCTGCCTGCCAGACCCTCTCTTCCTCCACCAGCAATCAACAGCAGGTGAGTCGGTGGCGCAGTCGGTAGCGCACTGGGCTTCGGAACTAGGACAGGATATCTTAAGTTCGAGTGTCCCCGTTTTCGCATACTTTTTGCAGTAATAGGGTGTCTACCGGTCCTCCAAACCCTCCATGCCCTCCTTTTGAAATAAGGCCCTCCAAGTCCTCCATAAGTCCTCCTTTTCAACTGAAGGTCCTCCAGTTTTTTCCGGTTTGATAAAAAGATTTTTAAAAATATTTGTATCAGACTTTTGGGATGTTTTAAATGTTTGACTGTGAAACACAAATTTTGGTGCCATTATATATCGTTAACTTTACTAGTTTTTTAGAGATCCTGAGAGATATTCATCAGTAAATTAAATCATGAGTAAATTGCTTTAGACTATTTTTTTGTTGGTTTATAATTATGTTTTTCATAAATAACACCACGCTAAGAAATGTGTGTTCTAAAATTCTGAAGGGCTCGTAAAATTCTGAAGCGTGGTCGTATTTCGCGGCTGACCGCGACTTTAGGAACGCTATATTTGCCGATTTTAGGCGATAGGCAAATACGCGCGCTCGTATTTCGCGGTCGACCGCGACTTAAACAATGCTACATTTGCCGATTTTCGGCGATCGTTAGATCGCGAGTTTTGAAAAGCTACATCTGCCGCCTATCCGCGACCAACAGATATGCGCTATCATTTTTCGCAGCCGTCCACGAGTTTTTCATAACAATAACCTCGAGAATATTTCATTACCTAATAGATTTTGAGATTATGATTTTTCCAAGAAAAATATAAAAACATAAGCTTAAATAAAGTAGACAAATTTTATAAGTAAAATTGAAGAAAGATTTTAATTAACTGTAATTCAAATACATAAATGCTTTGAAAAAATGAAAATTTCATTACTTTTCACAACTACTCGACTCGACTCGACTCGATACTCGAGTATTTGGCTTAATACTCGACTCGACTTGACTCGACTTCAAAATTCACTACTCGCCCACCCCTAGTGATTTGAGTAGTTTATTTAAGAAATATGTGCATGCAAAATATTTATATGCAACATAAACATAAACCCTTTTATGGCTCACAGTCAAAACCACCAGACCTGTAAAGAAACGTTCTTTGAACCTACTTTAATGCTTAGAGAATGACGGGAAGTGAGTCATGCTGTTCCTGGAAAGATGCATATGAGGTGCAGTGATGTCCAGCCCTGCCAAAACCCTACAAATATAACTAGTTTTTTAAAACTGCAAACCCGATCTCTTAGACAGGTAAGTCATTTCTCGCGGGTTAAGTAAATTTGTTGTCATAAGGAGTCAAAACTGATCTCATTTTCATTGACATGATGGTTCGGTGGTTGACAGGTGCTGTCGGCAGCGACGGTGATCGCCAAACACACGAGTGCGCTGTGCAACGCTTGTCGGGTGGCCAGCTCCAAGACTGCCAACCCGGTCGCCAAGCGCCACTTTGTCCAGTCCGCTAAGGACGTCGCCAACTCCACAGCCAATCTGGTCAAGGAAATCAAAGGTGCTTGTTAGTTTTATGTCAGTAGCGGTGAACGAGAATTGATTTTTGAAGCAAAGTTGGGGTTTTAAAAGTACCCCCTAGTTTCAAGGGTTTTTTCTAGTCGAGGTTTTTTGTAAAAGATAATTGTTAATGTATTCCTACATAATAATTATGTCAAAAGTTATCATTAAGTATCGAATGCCAAGTTATTCGACCGTGAAATATTTCATGAATAAGAGCAAATTTATCAAGTTGGGAAAACTTTTACCTGAACTTGCTAGTTTTTTATTTGATGCTCCTTCTGGCTTATCTTGATTAGGCCTTCTTATTTTCAAATGAAATGACTAATACTCATTAGTTTTCATAACGCCCTAACGGCCTAACTGGTTATTTGATAAAATTATCAGCCTACATGTGTTCTTTGCATGTTTCTCATTCAGGCGCACTCGTAATTACATACCCGTCTATAGCAAATTGAGTTTGCATATTTCATGGATAAGAGCAAATTTATCAAGTTGGGAAAACTTTTACCTGAACTTGCCAGTTTTTAATTTGATGCTCCTTCTGGCTTATCTTGATTAGGCCTTCTTATTTTCAAATGAAATGACTAATACTCATTAGTTTTCATAACGCCCTAACGGCCTAACTGGTTATTTGATAAAATTATCAGCCTACATGTGTTCTTTGCATGTTTCTCATTCAGGCGCACTCGTAATTACATACCCGTCTATAGCAAATTGAGTTTGCATTATCAAATATTTTTGAAGATTCTAAAATAAAGAAAAAATCACTCACACATAGAAAGAATGAGAAATTAACCTCAAATTCTAGAAAGGAATTAAACGTAACTTCAACTCAAAAATCCTGTAAGTAATAAAAAATCAAGGTTTTACTGGTGGGCGTTAAACAAGGGATTTAATTAATTGAGTGAAAAACGGCCTTAACATTCAATCACGCTTAATTTTGTGTAAATAGTGGTAGTTCAAGCATACAGTAGAACTATACTAAGAACTATACAGTAGAACAATACAACTTAGAAGCGGAAGAGGTAGGGACATTTATATACTCATCATTCACCAACGAGAGGCCAACCCCACGAAGGCAGACAAAAACACTTGAGGAATTTCGAAATCTGCGAAATTTCAATGGTCTTAAGTGTCACTGCCTAGGGGACAATCAATAAACTTTTAGAACAAGTTAAAAATAACAAACCAAATTATTCATCCAATAGAAAACGACGTTGTGAGGAAATAAATGCTCTAGCCAATGATATACTTTGCAGAATCTTGCGATCAATACTCGTTGGTTTTCATTTGTTTATGTGAGGACATGCCTGTCGCTGGCTAAATATAAGTGAAATTTTCCTCCCTCTCCTGCTTCATAGTTGTATTAATTCTGTTTTATCTATTAGATTATTGGGGCTTTCAAACCCAAAAAGTATATTTTCCGCACCTGCTATGCTTAGACGCTTTTTACTCCTTGTAATGGGTGAATAAAATAATAATTTGTCTCCCAGTGGGAGTAAAGTGATTACTTCGCCTCCCGGTGGGAGACATTCAAATCAATAATTCCATAATTAGAGCGCCTTCAAATTTCCACGCACACATGCAAATATGTTGCAGCTCAACGAATGCAGGCATTAACAGCTGATTTAGTGGCAGGAATAATAAAATAAGATTAACATTAATAACAAGCAGCTGTGAGAATGTCACAACAATGAAGCATGTAATCAATTATCGCTGGTGCATGCATGGTTGAAGCTACCCGGATGCAGCCGCTATTAGCAGAAGGAAACAAAATGGATACTTTTTTTTACTTAATAAGTTAATAAAATAAATTTTAATGGTCAGGATATTTATTATTGCAGGTGACGGAAAAGTGTGTGTATTTCGAGAGTAAAGCACATTGTACTCATCCAACACACAGATAATAGGGTGGGTCGAAAAACAAAATTTTGTAATTTTGAATCATAATAGGTCTCAAAAGTTGTGAAATAGTATGTAGAATACTGAAAAATAATTTCAAAAAAATCATATAATATTTTCTGGTTGCGCAGTTACCTTGAAGTTTAATATGTAAAACTCCATAAGAGATTTAGTGAATAGTCGTTATTTGGTTTATGCTGGAATGGAAAGAGGTCTTTAAAAAGTTTTGAACAATGGAATAAATTGTTCAATTACACCACAGAGTTATTGACTTAATACAAGCCAAAAACTTGAAAAAAGCCTAAATAATAATAATAAATAATAAATAGATTGATAAGACTGTTGCCTGATTGGACAAATTATACCATTTTTCAAAATGTTTTACAGAGCTCTTTCCATTTTTCATTGCAAAACTTATAAGATTATCACTGTCCAGCATAAAGGAAATTAGGACTATTCACTGATTCTTTTATGGAGTTTTACATGTTAAACTTCAAGGTAATTGTGCAACCGAAAGATCTTATATTATTTTTTAAAGTTATCTTTTCAGTATTCCACATGCTATTTTGCAACTTTTGAGACCTATTACGATTCAAAATTCAAAAATTTTGTTTTTTTACCCACCCTAACAGATAACTATCGCTTGTTACTAAACACGCATGGTTTATGCCGCAGCTCTGGACCTGGACTACTCGGAGCGGAACCGCAAGTCGTGCGCCGCAGCCACGGTGCCGCTGCTGGAGGCGGTCGAGAGTCTGGTGACGTTCGCCAGCTCGCCCGAGTTCGCCAGCCAGCCGGCGCGGATCAGCGAGGCTGCGCGCGCCGCGCAGCAGCCCATCGTGGAGGCAGGCTGCGCGATCATCGACTCGAGCTGTGTCATGGTCAGTGCCGCCAAGAGCCTGGCCGTGTCGCCCAAGGACCCACCCACCTGGCAGCTGCTGGCCAATCAGAGCAAGAGCGTGTCGGATTCCATCAAGAAACTGGTCGCGTCAATCAGGTACTTGACATACTTGAACTTATACTCGCTAATTTTAATTGGGCTTCTCCCACCGAGTTGATTGCTCTGTACAGGCTCCCAAGTCCAGATGAGACGACACAAACATAAACACAGACGAACAACTGATATATTGAACACATTGAACTATCGATTGGTGAAATGAGCGAGTTTTGAAATATCAAGTTTCATCTTGACCAATCAGAGGGAACATATTACTGACACCTCAATTGTGGCTATATTTTTACCCAATAAGCATTGACGCCCCAAACTTTGGCTCCACAGGCCTTATGGAAGTGAAGTAACCACATATTATTGTTCTAATCTTTTCTACAGACCTTGGTTTTACTACAGTAAAAAAAGATCAGCTCACGTCCTCGACTACAGCTGATTTTTTTTTCTCAGGGAGAAAAAGAGCTTCTTGAGCCCCGCAACAAAAGAGTTGTTTAGCCCTGCAACACATGTGATAAAAACTTTTTTCGTAGCGGTATAACAAAGCTATTCTTACTTTACTCCCCTCTGGTCGGAACGAAATTTTTCGATTAAATCAAGTTTCTGTGGCAGGGACAAAGCACCGGGACAGAGGGAGTGCGAGGAGGCCATCACCCGACTCGGACAGCGGATCACGGAGCTGGACCAGGCGGCACTGCTGGCTCTGTCGCAGAGCCTGCCGCCCGCGCGGGACAACAGCCTGCAGGGGTTCGCCGAGCAGACGGACAGCGCGGCGGCCGAGCTGAGCGAGCGGCTCGAGCCCCTCCGCGCCGCCGCCAAGGCCGAGGCCGAGAACATCGGTCACGCGGTCAGTCACAGTCTTTTCTATAATATCCACTGCGTTTACGGGCTATTTTCTATACATTGTGGATTAATCGGGAGTGTCCAAATAACTATAACTACTCCATAACACCTAAGAGAAGAAGTTTCCAGTTTTGTTGAGATCAGATAAGGGGAGTCGAAAAAGGCCTCTGCATGCATCAACCTCGTTATCGTTTTCTCATTAAGCGACAGCTGTTGTAGTGTTGGTTATCAGTCGATGTTAGAACGGTCAGTATGAATCATGCCATTGTTTGATTTGGTGGTTTTAAATGGTGAGTAAATTTATTGTTTGACAATATTTGTTCTATCCCAATTAATCCTCAGTCTATGGAGAGTAGTTACCTAACCTAACCTAACCTAGAACCTAACCTAACCTAACCAAACCTAACCTAACCTAACTTTACCAAACCTAACCAAACCAACAATTAAACGTTTAAATGATGAGTAAATATATTATTTCGCAGTATTAGTTCCATCCCGATTACTCCCCAGTGTATGGATAGTACTTTGTAAATGTGGGGATGTAACAGAAAAGACCCTGCCGTGCAGGGTCGCTACCTGTCGTAGATTTCTTGATATGGCCGTTTAAGCCTTTAAAACTACAGTAGAGGCCAGACTCCCTCTTATCCGGACCCTCAGGACCAAGGCTTGTATGGATAACAGGTTTTTCCGCTTATTCCTGTGTCCTAAAATGAATTGTTAAAACCGAATACTTAAAATAATATATTTTACGAACATTTGTCCATTATAAATCTCCCACGGAAAACTTTGATATCATTCCCCAATCACTCAAAACCTAACTCATTTTTCTTGAATTGAAGAGAGCGTAGTATTTAGACACGTCATTACTGGTCTCAGATATTTTCCCACAAAAATTGTCAATACACTAACACCAATTTCGTACCAATCCTAATCATTGGCCCAATTCCTATTGATCATTGATTGAACGTTTTGATCAAAATCATCCAGTTAAAAAGATGTTACTTCCGCCAAGAGTAGTCTTGTTAAACTGTTGTGCGGTTAAAAGGTGTCCAGATAAGAGGGAGTCTACTGTATATCTTCCCTGGATGTATATGAAAAGTCTTACAGCACTTAGGCCCTCCTCACACTTGAGTGGTGTCATATAGCAGAAACTTGCTTAGTAGAATTGTTTTATGTGTAACATCAGCTGATTTTAAGATGTGTCACTTTCCACGACTCGATGCAACTCCCATGTTAATTATGTACTTCCCGCCGTATCACGCCACACCAATCTGGTGTGCGGAAAGTCTTAAAAATATATTTACATTAATAATGTTAATACATACAAGACATTAAATTTACACAAAAGGTGGAAAACAACAATAAATATACACATAAGGTGAAAAATGTCTCATGGCAGCAGAATTAGAATAAATTTCAGTCTTGAACGACTTTGGGAAAGAAATATCATATAGTGCATCTTTAATTTGGTAGTATTTTCTTTGATGCCTTTACCTTTTGAGGGTTTATTTAGCAAGCACACAGCCTACAATGATTGATTTCTTGATCAAAATGTAATCTAATGATCCTTATAGAAAAGATGGTAGAGGGGGTTTTAGTGATTGCTGATAGATAGCGGTTGAGTCAACCCATGTGTTCGCTATAACAAACAATTGTGAACTGCCTTCATAAAGGCCATATCGTTTTTTTTAACCCATAATGTTTGGCGGCAGGTGGAGAGGCTGGTGGTGTATTGCGACCCTCTGACCGCGGGCGCGATCGGAGCCGCCTCCAACATGGTCCACTCCAAGCAGCAGATGATCCTGCTGGACCAGACCAAGACTGTCATCGAGTGTGCGCAACAGCTGCTTTACGTCACCAAGGAGTGCGGCGGGAACCCCAAGGTAAAGACATATTGAAGAGTTAAGTAAAAAATTGTCCAGGGTTTTTTTTCTTTTTCTTTTTTGTAGGTGGGATTAGGTAGTCTGGGTTTCCCCGCTCCACAGGAAAACCCTGTGAGGGTGCTTCAGCCATTATTTTGTCTTTTTTTACGGCTACCAGAAAGGAAAGGAAGCTTCCCTTGTATCATCCCTTAGGCTCAAAGCCTTTAGTAGATTAATACAAGGGAAGTAAAAGGATAAAGGAATAGGTAGATGGAATAGGTTCGGCCAAGCTTCGACTAGGTGGACAAAGGTATACCTTTGTCCAATGGATGCTTGGAACAGGGCCTCAAGGGATCAGGTGGCTCTCATATTGGCCCTCATCTTGGTCACCAGTACACCCCCGTCCACCCTGCCATCAAGACCAGCCTCTCCTGGTGGAGAACTGAAGTTGATCACTGAAAGACATCTACAACACTGTCTCCAATCTTGACAACTTTAGTTTCTGTATCCAGTATTGGTACCTAAACTAGCAAAAGCCAGTTAGGATCCCACCAGGAGAAAGACATATTGAAGAGTTATGTAAGAAATTGTCCAGGGCTATTTACTTATTGAGAATGCTTAGGAATTTTGTAGCAATCAAAATGTTAGTTCAAGCTTACTCTGCCTTCTTTCACTCTCACTTAACCCTTGAGCGGGCACTTCACCTGTAAAACGGCAGCGGGTGCATTCGGAGTTTTACTCCGCAATATTAAATTACACAAATTTAACCCATTTTACTTGTTTCATAACACTTTACCATAATACTTAACTCACTCAACACACAAATCACTCTCATTACTCACCTTGTGTTGTGGCGCAGGCAGTAAACATCCACACGGACGTGGACGAGTGCGTGGCGGGGACGCGGGAGGCACTGGCGGAGCTGACGGGGACTCTGGCGGAGCTCGCCACCCAGGCGGGGGTCGTCACCGGCCTCATGGACTCCATCTCCCGCGCCATGTCCAGGTACTGATCCTTTGTATTCTTGCCACCATTTCTTAATGACTTTTCCAATGATAAAATTGGTTATTTCTATATTAAAATAAAGTTTAAAACTATTTTTATAAAACTTTTCTATCGGTTTGAAGAATGTTGTGAATGATAGGGTTAGTTCATTATGTAAGGTAATTTTTTTAGCAATTTTGGGAGCATTTCCGCTTGTAAAAAATTTAAATCACAAATGGGAGTTAGGTTTTAGGTTCTTACCTGTCATTGGTGTTAAAAGCTTTTTTAAAAGAAAAGGATAAAGATGAAGATGCTCCATCACTTTACCTTGAGGAACTATCAATTGTAATATTTACAAATACAGGGAAAATGTCTAAAAAATGAGATTAACATTGTAACAGCTCCAGGTATATTGAAAATTTTTCATCCCTTAAATCCAAACAGCAATATTAGAAAATACAGTCATATGTTTTATGACAGCAAAAAAGAATAAGAATTAGACAGAGAGTAAAACTGGGAAAAAAATGGACTACCGAGCAGGGCTTGACCTACCAGATACTTATATATTATTTTAAAAATACAAGGATATTTCTCTTGTAATTTGAAAATACTAGGATATTTCTTCCTAAAGAATGATTTAATTTTTAAACTGCATAAGCCCTATGTTGAATTTTTTATTTTATCATTTTCTAAACGAATTACTTGATTGGATAATTGACTTAGTTAGAACATTTTAATCAAACTGTAGAGACAATTCATTCAAACAAAGTTTCAAGAAAATATAAACCTCTCTAGTATTGAAATAAAAGGCATTTTGACACGTATACTTTGTGTAGGGTGCCGGATCCCAATACCCCCTTCCAGCGCCGCTCGTTTGTCGCGGACTCAGCCGAGTCTTTCGTGGATTACCAGACACGGATGGTGGCCGCTTCCAAGGAGATCGCTCGCCTTTCTCAAGAAATGGTAACTGCAGTGATAACCGACATTTAATTGATTATTAGTGAGATAAACGACTATAAAAAACTAGTAGTATTAAAGTAATCAAAAAGATAATCCCAAGTACAGTATTAAAGAAAATAGGCCGTGACAGACTGGCAAAGTGGAAGGAATATTATGCTTATAGTCTATGTAATCAGTAGTAGATATCAGGAATATTTATTTATTTAAATTATTCTTTAATTGTGGCTGAGTAGTTGTTTTTGAAGTCAAGTTGAGTACCGAGCCAACTTCTCGAGTATCGATTTGAGTTATAGTTTGTGAAAAGTAATGAAACATTTATATTGTTTTAAATCAAATCGTTGAATTACAATTAACTAAAGTCTTTCATCAATTTTACTTAGCAAATCAGTTCAGAAGTAAATAAATTATACTCATCCAAAATAAATTAGGCTATTCATTTAATGCTTTATTAAAAAATAAATAAAACTGAGTTTCTGATTCTAATGACGAAATTCTACTGGAGTATTGATGATGAAAGTTATTTTTACGAATGTATTTTATGAATGTAGTTATTCATGATGAAGTAATATTAAACTTGAACATTGTTTTCTGTTCAGGTTAGTAAGTGTGGCAGCAGCCCCAACGCTCTGGGCAACCTTGGTGGCGAGTTGACACGGCAGTACACCCAGGTAGCCTCAGACTGCGCCGGCGCCGGGGCCAGCTCTAGCAACCCTGAGGTAACGCCCTCTACTACATTGTGACACGATACACTGCGACACAAAACACTGCGACACAATACACTGCGACATGACACTGTGACATAATACACTGCGACAAGATACACTTAGACACAATACACTGAGACACGATATACTGTGACACGATATGCTTTGACACCAAACATTGCAACACGATATACTGTGACATGATACACGGCAACACAATAGACTGCGACACGATACACTGCAACACAATAGACTACGGCATGACACACTGTGACACAATAGACTGCGACATGATACACTGTGACACGATACACAGCAACACAATAGACTGTGACATGATACACTGTGACACAATACACTCTGGCACGATACACTGTGACACAATACACTGTGACATGATATACTATGACACGATACACTTCGATGCATTACACTGTGAAATGATGCAATGCAACACGATACACTGTGACACAATACACTGCAACATTAGCCAAGAAAATTTGGGAAATATAATTAAAAACAAAAGCAGTGAGGGAGCTATACCCAGTTATATTTTTTTCGACAAAATCCTCCCTACCCCCTTGCTTTTCCGTTGGACTGTTGTTTGTTGAGCACTGAGTGTCACAGCTGCGATCAGATAAGAGGGGTATATCCCTCCTAATACTAAAATGCCAAAAACTGAAAGTTGTCATAATATGACAACCAATGAAGTCTCATAACTTTCTTCTGACATTTACAAATCAAATGAGACAGAAATTATGGATGTGTGACCCCTTATCCAAGAGCTAAACCATGAATAAAAATTAGATTGAAGTTATATGAGACCATGTTCAGAGCTAAATGTAGCTCCATCAGTTTGATGTAGCCATCTGTTTGATGTATTCATCAGTTTGTAGTATCCATCAGTTTGACGTAGCTATCAGCTTGACGTAGCAATCACTATGACGTAGCTATCAGTTTGATGTATCCATCAGTTTGATGTGGTCATCAGTTTGATCTATCCATCAGTTTCATGTGGCCATCAGTTTGATGTGGGCATCAGTTTGATGTGGCCATCAGTTTGATCTATCCATCAGTTTGATGTAGCTATCAGTTTGAAGTAGCCATCAGTTTGACGTATCCATCAGTTTGATGTAACCATCAGTTTCATTTATCCATCAGTTTGATGTATCCATCAGTTTGACGTGGCCTTCAGTTTGACGTATCCATCAGTGTGACGTCTATTCTGTTGCAGGTGGCAGGCAGGTTGTCGTCAGCTGTGGTGGAGCTCGGCGGAGCATGTATCGAGATCGTGAGGTCGGCCGGCATGTGCCAGGCGCTACCCGGAGACACGGTAGCACAGAGAGATGTGGCCGACCATGCCAGAACCGTCTCTGAGAAGGTCAGTAGTAGTTGTTGTTGTTGTTGGGGGATTAGGAAACCTGGGTTGCCCTACTCTACAGGAAAATCCTGTGACGGTACTTCAGCCAGTTTTTGTCTTTTTGTACGGCTACCAGAAAGGAAAGGAAGCTTCCCCTGTAACATCCCTCAGGCCCTAAGCCTTTGTTAGATTAATACAGGGGAAGCAAAAGGACAAAGTCATAAGGTTACAGGGAATAGGTTCGGCCAAGCTTAGATTGAATGGGGAAAGATACAGCCTACCTTAATCCAATGGATGTGGGCCTCAAGGGAAAGTGGCCCTCATCTGCTCGGCCCACATCTTGGTCGCGAATATATCCCTGCCCACCCTGCCGTCAAGCTCAGCCTCCCCTGGTAGGGATTGAAGTTGTTAACTGGAAGACAGCTTCAACCTCCCATCATGACAACTTCTGATACTGTACCCAGTACTGGTACCTAAACTAGCAAAAGCCAGTTAGGATGCCCCAGAGATGCTCAGTTAGTCTGCGTACCAGTGGTCTACCGTTATATCTTAAACTGACAATAACTTTTCTATAGCACACTGTTGATTGTCTAAGGTCTTTGGGACTAAGGCTAACTGGGATACTAAGAACCTCGGATAATATTGAGGTCACTTATATTTTGAGGTTAGGTTGTAAGAAGACCACTATTTAATGGCGTACAATACAATAGCAAGTCATACTTTTTGCTTAGAAACAGAATGAAAATACTCTGGTAGTTTTAAGTTGTAAATAATTTATTTCCAGTGGTTATATAAAATAACTTTTTTATGCTGTTATCGTATTGTTATTGTTTAATACTGGTGATTTTGCAATCAACATATTTTTAAGCATAGAGCTACCTCGAATAACCCAGAGTCTTGGATAACGGGGGCTTGAATAATCAGGAGTGTACTGTATCTTTTAAAAAATAGTTTATGGCTCGGGTGGAAAAATATCAGTTATTTAATTTTGTAGTGTTATTCGATGATCATCATCTAACGAACATGAAAAATTAAAGGTGTACTTTAAAGGTAAATTTAAAATATATACGAATCGAGTAGAGTTGTTATTGTTTAGTAGGAAAAGGAGTAGGGAAGAAACAAAACATTCTCAGATTTAGGGAAGGAACAAAACATTTCTGTCTCGTAATTAGTTGGGCGTGGTTGCACAGGTGTCGAAGGTACTGGCGGCTTTGCAAGCGGGCTCGCGCGGCACGCAGGCTTGCATCAACGCAGCCAGCACGGTGTCGGGCATCATCGGAGACCTGGACACCACCATCATGTTCGCCACCGCCGGCACGCTGCACGCTGAGAACGATGACGAGAAGTTCGCCGATCACCGCGAGAACATCCTCAAGACCGCCAAGGCCTTGGTCGAGGACACAAAGACTCTTGTTGCTGGTAAATGACTCATATTAACCCATTTGGCTATTTTGATGGAACAGCCCCGTCAAGTATTTCTATGACCTCCGGGTGCTGTTTGTGAGGGCTTGGCCGTGTAGTTCACTGGTTTGCTGCTAGGTTCGACTGTAGGCTTTATGCGCCAATCGTTCTGCTGGCTGACGGTGGTACCGTAGCTCTGTTGGCTAACACACTATACTGACGATTACTGCGTCGAAGTCGTTCAAAGGTGTGTCAGTTCGATTCCTGACCATGTGCAATCTGTATTAGGCTTGCAAATGTGTGGTAAAGTTGGTAGGAAGGCCCACCTTAAATAAACGGAGACCAACTTGGGTGGAAGCTAATGGCATTTGTAAGTTTAATAGAGATTGCAGTGGACACCTGTTTCTGCTTCTTTTTACCCTCGTGTAGATGAAGAGGACACTTTTTATTTTTTATAAATTAATTCAACATATTGTCAATACATATGGACAATCAAAAGGACATAACCAAATTATTAGACCAAATACAGACAAAATAAACATAATAAAATTAAAATTTGAGAAATAAAAAATTGGCACTTCAAAGGGTTAAAGTGTACATACAAAATATTTGAAAAAGGTTGTCCCGATTTCAAAAAATCATGACTAAATAATTAAAGTAAACATACCTGTGCCTTACAGTTAAAGAAACCGTGTTCATAATAACCTGTGGTTTCGTAAAAAAGGGGTTTGACCTTATATTATTAATGGTTATTATTGGTTCTAAATTGTTTGGTTTCCAAAAACATCGTGATAAAAAGGTTTAAAGTATATTTTCAGTATCATTTTTTTAAATTAACTCAACCCTTGTTCGTGTTCTAGTACCTGACAGTAAAAAAGGCTTGTACTTATATTATAATTAAATCATAATATTTAATTTTTAATCTTGATTTAATTATAATTTTTATTACATATAATTAAAAAAAATGTACAGCACAATTTTGCACAGTACATTTTTTTAATGATTGCCTTTTTTTATCAATTTAGGATCGGACCAAATAAGAACAGTGTGCCACAGGTGATTCACATCAGAGATTTGAAAAGTTTACAGTGTGCAACCGGTGGCATGTCGGAGTTTTGGAAAGTTTTCTGTGCACCACTGGTGGCCATAGTAGAAAAAATGACTGTTGACTTCTGTCAGGCTGAAAGTGTTAATACATAAATAATTTAGGAATAGATGGATGGATAGGCAGCTAGCTTACCTTTGACAGAGTTCAGGCAGGCCATAGGACACATGAAGTAAACACAATAAATCACAATGTTTCGTCCATTAGGGACTTCTTCAGGTACAAAAGAAGGAAAGAAAGTATGTTGGCATGACCAAGAATAGTTTAAGGGAGATGATGAATGGGCACAGGCAAGATGTCAAGTCAGGAAAAGAAAAATTTGTGGCCATTCATGCTAAGAGTCATAACCAAGACTTCGACAACTGCTTCACTACCAAAGTGATTAAATCCCTCCCAAAGAACCACTTCAACCCCTTCATGTTAAGAAGATGGGAACTAGCTTTCCAGTATGTAACTGATTCCAGGTCTCCCCCCAACCTCAACCTCAGATAAATCCAACCTAACCTAGCAGCTAGCTTAAATTCAATAGTCCTAAGTTTGATATTCAAATTTCAAGGTTTTCTGGTGTTTGTGTATATATTTTTTGTGTATATATTGTAATTAAATAGACAATTGAGTGTGAAATGTGGCAACATTGCATATCAACAAGTAGTGAAATGTGGCGACATGGCAGAATGACAGTTAATAATGCAGCCATTATGGAACTTTCTTTCCTTCTTTTGTACCTGAAGAAGTCCCTAATTGGGACGAAATATTGTGATTTATTGGGTTTACTCCATGTGTCCTATGGCCTGCCTGAACTCTGTCAAAGGCGCCAGAGCTGCCTATCCATCTATTCCTAAAATTAATATCCTGGCCTAGAGCCTTTCCAAAAAAAAAATACATAAATAACAATTCCAGGAGCGGCTTCGTCACAGGAGCAGTTGGCCGTGGCGGCTCAGAACGCAGTCTCCACCATCGTGCAGCTCGCGGAGGTGGTCAAGTACGGGGCCGCCTCCCTCGGCTCCAACAACCCCGAGGCCCAGGTACTGGACTCTCGTCACGCAGTCTGACACTCAGCAAATATTGGCGAAACTTTAGAATCCGTCTCCAACGTTAAAATCAAAGTTAAAAGCCAATATTTTTCTATATTTATAATCGTGATTATGTTAACCAAAACAATATTTCTATATTGTCATCAAAATGGTAGTCTAAAGCATAATTTTTGTCTTCATGATAGTTTAGTAAATAAACAATAATTCTAACAGGTTTAATTGAAATAAAATATTAAAGATCATAAAAATATGGTTACAATTACTGTGTAAGCACATAAACTTTACCTTCCCCTTTTAAACATTGATAAAATACACTTTGCACGACACTTCGGTGCTTG
The DNA here is from genome assembly GCA_035578135.1 of Flexamia atlantica. Lineage (NCBI taxonomy): Eukaryota > Metazoa > Arthropoda > Insecta > Hemiptera > Cicadellidae > Flexamia > Flexamia atlantica. The sequence goes on along the minus strand of JAQJVK010000007.1, from coordinate 45,509,995 downwards.
ATAAAATACACTTTGCACGACACTTCGGTGCTTGATAAAATACACTTTGCACGACACTATGGTGCTTGATAAAATCCACTTTGCACGACACTTCGGTGCTTGATAAAATACACTTTGCACGACACTTCGGTGCTACTGACCATTAAATTGCTTAAGTACGGGTTGAACATGTCCTTCCTTCTATCATTTCGTAGAAAAAATTAAAAACTAGATTTATTGAACCACATGTTGTTGATAAAATTCTAGGTTCGTTATTTACCTACAACCGAGTAAACTTATGGCTCCTCTTTAAGTTATCTTCAATGTTACTCAATGACATATTGGAATTTTCAAACCATTTAACTACATCCACGTTGGTTACACTGCCAAATATATCCATCACTTGTATCACGTTTCATTCCTAGAATCATGGTAATACCTAATGAAACTAAAATAGCTAACAAAGCAAATTTTTGCAATCCATGACTGACCCTGGGTTTGTCAGTTTCTCCAATTGTAATAGGATAATATAAGAACGAACTGGAACTGATATTTTAATTAACGGTTAAACAGTAACCTAAATTGATTATTTCAAATAAGTTTCATATTAACAACAATAAATTATTTTTTTAAATAAAATCAATTATTTACTTCAAATAAAAAAATATCAATTTCCAACTTCAATTTTAACAGTGGAGACGGATTCTAAAGTTTAGCACAAACATTCAAAGACTACCAAATAATTTGTCCAGTGATATTTATTGGGATCTGTATTACAATAATAATTAATCTGACACTCAACCAACACTCAGAGACCACCAAATATTTTGTCAAGTGATATTTATTTGGATCTACATTACGATAAAAAAGTTAACAAACTAGATGTGCAATTGTTGAGGCTGGTGGTGTTTTATATACCGTGCTTAGGAGTTGTATATGTACAACCTTAATTTTTAATGCTTCAGCTTCTATCAATGTAAAATGTTATATACTACCTATGGTCCGAATTTTCAATACTTTAACACCCCCACTAAGTGTTGAATTGTTTTCAAGAATCTACTGTACTTATTTCCATTAACAGAAATACAATATTTTACAAAAGGGTCAGGATGCAAATCACATCGGCATTGCCTTTGTGATATAAATGATCTTTATTTTTATTTTGATTTTTGCGGACGTTTGCCATCACTGAGTAGTAAACACAATTAAAAGGTTTTCCAAAAATAAAAATAAAAATATCAAATTACCACCACCAACAATGAATTCCAAAAAAAAAGAATAAATAATCTCAGAAAATCAGTACATAAAAGACTTGATAATTACTAATTGATAACAGGTCTCTAATGTATAGATTATAAATAATCTAATATCAATAGGTAAAGAAAATCATAATAGAGTTTAAGAAGCTTTGTAGGAAATATTGTTGTCTTTAAATAATAAATATAAAAAAATAGTCAGTTATTCAATGCGTGCATTTATTTAAAAAAAGAACTTGGAACAACAAAATCAACCATAACTTATATTCTCAGGTGCACACACACACTCACAACTAGCAGCACACGTTACAGTTGTTTTAACACTTAGTTGTATCGGAGTTTGGTCGCTGACCGTCAGCTCACAGTGCCTGTATCCCCAGGTGATGTTGATCAACGCAGTGAAGGATGTAGCGTCTGCCCTCGGAGATCTGATCCAAGCGACGAAAGCAGCGTCGGGCAAGAAAATCAACGACCCTTCCATGAACCATCTGAAGGAGTCGGCCAAGGTCAGTGTCGGCATGTCGAGTGTCAAGTAACACTTGCATAATTTCTCGCTTTGTGTGATAATCCGCTTTGTTTATTGGTCAATCTCTTTAGTGTGTTCTTTTTTATTTCCTTCATAATACGTAACAGAGTATATGATTTTTTTCTAAGGTTGTCTTTGTTTGGGTTAAGGATATCCAGGTAAATGATTTGAGTGATCTTTGACTCGAGTTTCAACTCGACCAACTTTGACTTACTACGTCGTCGAATTCTATTACTTTCTTTTTCTTAATTTTTCTAATCATGAAAAATAATAATTGTTTTCTATGTTTGCTGATTATAGAGCAAAAAACTATTTTTAAAGAATTTTCATTTTTTTTTAATGAAGCGTTTTTGTTGATATTTAAATTTTTTGGTTTTATTGTTTTTTCAAGTGTCAAGTTACTCTTGAAAAGTATCCTGAAAGTATTTGATTGTAAATTTTTTTAAACAAAAAATAACCAAATGGCTAATTGTTGCCATTTTGATGCAGCATATTTGTTGATATTCAAATTTTTTTAGGAGTCAAGTTACTCTTGAAATTAAGCTTAAGTTTTTTGTAGCTCGAGGTTCGTAGATGGTAAAGCAAAAATATACAATTATATACTTTGTGGTTTAGATTTCCCAGACTAATTGACTGTCGGAGTTAACTATTGTTGTCATCAAAATATGATTGTATGAGTATGGTTGACCCTACTTCAATGCTGTTACGTTTTAAAGTCTTCGAATTTGTTTGGCTTAAAATACTTCTAAATAAATAATTAGCTAGATTAATTATTTCATTCAATCAAATATAATAATTCTAATTGTTTATCTTGAGAATAAAATAAGTATAGACAAATTGAAATAATCTGCATCAAGACCATACAAGGAGTAGAGGAATTTAGGAGGAAAGAAGCAGTTGGTACACTGTGGTATTCAAGGAATTTCAGGAGGATTGCAAAACCTCAGAGCTGTTTGTCGAAAGGTTGAAGAACTGCTCTTGAGAGCTTACATTTGTGGGACCAAAACTTTGCGACCCGCAGAGCAAACCGTAATGATAGCTTTGGCTGCTGCGTACCACACTCTCTTAGACTCACTGATGACCTCACTGCAGTATTTTTCAAATTCAGGCATAGATGAGAATAATCTTAAAAAGGCTCAGATACTGATGCAAACTATGGGTGTGAATACATTTCAGCAGTCCACAGTTTCAGCAGCAGACCATCTCAGCCCGGAAAATCCAAACACAAGGGAATATGGGGAATTAGTTGAATCATTCGAAAAAATATTAAACCCCAGATCGAGCGTTATTGCAGAGCAGTAAAATTTTAACTAAAGAAAACTAAGGGAAGGTGAAACAATCAAAGATTACTACTTATGTGACCGGAAGAAATGGCAATGTACTGCAGTTTCAACAACCCAAGATGCGCTCGTTCAGTAGCAGTTAGTAACAGGTTTGCGGGGCAAGGACGTTTTAAAGGAACTTTTAAGAACTCATAAAAGTATGACCTTATCTCAGAGGCGATGGAGAGAGCCTCTGCGGAAGCAAATATGATTCATGGGACAGAGTGTCAGTATAGTAAGGCTAGTTTCTCACACACCCACTTAGCCTTTCCGCCGTGTTTGACATGACGTTGTGCATTTCACAACTTCCGCCGTGGACCACCCGATCTGCGCCTACAAAATAAAATTGAAACAGCTGTAGATACTGTAATAAAAAATAATAAAAATAAATGTAATCAAACTTTTTAAGCTGTTTGATTTCAGGCGCCACTTATTTTAATAATTTTATATTAACGTGCCAAAATAAACATTTGCTCTTGGAACAATATGAAAATGCACCATGAGCACTGGTATATGCTGCCAAAACCAACATTTTGTAGTTGGAAGTATTTGAAAAAGCTCCGAGGGTGACACTGCGACCGCCCACACCCTCTTCCCGTCGCTGCCATCCGCTCCACAGGTTCATCCTGACTTACAGATTTGTCTGGTGATATTTTTGACCCCAGACTTCTATCTTCATTTCTCCTAGGGCTAACATTAACAGAATTTTTGTCAAAAGCAGTGTGTGAACTTACAAACATTAGATTAGTTCAAATAAACTACCTGTTTAGTTTTATAGAAAAACCGTTTGATCAGCATGAACTAATCTTATTTGGTCTGAAACTAGCTGTGTAGGTTATATCACTTAGTTTTCTTTATAATCACACCTAGAAATTACGTTCATGTGCCCTAACACTACAGACTTTACCACCAGGCTCAAAAGACCTCGTTTGACCTCTACCCTTGAATACATTATGAGCGATATTGACTCCTTTTTTTAAAGCAATCAGCAAAATTAGGCTTAATGCTAGAAAGACGGGTTGTTGTTGACATTTGAGAAAATGGTCAGAAGGAGCTTGCCCTGTATAAGAGTGAGCAGAGAGGGAACAAAAATTATCTATCTTGTGCTGCAAACTGATATTGGGTGTATACAAGTCTTTTATGTTCTGTAGATTGCTTCAGTTAATCAGTCTGTGATTTTCATTGCCAAATACATTTCAGTAAAGAAAAACATCACACTGTTTATGTCTGATTATTGGCATTGTTAAATAAACATATTGACGAAATACCGACAGCTTAATTTCATTTTAAATCTAAATACATTGTTATTAAGTTTGGATTAAAAATAACAAACTTGTACTTTAGTCTAGACCTAGCCTTGCCAACCTAGTCTCGGATAAGCAGGGCTCAAATAGATTGGAGTTTAAACAGTGACAAAAATTTAGTGCGGTCCTTATGCAAAATTTTTCACCATACACAAAGTGCTTCCTTGATCAATTCATTGAACTACCAGGTCATGCCACGGCCGTTTGGGCAAACTATTCCGTCATGGGGCAGGGGAGTCGAGTCTCCATAAGGCCCATTGTTAATCGCCTGATAGTTCTTTTTTTGTACCTGACTTCAGTAAAAACTTTAATTTTTTACTTGTTCCTCGGTTTAATTTAATGTTTGAGTAAGTCCACTGGCGCACCCAGGAATTTAATTTGGGGGGGGCAAATACCACTGGAGGGTCTGGTATCAGCAGGAGAGAGGTTTGGTGATCCGCCCCCAGTAAATTTTTCAAAATTATAACTAAATTTTATCTTAATTGAATTAAATTAAGTTTTCAAAAAACATGGACTAAACCTGACCTTTAATACCAATAACAAAACTAAACACATTCTATCACTAAAGAATGGTGGTATAAATTATTGGACAAGTCAAGAGAGTATAAAATAAAATTTATGGTTTGTCCAAACTTTTACTTAGGTCATAGAGGCAGAACCTTCACCCATCACAACAAGGAACATTGTTCCGACCCCAAATAAATAAGCAAAAATGAACTCTAGCTCAGCATCTGATAGATTATAACCACTTTGTAAACCTCATCAACAATAGTCAGAGATTTTACACATTTTTAAAAAAGATAACAAATAATTATATTCACTGGAGAAATTTGAAATATACAGAAGTGTAAATGACAACGATGAAATCAAAAACATTTTGAGAGAAATTAAATTTCGAATCATATTAAATTTTTAATGCTATAGTTAACATAATTTCCTCAGTCTGCTTCGTGTCAGTGCTGTCATATGTGTAAATTATTGTGTCAAGTTTACTTGACTATTTCATGATGTTTCTTCAACGGATAAAAGGTTTTTGTATATGAACCACTAGAAAATGCCATCCTGACAAAACATGTAGCAGATTACCATTACTATATTATATCAACTGTTTTTTTAGTTGATTAGTTGATTTTTATCAACTATTTTTAGTAATATTACGTTCTGGTATTCACCGAGAAAGGGCGGTTCTCTTTAGAGTTTCAATTGTTTAGAAAAGTCGGGAATTTCATGTGTGAAATCCTGTAGACATCATATCATTACTTTATCTCATTGAAACTGTAAGCTCAGCTCAGTTTTCGTCCAGCTAGCAACAACAATTTCTCAACATCCTCTTTACAACATACTTGTGATGTAGAGGCTGTTATGGGCTAATCTTTTGATAAGATTGTATATCTTTGTGCTGTGTTTTCAGTTAAGCAATGCTGAATGTTAAATGTATTGCATGAGCGATTAGGAGTGACTAATCGTAGGTGGCACCACTAACAGCCGACCAATCATGTCTCCAGGGCCACTATCTTTGTCTCTGTCCCTCAATTTCTCTCTCTCTCTCTCATTCTCCCTTTCTGTTCTCATCATTACTCTTTTTATGTACCTACCTTCTGAGCTTATCATTGTGTACTTAATTGTTATCATTTGTCTCCGTGTACTAAGAATGCAAATATTTTGTCTTTACTAAAATCACAAGTACCTTAATGTTTTGTGTTACAAAATTTTACTATTAATACTTTAAATTTTTCATAAGTGTTCTACACTTAAATATTACGGATAATGTTTTTAATGGGATTACAATCCAAATCATCATATAAAATCTATTTAAGTTATTTAAAGAATTTGTATACACTTAAGCATGTAAACTCATTTTTCAAAAGTTAAAATACATGTATGTTCTTGAAATATTGGACAGAAAAAAGCAAGTTATTCTTTTGTTCCATTTTGTTAAAACAATAATTTTTATTTGAATCTCCTTATTTTTTGTTGTGATTTATGCCGTTTTAAATTAAACAAAAAAAATATATCACATGTTTCCTCTTGGAAACACTTTTGGTCTCAAATTATTTGTAAATAAAATATATCAAACAATTTTATGGCAAAATAAGTAGAGGAAGTACTTTTCAATTTACTTCACTTGTGATAAAGCCTCTAGATGTGTTGACTGCTTAAAAAAAGAGAGAGACAGAAAAGAAGTCTTGTAAAAATTTGTTCACCAGAGGCTATATAAACAGAGCAGCCCTCGTACTTGCTGCAGCAAACCTGCATACTCTTTCCCCATGTTTTGGAGGAAATCATAATGTCAACCTCACATATGTTGAGCTTGAATATGCTTATAAGTGCTTGAAATTCACTGAGCATGCAGGTCTGCTGCACCAGGGGGATTCTATTTGGATTTCGTCCTGGTATGTACCTCCCATCATGGTAACTTTGGAAACATATAAATGTCAGAGTTTATCTTTTGTACCTGATCAGTTTAATTGAATAACATCATTTCAGTCTTGGGAGAGTGTATGAGTGACAGTGACTGTTAGGTGTATCAGGATCTAAAGCATCCGGGATGTAGCAGTTTTCCTTTCTGTGTTTGTCAGTTGTCGGTATGTTCTGGTGAGGGAATGTACAGTGATTGTATGTGTGTCCTGTCTTGCTTGTCACGTTCTCATGGTATTCTCTCCGTTAGGAACATGATTGGTCGGCTGCCTCGCAACGGGAGGAAGATCTTATTCGACTTTTAGTCTTCCAGAACCTAGATCGCCTGGCTCGTGCAACCAATGATATTCCTTCAATTTAAAGATTAATCCGATACTTTATAATCACCAAAGGAATGTATTCAAAAAGTTTTCCAGTTTACCTTTAAGTTTCTTTATTTTATAAGGGTTGCCTTTTCAGTAAGGGCCGTTGTTGATGAAGTAAAATACGCTCAGTATTTTTACAACAACCATTATTTTCAATTCTGCACCATCCTTTATTTTTTCTATTCAACTCCGTGTTAGTTTAAGGTTTTGAACATAGATAGTGGTGGTCAAAACCAGAAATTTTGAATCTCAAAACCAAAACTTAAAAAAATTAAATTTTCAACCTCAAATTTGAAAGCATAATTTTTTCCTCAAGTTAAACAGGATGAGTTAAAAAAATCTGCTTCTGTTACTCTTTAAGTAATGTAAGCTAATTTTCTTAGCTTTTATTTCGTTTTTGTGGTAGTAGTAACATCATTATCGGATACGGATTGATGGTATACGGATACAGATCATCATTGGATCACATGGTAAAAAGATTTAATGGTGTTGCTGCAGTACACAAACTCATCTTGGTTCTATGGCTGATAAATATAGTCTTGTTCTGTGGCTTTTAAATATCACCTTCGCTCTGGAGCCGACAAATATAGGCTTCCTTCCGTGGTCAAGAAATCTTTCTGTCGCATTATGTCGAATCTCACGTTTTCAATATTTGATCGTCAAAACTCGTTCATTAAAGTTTTGGTGGTTTTGAGATTTGAGCTTCGGTTTTGACCCATAAGTAGTAAATAATAAATGTATTTATCGCTGTTTTACAACAATACTGGTACTCCATATGTCAGCATTTTATAGATAAAAAAAATAATCCAGAAGTTTTACAATACTGGTTATTCCATACCATGCGTCAACATTTTGAGATAACAAATTATAAAGAAGATAGTTATTTAAATAATAAAATAGCAGCTACTCAAATATTTTAAACTTTGAGCTGAACAGGAAACTGTTTGGTATCTCGATCTGATGCTTCCCGCGGTGTGTAGTCCATTTACTTGTCCACCGAGTCAAAAGCGTTCAATACAAATTTGATTTAAATGTTGTTTATTAATTTTAAAATCGAATGCCTTCTGGAACTTTATTTAGTATGGACACATCCATCTGAAAGGGTAGGCATGCCATAGTTGTCAAACTGTGCTGCACTGTTCTGTACACATTACTAGATCAGGGTTTGTAGCCGTAAGCATCCCTACGCTGAATTGGGTGGCTTGTAAATTTGCAGAAAAATGCAGTTTTCAGAATACACAGCTCAGTCAGTATCAGCAATCCTAGTTCCCATACAGCGTTTGCGCACAACTCTAAATTTGAGTTTTGCTGTAATTTGTATGGCTTTTCCCAGAAGAAAAAACTTGCGGTTGAAGTTAGCCTATGAGTGACTGCCCCACAGAGCAATGCCATATTGCAGTTGTCATTGAATCAGACCATAATAAGCTATAAGCAAATAAAGCAGTTGTAGTAAACCATAAGCCATAACTCCTTGGGACAGTGTTCTGAAAGTCTTCGAAGCAGGTATATTCCTGATGAAACCTTTTCACAAACACTGTCAACATGATCAGCTCACGCCAGCTTGACATCAACGAGCATTCTGAGGAATTTAGTGAGTCCAACTTCTTCAATGGTAGTAGTACCTATCATTGCAGTCGGATTGATAAGTCCCTCCTTATAGAAATCTGCCACCACCCTTGCTTGATATATTTCAAAAATAAATATTTACTGCCACCAAACTCACTCACTTGCAAAGTGGACCGTTTGTGTTAAAGATGGCTTTTTTCGGTGCAGGATCAAAAAAATCCTGCAGAAAACAAAACAAGACTCTTTTTTTGGTTGGATGTTGAAAAATCATTCAGTGTACTCCTGGCAGTAAGGATGATGGTGAATGACATCCCATCAAAAATGAATCAAAGATTTTCTTGTCATGAAAAAAAAAATTACATTACGAGAGCCGTAGGTGGCGGCGGATTCCTATGAACAGGGACTTAAAATTATAATGTACGGTGTGATAAATGTTTAAACAAGCAATTCATTACATAGAAAAACAGAGAAAAGTATGTAGAATTTGAAAATTATTGTTTTTCGTGAAAATACCGAGTGTAGTTTATTTTACTTAGAAAAAGCCCTTACATAAAGAACAACCCTCTTAATTGACTGAAATATGCTTTAATTTTAAGTTTGATTTTATTCACACTTTAGTTAATATTTACAAATATTCCTTTATATTTTTTTATTGTGTTAGTGATATACCCTGTTAAGTTATTGATTCATAAAAAACGTTGGTGTAAGTCAGCATAAAATTGTATTATCTTTTTGTAATTTTCACAGATTGTTCCAAAACATTTATTTTGTCTAAGCTTTTCTCTCAGAATGTTTTTGGACCTCTTAAAAGTGATAATCATTACATTGGCATGTGTACAAAATGCTATGCATGGTTATAAGTTTTAATGGAGCAAGCTCTCCAGTACTTGGAATATTACAGTTTTGTTTTTCTAATACTTTTATTAGTAACCAAAGTTAATTATGTTAAGTTTATCACTTTTCTTGGGCACTCTGTTGCAATACAGCCCATTCAAAGCTCTGTTGGGTCACACTACTGTAAAACATTTTAGGTTGTATGGTCTTCATCGTTTAGGTTTTTGCTATTAAACCAGATGATAGTACTTTTAACATTAAATTTGAATCTGCTGCTGTTATTTTGAAAACTATGGTAGAATTCAACATCAATTAAACCAAATTACGTTGTAAATAAATATTTATACTTTCTTTCTATGGTTAATAAGTAACAATTTTAGTACTAACATAAAATATTACTGTATTATCCGATTAATATGAATCTGAGTCATTTGGATTGTTGATTTTTTAGCTGAGATCAAAAAAGTTAAGTACAAAAATTATAAAAGTTAGAAAATAGGAAAGACATAGTTCTTTTATAAAATATAAGCATTAAATAGTGCACAACTTTTAGTATTGGTGAAAATGCAGGTGTTCTGTGATTCAAAGTAATTTAGTAGGTCCGACACAATCAGTCAGCAACTACTCTGTTTAATGTCATTTGGATGTTTAGCTGTGTGGATGACTCGAGTCTAGAGGAATCAGATGTGACTGTAAATTATACAGGGTGTTTACAAAAAACCCATCAGGACTTCAGGATATGGTTACTTACATCAAAACTAAGAAAAAAGTTCCTATAAACATGGGTCCTAAAATGCTTGGTTGCCCGTCTGTTCAGAACAGAATTCAAGCATTTGCTATAACTGCCATAAAACAAGCATTATTTGTATTAGCTCCGTTAATTGTGGTTCGATCTTAATAATATTTATACGGTTTTGTAGGAAATAAAATTGCACAACTTTTTTGTCTCTTGTACAATCTTTGTGAAATTTACGGTTTTTAAGATATTAGGTTTTAAAATATAAAAGTGGCTGCCATTTTGAAATGGTACAAAGTAGAAACTTGATACTCCGCACCAAAATAGGTCCTATTAGTCAGCGTATACTTACAAAGTTTGAAGTTGGTATCTTTAGTAGTTCCAAAGTTGTGCAAAATCATGTTAAAACACTTACAGACTGACAGGTGGATAGCCGAGCATTTTAGAACCCATGTTTACAGAAACTTTTTTCTTAATTTTGATGTAAGTAACTATATCCCAAAGTCCTGAAGGGTTTTTGTAAACACCCTGTATATTCTATGAGGGTTGTCCGGAAAGTAACAAGACGTTTTGTCGTTATTTCTAGCGCTGTTCCCCAAGGAATATGTTATTAATTTTTTCAACTTTCCAAAATGGCTAGGCTCATTCAAAATCCTGCCAAGTGGGATTGAACTTTTAGTTGCTTCTTCCACTTCCTTATTATTTGCAAACGATTTCTGCTTGAAAAATGTTGTTTAATATGAAAAGAGAAGGTTCCTAGGGGCCAGCTAAGAGTTGTCAGGATCTGTAAATAAATTGTCGAGCTTTCAGCTGCATACTCAGATGCAGCAGTGCTCGCTAGACATAGAAGCAAAACTTTCGATACTTTCTGGACAGCTCGAATTTTATAATGGTACTTTATGGAAAATATAGTTTTGTAGATATTCACTTTTGTTTTACATTATTTTATTTGTTTTACTGAATGCTATTTTTATAACTTTTTCCATTCAGTAATGTGTTAAATTATGTTAACCGGGTTTTGTTGGTGATAGAATTTCTTTTTTGCAGAAACTATAACTGCTATATTAAGGTCTTTAATGAAGAGGTCCTTACTAGAGGATTACTAACAACATACTGAATTTTATTCAAGTAAAACCATATACTTATATTTATTTTGATCATCACTTGGCGTGAATTTGAAAATTTATTGTAAGTAATTAATTGAAATCCGGTTTGTTAAAGTTTATTAAACTTTTTTCTTTATATTTACTTATAAAGTTGTGAAATCCACCATTGAAACTGGATTTGTTTAAGAGTCAGTTCCTTTAACTCAGTTGATTCAAGGTTTAGGACTAAATTAATCCTGATCAATTACAATTTAAAACACATTGAATTCAATCCAAAATTCTACCATATGTTTTATAGTGAAAATAATCTGGTATATTCCTAGATTAAACTGAAATAGAGAAACCAACTCTTAAAGTACAAAATAGGGGAACATACATAAATTAATTGTTGTACTTTTTTATTGTTAATATTTATTTCTAGTCACTTGCTTTTGGTTGCTTGCTTGGCCAGTATTACAAATGCCATTTTACAGGCAAGGATTGATTGAATAGCTTATACAAATTCGCTACCGGTATGCATGAATATTTCAAAATTTTAGCCTGGCCGGCTCATATACGAGTCGCTGTTACTGTCAGATATGATCCGCTGTCTTAGTGCTACTAAATGGTGGTTTGTGAGATACCACTTTAATGTAGAGGTTTGGCACTTTATTAACAGTATATGACAAAACTGTTGCATAAATTGTGTGCTTGGACTCTTAAGTATTATACAGCTTTCTTGGCCACAGTGGAGGTCTTTCTTGGAGCATTCCAGTGACTGGGGTGGGTCATACATGAGCAGGCCGGTAGCGAACGAGTTAAATTAAATTACTTCCGCAGAAGAGAAATTATAGTGAAAACAGTTTTATTCTTCTGTAGAGACGCCTTCTTAACCGTCCACTTTTCAGTCGGCCACACTGCTTTTACTAGTCTACATTTCTGCAAAAGTCAGATCTTTGTAACCTTCCAGTTTTTATCAAAGCATCAAATTAATTGGCCGTGATCAGTAGGAAATAGCCGATATTAATGATTTCCATGGAAAATAGTTGTGACAAACTTCTTGACCATGTCTAATTGTTATTTTTATTAATGTAATAATCAGTTTTGGCATATACTGTGTATTTTAGTTGCTATAATTTAACGGGCATGTCGATTCAATTTACCAAATCCTTATGAGGCCGTGTCTTGGCCCAATAGATCGCCAAATAAGGGGGCATCTACTCTACTTAGTTTGTATCTCAATAATGGTGGTTCCTTTTTACCAATAAAAACACACAAAAGCACCTTTATAAACCTAGGTACCTTTAAGAAGTAGTCTTTGATTGCTTTTGTTTAGGCCTATAAACAATTTTATAATTAATTTGCCAGTATCCGTTTGCTTGGTTAATTTTAAAGTCTAATAAAAATGTTAGGTTATCAAACAGAATGTGTTTCACTTTAGCAGTGATGCATCATCTGTCGTGTAGAATGTGTTTAGTTAGCGCTTACTTTATCATGTTCTCAGTTAGCGCCTACTTTACCATGTTCTGCAACAGCAAACAATGCATTGTTTTTTTATATGTTTCACCTTAAAAAATTTAACTCAGAAAACAGAAATTTTGTGACATTTTGCAACTCAACCAGACAATAACTTCTTTTTTTGATGCTAGTGAAAATAATTGTAAAAATGGACCACTATGAATATTTTAATATTATACTCTATGTTATAAAACCAGTATTTATCATTTTGTGTCATTATTTGTCAATAAATTATACTTTTAATTTTTTATTTTATTCCGCTCCGATATAAATTTAACTGCTTTCACTAACAATTATTTTATATAGTTTCTCAATGCAATGCAATAAAAATAAACAACCATTGACCTAATCAATATTCTGTAAAAAGTGACTCTGCTAAAAGCAAGCACGTCATATCAACTCTGTCATTACTTGGGGTGTGCTAGAGTACTTGAGCATTGAGTTTATTTTGAGCCGAGTTTACACTACTTGATTCGACTCGAAGCTTCTAAAAAAAATTGTGGTACGAGCCAGGTAGTTTACTCCCACTGTTTATCAAAATACTTAATCCCATTTTTAACTGCCATTGGTAAAAAATCCTGTGTTTGATATTAATTAAAGAGTTTTTTTCAGTTATTGTTAACAATAAGGAAACACCAATATATTCCTAACTAGAATTTGAGGTTACTTATTATTCCTTCTCTTTGCCTGAGGTTTTTGTTTTGTTATAAATGTTAAAAAAGAATATTGTTACATCATATTAGGCACTCAATTTTCTATGTACTAATATAACTTTGTTCCACGGTCACCTTTCATTATGCCCGGTGCCTTTCCATAAGCCATGTGTGTTCCAGATATACATGGATACAGATATACAAGTAGTACTAGCCTTTCTTTATGTTACAGTAGAACCTTGATTAAATAACTTTCAAGGGGATTTGGATAACAGTCTTCTAATTGGGGGTCTCTTCTTACGAGGGTTACGATATCAAGGTTTGTTAGGCTTACAGTCGCGTTATCAAGGTTAATGGAATCTCTGGAAATGCTTTAAAATAAGTCTATTTTAGATCAGCGTTTACTAAAGTATACAGTTAGTTTTTGTTATTCTTTTCCTTGGTTTTTAAATTATAAACAGAAATGGATTATGACATTTTTCAAAATTGAGTAGAATAGATGACAGAATATTAATTCTTTAGTAAGTTATCTGATTTCTTTTTTGTCAAATATCTGTCAACAATTTTAATCACTTTGCGTTTAAATCAACAGTCAGTGTTTTCTCAGACATTTTTCTGCTTAGTCAACACTCTCACAGTGCAAATTTACAACAGTATCTACACAATCGCTAATAACTCGTTTATTTTGACAACGAACGCACAACTGTCCTGTCATTTGTCAAAGATGTCTGAGGATGGTAGGAAGGGGGTAGTGGGGTTTCCAAGTTGGGACTTGCATCCCCAAAACATGTTGGGATGTTTTTTACTCCAAAACATCCGTTCAGGTCATAAACTCACCGTGCCCATAGAAGTGTGAGAACTGTGCAATATGGAGTTTGAAGTCGCCTCATTGAGGTTGATTGAGGTAGTTGAGAGCTACAATGTGAATAAAGAAAAAGCCGTATCATAGAAGTGGTTTGGGAGAAAATTATTGACTTATAGAGAATAATTTAACTTAGAGTGTTTTGGCGATTTTAAGGAGATTTGAAAAGTAGTCATATTATTGAAGCTGTCGTGTTGTTATGTCTACTCGTAATTCTATTTTAAGTATTAGGATTGTGTTCGTAAGTGAGAGTACGAGCTCACTTTTCAAGGTTAGAGAAACACTTAAAGCTATGTGGAATGTGGAATATAAAAGTAAAAGGTGATGTAATTTCCCAACTTATTACAGCCCCCTTCAGCCATTAGCCAACCAATTAATAATATCCTATTTTAAATTGAAACATCTCCTTTCAATTAATCAAATTACCAATAGATTGAACTGTTTTCCCACTTAAAAATTGCTGATTTTTTTTTATTCAAATATATCTAATTAGTTTTATTTGACAGAGAAAACTGAGGGGAATCATCCTACTCTGTAACTCAAGTTGTTGAAGTATATTTTTTAAGTCTGAAATTGTTTTTGGGGTAAGTCATTAGAATAAAATCCCTTTTCAGAAAATTCACAGGTTTTGTACCAATTTAAATGGAACCGGTATTCAAAACTGCAGATTTTCAATAAATAAATTTTATTCCATTACGGGAGATTTATTTGCTTTTCGAGGTCTCAGATTTGAGTCTCTTTTTTGTAGGGGGGATTCGGTAGTCTGGGTTGCCAACGCCACAGGAAAATCCTTTGAGGGTATAAAAGCCAATATTTTTTCTTCTTGTACGGCTACCGGAAAGGAAAGGAAGCTTCCACTGCAATATCCTTTTGGCCCAAGCCTTTAACAGATTCATACAGGAGAAGAAAAGGAAAAGGGAATTTGTAAAAAGAATAGGTTTGGCCAAGCCCTGACTGGGTGGGCAAAGAGCCCACCTTTATCCAATTTGATGAAGGGATAGGCGGTCCTAATATTGGCCCTCATCATGATCGCCAGTACTCCCCAGCCCACCCTGCCTTAAAGCTTAGCCTCCCCTGGTGAGGAAGTAAAATTGTTTATCGAAAGACAGCTTCAACACTGCCTCCAATCGTGACAACTTCCATTACTGTACCTAAACAAGCAAAGCCAGTTAGGATCCCACAGGGGGAAGATTTGGGTCTTACCTAGGTAATTGATAAACCATTGAAAGTTCAGGGGAAAAAACCTTTTTGTCCAAAGATATACAGAATTGCACCTCTAAAGTGTTGGGCATTTGGAGTTCCACAACCATGTGCTTTCTGATTTCGAATGAAAAACCCATCAGGGTCCTTACAAATCAACAAAAATAATTTGATATCCAGAGAAGTAATGGTTGTTGTCAATTGTAAACAGCAAAGAGACATTTGGAAGGTGCTAGCGGACTTTAGATTGCATGTGCGCTCTCTTGTGTCTGCGTGTTGGTGAGAAGCGACACTATATACATTTTTGTTCTTACTAAGTTTCTTTTAAATATTATCAAGAGTGCTGATCAAAGTAATATGGTGATTAATTTATTTAACACCTAACATTTCTCAGGGTACGACCAAGACGCACACTGGTTTCATAAGGCAGCCAGTCGTTACGGATTGAGTCAGACTCGTTGAACCTAATAACCTTTGTTGTTGAACGGAAGTGGGCATAACACACCTGTGCACCGATTTCTTCTAGCAGGCAGTCTGAGGCAGATTTTTGCTAGAATGAATTGTTCATTCATTCTGGTTTCAGACGACCTGCCTGTCGGGTTAACTATTGGGACAATGCACTCTGTTTCATAATCAATATTTCTCTGTACAACCAATAGACACAGAGCAATGATTTAAGGTTAAAAATGCTTGTTTATTAAAGCTGAACTCTTTTTGAAGGACTCTCTCTTTTCCCTCCATTTTGAAGGTCTGATCAAGCTGTTTGTAAAACTCGTCCTTGTGATTACCGCGTTACTTGTCATTAATATACCAATTTCATTGATATTTAAGGTTTTTATGTTAAATTTTTTTTAAATAAAATAATCCCAAAAGTGTGATGGAAAAAATTGTTTGGGGAGACTCTCTTTATATCCCCTCCCCCTCATCTGACAGTCAAATTAGACTGGTCTTTCGAACATTATGTAAATTAATAGTAGTGGTGGGAAAGGTTTCTATGTGTTTACTGTAAGCAAAGAACATTGTTTCTTTTGATTTACCAAATAACCATTATACTCCCGGTGAACGGTTATTACTTGAATAGCTCTGCCATACAATTTGTAACTGGTAACATTTTTTCAAAATTGGGTTATTTGTGGTAAAACATTTGATCTGTCATTCTGGATCACTAGGTATATATATATATATTTTTAATACCTATCATTTTGGAAGCACAGGCGGCCTTGTCAAAACCAAGGCCAACTGTCCTTAGAGTGCAGCACAACTTTGTAACTGGCAAAATATTATCAGAATATGAAGAATAACGTGTCTAAAAGTTTTCACTCTTTTTAAAAAGAACGTTTTTGTAAACCTGATAAATGGTATTCTTTTCCTATTTTATACTTAAAAAAAATCTTTAATCATTAAATAAATACCATTGTAATGTTAGTAATGACACTGGGACTTGAAGTTATGCATTTTATGTAACATCCACATAAGTACCAGACTAGATGGTCATCTTGAAAAAACCTCGCCTGTACTCAACTGCCTGTTAGTTAAAAGCACTCAAATTGTAGGGAATTTAATCTTTTTTTAATTTTCAATTTGAGCGTTTTTTTTTGGGATGCATGATTTTCAAGATATTGTAGAAAACTGAAATGCTCCAATTATCATGTTTTTACCACTGTCAATTTTCCCTCGGGCTTTCCATGCAGCAAACTAGGGGACAACTGCTCAAGTGTGTGCCTAACAACATATAAAAAATTAAGCCCAAATAATATTTTGCCAAGGTTGTGTTGATGGGTGGGATTTGCAAGAACTATTGATGTTCTTTTATTAGGCGGACTCCATTTTTTTGTGAATTAGATGTCTTGGACGACTGAACTATAAGCTGTGTTTTATTTACCAAATAAGAGTATTATGACATTTTCTGCATAAGTGATTTTTCCACAGTAACCCAGGGGATCTTAATTTCCCATCTTATGGCCTGAAACTTTCCGAACAGGCCTTTATTTTTAATTACTCATATGACAATAACCCCCACAGTTTCTTAATTTTTAACATACTTGCTTATTAAAGAATTGTTAGGGAGGGGTGTTTGCTGTTAGTCTTGTCCTCGTGACTAAAGCTGTATTCATCACTGAACCTGGTCACCTCATACAGGGTCTTTGCTGCATCGTCAGCACAAGTATAATGATCCTTGAAGACCCAAATGATGAAGAGGGGAAGACCCAAATGATGAGTGTGTGTTATTCAAGGTCACCTCTTAAAGGGTCTTTGCTGCATCGTCAGCACAAATATAATGATCCTTGAAGACCCGAATGCATTAATCAAGGTCACCTCTTACAGGGTCTTTGCTGCATCGTCAGCACAAGTATAATGATCCTTGAAGACCCGAATGCATTAATTAAGGTCACCTCTTACAGGGTCTTTGCTGCATCGTCAGCACAAGTACAATGATCCTTGAAGACCCGAATGCATTAATCAAGGTCACCTCTTACAGGGTCTTTGCTGCATCGTCAGCACAAGTACAATGATCCTTGAAGACCCGAATGCATTAATCAAGGTCACCTCTTACAGGGTCTTTGCTGCATCGTCAGCACAAGTATAATGATCCTTGAAGACCCGAAAGCATTAATCAAGGTCACCTCTTACAGGGTCTTTGCTGCATCGTCAGCACAAGTACAATGATCCTTGAAGACCTGAATGCATTAATCAAGGTCACCTCTTACAGGGTCTTTGCTGCATCGTCAGCACAAGTACAATGATCCTTGAAGACCAGAATGCATTAATCAACGTCACCTCTTACAGGGTCTTTGCTGCATCGTCAGCATAAGTGTAATGATCCTTGAAGACCCGAATGCATTAATCAAGGTCACATCTTACAGGGTCTTTGCTGCATCGTCAGCATAAGTACAGTAGACTCCCTCCTATCCGAACCCCTCGGGACCGAAGCCTGTCTAGATAACGGGTTTTCGGGTTAAACGTCATCACATATTTCCTGTCGGGATCTTCAATATTGTACCTCAATTACTCAAAAACAAACACATTCTACTTATATATAAGAGAGCATATTATTTAAACACGTCATGACTGGTCTCAAATTCTCTCACAAGAATCGTTGATATGGTACCGTCCATTTCCTGCAGATCACGCCAGCCAATGTTTTGATAAAAAATTGTCCAGTTAAAAAGATGTGACTTCCACCAAAAATAGTCCGGTTTAACCGATGTCCGGTTTAAAGGTGTCCGGATAAAAGGCAGTCTGTTGTATAGTGATCGTTGAAGACGTCAATGCATGAATCAAGGTCACCTCTTACAGCATCTTTGCTGCATCATCAGCACAGCATCGTCGGCACAAGTATAATGATCCCTGAAGATTTGAATGCATTTATCAAAAATCAACGGACGCAGTAGCTCAGAAGTAGTGTACGGACCTCCCTGTCGTGGTCACTCGTAGGTTTGATCTTGGATAACTGATTTGATGTTTTTACAAAAGGTTACACTGGCTTGCCCAAGAGACTAGATACCACTACACTACCCTGCTGCCTATAGACCACAGATCATGGTGGCAATCAGTTAAGGTCAAGAGTACATAGTGTATAAAGGTTCGTCACAAATATCTGGAATTGATTCCTTCGACAGAAATAAAGAAAAATATTACTGAAAGTTGAATAAAGATCTTCATTCTTGATTCTTGATTCTCAATACTAACGTGATGATATGGTAGCTCAGACTCTGATTTTGGACCACTCCTGTATTGATACTTAATTTTAGTATCTTTAAAGTATTTTATACTAATGATTTTGGATTATGATTTTAGTTAAAGTTGACTTTTTAAGAAAAGTCTAAAACTTCTTTTTTTATGAAGTCGATAGCATGTATTTCCAAATTGACTGTAACTGGCACGGTTTCAGCGGTTTGTTCGGGCGATGTGGCAACACATTCAGGCTGCAAATTTGACTTCTTAGAAATACCCATAAACCTCCTAGAACTATCACTGTGAATGTTAATAGTGAAAAATTCTAGATTCAATAACTATGTTTGTAAAATTAAAATATTAATTTTTACCGAGGCAGTAGCTCAGAGGTAAAGCACTGGCCCTGTGTGTCAAATGTTCCTGGTTCGATCCCAGCGGCGGGCGACTCCTGTTCCATCATGAGCGGTCACCTCTGGCTGGCCTATTTTACTATTGCCGCTAAGGTGCCTCGCTGTCTTTAGATCGCCGCACATGATTAATGGCCTATGGCAACTTGCAGTTGAGGTTTAAAATAAAAACAAAAACATTAAGACATATTTTGACATTTACTGTAAAAATATTGATTCGGCTATGTAAGTAAGCTTGGAATTGACATCAGTGATTAGTGACCCACCAAGGGAAGAGGGACCTTATCTTCCCTGACAAAATTTTACAGGACTGCAAGTTTTTTGGGTTAGGGTAAAAAACACAATTTCTGATTTATATTGTTTCTTACTCTATATATGTTTCCAAACAATCGTTTTTCTATCTTACACTTTAATTTAATTTGGAACATGGTTTAATTATTTTTGTTCTAAACCCTTGTAATCTGGAGAAAGGGACCTTAACTTCCCCAAAGCTACTTAAACGGTTCGAAGTTCAGAAAATCAGAGAGTTCTGTGAAGAATAAATGCTGGATTTGCTATGCCCTGATCAAGGAACCAGACTCTGAAAATGAATAGAAGAAGTAGTTGACTATGAAGCTTCTGGTCAAAGTGAAGTTTCGCCACCAAACAATTTACCAATAAATATACAATTTAAAAATTGCCACAGACCCTCATATTTCAGTATGCAGTAAATACTTTTTCAATTTTGTTTCAAATGCAAAAGAACATATTTCAATCCAACATAGCGAGATTAGATATGTCATTGTAAGCTCTGTAATAATAAAAATGGGGAATGAGTTTGCAGGTTTGTTGCAACAGGTATGTCAAAACTGAGTGGTTTTAATTCAATATTTCGTTGATCTTCATTAGAAGAAGCCATATACCAAGTTTTATTGCAATATGCCAAGAAATAAGGTATAGAATTGTTTTTTTTGTACCCCATAAGGATAACATGGGTAATAAGTATGCATGTTTGCTGCCATTAAAATAAGAAATATTGAAGACTTTAGGCTAATATACATCAGATCTCATCTAGATGAAGCCACAAATCAAGTTTTATTAAGGTATATTGATAAATAAGCAAGATATAGAATTTTAATCAAAATTTAAAATTAAAATCAACCTAATTTTTACTACCTAATAAGCCATTTTGTCTTTAAATTTTGCATGTTTTTAAATTTACCCCTATCCATACAAGCAACGTTCGATAAAATATGCAAATAATTGTCACAAATTCAGTGGTAGATTCATATCAGCTTTAAATTTCAGACAAAATGATATGTAAAACATAGCCAGTAATAAAAATAAAAACAACAAAATAGATGCCAGAAATTTGCAAAACTTTGGAACATGATTTCCAAAAATAACTTTTCTAAATAATTCAAATTAAAAAAATTACAACTAAGGCCTTTTTAAAGATATCTTGAAAATTCTCTCAGTAGTGTATTTGGGTTTTAATGTAAATTATAGTCTATTACGTTACTAGGCCGGAAAGCACTGTTTTGCCAGACAAGCATGATATTTTCATGCGAGTAAGGTAAAACTTTCCAGCTGTGTGATGTACGATACTTTTCATACTACTCAGAAAAAACATACTTTCAATCATAACGTAGTCCTTGCATAAACCAATACATTTCTCAATCCTTCAAATCTAACCTATAACAAAAAGAACAAACATTTGCTACTGCTGCCAGTGCTGCCACTACATTCCTCTAAAAAATAATCAATAATCAAGTATTAAACCTCGGTTTGCTGCAAGGCAGTTGATTATTTACTTCCGTTTTTCCAGCCTAGGACGGCAAAAAGTTTTTGCCAGCCTAGGACGGCAATGGGTAACTTTTGAGCCAACAAAGAGGAACTGAAAACAGATGTTTCTGTGTCAGTATGATGAAAAGGATAGTATATTAGTAACTCAATTTCAACAAAATGGAAGTTAAGGTCCCTTTTCCCTTGGCGGTTCACATAATATGTAGATTTTTTATGACAATAAAGAACATTTTATTTTATTTCATTCTAAATAAAAACCTGATATCACTAAATAAGGAAATTTACTTTGTCTTCTGAATTAACAATAAAGCTTTAAACTATTTAGTTTAACCTACAAGTATGATTTTAAATTGATAAAACCAAATATTAAAAAAATAAATAAATTATGATTATACATTAAATAAATTAGCCATTCATGAAGAATGTTGTTTCCAGGTGATGGTAACCAATGTGACCTCTCTGCTGAAGACAGTGAAAGCTGTGGAAGATGAACACACTCGAGGGACCAGAGCCCTGGAAGCCACTATCGAGGCAATTGCGCAGGAGATCAGGGTAAGCAAAATCTCTACTAGTCGGGAATCAGGGGAAATATGGGAAAAAGTAATGAGTTTCATCCTAAGTCAGGAAATTCAAATTTAGTGATTTAAATCAAAACAAAAAAGTCATTTTCGTTGTCATTATTGTCGTCACAGCCGACAAATTTCTCAGTCAAATATTGGCAGACAAATCTATCATTTGTACAAAATGTCAGGCCTGGGATCCCAATGATTTTGGGCCTCATTCATTCCTGAGGTTCTTAGGCTCAATTACGGGAATTTTGGAATTGTTCCTACTTGAGTTAATGCAGTATTAACCTCATAAATAACAGTTGAAATTAAGCTATCAAGGAATTACACTTAATTTAATGAATTTTCAACTTTCATGTATATTAACTATGATAGAGTCTATAATGCAGGTTTAAATTGTTTCATATTTTTTTATTAAATAGCTATGTTTCTCTACAACAAACATTTATTGTGGTATTGTCACCTGTTACAAACCTTCTGATTATTTTTTGAAGGAAATCCCTCAAGGGGTTGGTATTTTGATAGGAATTATATAGGAAAACAACTGGCTTACCTGAAAATGAGTAGGCCTGTAGTCACAAACAATTATAACACACAAGAAAAATGTCCTATATTTAGGTTCAAAACAATGAACCGAAATATAGGACATTTTTCTTGTGTGTTATAATTGTTTGTGACTACAGGCCTACTCATTTTCAGGTAAGCCAGTTGTTTTCCTAAACAAACCTTTTGATTAGAAACGTTTCTAATCAGAAGTGTGCACCGCATGATTAATTTGCTGTGCAGTTATCAATCAGCAAAGAGTCACTTTCCTGCCAACGATATGACACAGGAAACGGGTGTTTCTGTGTAATATGATGAAACGAACAAGAACAGTCGACTCTTGCTAACTCAAATAGCCATAAGACTATTATTTTTCTTTGAATTTGGTTAAGTTTGCCCTAAGCATAGTTTGAGTTATAGAGGTAATTCTTACTTAATTTTGACTTGCAGAGGTCATTTGAGCTAAATTTGAGATATGAAGGTTGCCAAATGACAATTTGAGTAACAGAGGTAAAGAACAATGTTGCTGGATTAGAGATGACTCATTGAAACATTGTGGCTTGTTTGTCGGGATTTCGGCTGGCAGAGGTCCTTATAGTAAACTTTGAAATATAGTGGTAATTTGTGGCATCGAGGTAATCTTCGACTTATCCACTGAACTTCGAGATATTGAGTTATTGAGATAATTTTTGAGTTGCTTTGCCTTACAGAAGTTCTGTAGGCTCCCTTTCATCCGGACAACTCGGGACCCAAATCCATCTGGATAACAGGTTTTACGGTTAAACTGTCGTTCTTTAAAACAGGTTAAATTATAACTCTAATGCATACTTTACATGGTGATACTCTGATTTTGACTTGTAACTACTGCCCTCAAAACTTTCCCAAAAGAATCGTACAGGTGAAATTAAATGACATGGTCCTGTCTGCCCATAAGACTAAATTTAATTTTTGCATTGGGCTTACGATGGCACGGGCCATGTTATTTGAGTGGGACCTGTATAGTTCTGTCAGTTTCCTGCCGATCATGTCTGGTTAAACCGATGTCCGGTTAAAATGTGCCTGGGTAAGAGATAGTCTACTGGAAAATATAAATATATAATTATTTCAAGTTATGCTGGTGTTTATTTCAACTTAGACAATTTTTTCTTAGGGGATTGAAAATAATTTTTCTACCACTGCATGGAATTAATCATACTGCCACACCTGTAAACAATACGCAAAACGGTTCATTTCTGCTTTCATTTCATTACCGCTCGCTAAATCAGGGTTACTTGAAATGTAGATTAGGTTAAGGTGGCACACAAGAGAGATAACTATGATGACAAACATCACAGACCAGTCTCTATAGGTCAGAAATCCCATGACACTCACCGTATTCTAAATTCTAGTTGCCTTGTAAATCAGCTGATGTCATTGTCACCGTTTCTATCTCAACTTCCGGTTTGTTCCAATAGAATAAGCAAATATAACCCCACTGAACTTTTGTATACAGGTTAGTTAATAAGTTAAATGTTTAATTAATGGTAGTAGAAAAAATATTGTGTGTATTACGAGCACAAATAGTCCTTGCCGCTCTCGAAATGTTTGGCCGCACTCAGCTAATGCTTTGTCATCTACAATTCTCGAGCAGCACTGACATACTTTGCGCTCTTAACCCTCCATTAGGCGCATCAATTTTGAAACGCCATCAGGCGCATTTGGAGGTTCCCTCCAGATAGTGAAATAACACGAAACATTTGCTTTTAACGTATTTTATCAAAGAAAACATGTAATAAATTGAACAAAACCTTAAACACAATGGTATATTAGGTATTTAAATGCAAAAACATTTCACTATAATTATATATAATATATTTTAATAAGAATGATAACAAAAATTTGGTGAAAAAAGGTTACAAGTAACATAGCTTACCAATGAAAAAATGCAATGCATGTTAATTCCATGTTAAATGTAAAAAGAGCAATACTTAATTTAATTATCAATATAAAAATGGTTTATATGGATTTAAAAAACCCATATTATAACAAAAATATTGTAACTCTGTTTTTTGTGTCTGGAAGTTACCTCCAGTCCGGTCCAAAACGCACTGTCAGACTGAGGTAAACAGAGCAATTAGGCAAAATACCGCATGAGTCAGTTCCTGGATCTGCGTGTGAGGTACGGTAAGCGCGAGACTGCCGATTGCACCCTTTCATATTTTATAAGGAAAAATTGAAGAATATGGAGGTAACCTCCAGTATGCACCCTATGGAGGGTTGATACACAAATAAGTATCATTGAAGATTTCAAGCTGTTGAAGTGACAGTTGGAATAACAGAGGTAACGAATAACGCCGCTGGATCGTTGTCGTGCAGGCACTACACAGCGTGGAGCTGACGCGAGTGTCGGCCACGGCCGAGGAGCTGGTCCGCTGCACCAAGCCCATCACACTGGCCACGGCCAAGGCCGTCGCCGCCGGCAACAGCTGCAAGCAGGAGGACATCATCGTGGCCGCCAACATGGGCCGCAAGGCCATCTCCGACATGCTCACCATCTGCAAGGTAAAGTCTTGAAACAATAATTGATTTTTGCCGTTTACTGCTACTGGAAGTACAGTAAAGTCCCGCTATTCCGAATCCCGCTAATCCGAAAATCCGCCTATTCCAAACATACTTCATTGTCAAAAACAATTTTGTTAGTGAAAATTGCAAAGCACAAATCCTGTATCGTTTATAATCACACTGCGTAATTGCAGCCTTAAGTGACAATCGCAAAGCATATTATGTGTATTTAGCAATCATACTATCTAATCGTGGCCATTAGTGACAATCGTAATACATATATAGGGCAGTTATACTGCATAATCATGGCCTCAGAACTGAGAATAGTTTTTTTCTGTACCATTCTCGGCCAGAAAAGAGACAACTATCGGCCGCGATAGTTAGGAACGCAGACCTTTATATTGCCTTTCAATGACAATCCACTTCGGTACCTCATTGAAAATTGCGATTGCAATGTTCTAATTCCGTTGGACACGGCGATTACTAAGCTAGACATCAGCCAGAAATACAATCCCTATATTTATCTTGGCATTATATAAAAATCATACTACAGTATCCTAAATATCTATTGATTTTATTCATTATCTGCTTATTCCGAATTTCCCGCTAATCCGAACCGGGGCCGGTCCCAATTAGTTCGGAATAGCGGGACTCTACTGTACTTGAAATCCTGGAATTTTACTGGAAGTTTGTTTTCATTCAGGAAGTTTGTTACTGGAATTAATATTGAATTGCAAATTGTGTATTTTAATTTTATTAAATGAGAGAGTTGATAAAATACAGTTTAGTCAGTGATTCGTTGCATCTGGAAATGAAAAGTTTAATACTTTTTTTAAATATTTGCAAACCAAAATTATACTCCTCTAGTTCCGTTCATTTATTAATATTAGGAGAAATTCAAGAATTAAGAAAAATGTCATTTCAGCAGAATGTTTGAGAACTTAAAATTTTATGTGGAAGGAAAATATTAAATCAAATCAAATCAAAATATTCTTTATTTGTACATGTATAAAATATACATAAATAGCGTCAAATGTTTCTCATATAAATACTTATATATATGAATAAAGTTTTAAATAAAATTGATTAAAAGGTAGATCAAATTACAAATATAATTAATTCATAAAAAAAATAATAATATAATGTTATTTTACAAAAAAACTAAAACATATTTACCTATCTACTGTCTGACAATTTTAAATTAAAACTAAACATTCACCCTCCAAAAATCTTCAAATGAAATATTGTAGATTCAAAATAGACTGTGGCTAAAAAAACATCCAACTTTTTCACAAAGTGTGAACTGTGATATTTGCATTTTAGCATTAATCCAATTTTTATCAATAGTCATAGTCATAGCTATAGTCAAAACTCTATATTCGTTTATATACTTTTTTACTTATATAGTGTTGTATAACTAAAGCTTGGTCCTGTAGCTGTCAGATTATCGAGAATCTACTGTACAGTAGACTCCCTTTTATCCGGAGCCTTCGGGACCAAGGCCTGTCCGGATAACAAGATTTCTGGTTTAACAGATTTTTCCCAAAGTTAATTATTAAATCCATAAACTACAAATTATATGTTTTACGATAGTTGGTCTATTATATATTTCCCGTGGGAATCGATATCATTTCTCAGTCACTCAAAAACGTACTCCCTTTACTTAAATTGACGAGCGCATAGTATTTGGTCGTGTTATTACTAGTTTAACAGGTTATTGGTTACTGGTCAATGGTTTCCTATGAGCATCGTTGATACAGTGCCGCCCATTTCCTGCCAATCACATCTGGTTAAATTGATGTTTTGGTAAAAACTGTCCTGTTAAAAAGAAGTTTCTTTTGCCGAGAGTAGTCCAGCTAAACCGGTCTGGTTTAAAGGTGTCCGGATAAGAGTGAATCTACTGTATACAGGGTGTTTACAAAAAACCCTTACAGACTTTGGGGTATGGTTACTTACATCAAAAATAAGAAAAAAGTTCCTATAAACATGGGTTCTAAAATGCTTGGTTATCCGTCTGCCGGTCTGTATGTAAATTTAACATGATTTTGCATAACTTTGGAACTACTAAAGATATCAAATTCAAACTTGGTACGTATATGCTGACTAATAGGACCTATTTGGGTGCGGAGTATTAAGTTTCTACTCTTTACCAATTCAAAATGGCAGCCATTTTTATATTTTAAAACTTAATATCTTAAAAACCGTAAATTTTACCGATATTGTACGAGAGACAAAAAAGTTTTGTAATTTTATTTCCTATAAAACTTTTTCCTATAAAGATCGAACGACAATAACGGAGTTATTTCAATTTTTCATTCAGAATTTGCTATAACTGCCATAAACAAGCATGTATTCTGTTAAAAAAATTGCAGTAACTCCATTAATTGTCATTCGAGCTTTATCATCTTTATACGGTTTTGTAGGAAATAAAATTACGCAATTTTTATAACAGAATACATGCTTGTTTATGGCAGTTATAGCAAATTCTGTTTGAAAAATTGAAATAAGTTCGATCTTTATGATCTTTGTAGGAAAAAGTTGTATAGGAAATAAAACTACACAACTTTTTTGTCTCTTGTACAATTTTGGTAAAATTTACCGTTTTTAAGATATTAAGTTTTAAAATATAAATGTTTAGTACTTTGGTTTAAATATTTATGTGACAATATGGACAGTTTATTTTTCTAAGTATGAATACCATAATACATTCATACTACTATATAACCCCTACCCAAATCCAGTACCAAACCTTTTCTTCCTCTATGCCTGGTTCTACCATCAGCTGACTTGAAACCATCAAGAGGAAGAAAGACCATGATGCCTCACCCCACTTGACAAAATGCAGTTACACTGGTGAGTCACCTAACCTGTCCCTCAGGTTTTAATAATTTCTCTAAGTGCAAAATTTCCTTTTTCTTTTAATAAAAATGGCTGCTATTTTGAAATGGTACAAAGTAGAAACTTGATACTTCGCACCAAAACAGGTCCTATTAGTCAGCATATATGTACCAAGTTTAAAGTTGATATCTTTAGTAGATCTAAAGTTATGCAAAATCATGTTAAAAACACATAAAACATTTCGTTAACACCCTAATACACGAGTGCCGTTTGTGTCGCAGGGCAACGCCAACGCAGCAGACAGTGAGGAGCTGCGGCGGCGCACTCTGCAGGCGGGGCAGGACGTGGCGATGCAGTACCGAGAGCTGCTACAGGCCGTGTTGCACAGTCTGAGCCGCCCCGGGGCCGTCGACGCCAAGCAAGGCCTTCCTCCCATCTCCCGCCGCATCGCACAATGTGTCACCGAACTGGTGGCTGTCGCCCAGTTGCTCAAAGGTATGACTTACCGTTGTTTCATACTTCTGTTGTAGCAGATTTGAATTTCAGTTACTTTAAAACACAATTTAGATTAGGCTTCATAATAGAAGAGCATGTTTATTTTGGGTGTTAAAAATAATTAAGCGTCCAAAGTATTATCTCCTTAAGAATAACAGAAAAAGTGAGCACATAGGCTTGGTGCCACTGAAATATAAGAATGGAAATTTGCTCCAGTGGCACAACCAACTGAGGATTGTTATCAAAAACAATTTAAGTTATTGCTGTCCAAAAATATTTAATAGACTAATTTCTCATTCTGGTAACGATATTTTATTTTTAGGTTAAGCAAAAGTTCAAGATGAGAGCAAAATACTTTATTTTTGCTCGAAACATGATTACAGGAAAGATATATTGACCTTATTACCTTATTGTATTGTTTTACTTTGTTCTTGCTTGAAATATGTTGTCATGAAAGTAATACTGACCTTATTACCTTATTTAATAGTTATTGTTATATTTTTATGTTTTTGTTCATTTACATTACTGCCATTGTTATTGTTTATATATTTACCTTATAAATTATTGCATGTAGGCCTAATTAGGCTTATCAATTTCATTTTAATATTTTTTGTTTCCATGCTCAATTGCGGAGTGTTTTTTGTTGGGTTAAGTTAGGTTACATTAGTTTTGGTTAGGTCAGGGGTCAGGTAAGGTTAGGTTAGATTAGGTTAGTTTAAGAGGTTTAAGATTATTGCAGGTTAGACAGTTGTATAACCCTGGACGTTCTGCACCTAGACGTTTTGAAAGTACCTGTATAATGTATGTATGACTAGTGTTGTAATTCTTCCTCTCCCGTGTGCATCATGTTTGATGCCTGGGAGCCTGTAATGTAAAATAATAATGATATGAATAAAAATGATTTAGACTTTGACTTTGCCCGTGACAGGGACGGACTGGGTGGACCCGGACGACCCGACAGTGATTGCGGAGAACGAGCTGCTGGGAGCCGCGGCCTCCATCGACGCGGCCGCCAAGAAGCTGGCGAGCCTTCGCCCTCGCAAGTCCGTCACCCAGGTAAGCCACACCCACAGTGTCATTTAACATACTTTAGTACAGTATATATTTTACAGGGTGTCTACTGATACTGGAAATCCTGGAAATACTGGAATTATACTGGAATTTTATTTTGAAACTGGAAATACTAGAATTATACTGGAGTTTCTAATTTGGTTCTGGAATATCGCTGAAATGCAAGTGATGAAATGTGTTAAAATAGTTGTGTCCTATAGATTCAGATATAAAAAGCTCGACAACGCTTTTTTAGCAATTTGTGTTTGCAAACCTAAAGTAAACCACCTGTAATTCAGTTCCATCACCAAACAATCAGATTTGCAATTTTATGCTGTAATTTTTTTAAGATTGGAGATGTTCTTAACATCTCCTAAATGCATATAATATTCGCATATTTATATTATTTTTCATAAAACAAAAGATTTGATGTAAAATTATTAATGGTGCTCCTTAGTTAGATAAATAGTCAGCGAGTGATCCTTGAATTTTGAAAAAAATAGTACTAAAAATACTGGAAATATACTGGAATTTTAAAATAAGATGTCAGTAGACACCCTGTTTTATTGAAGTGATTGTAATGACTAATATTGTAGTTAGGAATCTACGTCAATTCAATTCTGTTCAAATGTTCTTTATTCATGACAATTTATAACTGATGTAGGCCTAACTATGATTATGACTTGGAGAAAAATGTGACCCATATGCCACCTATGAAAACCACATCTCTTTTAAAAAAGTCCCTCTAATCAATCCCTTTAGAAATTAATATTGAAGAGACAAATCCTGTCACTACCGGCAGTACTGAATGTGTCCACTTTCAGAGTCTCCTAATTCTCCCGTAAATCTTAATACTCATCCATGTCTTAATCCTGATGGATCTACTATCCGATCTTGACGTATTGTTAGAGCAGTAAGCAAACTGAATCTGTAGGTTATGTTTTTGTTAGCCTATCATTAAAATTTAACTTAGCCTCATGTTATTTGTTATAACTTTTTGAAAAAATGTTCCATTGTTAAGTTGTGCTTACTTAAAGTCAAGTTATAGGAAAAAAGTAATTTTGTTTTAAAAATTTAAAATTTGTTTTAAAAAGTTTATTCATTCCTTGAATAGGCTAGGTATATTATCCTTATATAAAAATATATATAATAATATAAAAATCTTATTGCACAAGAATAATGTAGTTTGTTTTAAATGTCATTTGGCCTAAGTAGGCTATACTACTTCCTTTGTTTTCTTGTCATATATTATGGAAAAGGGGAGATGTCATATTACATACTCTAGTACAATAACGTGTTAATTTCACTGTATAAGGTTGGTACACCAACTAAGATGAAAGGTTAGCTTAGAGTGGCCTAAGTCCTTTTATGTATGAACAGAACTTGACTGTAACAGTCCCATTTCAACTGAGCAACTTGTGCCAGAACAATGTGTCATCATGTTTGATGACTGACCTGTGAGGTACTGACTTTCCTCATCCCCTCTCGTTGAATCTGTGTGTACTAAACTTTATCAAGTAATTTATTTTTAAAATTCTATTAAGTCCATTTTACCTGAGAAATACATTAGGGTAGCCTACTTTGCATGTTTTAAATCCGTTTTGAGCCACGGTTTTATTTTGTGGGAAAACAGCAGCATTGTTAAAGATGTCTTTTTGCTTCAGAAAAAAGGCCTTTAGAATACAGTAGACAACCTCCTATCCGAACCCTTGGGACTGTGGCTCGATCAGATAATGGTTTTTTCAGTTAAACCAACATTTCCTAAAATCAGTGATTGAATTCAAATATCAAAAATTACATATTTTGCGACAATTTGTCTATTATATTTATTACGGGAATTGTTGTTACTGTTCCTCAATCATTAAAACTAATTTTACTTAAATTTAAAAAGTTTAGTATTTAGACATGTCATCACTAGTGTCAAATACTTTCCACAAGAATCGTTGGTACAGTACCATCCGTTTCCTGCCAATCACAACCCGTTAAACGGATGTTTTGATAAAAATTCCCAGGATAAAAGATGTCTCCTCTGCTGAGAGTAGTCCAAAGGTGTGTGGATAAGAGGGAGTCTACTGTAATAACTAAGTCAAGCAATAAAAGCTCACTATAGGCCTTTTTTCTTGAAACTAAAATTTTAACTGTTGTAAATTTGTATATTTTGTTTGTTTCAATCATGTTAAATATAATTTAAGTAATTTAGTCGTAAGGAAAGATTGTCACTCTTGTTTCACTAGAGACAACGCTTTGCTGGATATTCCCTATCATAGACTTACTCAGAGTGTGAAACACCATTATATCATGGGCTTCAAATTGATTAATGCTTCGCTCAGTGAATCAAAAATATTGACTGGAACAACTTTGAAGGTTAGGCTGTATTATTGGCTGATTGAAAATCCATTTTATGATTCTAATGATTTTTTTTATTAAATGTTTTAGATTTAAAGCAGGTATAATATTTTTTGGTGTTCCAATTGAATTTCTTTTCTGAACTTTCTTTTTAATTTATCAAACCTATGACCGCTGTTTTTGTTTAAGATATTTAAAATTTTTCGACTGTAGTTTTTATATGTCACATTTTCTGATGTCTGGTTATGGTATCTTTATGGCAAGTCCTAGGCCTGGCTTGTAGCCTAGACTAACCTCAACCTTGGTGTGTCCTAGCGTTTTTTTATCCTGATCATCGTTTTTATCTCTCTTTCCAAAAGGCACATTTCACACCACATGAGTAAGAAGACAGTGCAATATATTATATACCGGTTCTCTAAAATTAAAAAAGCATTGTGAAATTTCACATGTTTTCTGCAAGGTTATAAAACTATTCTAATATAATAACTGCTTTAAATTCTTGCTATAAACATAATGCTGACATTCCTTGCGTGCACCACTTCCCAAATAGTTCAATACTCTATCTGATATTATATCAGGATAGGTATATAACTTACAGGTTATGTAAAATAAAATATTTAGTTAGGTATATAATTTAGAGGTTATGTAAAATAAAATATTTAGTTAGGTATATAATTTAGAGGTTATGTAAAATAAAATATTTAGTTATCTGTTCATTAGAATGGTGTGGCGAAGGCATGTAAGAGTCATAGTAGCGTTAATAGTTAATAGCTTTTGATTTTTGGCCTAGGTAAAAAAAATATACCAAAAAAATGTACTCATAGTCCCCAATTGCTGCAAGTTCACATTCCGCAAAAAAGGAGTTTAATTTTGTGTTGGAACTTTGGGCTTGCAGCAAGCTAGTTGCTTTATTTTGTGGAAGTTTTTATATTGATATAATCAACGTTGGTCTTATAGGACTTTTGTGTTATGAAGTTTTATACTGTAAATCTACCCTGAAAATATTCTTAAATGTGCATTCTAAAAATTCTGTTTTGAAGTACCTACATGAATTTATTACTCATTATGATTAGAGGTATTGGAATTTTAGTCCAGTGGCATGAATCTTTCGTCTAGCCTAAATAAACACATGTTGCATCGAAATAAAATATAATAAATCACAATATGCATCGAATAAAAAAAGGGCTGCATAGAATCCCCCTAATTGTGATCCATATGAGGATGTTATTTGCACCCTTAAAATACTGAACTGTTTTCATGAGAAAAGGTGTGTTTAAACAGCACAGTGTTTTACTTCTTAAGAACTGATGAGTGTAATTTGTAATATGCTTATTACATTACAGTGAATATACATTGAATATTATGGTGATTGGTCAAATGGCAGCTAATTAATTATTGCAATTAGTTACTAGGTTAATAGGTAGATATGATTTAATACTAGTATGATACATTCTACTGTAGTATGATACAGTAGAATTTATTTATTTATCTTGATCTGCTTATAACGTTGTCAACACTTATTGTTAGAGGTGTGCGGATATCCGAAAATTCGGATCGGATCGGATATCCGAATCCGATCCGAGGGTTTTATAACTAACCGGCAAGACTGACTAGATATCCGACTCTATCGGATAGACTGCATATTTTGGGGTAAATTTTTAAGAAGGATCAAATTTTAAAGTTTGGAAGGTCTTCCAAACAAAACTAGTCATTGCCGACGAGAGTACTGTGGTGAAAGAAAACATCGCGGAGCAAAAACGACACTTTGAAATGCGACGATTTGCGATTACGGCTTGAACAACGCCTCAACACGATGCGATTATGTAGTGGTATGCATCAAGCGATGTATTTCGGTTGCTGATATTGCGACTCGTGATAAGATCGAGGTCGTTGTATACGATCAGAGTACTGCGCGATACCCGCCGCGATAACGAAAATCCTGAGATAAATTCTTGCATCGTAGCATTAAATCAGTTAACAAATAATAGTACATCCTTTATTATTATAGTTCGGTCACTGTCGTGATCTCGATCAGTATCCGTTACCGACAAAACATCGATTGGTACGAGCGAGAATCGCAATCAAGACAAATCAGAGTTCGTCAATGACCGACAGTGTCCCGACAGTCGTCTTCATTTGCCAAAACGAAATATCCCGTAAATACCCCATAAATAAATAGTCGTGTTGATGTTTCACACGACTATTTCAGGCCGTAAATATCTTAAGTGGCCTGTTGATATGATAAAATAAAAAGCCTACAATAATTTTGGGCTGCCAAAGATTTGGCGAACCTGTTCATTTCATTGTTTGTCTTTTCATATCACATCGTGTTTGAATTTCGTAGTCTGCTTAAAAGCTGAATTATCCCCTGGAAAGAATGTCTTTCTTTCAATCGTATTAATTTTTTTCAATTAAGCAATTACCTACCTAGAAATAGAAAGTTGAATGATCAAAGTTAAGTTTTTATTTTGTTGAAATATTAATCTTTGACGAATTAAGCCGAGCCGTATTTCCAATACGTGATTAGCTAAAATGGACATTCTTAGATAACAGTAAAATGCTGAATTGACAACCTACGCCTGTGATAATAACTAGTGAGTTTGTTTGTTGTTTATTTTCTAAAACAAATAGACTTTTATTTGTTCTAATTAAATGACCAAGCTTTAATACTGAAACCTACAACATTTGAAACTCATCTTGAAATTTAGGTTAAGTTTACTGCTCAGACTTATTATTTTATAGTATTATTTTGCAATGAATCAAAATCTTTGTTGTCAGGCATTAATGCATGAATAAAAATGTAGAGCTTTCTTCAAATGTGAAGGGATTGGTAAATCAAGTTTTATATTTAATTCTTTTGTCTTATCACTAAGGCCTAGTCACTGATCGAATAATTTATTGATTTATGAAAAGGAAAATAACAAAAAATACAGAGGCATAAAAATGAACAAATTTAGATTGCATTGAAAAATGAATTTTTAAGTAACCTAATTCTGAAATTTATTTAGGCCTAATAACCTTGTTGAATTAAATACTAACTACGCTTAAGGGGAATCAATAAATTTCCAAATTATTAACAAAACAGATAATTAGTTGTACCTTTGCATACTTAATTGACATTTGGCCTGCATGGAAAACAATATATCTCAACAATCAACAACTCAGGGCTATCAAGACAAACCTTACCTTACACATTAGGATAATATGGTAGTTCCTTGCAATTACCTTAGGCTTATGAGAAAACTTAAATCTGCTCATTACGCCGTGCCGTAAATATCCGAATCCGGTACTATCCGATCCGAACCTGTTGTTATCCGATCCGAAACCGATCCGAACATAAGCTATCCGATCCGATCCAAAAATTCACCATCCGCACACCTCTACTTATTGTACTATTTCATAGCAACAAAACCTTGATCCACACATTTTTTGTGTCATAATTTATTCAGACTATCTTCCAACACCCAAAGGTCTTGCCTTAGCGCCAATGTCACCAAAATCAATCCACCAACTTCATTTAGTCTTTTTTGCATCGCACACTGTGTGGGTGCTGTTGCGGAGTTAGAGAAGAAAGAAGAACTTCAGCGGGTGAGATTCAGCAACTGTGTGCTACCAGTAAGAGTAATCTCCACAAGATATGTTTGATATTCTTGGTTGTTTATTTAATTTCAACCGAGGATCAAACATATTAATGTGGAGGAACTCAACGACTCCGGGCAGCTTCGGCGTCATTGTGAAGCAAATCAACATTGTCCTTAATCTCTATGCTTGGTAAATGTATCAATTGAACTCCTCCTTATATTTTATTTTAAAACAGTTTGTTTTGATTTATTTGAGATAAATAAACTTTGATGCTACTTACGTACGTTACAACAAAAATGAATAAAGGATATTTGATTCCGGAACAGTTTGGTTGTTCTGTTTTGAAGATAAATAAACTGTCATGCTACTTATGTACGTTGTTACAAAAATGGATAAAGGGTGTTTGATTAAATTTGATTCTGTATAGTTGATTGTGTTGTGAAGGTAAATAAATTTTGATGCTACTTATGTATGTTGTTACAAAAATAAAGGACATTTGATTCTATTATAGTTTGAGTGTGTTGTGAAGATAAATAAACTTTGATGTTTCTTATATATGTTATTACAAAAATGAATAAAGGATGTTTGATTAGATTTGATTCGGTTACAGTTTGATTGTGTTGTGAAGATAAAAAAAACCTTGATGCTATTTATGAACGTTATTACAAAAATAAAGGATCTTTGATTATACAGTAAACTCCCGATTATCCGCGGAATTGGGTGGCGCGACTACCGCGGATAACGAAAATCACGGATAATCCGCAAGTGGTGAAAATGGGAGAGAATGAAAGAGAAAAACAATTTCAACATTAAAAATCAATTTATTTAATACAGTCATGGGTGAACCCAGATTTAATTTCGGGTGGGGGGAATATCCTATAACGTCACGGTAAGCGAGTATTGCGTCACAACAGACGAATATGGACGTCGCGGGAAACTAATATCGTCGTCGTGGTAGACAAATATCATTGACGCGGTAGACACATATTGTTGTCACGTCGCAGTAGACGAAAATCGTCATCGTGGTAAAAGGATATCGTCGCCGCGGTAGAAAAAATACCGTCGTGGGGTTATACGAATATGGATGTAGCGGTAGGCAAAGTTCGTTGATGCGCTAGACAAGTATCGTGGTTTTTGGTGTACGCCGTGGTAGATGAATATGATCATCGCGGTACACGAATATCATTGTCGCAATAAATAAATATTGTTGTCACATCGCAGTTCACAAAAATTGTCGTCGCGTCGCGGTAGGCGAAAATCGTCGTCGCGTCGCGGTAGGCGAAAATCGTCTTCGCGTCGCGGTAGACAAACATCGTCTTCGCGTCGGGGTAAACAAAAATCGTCTTTGCGTTGCGGTAGACGGAGAAAGCCTGAGCGCGTTTTGTACTAAAAAACTTCTCAGTTCATTCTATTTTTTATAAATACGAATTTTCTCGCTTCTCGTAGCACGCGCGGATAATCCGCACCGCGAATAATCCGCTCGCGGATAATTGGGAGTTTACTGTATTTGATTCAGGTATAGTTTGATTGTTTTGTTGTGAACATAAATCAACTTTGATACTTCTTATGTTATTACAAAAATGAATAAAGGATGTTTGATTAGATTTGATTCCGTCATTGTTAATTATGTTGTGAAGGTAAATAAATGTTGATGCTACTTATGTAGGCCCCCTATGCTGTTACAAAAATTAAGGATGTTTGATTCCTTTATAGCTCGATTGTGTTGAGAATATAAATAAACTTGATGCTACTATGTATTTTATTACAAAAACCAATAAAGGATGTTTGATTAGATTTGATTCGGTTGTGTTGTGACAGGAGACGGATGAGAGCCTCAACTTTGACGAGATGATCCTGGAGGCGGCCAAGTCGATCGCCGCGGCCACCTCGGCGTTGGTCAAGGCTGCGTCCTCGGCCCAGCGGGAGCTCATCGACAACGGCAAGGTAATACACTGCACACTCCGCTTTTTTCCTGTTTAAATTTTTGAAGAATTAAATTCAACTCTCATATAATTCAGGGTTTGTAGCGGGTTATTTTTATTTTTTTTTTGCCCTTGGTTTTTTTTATTTGGTTATTTTTTGGAATTTAGGTTTTTTTTATTTTTTGCAACCTCAAGAACTGCTACAAGCTCTGTTCACACTATTCGTCTGTCAGACGATCTCGTAGCAGCATCGCGGCAGACGAATGTTGTCAGCCTACGTTGTGTGAAAACCAAGTCACAGCGTCAAATCTGGGCAGATTTGTGATTAGTCTGTCGAGATTTCCTTTTTTACCAAGGTTAACAATGTAATATCCCCAATATAACGCCGGTTTTCTAATTTTTAGCAACATTTTTGGTTTACTCAAGGTTACTTTTTGGTTTTTTTTTCTTATTTTAATTATTTTTTTAACCTCAAGAACTGCTACAAGCCCTGATAATTCAACCCTGGAATTACCTCCTAAATTCTTCAAACGCCACTCTATTTTTATATTATTTGCACACATAATTAAAAAAATTTTTAATAAATTCCCTTTACAAATGTACTATATATTATATGTCATTGTTTTCAGCATTATATTGCTTGTAGCCTGAGTATATAGTTACTAACTGTATTTTTATCAAATTTCTGGAATAAAAGAAACAAGAAGATAAGAATTTTATACCTTAAATATTGATAGTAATATATTTGAGAATCATAGAACTAAAATATGTCACCAAGGTTGCCAGGCCTATCCCCCCATCTCCCATTAGAACACATGCAAAATCCATTGGGGCACATACTTTCACATATCACTTATATTGAAAATATTCCTGTATTCTAACCTATTAATCAGCAATAATAAAAGCAATTTTAGTAAAACTCCCCAGTAAAAAAAACCTGTAAGCAATATATTTAGTTAAAAAAGGCTAAATACATAATGGAAAAAAGACAAATTATCAGCAATTAGCATATTTTTTTAAGAAACAGACAAAGAGCAAAACATTTATATATGTTTAGATATGTTACTCTTTGTACTGCTAGTTACGATGTCGTGTTTGTTGCAGGTGTCTCGGCGGCCACTGACCAGCTCGGACGACGGCCAGTGGTCGGAGGGGCTGATCTCGGCCGCACGGCTGGTCGCCGCCGCCACTCACTCGCTGGTGGAGTCGGCCAACGCGCTGGTGCAGGGGGTCAGCTCGGAGGAGAAGCTCGTCTCCAGTGCGAAGCAGGTTGCGTCGTCCACCGCGCAGCTCCTGGTCGCCTGCAAGGTCAAGGCGGATCCCGACAGCGACAACACCAAGCGACTTCAGGTCAGCTCAGAATCAGAATTAGAAAATCATATTTATATTTGGTGCCAAATCTTAAGGCCCAGTCCGCGCATGGGGTGGGGAGTGGGAAGGCTGGGAGGAGAGGGGAGTAGGAGCGAGAGCAGCAGTCGACGGTGTACTAGCCTGGCTGCATACATTCAGCAGCCAAGAACCATGAACTTAGAAGAGTTTCTGGTCCCTGGTTCTGGTTCTTGGTTCTTGGCATCACTATAGAATTAATACAGATCAT
This sequence comes from Flexamia atlantica, assembly GCA_035578135.1. NCBI lineage: Eukaryota > Metazoa > Arthropoda > Insecta > Hemiptera > Cicadellidae > Flexamia > Flexamia atlantica. The sequence continues at coordinate 45,471,024 of JAQJVK010000007.1, read as the reverse complement.
TAATCGTAATTAAGAGTCAATGTTCCGTCGGTCAATGTTTTTAGGATGACATGTAGTGACAGGCAATTGTTGACAGCTGAAAGCAGAATGACGGGGCTGCGCTCTGGCGACGCTTTGTCGCGCATGCGCACTAGAAGTCTTTGCTGCCACGCATCCACTGCACTGGGCAATAAGATTTGGCATCAGTTATACTGCTGTTAACAAGTAACAGATAAAATTGTGCCAGAAAACAGGAGGCTTACGACTAACAAAACCAAGTAGACATTAATCTTTATTATAATTGAAATTAAGCTCAGTAATTAATTGTGATTCAAAAAAGAAAACCTTTCCTTACTATACCAACTTTTAGTTAACCTGAACAATCATAAAACTCAGCTCGGTAATGGTATTGATTTATGATTAAGAACTCTTCAATCGTCTGCAAAATGTTCCAGTTTCATTGATGTTTTTTGTTTCCACAAGAATTTTATTTAAAAACCCGGAGCCAATGTAAGACGGTTTTTTTCTAAATAAATCTAAATTATGCCGCTCAACTATTTAATTCGGCCTAGTGTTATGTTTATGGGCAATGACAAGCTGGTGTAGAGTTTTGGTTGACTCGATCCATTTAATTGTTTCAAAGATATACAGATTAAAAACTGTCAATATTCTATAATCAGGAAATTTGGACCTCACTGACTCTCTGCGTCTAAAACCAGCCATGATCCTAAGAACCTTTTATTTGAATAGAAAAATGTTCTTCAAATTCTCCTCTTTTGTTGCTTCATATTTGGCGATTCAATAGGGAATATGAGATTGGATGAGGGAAAAATAAACAAGTTTCAGGACATTAAAACCTCAAATCCGATACAAACGCCTCAACACATATAATACCGAAATGAATGCGCTCCCTCTCACTTTATACCTTTATATTTTGAATACTTAAAAATTAAAGATAGTAAGAATTAGTAAACTTAGTTGATTGTTTTTTTTCATGATTAACAAAGAATAATGTATAATTATCGTTAAATCTCTTGAGCCACTCCTAGTAGCATTAAGTTTTTACCCTTTTCCCCTTTAAGGTGTGAGAGGAGTCGATTAAACATAAGGAATTTCACTTTATAGTTTATAGTCATGAAACTCAAAGTAAGTACATAAAAAAAAATATTTAAAAGACGGTTTTAAGTTTGAATAATTTATGGTTGAAGTCAAGGCTGCTGTTTTAGTAAGTTCTTGTTAATATTTTGCTTTTGCAGACGTTTACCAATACTTCACATCAAAATAGTTATTTCTGTCATAATTATCAGCCCTCATTTAATCACAGGCAAGTTTTGCCATTGGCAAGGCATGTTTTGAAAGTGAAAAGTTTTGTAACGTCAGTGTATTTATTTAAAATACCCCCGTTGCAGCAGACCTGCATACTCAGCGAATTTCAAATGCAAAAAACATATTTCAATCCAACATAGCAAGATTTTACATGTTTTGGTAAGCTCCATAATGATAACATGGGGAATGAGTATGCAGGTTTGCTGCTACAGGTATATTAAAACTGGGTGGTTTTAATTCAATATTTAGTAGATCTGAACTAGAAGAAGCTATTTACCAAGTTTTATCAAGATATGTTCAGAAATAACTGAGATATAGAATTTTACTTTTATTTCCCATAAGGTTAACATTGGGACAACGTACTGCGTTTACCACTTTCAATATCTCGGAAACCAATGGACATAGAGCAGTGATTAAAAATACTAAATTGTTTTTTTTTTGAGCTTAATTCAACGGTGCCAACAAAAATTGGATTATTTTTATTTTTCTCCGTAAAAAACTCAAAAACCCGATTTTTGGGGGGTTTTTCCCCTTTTACCCCCCCTTCCGGTCGTCCGATCGGGCTGGTTTATGAACTCGTCCGAGGGATTACCACTTTACATGTCTGTACCAAATTTCATTAAGATCGGACCATTTTTACGGCCGCTATCGTGCTGACAGACACATACATATATATATATATATATATATATATATATAAATTCGAACGAATGGTGTTTTTTGCTTCTGGGGGCCCCAAAACGAAAAGTTATCATGGTCTCGGGCTTAAGTCTTACCATGAGACCTACGGTAATAGCTTCTTCCCTATAGGGGAAATTCGCTAAAAGTGCTATAATATTCAACAGGAGATTTTATGAGGCAATGTTTTTCCCTGGGTATTGTTTGAAACGGTCAAGCAATGTGAAGAAAAATTTTAGGGTTCCCAATGTGAAATCCGGTAGACACTATGTGATTATCCTAGGTCCTAGGGCATTTGTTTCTTACTTCATACTGTTTCTATCATACTCAAAATGATCAGAGAAGTGTCCGAAGTCAGGATCAGTCTGATGACTCGTGCTCTTTGCAGGCCGCTGGCAACGCAGTGAAGCGAGCGACAGACAACCTGGTGCGAGCCGCGCAGCAGGCCATCCAGCAGGAGGAGGAGCGGAGCCTCGTGCTCAACAGACGCATGGTCGGGGGCATCGCGCAAGAGATCAACGCCAGGTGACTTAACCTCTTGTGTAAAAAAATCCTTAAACTATTTAAAATGAAATTCCTCTGAGAGACTCTATTTTAAAAATCTACAGTCAAGAAGTTTTGTTCTACTTTTTTGAAAGCTTATAATTGAAGGGGTCTCCCGTAAAACTTTCTAAGCGACAAAAACCTATTTTTGAATAATCAAGCGTTAAAGGTTTAATACTAAAATTTTGGTTTTTTCAAGGGTAGAATTTAGAATCTTTTACACTTTTTTAGTACCCTATTCATAACAACATAATGTAGCCTTACATTAAATTTTTACTTGCCATTAGGAGTTTTAAACGTTTTGCATGGGTATTTTGGGGTAGTAACACCTTAATCAACTGGCATTTGAAACGTTCCTTGACGGACTGCTGTTCTGCTTTGGAAGAAAATATCAGGGAATGTAGGAATGCCAACATAAACGGAAATAAAAATGAATATAAAGAAATTTTATTGATATAAAATTACAAAAACATAATGTTGTTACATAACGTGATATGTCACTTTGCTAAAAGTTATCCAAAGGTAACTTAAATCCAATAAGGCGCTTAAAATTGTATTCTACTCACCTCTTTTAGGGACAATTTTCCAGGCCTTAATTTCTCAGTTTTTGATTTCTCAGTCTATTTCCTGTTCCTTTTTGTTGGCTTGAAAGTTACCCATTGCCGATACCAGTCAAGAAATCTTTTGGAAAGTTTTCTGGACTACGATTATAGGAAACAGAAGTAAACAATCAGCTGATTTGCAGAAACCGACTTTTAACGCATGTTTATATAATACATTTCAGAGTAATGTAGTGGCAGTAGCAAATGTTTGTTTATTATAGGTTAGGCTTGAATAATTGAGAAACGTAGAGGATTATGCAAGGAATACACTCGCCTCTGGCTCGCGCGGGAACCATCATGCTCGTCCGGTAAAACAGTACTTTTTGCCCTAGTAACATAATATGCTATTTCAGTTTAATTATACAGGTTTTTCTGTACATTAAAAAAAACACGAATCACAAAATAGTCTGCTTTGTAAATATTGTTATATAAAAAAAGGTTCTGATTATGTTTTTGACCAACTAATAATGAAAAACGGTTGTTTAATCATTCATGTAACATTATACCTATATTTTTCTTGATTTGTGAGAAACAAATGGTGATCTTATTTTCCTTGACATTCAGATCGGAAGTTCTAAGGATAGAAAGGGAGTTGGAGGAAGCTCGCAGTCGTCTCACAGCCATTCGTCAAGCAAAATACAAGCAGAAGGGTGAGAATAGCCCTTCTGATGGAGAACAGGATGGATTTGACTCGTACAACAGGTACTTTTTGCCTTTCCTTTATTACAAAGTCAGTGTAATGTTTGATTTTGAGTCAATACTTTCAGTTATAGGACTACTTCATTGAAAATGAATTGATATTTATTCATAACTTTAATTTATGTTCCAGTTTGTTGAACATTTTCCCCCGTGTAGGAAGGCTCCCATTACGGATTAAGATCTTTTGAATCAGCAGTGTATTATTTGTTTAATATTAGAGGTTATTTGAAGTGAACAGACAAAACATACTAATTATAGAGGTTTACAAATTATTGAGTTTTGAATTAGTGAGGTTCTAGTGTAGTTTGATTGTATCAGTAACAATATTTTAAAAATTATTAAATCTGGTGGATATTAAACCTGGCTCTCGGGTGGTTGTTGCAGCAGTAAGCTGGACTCGTCATACGAGTTGTCGTCCCACCAGCACCACGTGTCCAGCGAGGCGGTGAACGGCAGTCTCGGCCAGGAGGGGGGGCGGATGTACGTGAGCAGCGTCGAGAGCCGCTCCAAGGTCTACCCCCTCTCCTCCCCCTCCCCCAGGGTACGTACCTTCCACTATGACAACTTAACAGGGTCAAATTCACCCCATACAAGTTGAAATTTACATTGCCTTTAAAATGTTTGGGAAACTCCAGTCTAGGCAGGACGAATCAGGTAACTCCCAAACTTTATTTCTTAACTTACATAAAATATTAATTATGAATTTGAAATTTCATTTGAAATTCTCAGGTTCTTTACTTTTGTAAACTATATAATTTATTTTTACTTATTTATGAACAACAATAATAATAATATTTTCAGATGAGATTCGTCGACATCTGAATTAGTTTATAAATGGAATCAATCAATGAGCAAAACCGCAATTTATAACCGAACGAAGGGGCCAATAATACGCACAATCATCATCGTCACCCCTTCTGAGAAGTTATATCTGTCGATTAACCGCTATCAGTGAATGCTTAAGATTGTTTTTCACATGCGATCGCAAGTTCCGCAATGTTACATTTGCTGTTTATCAGCGATTGGCAAATACACACATTCGTTTTTCACGGGTGATCGCGAGTTTCGCAAAGCTACATTGACCGTTTATCCTCAATCGGAAGATATGCACCATGATCTGTGCAGTCGTTGTTCGTAGATTTCCCAAAGTTATTTTTGCTGTTCATCCGCAATTGGCAAATACATGCAATCGTTTTTGCGGCCGATCGCTAGTTTTGTTAAGTTGTATTTGCCGTTCATTTGCGATTGGCAAGTATCGTGTGATAGTTTTTTGCGGCCGATCGCGAGTTTCGCAAAACTGGATTTGTCATTTAATCCTGATTGGCAAATATGCCCAATCGTTTTTTGCGGCCAGTCACGAGTTTTGCGAAGCTACACTCGTTGTTTAGCAGCAGTTGCTGAAACAAACCTATTCCGAAAATTTCCCAATGTAATTCCGCCCACAAATCGAGATTTTACTTTCCTAAAATTCTGGGATCCGACCATCCCAAAAAATGTTATATACATGATCATCCTAATTTAAACGCCGATCTTTGTACAGGGGCTGACAATGACGACAGTGGAGAGCAGCATGGAGCGCAGTCCGCTGTCCACGCTGGTCCACAAGACGTCGTCGTCCAGTCTCAACGGCCTCTCCTCCCACTCCGAGCTGACTCAGTCGCTCGAGCAGAAGATGTTCAAGCAGACATTCACCTCCACTCAGACTTCCACCACCAAGTCCTACCGCATCAACGAAGGCTAACTGATCTAACTAATCGTCTTCAAACTTTTGTAAAAATCTCCCTATAAACTTCCCTCTTCTCAGTTCGGTTTTCGTAGATAAATAATCATAGCTAATTTCTCGACCAAGTTTTATCGAGTATTTTTTGTCTTTTTTGAAGTAATCGAGAATCATAGTTCAGCCGATGGTTTTTATAAAGATATTTGTCGAGCTTTGTAAATTACTAACTTACACTGACTGGAATGTATCGCTTCATTGTGCCTGCTGAAAAGCTTTTGTACCGGTCGATTAGTTGATAAATAGTTAAATTTGACCTAGTTTAGTTTCTCGATTGAACCAGCATAGTCAAAGAGAGGAAGAAGAGGTGCCCGAATTCCTGTTTGCTAGAAGCTTGTTAAGTTCAAAGAGAAACGCCTTTGGCCTTTTTTACTCTTTTTCTGAAAAAGGATTATATATTTTCATAATAACGGTGGGAGCTCAGCTACAGACTTTTTGGTTCAGTTTATTTGTTTCACTGAATACAGTAGTAATTGAGCGGGTAAAACAAAGAGGAGTTTTTATCAAGAAATCTCTTCTAGTGCTACAGAAATTTATCACAAACATTTGTGCCTAAGGAGACATATTTAAAAAAAGCGTTAAAATATGTTTTGTTCTCAAAAAATAAATTATTGTTATCTTTGTTGATTTACAATCACCCCGATCCGGAAATTTTAGATCGTCTTATGAGCACCACCACAGCATCCACCTTATGAGCATCTTATGTAGGAACAGATTAAGACACGAGCTGGCTTTCTGCAAGATACCTTGTATATCGAATAAGGAAATGAAAATAGAATGTTAATGTCTGTAATGATTTGTATTGTATTATATTTACAAAATATATTTAGGTAGATAAGGACAGTGCAAGCCTTATTCATAAGCTTATTTGATAATAATGGCCTTAATTACTGCACAAATTGTAATGAAATGAAACTGAGATGTCGGTGCCATCCAATGCTTGTCTATATTGGTGCTTTAAAATTAACTCTAATTACCCAAAACCATATACTAAACATGAATTTTATGCCTTCCCTCGAAAGCCAAAAACATGTACTAAACATGAAACTTATTCCTTCCCTAATGCAAAGTTCTATTATATTTATCTTTTGTATTATAAGTGTTAATAAGTTATTTAGTGCCTATGTGCATATCATACGTTCGATAGTAAGTAGGGGTGGGCGAGTTTTAGAGCATTGAGTTGTTGCTCGAGATTTTAGAGATAAATTTCAATACGAGTCATGTAGTTCTTAATACTCGAAAGTTATAATCGAGTAATAAGTGAGCATTTTTTTTCATGGGAAGATCATTACTACAATCTATTTTTGAATACCATTAACAACCAGACTTGTTTCATTAAGTTTAAAGATGAGAATATTTCCTTTCTACAAAAGAATAAACAATTTTCTGTCAACTGATACAAGAAATAATGTTGACAGGTGTTAAGAAATATGATCTCTTGGAATTGGAAACTTTCAGCTACATTTAGCTGACCTCCTAGAGCCCTGAACTCCTAGGAACAGTTGAAAAATGCATTAAATATACTATACAACATCTTTTTTCATTTGTGGTTCATCTCTAGAATGGAAGGTTGCCCAGCTTTTATTCACCATCTGGCTTGAATAAGAAATATATGAGTCGTCATTTGGTTTTGTTAAAAAAAATATTTAGGTCATAGCATTTTAAAGTATGGACCCTTCAATTACATTAGATCAAGGCAGTGCTGTGCTCACGGCGGGCAGTTGGCTGGGGTTTGAAAGTCAAATAAAAACAACAAACCCCCCCTGCCTCCGAGGCCTAGTAACACACCTCTACTTGCCCACCCCTAGTAGTAAGTAAACTAGATTCTAACCTAATGAACCGATAAGGTTTTTTTTAAATAATGTAGTATAGAATAACATTAAACAATTGACATGTCCTTTGAAAATTTAAATTGTTAATGTATTTATCCAGCAGTATCTGATACCCATATGAAGCTTGTTTAGTAGTCCTATTGGTTATATTATTAGAGGTACTAACTCCAAAAATATTCTAGTGTTTTTTTAGGTTTTTTTTAATTTGTATTAAGAGAGAATTCTCAGATTTTTAATTTTTCTTACTTGGGTGTTTGCTTACAACATAAAAAAAAAAATTAATGAGTTATTCTGAAATTATGCTGTACGGGAAACCTTGTATGCATGATCTTACCTCGTATTACCTGACTACAACGGAGCCCCTCATATCCGGCGTCTGTTTTACCAGTCCTCAATTCATTCGGCCACTTCTCAGAAGCCAATATAAAAACGTACTTTCTCAAGGTATCTATTATATGTTAATGTTGTATTGTCCCTGTGTTTCTTTGCGTTATACTTTGAAAAACTACTTCATCCAGCGTGGTTATTAATTGTTTTGTTTCATTTAGTGTTTTAGTGTAGTGTTTTATTGGTTTTATTTAGATGTATAATTTTTAATAACCCCAAAAAATACTCATAAATTAAGATACTTTGGACTTAATTCATTAACTATGTATTGTTGATTAATTCAATTATCGTTTTCATATCAACATTGGTTTATCCGGCCAAGTCGTTATCTAACCAAGGCTGTGTCTGTGGTGGTCGGATGTGAGGGGTTCTATAGTAAATGTAATTAGTGTAAATTTGATAATTTAGTAACCAATTTTAATTAATAATAATACATTTTAAGGAAACTGCATTAGTTATATCTATTAATTTTAGTCACATTGGTTAATTTGTTGCTTTTGTTCATTGATCAATTTATTTACTCGTCTCGATATATATATTTTTAGAGTAACATTTTCAAGTTTGTTGTGTTTATTATTCTGGAATAATTGTTAAACCTTCCAAATGTATAATTATTTATTTTATTAATACTGTTGTCTTTTTACTGTCTTATTTTTTATTTGTCTGTAAACACTAAACACATGGAAGTTCACAATGTTAGAAGATTAATGATTATCATACTGTGTGTCCTAATAGTCCCTGACGGGTTTAATAACTTTTAAACTGAATAATATAAGTTAAAGATATTTTGTACATGAGTTCGGATAAAAAACACTAATATTTGGTGTGGATATCTGCCCCTATCACAAAATGTGATTTTGGGGAGGTTGCACCAAATTTTCAAATACAAACCTCCTTTGACTGACCTCTCACTTTGGGACACACGGCGCAGGCCCACCTTGGTGAAGCGTCAATGGGGTTATTGTAAAAATATTGTGCCTCAATATATTGTTGCAATATACAGAGAAAACAACAATTGTAAACATTTTCTTACAAGATTTTTCTCTGAGAAATCTTTGTTGTGAGAACCTGCTTACTGCTAATTTTATTTTTATTCTGTTAAGATTAAAATGTATTCTATATTGCAAATGATTTACAGTAAGTTTATCCTCAATTTGTAATATGTTTTGTTATAATTTACAAATAAGAAGTTTTACTGTAAAAAAATGTAGTAATTTTTACTCATAGTTGGGGTTTAAAAATAATTTTGTTATCTTTAGTGAAATGTTGAATATAAAATTCTATCAGAAGTTATTTTGTATAATTGTGTTCTCTAGTCAGCAACGTTTCAGAATGTTAGTGCAAAATTAGTCTTAAAATATTTAGTTTATCAACTGTTATAATACATAATTGAGATTTTATATTTATTTGATTGCCAATGAACCCAAAATGTAAGAGTTTTAATATAAACATTTTAAAATCAGAAAGGTGCTTGTAAACCCAAATTGATCCCTTGGTTCTTGGAAAAAGAATAACTTCTGTATGTATAAAGTAATTTATTTCTCATAAAAAGAATATTCTCTATATTATGAAGAAAACATCTTCATTACAAATAATGTAGGCATGACATATTTTATAAATTTAAACACTTTTTGTTGCAGATTCAAAATTGTATTTAGGTAGGTATAGATTGTATAACTACATTGTCTTCAAAGTAATAGTGTTGCATTAACACTTGGAATGATTAACAAAGATAAATAACATTTGAGGTTATAAATAAAATTTACAATAACATATATGTATTGTCATTTCCTGCTTTGGTGAATCCCTCCATAAAGGTACAGGTAATGGTTTTATTTTTTTTATTTGGAAAAATTGAAATGATCAAATTTTTGTTTCTACCATTGCATTTAGTTTGAGAAACAAACAATTGATTGTTTCTAATAATTTCTCTATATTTTATGTGTTCTAGCAGTAATATGTTTATTTCAGTTTTTTTGTTAGCCATGGCTTTAACTTTTGAAAACATCCTAGTGTTGGTAGATATGTTTGAACCTCAAGTGCTGATGATGTCCCTAAGACATAGGATGAAATAATTCACACTTATAAACAAATTGGATTGCTTCAAGATGGTGAGTGAAGAATCATTCATTTCTCTCTACAATATATTAGTTACCAAAATATTAAGAGAAGTTGTACAATTTGTTGCTCCAATGTCTTCTTCGAGAAATAATTAGAACAAAATAAAAAAATACGCAAATAAATATTTGTTGTCATGTGTTGGTTTTCTTTGTGTCTTAGTCAGACACTATATCTCACTTCTCTTAAAACACAAAACAGTATTTGGATTCATCTAGTTAAAATCTATAAAAACAACTTTGTATTTTTCCTTTGCAGCAAATCTATTTATACTTACTTCCTATCCTATACTCTTATATGAGCAATGTTATCTTGCGTGCGTGCTTGTATGTTTGCACAATGATCTAAAAAACGGCTCCGAGGATTTCCTTCAAAGTCTGGAAATAAGTAATTTATGACTCAAAAACGTCTTTTATGCAGATTACTTGGCCAGAGAAAATCTAATAACGTAATAAATCAAATTTTAAAGTTGTAAAATTTTAACATTGGCCTTATGGGTTGCCGTGATAGCAACGAAAATAAACAAGGAAAGTGTAAACAAATGAAGTAATCATAACAGCTGTTTTTGAATCTACAGCCATTAACGGAAAATACAGCAAGTGGGATGAAGAGTCCATGGAGCAATAAAAAAGGTTTCTATTTATCAATTTTATGACATTTGAATATTTTAAAGTAACTGGATGAACTGGTAAACATGAAATAACACCGAACAAGGCTCGGTCCACCAGGTACTGTTATCTTATAGGAGAATTTTTCTTGATGGGAGGCTGATATTAATTTATGTGAGGCTTCAAACTATTTATTCAATCCTTTGAAATTCACTGGGGATGTAGTCTTGAACCTTTAAGTTTAGACCAAGTTCACTTTATTTATTTATTTATTTACAATTTAATAGTTTACAACAGAGCATAACTCAAATTACAGTAAACAATATTACTGTGATTTAAACGTGTGAAATATCTCACACTGGTGAATGTTCTTTAAAGTTAAATAATAGTTTTGACTTCTTCATTGTGTCACATCACTTTCACTTAATATAAAAATATAGTTATGAAAAAAATTTAATATTGAATGTCAAATATCAGTGGGTAGAAACAAATGGGAACAAGTAATGATAATAAGCATAAGTAATGATGATAATAATAATCAATAACTTAATAATAAGCTTTTTATCTAAATGAAAGCTCAAATATGTTTACACCTTGATTATCGGGGTTCCAAGAAAAAATTGGCAATTACAAATTTGCGGGGGTGGATTGTACTTCCTAATAGAGAGCACTTTTCATTTTTGTTTTACACTTTGATTCATCCTATGACAGTATCCAAGTTTTAAATCAGTTGCTCAAAATCGTAACAATTTCTTGTAAATAGGTCACCGCTTGATTGATGTCTCAGTGTCTTGGTGTTGGGTGATAATGGCAGTGCGGTATCATGGAATAGAGAGCATGGGTAGCTTGGGGAGGATTTATGTCGGCCATAAATATGTTGATCGGGAAGCGTTCCTGTTTGAGCACTACAGAATATGGAACACAGCTCTAACTGGGCAAACATTGGAAAAAGTCGAGTCTGACGGGAAAGGTCCTGACAGTTGAAGAAGATAGCACAAGATTTCATTGATAGAAGGGAAAGTCAGATTGATAGAGCTTGCATATAACCCAGATAGCTTGAAAGCTTTTGCATGTTTGAATTTGGTTTATTAGCAAATTTCCCCTTTAGGGAAGAAGCTATTACCGTAGGCCTCATGGTAAGAGCTAAGCCCAAAACCATTATAACTTTTCGTTTTGGGGCCCCCAGAAGCAAAAAAACACCATTCCTTCAAATTTTTATATATATATCTTCCAATTTTTAAGTACATGTGTTTTTTTGTAAACACGATAGCGGCCGTAAAAATGGTCCAATCTTAATGAAATTTGGTACAGACATGTGAAGTGGTAATCACTCGGATGAGTTCGTAAACCAGCCCGATCGGCTCACTTTAAGGGGGGGTGAAGGGGGATAAACTTCCTAAAAATGGAGTGAGTTTTTTACATAATAAAATTAAAGTATCCTAATTTTAGTTTACACAATTGAATTCAGCTCGAAAAAAACAAACAATTTAGTATTTTGAATCATTGCTCTATGCCCATTATTGGTTACTGAGATGTTGAAAGTGGTATACACAGTATGTTGTCCAATGTAGTCCCCCCCAATGTTAACCTTATGGGAACTACCGAAAGCGCTATTTACGGGCAAACACCAGATGTTGGAGCAAACGCTTGAATGAGGTTATCTTTGATGAGAAATCATCTGTGTGGACTGGTAGAGAATTACCTTGACGCTATATCATCACCAATGGGCTGAATGTACAGAGGAGAATCAAACAGAGGTATCTTCTAATGTTGCGCTCAGAGTGTGTCGAGAGCTGCCCAGCGTGTGTCGAGGACGCTCCTCGGCCCTCTCCTTATTTAACTTAACTGCAACAAGTAACTGGATGTAACTATTAACTGTAACCGTAACTGGATTTAACTGTAAATATTACTTTGGCGCAACAGAAGACCCATTTAAAAGCGACCTCTGTTTGGTTCTTCTCTGTGCTGTCTGCTATGCAAGAGGAGGAGACTGCTGATGGTGGGGCGAAAAGGGCTTTGGATCGTGTTACACAGGGAACTCTTAAGTTGACTCTGCAGAGGAGGTCCGGACAATCAAGTTGGCCGTTTAGCAGTTGAACAAGAATACTAGATCTTGTGTTTGGCGTCTTGATTCCAGGGTAGGCAAATTTAGGAGAGGATCTCCTCAACCGGAACATCTAAGTAACCAAGAAGTACACCAGCCAATCTGGCAAAACGACTGAATCCTCTCAATATCCTCTTTCAGGTAATTTTGGTGTGGAGACCAGACAATACTGCAGTACACGAGATCCAGGTGAGGCCACAGGTGAATTACGGGTACACGCTTTTTCCGGGAGTTGTATGTGTGATCTGTAGAGATTGGTGGAATATTCAGAGTTTTAATGTAACAAATTGATTCAAAAATAAAAAAGTGAAGGCATGGCCCCCACATTCGATTGCGGGCCCTGTAACCAGGATCAGCCTCGGGCCCCCCTAAGATCGTGTGTTATGCTATGTTTCAAAAATAACTTGGAAATTTTTTACCCTTTTACTTTGATTTGGACTGATAATGAATAATAATGGATAATTAAGGCTAATAGTTCAGTCTAAAAAACAAACTTTATTGGAAAAATTATTGCAAACACAAATTTAAATAAATCATTCATTCACTTTAATTTTACTGAAAATACATTTCCATTTTGAGATCGATTTCCCTTTACTGTCCAAGATTAAAATTCAGTTTTGGCCCGAGCATGCTGTTGTACAGTAGCTGCATTATATATCTCCATGGCAGAGTCAGCTGATTGCAAGACTGGGGGAGAAGGGGTACTTTTCTGAAAACATTGATCTACAGCCCCACAGTTTGACAAACATTTGTTTAAACCAATATCATATTTAGAAAATATTATATTATATGATTAGTAGCATAGTAGCCATAGCCGAAAATATAATGCGCAAATTAAATACTAATATGCAAACAATTGTAAATGGCAGGTATGCAGCTAATTAAAATAGTAACTAACCGCAAATCTAGAATTAATTTTATTTTACTAAACTTTATAAAAATTTATATTTTTGAATTTGTTAACATAATCCGCTGTAAAAAATCCTGCATTAAATACGAAAAAAAATTAAAATAGAGTTAGGCCCGCGTCCCCCGGGGCATAGAGTAGCCCGGGGCCCGGGCCCTGTGACCAGAGTAGCACCAGCCCCACCCTTATGGGGGCCATGAATGAAGGAACTGTGAGAGGACCAAAGCTCTTTAAATACATTTCTGCAGCTAGTGTGGCGACATAACTAAAATTGTTCTGACAGCTTTTTTGCCATGTTTTTCTTTGCAGCTCCTCACAAGATAATTGAATCAGTGGCGGATTTAGGGGGGATCATAGGGGTCATGACCCCCCCAAATTTTCTCGAAAATATAAATAAATGGCTCCCGAAGAGAGTTTATTTTTTCTTTTTGTAAGGTAATTGCTTAGACTTGGAAGGTGATTGCCATATAAGTTACACTAATAATTACACCCATAAATGCTGAAATCTAATTAGGTAGTTAGGGTGTGGCAACACTGATGGACTGCATTTGACAGTGGACAGCCTCATTCAAGTGAACACGCGTCAGGAGTCTATTTCAAGGCCGCGTCGTAGGGCGAAGCCGTAGAGATTTGTCAAAAATAAACTTAGGCACGAGTTTGTTTTGATATCTACAACATCAAAAACTGTTAACTATGTATGTAAATTTACATAATTAAAGTAGTATATGTTGTCAACTTAAAAATTGTTTGCTTGTCTCTCAGTATTATTCGCTCCTCACTATATTAACAACTATTCGCTCCTCGCTATTACCAACTATTTCCTCAACTATTTCGCTATTTCTTCACTATTTGCGCCTCCTTAGTACATCATTGCTCAGTATTATAGCAATCACTAAATTAATAATTTTTATTTCACAAATGTTGTCATTATTTGGGGATAATTTGGTAAAATAGGAGAAGAGAATTATTTATTTCAGAATTCTTAAGATGCTAAATAAATCAAGATACCTAACTGTTTTCTACACATGTAGCAAAGATGCTGAAATATCACAATAAAAAGGGTCTTAAAATGGAGGTTTTATTTTTTTGCTTGCCCAGTTTAACAATATAATTTTTCATATTAAGTTGTCAGATAGATAGCCGAGAAATACGTTTTATAATCTTATAATTCACCAAAATTTTCCGGCGGAGGGCCCCCAGACCCCCCGCTGTCCTGGGGAGATATTCCATACTCCCCAGATCCCCGGTGACCCCCTCCAATTTCACCCTAAATCCGCCCTTGAATTGAATGAGATATGTGCTGTTCTATTAATCCAAAGTATACAAGTTTGGAGATTGCAAGGCTTTCGAAAGTCCTTATTCTTCGCAGGACAAAGACTCCTCGGGCCAGCGACCCCTCCAACTTTTTAATCTGCTCATCCCAACCACGAACTGAAATACTCGTGAAATTTACATTGGAGTTATCTAAGATCACAATTAAATTCTTTTTTTTCGATTTATCAATTTGTATAAAGTACTTTTTACGAAAGCACATATATGAATTTATATTAATCGCTCTAAAACAATATGAATAGCGCATTACGGATTTCGACTGCAATATTGAAAGTAGTGTAAAGTCACCCTTATATTATGTACTGTAAAACAAATTTTGATCATTTATGAAAGTTATATATATATTTGTGTATATGTGTGTATGTATGTAATTTATTGATCATTGAACAATGTCGGCAGACAATACCTTTTTTCCATTTATAAAAAAGAGAGAAGAATAATAAGATGAAAACAGGACCTCTAGTGAACTTTTTGGAGGGGAGAGGAAGGCGAAGACACTCGACACTCCAGACTTGAGAAATTTAATGGCGCCTCGTTGTGTAACGGTTAGAATATTTTGTGATACTGTTGTTGGTGGACTCAGATAGCATAATGTCGGGAATTGGTGTAAATTTACGTGTTACTGGGCACTGTAGCCAGGGTGGCAGAAAATACATGGAAGATATGTTTTCTGTTGCGTATCAG
Source organism: Flexamia atlantica (assembly GCA_035578135.1). Classification (NCBI taxonomy): domain Eukaryota; kingdom Metazoa; phylum Arthropoda; class Insecta; order Hemiptera; family Cicadellidae; genus Flexamia; species Flexamia atlantica. Next base: position 45,455,448 of record JAQJVK010000007.1, on the reverse strand, counting down.
CAGACAGTTAATTTAAAAGATTTAGAGTACGCATTTTTTGGCATATTTGATGGCCATGGTGGACCCCAGGCAGCTAAGTTTGCGAAGGAACATTTGTTAGATTCTATTGTAAGCCAAAGGCACTTTTGGTCCAGTAATGACGAAGATGTGTTAAGAGCAATTCATGATGGATATATTGCTACTCACTACGCAATGTGGAAAGATTTAGGTGAGTTTCATACATTTTGAATTGAGGTTATGTTGTTGTGTCCTACTTTCAAGGTGTTGACCATTTTTGTATAGGTTAAATAGCTCTTTAGACTTTCCATTTTGCATGATATATGTCTTCAATCGTTGCCTTTCTGCTATACAAATTTACCAAATTAGTTTTTATCATAATACCCAAGGTTATAGCCTCAAAATAGGCCTACTTATTCAGAATTAGGGATGTTCGATATTTTGATATCAGTCACTATGTTACTGACATCTCCTTGTCAATGATGTATGGGTGGAATAAGGCTTGAATATACTGTGACTGAAATATGGGTGGCAGCAACAAATCGCTTTGATTCGACAATGTGCTGGCCTCGATCTGGTGACTGATCGCTAGCTGCCTTAGACAGTACCACAATATCTGCTCCGAAATCACCTGTGTTCAGGTGCGCTCGCATCGTGCCTTCATTCTTTCAACCAACCACAGCCTTCACAGCTGACAAATTTAACTGACTGTGTGTCAGATTTTGGTTTCCCACCAGTCATCATGTTCCAACTTTCTTAATATATGCTGTCTTTAATTTTGTTTTAAGTGATATGTTAACTTTGATGGTCTTATCTCTATAACTGATCTGTCAACCTAGGGGTAAAAAGATGACATTAGGCCTATCTGAACTATATTATGTTAGTAAAGGTATTATACTGTAGCCTACCTCTATTTTAAAGTTGTAAATAAAGTCATATTTCATTTATTTTTTCTTGTTTAAAACTGAAGTGTTCAAATAAACCTAATAAAATATAAGTAAAATTAAACTAAAGATTCTATACCTTTTGTTTGAAACTAACTAAAACTAACTAAACTAACTAACTGTTTGAGCTAACTCCAGAATTAAATAACCTCAAAAACAATATGGAACAGGCACTAAACAGATACCTAACAACTGGCAGCGATGCACACAAGCATGACTACAATGAACAGAAAAAATTATATGACCAACTAATTAAAACCGTCAAAAAGCAGAAAATAAATGACTACATAGAAAATTCCAACAACAAAACCTAAGCAACATGGAAAGTGATAAACATGGAAAGAAATAAACAAAAACCACAAGAACAAGCATTCTCACTCAAAACAGACTCTGGTATAGAAACCGACCCCTTCAATATAGCAGTAAAATTTAACCGATACTTCTTGAGCCTAGGACTCACTACAACAAACAATAATAACGATCGGAAAAATGTGATGACACCTATACACAAAATGTCTAAATTTAATGAAATAACTAAAAAACAGTTAATAAATGTTATCAAAGCTACCAACCATAGTAATGCCGCTGGGCTAGACGAAATACCAGGGAACCTAATAAGACACTGCAAGGATGAGGTGATTGAGCCTATTAGGCACATAATAAATACAGCAATTAGAGACAATGTCATTCCGAAAAATATGAAAATATCACTGGTATACCCTAAATATAAGAAAAATGACAAACAGAACATTGAAAACTATCGACCATTGGCAATTCTACCGGCAATTTCAAAATACCTAGAAAGAACCATTTATAACCAAATAGTAGACTTCCTGAACAGACATAACATAATTTCACCAAACCAGCACGGTTTCAGAGCCGGCAAATCTATAAATACTGCAATATCAGACCTACTACAGCTAATAACAGAAAACTGGGAAATTGGTAGCAAAGTTTCAGCAATATTCCTCGATCTACGAAAAGCCTTCGACTGTCTCGACTGGAAAATATTACTTACAAAATTTCAACAGATTGGAATCACAGATAACGCCTTGAATCTACTCAAAAATTATTTTACCGACAGAAAACAAACAGTTGAGATTGAACATATACAAAATAACATCAAACAAAAAATCCGTGCTCCATTAATGTCAATGCAAAATGCTGTGCCGCAAGGCTCGATACTTGGGCCGCTATGCTTCCTTGTCTACATCAATAGCCTACCAACAGTGCTTCCACCTAAAACATCCTGCATTATGTTCGCTGATGATACCACCTTGCTCATTCCTGGACAAACGTCAAAAGAAGTAAAAGAAAATATAACCAGCGCAGTACGAGCAGCGTCTAAAAACCTATCTGACCTGAGACTGGAAATAAATAAATCAAAAACTGTACAAATTGATTTCAAAGCTACAAACAGAACTACAATAGCTGAAAACAACCAACATCAACCCATAGAATATCAGTTTGAAATAGAATCTCACACTAAATTTCTGGGTATAACCATTGACCAAAACCTCACATGGAATTTCCACACCGAGCGGCTACAAACTAAACTTGCCTCTGCACTTTATGGTCTTAAACGAATTCAGTCAGTGGCCGGCAGCAAAGCAGCACTAACATCTTATCACGCCCTTTTTTCAGCTCACTTAAGATTTGGCATCATAGCATGGGGAGCAGCACCATGTACTTATATCGAACCCCTACTTATATTACAGAAAAAAGCAATTAGAGTTATAAATAGGCTGCCCCCACAAGAACACTGCAAACCATATTTTATCAGCAACCAAATCATGACCATCATCTCACTATACATATTTGAAACTGTTCAACATACTATAAAAAAAAACCATCTAAAGAGATCCGAAATCCACCCATATCAAACTAGAAATAAACAAAATTTAGACCTGCCGTATAATAGACTTAAAAAAACCCAAAATCATCCTAACTACATCGGGGCGAAAATTTTCAATCATCTGCCGGAAAACATCAAGATGGAGGATGCCAACAAATTCATCAAACAACTCCGTACCTACCTACTAAAACGACCATTTTACTCACTCCAAGAATTCTTTGATGACCATACTAGACAGAGGCATTGATCCAAACCAACAACCTACACTCTCAAACTAGCCTAACCTAACACCACCAAAAACCAAACCTAACCTAACCAACCTTGACAATCCCCCGTTCTCGAGGAATGCGGCGGAGAAGAATAATAAGTGAAGTAAGTAAGTGAAGTGAAAGTGAAAAATAATCAATATAATTAACTAGCAGAATCCGTGGCTTTGCTCACGATAAAAATTATCGTCTAACCTATAATTATGAAGAATCTAGAGGACTGAATAGAAAATATTTATATCAAGGAATATGTCATGTAGAGATATGTTTGTTTTATGGCGGAATGTAGGATAAAATGTAGATACCACAGTAGGATGTAGGATACCACAGTAGATAGTGAAGGTTGTAATATCGCAGGAAGGTATAAATCTACTCAATAAATGGATACATTCTTTATTCAGAAAACTATAAGTCCTTTTACAAAACAGAATCAATTCAAAACAGAAACATAACATATGTAATCTATTATAGTAATTGCTGTTACAGCCATCTGAATATTGATATCATAATAACAGTTTATATATATTACATTTTTCACAACACAAATTTGGTTTGATTATAAATTATTTTATTTTTGAAAATATCTCTTCCTCTTCTGACTATAAATTTAACTTTTGAGGTCTTTTAATTGTACGACCAGATCTTCGTAGGCAGACCTCCTTTTCCGTTGCAACCACCTGAGGAGAAGAAGGAGCCAGTTGTGGAACCGACGTTCCTGGACCATCTTTATCATTGGATTGATAATTATCCACTTGGTCGTTTGTGTTCTGGAACGGACTTCCATGTGACAAACTTACAATGTTTCCTTTTTCCTCTTCTGGTCCACAACGTCTCAGATAATCATATTTTTCTTCTTCCAGTTCGGTCAATCTCAAATGGTCAGCATGACAAAACCTTACACTTCCCATGACTTTAACCAAATACGTAACTGGGCTTTTCTTTATTGACCGTAACCACTCATAAGGGTTTGTATCGTCTTAGACGTTTACCTTTTGGACTATCGTCATCTCCAGCTATATTTCAGTCCGCCATTGACCAAATAATAGATGGTATACCCGGCTGTTGTGCCTATTTAGATGATTTAATAGTTGCTGGTTGCTCCAGAAAACAAGCTCTAGATCGTCTTGAGTGTGTTTTGAAACGCTTATCAGACTACGGGGTTCGAGTGAATGAATCTAAATGTAAATTTCTTCAGCCTTCTATCTCATACTTAGGTTATCTTTTGTCGGGGGAAGGTCTCAGACCACAAGAAAGTAAATTATCTGCCCTAAAAGAGGCACCTGAACCGAGTAACAAGGATGAACTTAGAGCATATTTGGGATTGATAACTATCCACTTGGTCGTTTGTGTTCTGGAACGGACTTCCATGTGACAAACTTACAATGTTTCCTTTTTCCTCTGAAAGTAATTTTTGCCTAATACCCTCATTTTGAATCCCGCATATCAACTTGTCACGCAAAGCCTCTTTCAAAAACCCACCAAAATTACAAGAGCCTGCCAAATGTTTAATAGCAACGGAAAAATCAGCAATACTCTCACCTGGTTTTTGGCAGCGTGAATAAAACACGTAACGCTCAGCTACGACCAACGTTTTTGGAGAAAAATGCGACATCAAAATGTTTACTAATTCATCATAAGTCTTACTATCAACTTCAACTGGGGCAACAAGATCAGATAAAATTGCAAGAACTTTCGGTCCAATAACTGTAATTAATACGGATACCCGATTTTCATCTGAGATAGAATTTGCTTTAAAGAAATGTTTTAATCTCATCAAATACGCACCCACGTCCTCCTCGTTCGGATCGAACTCGTTCAATCGGCCAATGCTTGCCATTTCGTCTATAACCGCACAAACAAACAAAATTATAATTATAGCGTACTACCCTGGTCCGGATTTACTTTCTGCGCCAGTGTAATATCGCAGGAAGGTATAAATCTACTCAATAAATGGATACATTCTTTATTCAGAAAACTATAAGTCCTTTTACAAAACAGAATCAATTCAAAACAGAAACATAACATATGTAATCTATTATAGTAATTGCTGTTACAGCCATCTGAATATTGATATCATAATAACAGTTTATATATATTACAAAGGTTTTCTTTTCACCGTTATAACTCGAAAACGGCCGGACCGATTTTAACACCAAATGTGTCGATTTTAAGGTACTTCCTTGTAGATTTACCATTACGTCCCTGGATTGCCTAGTAGGGCATCAATTAAGTACAGTAGAGGGCTGAATGTTCGAAACAGTTATGGTGCTAGCTGCGGGCAGTATTTCAAACTCGATTCACTTAGTTTTTAACTTAAAATATGGACGGGTAGGAATAATTTAAGATCAACCACTGATTGCAGCATTTATTTTTCCGTGAAAAGCCGGGACACCGTCGAATTAGATGAAAAAGGAATTGCCAAATTATTGTAACTGGCATGATTGTAATTAAAAACATGAAGGACGGCCTAAGGAAATAACTAAAGCTCCCGCTGCCTAAAAAGATGGTACCACATAATGAGCTTATGATTGAACGTATAAGGTACGAAACTTAACCAAATGTAACTTTTATATAGTACGAATAACCTAACAAAATCATCAAAACAACCACAAAACCATGTTAAAAGGAATCAAATTATAAATCAGCTGTAACAACGTATCCGTTTGTGAAGCTAATATGCTTGATTGAATAAAATTGGAAATTTAAACAAAAGATCATCCATTACATTAACATGGGGCATTTTCAAAGCTTCAGCTCCACGAAAAACCTCTAAACACCTCGAATTAAAAAAATCCGTTCTAGGTGAATGTCAACACTCTGTAAGGAACGTCCATGCAAATTTTCAAGGTTCTAGGTTAAGTAGTTTTGGCTGTACATAGGATAGGTCAGTGGTATTTGACAAAAATACAGTAGAAAAGATAGTATAAATATAACTTACAATCAGGGATTTGTATAATTTATAAATTTTTACATAAGTAGATCAAAGAATCATATCATTTCAGCACATTCTATTTGTGACTGAAAAACCACTGTTCTTTTCTCTTTCCATCTTACCGGGATTTAGTCTCAGCCACAAAAGGCAGTATGCTCTTCACGTTTAAAACTGCACGACTCCCGCTACCGAAATATAGATGGTGCCACTTAACTAATTAATGGTGGATTTTATCTAAACTAAATGTAACTTTTATTTAGTACATAATTATGTCCTTGAAACAAATCAACAAAAATCAATGAAGCCATGATCGAAGAAATCAATTTATTATCATCTGTATCAACGTATACATTTCCGAAGCTAACTACCAGCTGATTGTTTTATGAACATTAAAAATGTAAACAAAAATCGTCCAACATACTTTTAAATGGGAAGATTTGAAAACTTCGGCCTCGCCAAAAACCCCTTTATACTACGAATTTTGTAAAATCCGTTCTTAGCGGATGTCTACGCCCTAAGAGGAACATCCATGCAAAGTTTCAAGGTTCTAGGTCAAGTAGTTTGGGCTGTACGATGTTTCCACTGAGTGGTATTTGACAAATATAGGAGTAGATACGCTAACACGAAATTTGTCTTATGAACTCCTCCGTCATTTCTTAACCGATTTTGATCATTGATGGCTCATTGGAAAGAGCGTGTCGCGTAGATTTGCAAACTGGCCTTACATTTTTGAAAAAATCCCTTGGGCTCTGCCCCATTGGCTTTTAAAGTTCCCATGTTATCCTTATGAAGAACATAATTGTTTACATTTTGATCAGCTGGATAATTTAATTGCTGTTATTTTTTAATTTGTGTAAACATAACCCTCAAGATCTGTTAGCATGAATGTGTTTTAAATTTGTCGCCATTTGAATTATCGCTCTGCTAGAGTAGCGCACGATTCCGTGCGCTCGGATCCACTAGTTGTAGGTTATACTAAAATGACGTCGCCGATAGAGACGGAGATACTGATACACTGTTTCGAATGATTTTGATGGGCCCAATGTCAGTCACCAATATTTTTCCTCGATATTTCTTTGTCACCGAAACCAAGTTACTGATGTTTCAAAATCACGGCATCTAACATTTCTATTCAAAATAAATGTTTACAGTTCACTATCCATCCCAATCTCCTACTTCCATCCCAATTTGGGGATTTAGTGAGAATTGGGGTTTTTTCTTGTGGGGAAGTTCAAACTAGGGTAGGCCTACATCCTCATAAATGGCAAAATTAGAAAATGTAGTGATTGGTGCCATATGGCGTCAAAGTTGTGCCTCCCTGTGCAACTGTGGCTGAACACCTATGGCAACGGCCGAGCGCTTTTGGAGAAGAAAACTACAGTCTGGCCAAATGTCAATGGTAGCTCATTCCACCTTAAATTACTCAGGGTTTGACTTTCAGATTTTGATTACATGTGGCATAGTTGTTCATTTTACACCCCTAAGCAGCCTTACCAAATTTTTTGCTGTACCCATATTAAACGATTTAGGTACGGTAGGTTCTTTTATATGGCTTATTAGAATCCTTATTAGTTTACACTTTTTGACCTTCGGCGGAACAATAGGCTATAGGCCCTAGCTTACTTACAATAAACTTCTTAAGGGACAAAAAATATTACAATTAAGTTAGGCCTGTAACTTAAGCTATCCACTTTATTTTTTCATCAGTTGTAATGAAAGTTTGTGGAACGTTACTAACTTTTACTTACCCTAATTAAAAAAGGTTTCGGGAATAAATAAAATTCTGCAAACGGATCCCCTTTTCCATTGTTAAAATCTTGGTAGAGATTATATCAATCTTTGGACCTCTGGCGATTTTTTTAACACTTGTAGAATTTTTCGCTGGTTTCGAAATTGACAATCGTTTTTGTCAGATACGTCGGGAATAACTGACCTAGGGTATGATGAATTTAATTTTTTTGTAACATGTAGAATTTTAAATTGATACCGAAAATGACGATAGTTTTTGTTGGAAACGATGGGAAAACCAGGAAAAATGGTAACACATGTAGAATTTTACGCTCATTCCAAACATGACTACTATCATTTTTGTCAGAAATGTTGGGAAAACTAGGATAACAGGAAAAAATGGGAAAAACTGATTGTTCCAACAATCCATTATACCCTATCCTTAACATCTGAGGAAGCTGCATATAAAATCAAGGCGACATGACTTTTTATATTACGTTAGGTTAGAGATCCCTGGGGATTTAAAACTTTTAAATTAACTTACAGTAGAGTCCCTCTTTTCCGGACACCTTTTAACTGGACATCGGTTTAACCAGACTACTCTTGGTAGCAGTAACATCTTTTTAACTGGGTAATTTTTATCAAAATACTTATCAGTTTGCCTGGATGTGATTGACAGCAAATGGTCAGTACTGTATCAACAATTCTTGTGGGAAAATATTTGAGACCAGTGATATATAGATAATAGTAAACACTATGTTCTTCTCTTCAATTAAAGTAAAGTGAGGTAGTTTTTGAATGATTGAGGAATGATATCGACGATTCCCGGGGGAAATATATACTAATAGACAATTGATCGTAGGAAACGTCGGTTCAACTGAAAAAGCTGTTATCAGGACAGGTTTCGGTCCCGAGGGGTTCAGATAAGAGGGAATCGGGTGTACTTAGACCTAAACAACAAAAATTAAATTTGCAATAATTATTAATAAATTACGGTACATTTAAATGTTATTTATGCTGTGAGAGATCATTTACTGTGGCTGTTTCTATGTATAATAAAACTAACCTAACGTATTTTGACCTAACTAGCATAACCTAGCCAGTTGTTCCTTCGGCCCCTTTTATAACTGATTACGTTTGGATAGTTAGTTTAAAACTCTGGCATAGTAAATTAAAATATGAAAAATCGATTTACCTTGAAATTTTATTCTTCCTCAGATGTTGCGGATATAATTCATGGTCAAAACAAACCATTTTTTCCCGGTTTTCCTACTATTTCTGACAAAAACGATTGCCATTGTCGGAATCAGCGGAAAATTCTACTTGTGTTACAAAAAAATCGTCTCAGGTCTGTTACTTATGTTTTTCCTGGTTATTACGACATTATTGACAAAAATTATCGTCATTTTCTGCATCAGCTCATGAAATAGGCTACTGCAAGTGTTACAAAAGAGTAAATTAAAATTGTACAGGTCAATTTTTCTTGGTTTTCCTAATGTTTCTGACGATGGTAATTTTTGGAATCAGCGTATTCTACATGCCTTAAAATAATCGTCAGAGCTCGGGAAATCAATATAATTACCAAAATCGCAAAATCTTTTATATATTTTAATTGACATGCATGCGGGGTTCTGCTAAAACTGCACTGTATATAAACAGCAATATCTCATTAAAGGATCAGATTCAGGATCAGACTTAGGATCAGACTTACTGTACTTAATAAAACAGGCTGTTTTCATTTTGTTCTATGTTTGATCTTTTTCATGAAACAATAAAACCAATGGTTTTTTCCTTGGATTGACCTTAGGCTACGGAATAATGTAGCCTAACTTAACAGAGTATCTTAAACATTATCGAACTCTAATAATTTTAATTTTATTTGTATGAAGGAAGTGTGGAAACATTAATTAAAAACCTATTTAAAAAAATGTTAAATCTTCTTAGAAAAATTTCAAAACATCAAACTTTTTTTAAGTTGCCAGTGAGAACGGCAAGTAGCCGACCAAAATATCTTTCCCCAGTACAGGTGGACCTGACCCTACTTGCACCCACTAGGACCTGACCTGACCGAATCTCACATTTGATTACCTTTTTATACTGCCTCTGATTATCTTTTTATCTGCCATCCTCCCCTATCTGCCACTCCCATGCTCGGGTAGTTTTATTCTCTAACTTACTTTTTTATTGTTTTTAGCAAGTCTAGTTTTTTAACCACTCATTTCGGAATTTAAAAAAAAATTACAAGCAAACTATTTCTTAAAAATAGTTTCATCATTTATTTCATAATAAATTAATTACACTGACTGTAATATCGGCTAAGCCTTCGCATAGGCAACCTGCCCATGAAGGCTTATTTCCCTGGTTATGAACTATCTTTTATGAACAATGTTTTGTAATTAAAATTTAGACTAATCATACTGTTTAGTTTATAATTTTCTTTGTAATGACCAACTATTATAATATGAATTCATGGAAGATTAGTTTTTTTTGTTAATATTACTGGAAATAAACTAGTATTTTTCATTTAATTTTCATTTCATTTCATCTCACAGATGAATTTCTCCACTGCTTTTGCCAAACAGACCCACCAAAATATTTTTCAAGATGTTTTGTGTAATAGACACACTTGCTCAGTAAACTAATCCTCTCTGTATTAAAAAAATTACGTATTAATATTCACTCAATCTAATTAAAAACATTAGCCTAATCTTATTCTTCCTTCGATCCACACACTGCCCCCCCTCCCCCCTCTAGATCACACTGGGGTTCCCCTCGCTCAAACCGTTTCCCTTTGCTCACACCTATTGTCCTTGCTCACAAGCAATTTTTTACTCTAAAATTAAAATAAACAAAATTTTCATTTTGATTTCAGACCTACCGCAAGCACTAATGGTACACAGGGTTATTACACTTTTTATTAAAAATATTGTAACTTTTATTCTAAAAGTTAACTTCTATATTGGATTGTTTGGTTAACAAACAAAAGATTTTTGAATCAACAACATAACTTTCGATTTGATAACCTTTTTTAAATTTTTAATTGTTAGTTATGTTTGTTATTTTTTTACTCACAGCCTCGAGTTAATTGTTTTGATTTTTTTAAACCTGTTTTCAAGGATGGAAAGAACGTGAGAGAGGGGAAATAACTTCTGTCACCCTAAATAAAATTGTATAATTTAAATAGAAAATGTTATGGTTACCCCTCCATAGGGCGCATACTGGAGGTTATTTCCACATCTGTAAATTTTTCCTTATAAAATACGAAAGGGTGCAGTCAGCAGTCTCGCGCTTACCTTACCTCACACACCTCTTTCTAGGAACTGACTCATACAGTATTTTGGCTATTTGTTTATCTCAGTCTGACTGTGCGTTTTCAACTGGAGTGGAGATAACTTCCAGACGCAAAAAACAGAGTTACAATATATTTTGTATAATATATATTTTGAAATCCACATAAACAATTTTGATATTGATAATTAAATTAAATATTGCTCTTTTACATTTAATCATTATATTTTTTCATTGGTAAGCCATGTTACTTGTAACCTTTTTTAAAAAAAAATTTTAGGACTATCATTCTTATTATAATATTTTATACCGTGTATAATTATAGTGAAATGTTTCATGCATTTAAATACCTAATATATCCTTGTGTTTAAGGTTTTGTTCAATTTATTACATTTTTAGCGAATTTCCCCTATAGGGAAGAAGCTATTACCGTAGGTCTCATGGTAAGACCTAAGCCCTAGACCATGATAACTTTTCGTTTTGGGGCCACCAGAAGCAAAAAACACCATTCGTTCGAATTTTTATATATATATCTATATATCTATCTATCTATCTATATATATATATATATATATATATATATATATATATATATATATATATTATAATATGTAATTCACAACTTAGGGCTACAAAGATTATTATCAATAAAATATAACAAGTGTACCCTTTTTTCATTTTATTAATTAAAATACACGTCACGTGTATTTTAATTAATAAAATGAAAAAAGGGTACACTTGTTATATTTTATTGATAATATATATATATATATATATATATATATATATATATATGTGTCTGTCAGCACGATAGCGGCCGTAAATATGGTCCGATCTTAATGAAATTTGGTACAGACATGTAAAGTGGTAATCCCTCGGACGAGTTCGTAAACCAGCCCGATCGGACCACTGGGAGGGGGGGTAAAGGGGGATAAACCCCCCAAAAATGGGTTTTATGAGTTTTTTACATAGAAAAATAAAATTTATCAAATTTTTATTGGCACCATTAAATTCAGCTCAAAAAAACAAACATTAATATTTCTCAACAAATCTTAATAAAACTTGGTAAATAGCTTCTTCTAGTTCAGATATACTAAATATTAAATTAAAACCACTCAGTTTTAATATACCTGTAGCAGCAAACCTGCATACTCATTCCCCATGTTATTCTTATGGAGCTTACCAAAACATGTCAAATGCCGCTATGTTGGATTGAAATATGTTGTTTTGCATTTGAAATTCGCTGAGTATGCAGGTCTGCTGCAACGGGGGTATTCACTAATAAAATGTGTTAAAAGCAAATATTTTGTGTGATTTCAATATCCGGAGGTAACCTCTAGATACGCCTGATGGCGTAATTGATGCGCCCTACAAGAGGGTTAAGCTCAGCCATTTTTTATCTTATTAAGTGATACATTTATTTTATTTTATCGATTAAATATTTTATTTTTGAATTTTTATTTTTTCTAATTCCCAAATTGGCTTGGAACCCTGTACGTTAGTTCAAAAACATAAAAATTTATTTTGTGATTTTTTTCATACGGGAAAGGGTATTTATTTCTTAGGACCCCTACAAATGTTATTGTTTCTCAAAACTATAGTGTTAGAATTTAATTGTAACCTTTTTAGCTCACACTCATTAGTTTTTGGATGGCTTGTATTTTGGTTTTTTATTAAACTTACTGAATGGATGTTCTAACTTTCATTTCTGTCAGTCGTTTGTGGTTAACATTGTAGTATTTATTGCAGAGAAATGGCCGAAAACAACAACCGGGCTGCCGAGTACGTCGGGCTCTACGGCCACAGTGGCGTTCATCATGAGAGGCAAGATTTATATCGGACATGTCGGCGACACCGCTATTGTACTCGGTTATCAAGAAGATGGTAAGTGTAAGCGATGATTTTTGTCACTGATTCGGTCTGATTTTATTGCCATAATTGTGCCTACACCTATGGGGATAGACAACACTAAATTAAAATAGCCTAGTTTTTTGGTGTTTGTTGTCTAGCATTGGTTTTATGCATAGAAAACGGCATCTGAGAGCGATACTTGTCTAGCTTTGGTTTTATGCATTGAAAAACGGCATCTGTGAGCAATACTTCTAAAATGAAATAATAATAGTTATAATAATGATTTTTTGACATTGTTAAATACATATTTTATTTTTAAGCTCGCGTCCTAATACTAGTTTATCTTATAGAATTTGTAAAGTTTATTGTTTAGATTTGTATAAAAATGATTGCCACTGTCAGCCACATTAGCTACAGGTCTGTGCACAGGTTCATACCCAGGCAGACCTTTTCCTTAGGCTATAATTTAATAAAATCCTGCCTGTTACATTTCTGTTTGTAATAAGCAATTGTTTATGCAAAAAATAAATACAACACATGTCATAATGATACTTATAAATTGTTTTTTGCATAAAAATATTTTTTAAGTTAATTTCATACATTGCTGCAGATAATAGTTTGTATACAACAAGTAAAGCAATCGGGTTCGTCAATAGAAATGAGAGGGGTATTGGCACAAGTGCCAACATGGATGTTTGACGTCAATCGAGTAACTTCTCGATTAGTGTTACGTGTTGTTGTTTTATATACCAGGGGACTAATAAAATGAATTACAGGTTAATAATATGAATGATCTACCAAATCTGATTGTATGATTTGCTAGATTATTAGCTCCTAATTTATTGTAAAATAATCCCGGGATGTAAACAAAATATCCCTGTTGCAGCTGACCTGCATACTCAGTGAATTCCAAATATGCCAAAAACAAATTTCAATCCAACGTAGCGAGATATGATATGTTTTTGTAAGCTCCATAAGAATAAAATGGGGAATGAGTAAGCAGATTTGCTGCATCATTTATGTTAAAACTGGATGGTTTTAATTCAATATTTAGTAGATATGAACCAGAAAAAGCCATATACCAAGTTTTATTAAGATATGTTTGGAAACGTTAGGTTAAGCTATGTTAGGTTACCTAACCACATTTTTCCTCATTTAAATAGTGGAAGAAGCAAAAAATTCTCCATGAGAATAACGTGGGAAGTGAATATGCAGGTATGCTACCAAAAAAATATGAAAATGATGGAATTTAGATACAATCCAGTAGATTTAAACTGAAACCACTTACAGGGTTCCCACTCAACCGTGAAACCTTAAAAACCGTGAATAAGCAAATTTGGCAAACCATGAAAAAACCTGGAAAGAGCCGTGAATTTCGTCATCAGACCTTTAAAATCAGCCAGTTTTAAAATAGCCAATATTTTTATTACATTATAGAGAAATATTTGTATCAATTTATTAGAGACATTAAAAGTGATTCACAGTCCCAAGACGAAGACAGCATAAGACGTAGATTGTACGTACAGGGCTAAACGGTAGGGCCTGCAAAACTGAGATTAATCTGGCCTCCAGTTCCACTGTGGCTGGGGAAGGAGGGGTGGAGACTGGGGAGGTAATGGCGGAACGCGATCGGTTGCCTTGGAGGGGGGAGGGAAGGATGGAAAGGTGAAGAGAGAGAAGACTAGATAGCTGAAGACGCACGCTCGTTGGTTTACGTTTGCGCGGAAGTGAATTTCTTTCTTCCTTAATTAATTTGTTTTCTTATTCTTTACATTCCTTCTATTGTACGATTCATCGGTTTTCAACTACCGATTAATGCATCGATGTCTCTGCTGCTTGTTTCTAATCATTTTCTGTTTTTTGTATCATCGTTCAAGATGTTTGTGACAATAAATAAACTCTTTAAAAATGACACCAGAACGAACGTCTTTGTTGCGTATTTTGTTTTCTATATGCGAAGATTCAAACGACTTGTCCTACAACAACATATGACGGCTTATATTTTTTGTCTAATTTTTAGTATAAATCGATTGAGACAAAAATGAAATTTTTATATCTTGCCGTTCAAGATAAATTCTATGATCAAACTATAGACTGATGTATATTTTGTCGTTCTCCAAAGTCAACTAAATATAGCAGAAACTCTGAATTTCATCTAATTGGAGATAATATTTTTTCACCTGTCAACGCCCTTTCCTTATCACTCAGGATTATTGTTTGTGTACGTTTTTCGTGGGAAGGACACGCTCTTCCTGTTTAACGTGACCAAAAATAGATCACAAAAATTGTCTTCTCGATAAGACTTCTCGTTTCATAAGCTCGGCTAGAAATTCAAACTTATTCAAAGCTGTTTAGTGTTTGTACGACTATTTCATTGCGCCAAAAGGAGCAACGGTCCTTTTAAGTTGTTATACGAGGATACGATACTAAGCAGTAAGCGTTCGATACTTTTGAGTCGGCAAGGGGGCGGCTGATTGTCTGACTGACTGAGACGTATAGTGAAGATCGCTTCGAAGTTTGACATCGCGATCGCGACCATTCTTGTTCGTCTCGTTATAATATTGCGTAGACGCCGTAAGTCAGAAGCTTGGCGCGAATCATTTATTGTTGAACATTTTTAAAGTTTCGGGTTTCTTTTAGGTAGTGTGTTAGTGTGTCGGGTATCGTCAACCCGATTTCTTTCGGGTAGTAGGTACCCACCCGACCCGACGTGTAATAAAAACCCGCCGAATTAAGCCTGAGACGTGTCGAACCCGCCCGACCACTCGGGTTCACGTAATTACCCGAAGCTACCCGAATTTTCGGGTAACCGCAGACCTCTACTTATCACTCACTACCCATTGCACCGTTTGAATGACAACAAGGCCCTAACTTCGACCGCTGGAAAACATGCCTGCAGGCGACCAACGTTGTGCCATTAACTAACATTTACGGACAGTAGAACAACGATTTATCCGGAGGCGAGTTAACCAGGCGGCGCGCCTAACCGGTGTCCAAAACTGGCAACAAGAATTATTTTTAATCACGTTTTTACTTTCAACTTTCGTAAAAAAACTATTTTACAAAAAAATGTAATTGAAGTGTGTTTAATAACTTGCAATTAATTTTTAAACAAACACGACATTATTTTAATACGTGTTATATAGATCATATTTCGAGTTTACGATGATTAGAGAGTTGATAATCACGAACTTCAACTCGGTCAAGACGCAATAAATGAACTATCGAATATTCATCGAAAGGTTGGCAACATACGCAAGCGCAGACTATCATATTGTCTTTCATTACACGGCTGTTTGTCGTCTTAAAACGCAGTGCGTGATTGGCTCGTTGCTATGACGACACACGGTTGTCATGGCAACATACAGTGCGACAGTGCGCACTAGACTCTGCGCATTGTGTGGGCGGATAGAAAGCAGAAAGACAGGAAGAAAGGAAGGAAGGAAGAGAGGATGGCGTTAAAAATTAAAAAATATTTAAGTTGCGTGCGTGTTCCGCAATCGTCAGTACAGGAGAGCGCCGATTATCCGAACTAATTGGGGACAAGGGGTGTTCGGATAACTGAATATTCGGATAATCGAACATGAAAAGACAATATTTTAAAATTATATATGTAACGTAATTCTTAGTAGTAAAAAGGCTAAAAAATGATCAAACAAAAATTATTCACGTAATTTTATTATGAAATCTATCAGAATACATGGATATCCTTGCGCGACGGGAGTTTCAGTAGGCGCGGGAATTTGAATTGCTTAAGAATCATGTTCAAAATATGAATTACAGTAGACCCCCTCTTAACCGACCCTAACGGGACCGGACCTAGGTCGGATAACTTAAAAGGTCGGATAAAACGGGTAATCCACTAAACACTTAAAAATAAAAGCTCTATTGATTTAATGTTTTAATAACACTATTCTAAAGCCGTTCGTGGATTATTTAGAAAATATACTTCAATTTTCAGCCTATTTTCCTAAATAATTTTGTAGAAATCTTATAAATAACACCAAAACACGGTCCAAAAAAATTTTCAGTAAACTAAATATAAGATAAATATTCAAAATATTTCAACCCGCGGCAAACTGTATAGTCAAGCGTATAACTTTTCCAATTTGACCGACAAGGGCGGATAATCCGATCGTTGGTTAAAACGAGGTCGGTTAAGAGGGGGCCTACTGTACTATGGCGTTCAGTTAACCGACGGTTCGGATGACCGACGTTTGGATAATCGGCGCTCTACTGTACAATGTTTTCTGTTTTCTTAAGTAATCAATAATGTTAAAATCACATCGTATTTTCTGAAATATTTTGTGAAGTTGTAATTTATTTAATTGAATTGTATTTAAAATTATTTTTCCGTCAAGTATAGTTTGTTTTACCTAAAATATTACACAGTTTAATTATATTCGTGTGCAGTTCAAAATTACTTCTCCGTTGTGCTGGCGCCGCCGCCGCCGGCGCTATGCGTCTGCAGAGTTTTCCCTCGCAACCCCCCCCCACCCTGTTATTCTCTGTGAAACTGTGCGGGCGGCAAAATGTTTTCCTATATTTAGACCGTAAATTTTGTAATTTTCGGACCTTAAGAACCGTGAAAGAGCCGTGAATTTTAAAATTCAGTTAGAGTGGGAACCCTGACTTACAAAGTTTTATCTATACTACAAAGTTTTATCTATACATACATGTTGAGAAATAAGCAAGCTATACAATTTCAAATATTGGCTGCCCCATCTATAAAAATCCCCTAAACACGTTAACTGCCATGCCTGTTATTGGTCTGATTACCACACATATTCCAACTTGAAATTTCAGTTATGTGATGTTTTTTGTACTCTTTGAGATCAGTTATATGACTGATAACGAAACAAATATGATTTCTTGTAATAAAAACTGCTGACTGATCTGGCCGGGTTTACAATTTTTCAGAGATTAGGCTATCGGTTAATTTCATTTCATTTCATTTTCATTTCATAATATCTTTATTCAATAGAGTACAAGTGTACAAGAATGGCGTCAACATAATACAGCTCTAACAATAAAACATAATTGGCTCATACGACTTAAACAAAATAAAGTTCCTTACATACATTAAATTGGTTGATAAAAAAAAACATATATATACAATATATTACAATATATGATGAGAATTACAGATAAAATAAACAATAAGGAGAAAACTAAGAATTTTCAAAGTATTCCTCAAATGAGTAAATAGCTTTTGCTACTAAAAATCTTTTAAGTTTTTTCTTGAAAATGCCGAGGCTACCTATCTCTTTTAGATCCAATGGCAAATAATAAAAAAATTTTATCCCTGCATAAATTGATTTCTTTTTGTACAATTCCAATCTGTGTCAGTCAAAGGCCAGCAGATTACTGTTTTTTGTATTGTAGTTATGAGGAGTTCCTAACATGGGTAGTTGTTCCAAATTCCTTTTTACATGAAGAATTACTTGAAAAATATACAATCCGTGAACGGTTAAAAATCCTAAAGATTTGAAATGTTCTTTCACAGAATCTAGATAGCCTAACTTCAATCTTATCCTGATAGCTTTTTTTTGCAAAATTAGAATTTGATTCAGATTACTTGAAGATGTTGCTCCATATAAAGATAAACCAAAAGCTATATGTGACTCTATGAAAGCAAAGTAGACCTGTTTTAAAATTTCAATACTAGTTAGTTTGACCATTTGTCTTAAAGCATATAACCCAGAACTAATCCTTGAAATGACAAGATTGACGTGTTCATTCCAGTTTAATTGCTTATCTATGGTGAGGCCTAAAAAATTTAAGGAATCCACCTCCTCCAATAGGTTTATACCCATGAAAATGTTATAATTTTTGTTAATATGATTTTTACCGCTTGAAAATTGAATGTATTTAGTTTTCTAGGGATTAGGAAGCAAATTTATGTCTTGTGGAAATTGTGAGGTTCGAGGCAAGTTAATGAAAGAAGTTATTTCTACTTCAGGAACTGATTTCCCTGCAATTTTAAAATTTAGGTCATCTGCATAGAGGCATACTTTATTGGGGGAATCAACAATTTTTGGCAAATCTGTCAAGTATACCAAAAACAATAAAGGACCTAAGATAGAACCCTGGGGTACTCCATATTTAATTATGTTTGTGCTTGATACTGCTGAGGTTAAATAGTTAAAATCATTAATATAGGTAATATCTTCAAATTGCTTTCTGCTTACAAGATATGATTTGAACCATTTTAGACCTAGGTCACTAACACCGATGTTTGTGACCTTAACGGGCGACATAGCTAAATTAGAACCTACGAAAAAAATATTTCAGACCAAGCTATACCAGTAGCTTGCTTTTTAACATATTTTTGAGCACACATAAAGTTAATGAAAATTTTTTTTTGGGCACAAAAAGTTAGAACAACGAAGTATTAGGTTTACTGAACGATATCAAAAACTTATAATAACAAAATATGTTGATTTGAACAATGCCGACCCAATTGGATCGGCAAAATGGAAGTTAGTGCTTGAATCACTTCCAGTGGATTTAGAAAATTGTTGCAACGCTATCTAGAATGCATGGGATGTGTTATGTCATGTTAGTTCGCCAGAGTGCAGCTAGATTTCTACCAGAGATATCTATTGGCAAAAGCGGTAAAACGCTACTCCACTCCAGTTGCCAGCCCGATAGGGTTGGCAGGTCGCTCCGTCCGACCTACCTATGATGACCCAATCGGACCGGCATGTCAGTTACATAAATGTTTTAGGGCTTATACCCAGTGTTTTATTCATATAGGCCCCTATCCAGTTGCTGTCAATTTTAGTCTTCCTTTAAAAGCTTGTTTAAATATTGTTTTCACCAATAACTGGGACACAATCAGTGTTAAATTAAACTTTGCAATAGACATCATTCTTATGTATCAGTTTTTATCTGGGATTCAACGTGCAAACAATACTTAACATCTGAGGTGT
The DNA here is from genome assembly GCA_035578135.1 of Flexamia atlantica. Taxonomy (NCBI): domain Eukaryota; kingdom Metazoa; phylum Arthropoda; class Insecta; order Hemiptera; family Cicadellidae; genus Flexamia; species Flexamia atlantica. The sequence goes on along the minus strand of JAQJVK010000007.1, from coordinate 45,435,652 downwards.
GTCACTTTGGGAGAGGAACACATGTGACAAACTAGGAAGTCTTCTGCAGTCGTGTGTTGGCAAATTTTCCTGTGGGAAAACAATATATTTGTCAAATTCCCTGCAAAGAACCTAGGTATTTTCCTGTGATTTTGAAAACCAGTGTGGGAACGCTGTTTCCTCGCATCCCTGCCCCACTACACTACTGGTCCTCTGCTGTCTGCTTTGGAAACAAATATCTACTGTGTTCTCTGTAAAAGGTTGTCAAGGCAAAAATTGCTCATTTTACTTAACAAAATCTGTCTAAAATTTGTTCTTATGGAATATTCACTATTAGATAAGCGTTTATTTTGTAATGCAGCTGTGAGGGCATATTGGCCTTCATTATCTCTTATTTACTAGTTGAATCTCTCTTGAAATGTCTGATTTTTTATTTTATTTGCAAGAGCCCAATTGACAATGAGATGTGCAATGCGATTGCATGTGACATGTGCGATTGTCAAACATACTCTCAATAGTTTGCATTAGACTGGTACCCCAGTATCTGAAACCTAGCTGGTTCGATCCCGACCGTACCTAGGTGATTCTTGCTCTGTCATGAGCCTAGTGACTTGCCACCAAGGTATTTCGATGACTTTAAATTTCACCTAGTCACCTAGTTATTTTAAGTTTAAATTTCAGTCCAGGCCTATTGACTCTTGGTGACATGCAGAAGGATTTTTAAATGTTAAAAAAACCAGTGTTTTCTAGTTGAAGAAAATAATTCATCCAGATAGCAATTTTGGGAGAGATTTTAAATAAAATATGGAATTTTTTTCTCAAAGAAGCTCCTTATAATTTTTTAGGGGTCTGCAATGCTCCGAAACGTTGATACTGGTACGCGGTACTAATCACAGTACTAACGTCGGTTCAGTGCAGTGTATTTGGTTAGTAAAAAGTTGATTCCGTTCTACAAATGATGGAGTAATTTAAGTACAATATTATTCTCTGTTTATTATTTTATATTTACTAAATTATTTTCTTCAATTTTATAAGATCCATTACTTTTTAATGGTTTCAAGAATTTTAGAATCTCACAATGAAACAACAACATGAAAATCGACGTCATGATTAAATGACAACTGATCAGTGATCCAACATTTCAACATTAGCATTTAATCATGCAGGGAAATTATCGTACTTTATGGTAAAATTTACGTGACATAACCAAAGTCACAACTCAGTAAGCCTGTTTGGTAATCCAAAATAAATAATTTAATGTACAAATTTTGTAACCAACAGTTTCTTAAAAAAACCTATGATGAATCAAAATATTGTGAATTAGTTAGTAAAAATAACAACTTTTCAGGTTTGAGTAGAGTATTTTAGAAAATATTATGCTTTCCGGTCACCTTAAGAAGGATTCCGAGGATCTTTTTAACTAGAAAAGAATTTTACAGTGCATAGGAATATTTAAATGGTATAAGTTAGTTTTAGTTACCACATTCAGACTTTTTAAAATTATATTACTGTACATTATGGACATTTGAGTGTGAGGCTCGGCCTTATTAGGGAGCAAGTTAGAGCGAGGTGTGAGTAGGAGGGGAATGGGGATTTGGGTGCAGGAGGGTGGAGGGTGAGGGGGGGGGATTAAGTCCGGGCCAAGGACAGGTGCCTGAAAAACCCCCTTTTTCCCGGGTTTTCACAATCAAAACGTACTTTTTCATATATAATTCCAAGACTGGGCTTATTCGCATATTCGATGGTTTCTTTTTTGCTCATTGTAACCCGTTAATACGACACGCCTTATTTTCATGTCGTCTGACTAAGAGTGTTGGCCGACTAGATGTGGAGTTACACCAGTGTCTGTCCGTGTCTCTCAGCACGCCATCACCAATCGCATGTTAGATATTGAAGGCGCTCAATCGGGAGTGTACTCGGTCAACAAGCCGGCGGACCGCGTTCGAATCCCCATCACAACTCAAATTTTTACATGTTTTTTTGAATTTTGAATTTTTAAATTAAATCGAAAATTGTGTTAAGACCGGGTCGAATTATGTATGAAAAAGTGTGTTTTTACCGTGAAAAACCCGGGAAAAAGGGGGTTTTTCGGGCGCCTGTCCTCGGCCCGAACTTAATCCACCCCCTCAAAAAGGAAAAATCGTGTTAAAACAGAGTCGAATTATGTATGAAAAAGTGTGTTTTGACCGTGAAAACCCGGGAAAAAGGGGGTTTTTCGGGCGCCTGTCCTCAGCCCGAACTTAATCCCCCCCCCCCTCACCCTCCGCCCTTCTGCACCCAAATCCCCATTCCCCTTCTACTGGCGTGGTAAACGCACGATTAATGCTCTCACCATTGCCGAGTCTCACAGTGTGTATTGCGCCATCCGCCGCATTGACATAAAGTGTATGCTTGTTAATTTTCTGCATTTTGAAGGTAATCCCAAGACCGCATAACCTAAAAATGCTATGCTCAATGTTTATGACTCATCATATTTATCTGACAGATAAGCATTTCATAAATAAACTACTATTGCTGCCTATAGGACCCAAATAAACTACTTTATCATCACATTCTATTTTGTTTCAGGTAATGGTGTAACAACAACCAAACAAATATTGTTTTGTCGTGGCAAAGATAAATTTAACCTCTTGACATTTCATAAGAACAAAAAAGTTTGCACTCAACATAGGCCTATAACTCTTCATATTTTTTGTAATAGGCCAAGATTCTGGTGTTTTTTAATAGTGATACAGTTTACTCTTCCTTTTCCATTTTTTATTAAGGCTTATAATTTAATAAGCTTAGTTACTCCTTAATTGTTATCAATATTAACCATATAGGTAGGCTACGTGTGTCCTACATTCAAAATTTATGTAATTCTTTGCTTGCAATTAATTTATCGTAATGAGAATAGGCCACTAAAATAAAAGTGAAATTTTTGCTCGTTTTTATTTTTTAATGATAAGCTAGGTCTACTGATATTTTCAATATCAATTATCCTATTTTTAGATTGTTCATCGTTAAGTTAAGAGGCATAATAATATTTTTAAGAATAATTTTGATTTACCTCCAAATCTTTAATTTCCTAGTGTCTAATTAAATTGGTTTTTCAGGAACCTTTTGAAATTGCAGCAGGCTTAGTACCATACAGATACCGATCTCGTACTGAGAACCAAGGTACATTATAAAGCACGGTACCGACCTAACAATTCTGGTAACGCAAACCCCTGCTTTGTTCAATTAGGTATTAACCAAACATAAATATATTGCAGGATTACACTTTATTGGAAATGTTTCAATGTATTTTTTTTGTGACCCGTAAATGTGAAGTAGTGGAAGGCTAAGGTGCTGACTAGGGACCACAACAGGGTGTCTACCAGTCGGGAATTCGGGAAAAACGGCAAATGTTGGGGATGTTGTATGGTCGGGAATAGTTGGGAAAAAGTAATGAATTTCAGCCTCTGGTCGGGAAATTCGAATTTGGCTGTAAAACTATATAAAGTAGTTGTTTTCGCTATTATTATCATCGTCTAGGCCGGCAAATCTCTTGATTGAGTCATGACATCAATTTTTCAGTCATCACGACTGCAAAATCTGATGTTAATACCGCTGCCACCAAATCTCTCAGTCGCATTACGGCTGGAAAATCGCTCCCTCGTTTCGCGGCTTAACACGGATGTTTATTCTCAGTCGTATCGCTATCGGAAGGCGTACGCTCATTTTGTGGCCGTCACATCTATTGGTAACATGAAGATCAGAAAATCTATCAAAGTCATTTATACTGCAGTTGGCAAATCTCTCAGTCGTATCGGAGCCGTCAAATCCCTTGCTCTCTTCGTGGGCATCAAGTCTGTAGCTCTTTTTGCAGCCATCGCATCTCCCGTGAGTCAAATTTTTTGTTAACATTGCAGCCGTCAAATAATATAATAATTTACAAATATTATGCTCAAGTATTTGTTTTAGGAGGCCAAGGCTATGTTTCAACGGTAGTGAATATCTCTGAAAATGGTTGGGAAAAGTCAGGAAAAAGTTGGGAATTTCATATGAGAAATCTGTTAGACACCCTGCACAAGCCTGAGAGGAAGAAGGAGAACCAGCAGATCAAACAGTCGGGGGGAAAGGTGGTCAACAAGTCCAGAGTCCTGCGTGTGGTGTGGAACATACATAGATGTCAATGTAGTGCTGTGATCCGCAGGTGTGAAGGAGTGGAAGGCCAAGGTGCTGACTAGGGACCACAAGCCCGAGAGCAAGGAGGAGAAGCAGCGGATCGAACAGTCCGGGGGAAAGGTGGTCATCAAGTCCGGAGTCCTGTGTGTGGTGTGGAAAATACACAGATGTCAATGTAGTGCTGTGATCCGCAGGTGTGAAGGAGTGGAAGGCCAAGGTGCTGACTAGGGACCACAAGCCCGAGAGCAAGGAGGAGAAGCAGCGGATCGAACAGTCGGGGGGAAAGGTGGTCAACAAGTCCGGAGTCCCGCGTGTGGTGTGGAACCGACCGAGGCTGGGTCACCAGGGCCCTGTGCGCCGCTCCACACCCATCGACGAGATTCCCTTCTTGGCCGTCGCTCGTTCCCTCGGTATGAGCCAAAAACAATCAGATTTTGTTGGATACATGTTCAATTTTGTACACATTATCCGGGCACCTCAGGACTGATACCCTATCGGATATCGGTTTTTCCGGTTGAACCGATGTTCCTTAATACACCTTAAATTATAACTCTAATGAATACTGTATAAGCTAATACTCTGAGTTAGACTTGTGTTTACTGGTATACAATCTTTCTTATGAGAATCATCGATACGTTATAGTCCATTTCCTACTCATCACGTCCGGTCAAACCGATGTTTAAAAAAAAGTCCATTTAAAAATATGTCACTTCTGTGGAGCGTTTTCCGGTTAAACCGATATCCAGTTAAAAGGTGTCGGGATAGGATGGAGTCTACCGTACTTGAATTGTTCTTCATAAATTTATCTCCATATAGTGTGCTTGGTATGACGGCAGTCACCTAGTTTCCAAATTTTATGTCTAAATTGTGGTTTAAATATTAATTGAGAAATTGATGTAGGACTTTTACATTTCTCATACCAGTCTATTTTAATAAGCACGTAGAGCCCAAGGTATTTGATGATACTAAACAGTTGAACTGCTGATTGTGTTTGTTGGCTGACAGGTCCTAGTTTCCAGAATCAGCAGATTAACTGTTGAGTCATCAAATACCTTGGGCTCTAAATGTCAATTACACTAGACTAATATGAGAATTGTAAAACTATACCATTCCTCAATCTCCAATAAACTCACGATTTAGATAAGTAATTTTGAAAAAGGTGATTAATGTTCCATTGGGTATAGGAAAAGTACTGGTAAAATATTGATATTGATAAGTAAAATATATGGTGTTAAAAATAAAAATTCATGAGAAGACTTTAATTTTTATAAATATTAATGATAGGCCTACCATATTTACAAAAGAGAGTTGTATTCATACCTGTTATTGGCTTTTAGGGGCACAAGTCCTTGAAAAATAAAAGGAAAAATCCTGATTACTTTTAGTACATTAACCTTCATAGTTGTTGACTTTTAAATAAACCATATGTCAACATCAAGCAAATGAATTAAATAAATCAAGTATCAACACCTTGGTGGTGGTCGAATCCAGGAATTTCAAATCTTGAATCCTAAATTGTAAAACTCTAAGTTGCCTGGATACTGGTTACAATTATTCAAATATAACTCAGCCACTCCATAAAACCAGTTATACTTACTTATTTTCAAAGAAGCATAAGTTTTGGAACATCAGTGGATCAGTTATATGTATTTTTGATAGATTTGTTTAAGAAATAACTAATCTATAATCTAATAAACCAAAAACCTTATACTGACTAATGTCCGCTGACTTAATAGTTATTTTTAAACTTTACACCAATCCCAAGATTATTGTTAGTGAACAAAGAATTTGTTTGTTTTTCTTATTAGATTTACTAAAAAAATTCCCATACCGTACCTAAGTACAATTGACGCCCTCTAGTTCGGCCACCTCTGGACCAGATCATCGGCTGGACTACAAAATGGTCGGACCATCTGGATGTACTATCAAAATGTAAAATAACCCTATTAAATTCATTACCTATGCTTAAAAACCAACATAACACATTATTTAAACATGTTTAGGCCTACATTGTATGATTGTCAGAGAAAACATTTTGACGTCTCTATATTGAACTGTCTTATTGTGTCACTCATAGATAGGTACGTTTTTTAACACCTATTAAAAATGCAATTTAATACAGCTACCGTATTATGAAGATATAAGCTGAACAGATAAATTCATAATGTACGTAAAAACACACTAGAAATTTATTTGAGCAAATTAATTTACACATATTATTTGAAACATAACCTATACAAATTAAGAAAATCTGTTGTTTCTTTCGCTATACCAAAGTGAGGGTACTAGGTTTTTGTTTCATTGTCACAAACGTGTGTTTTAAGTTTTTTACCCATTTTAGAAAACATTTTTCTCAAAGTAAATTTGTACACGTATAACTTACACTTGCTCGCAACATTCACTCCTCAAAACTGTCCTACTTCTAAACAGCAAAAAACACATACGAAATCTCGGATCAAATCTTACTGTACAGTCCTTTGTTTTAAAGGATAGCAAAGTCGTTTGTTATTTTGAGGTTAAGTGTGTCCGATCAATTACAAGCTTGCCCGTAAACTAAACTGACTTAAACAGTTTACTTCTAAGGCTGGAAACTAAATATCCAGGATAAATCCTGTCGAAGGTCATTCCCCGGGTTGCAGCATGTGACGGATATGACTCACCCTCCTAGGACAGGCCTCCGGCAGGCGATCCAACCAAAGTCGAACGAGATTGTGCCTACTGCAAACAAATGACTTAAAGACCTTTAATGACAAAAAGGTGTTTTATTTCGATTCTCAGTTATTAGCATTAACATGCCCATCTAGTCAAATTAACGTTATCTTTAGGTATCTTAAGATAACAAATTTAAGTTATGTAATGACAATTATTTTCAAAATTTAAACAATTGCAAGATTGAATTATGTTTTATTTTCCTTCTAAAATATTTGTTATTAAAACATAGCCAAGGAAATGTCGACAAAACAAATAAAGGCAAGGAGTGAGAGAGCAATGTTTGTTCATTTTCAAGGCCGCCCCACCCTTCCCTCCCTCCTTTCCTCTTGCTGATGCGAGCAACACCGCCGGCCGTGATTAGATAACTCCCTCTTAGTAGTATCCCTCCAATACAAAAATATCAAAACCGAAACTACCAATCGTATAAAAACCAATGTCTTCTCATATTTTTCTTGTAATTTTTCCAAAAAAAAGATGGAAATGAAAGTTGTAATATTCCATTCTAGAGATAAACCAAGATAAATAATAAGTTGTATGAGTGTGAGTTGAGTTAGGGTTAAATTAGCTGTGTTTTTTGTTTCAGAAACCAGAGAAATAAATTTTAATTATAGAAAGTAAAAGAAGATTCAAGTAAAATAAACTTTTGGAATCTGTCAGCATTCTCGCCCGTATCAGTTGAAATATTGTTGTTGTCCGGCAACGGATTTTTTTTGGATCTTTTCCGTTATACGTATACCACCATTCCAAATTTACCCATCAAGCTTGATTTTTGACCTAGACCATAAACTAGGCCAAATAATTGTTATTAATCGTTTTAAAGTGGAAATTCCTTGTAAGAATATTTTACCTGCGGTTTCGTTATCTTATCTCCCGTATCTCTGTCTAAACGCAAGAAGCCAGCGTATGGCTGTTTAGCGGTCCCACTTCCAGTTGGTTAGGTTAGGTTAGGTTAGGTTAGGGTAGGGTAGGTTAGGTTACGTTACGTTAGGTTAATTTTACCTAACCTAGGGTTTTTTAAGTTAGGATTTTTTAGGTTAGTTAGGTTTTTCATAGTTAGAGATTTTTCGGTTAATTTTAGGGGGTTAGGACCTTACCTAACCTAACCTAACCTAACCTAACCAAACCTAATCTAACCAAACCAACCTATCCTAACCCTAAACAAACTTACCAGAATCAAGCTTGAAATACAAACCCGAAAGAGTGGTATACGTATAACGGAAAAGATCCGGTTTTTTTTATTACTCTTGAAGCTAGATGATCAATTTTAGTAGGCTTGTGACCTTTACATAATTAATTGACACACGAGCATGATTTCTGTTAAAACAGTAACTATGCGAACAATTTCGGCAGTTTCGAAGGATTTGATTCTTGAACTTCGCCGATCGAATCTCGAATTTGAATCTTTAACAAAGAGATCCCAATGCTTTTGGTAGATATTTTACGTTATTCTCTGTTTTACGGTGGATTTTAAGAACTTTATTTTGCGTGAGTCTCTGGCATCAAAAGTTTTGATTTAAGCCTTAGTCTGTTATCCTGCAACTTGCTTAACCCCCACATTTTATATTCAAAAATTTAGTTTAAGCAATTATAAATTTAGATCATTGTACTTCATGTTGCAATTAAGGATGAGCACAAAAGGATGAGAAGTAAACATTGAATTTTAGTCAATTAAAAAAATTAGCTTCCTAGCTTGTTCCTAGCTGTTTTAAGGTTAGAACTTTTGCTTTGTTTTGTGTTCATTAAAATTATGGTGCCCGATTATTGGGCAACATCCCTGGTTGCAGTATTAAAATCTACTAATAGTGAAGCCCACACAAATATTAAACTCAAACTTTTAGAATATGTATGTAGAATTTCTTCTTAATTCTATTTTGAAGACTTGTGCATCATTTCTTTGTAACAAGGCAGCTATGATCGTGTCAGTTTTCTTTTGAAAATTTCTTCAGGGTCCCATCCTCAGTAGACACCTTACAAAACTGTTATGCTATAATATACAGCCTAATTATGTAAGGGAAATTTTCGCGCATAAATTATGGGTGTTTGTCAAGTCGCGAATGATGGGAGGGAGCAGAAACTGGTGGTGTTGATCCAAGGGGCTTGGGAAAAATACTGAAATGTCTTGAAATTTACTAGCAAATGAGAAATAATATAAATTATTTTATGATTTCATTAATTTAGCCTCCGGATTACTGATGCACAACAAAAAATAGTTTATATTACCTTTGTTCCGTCAAGTAATCTTTCGTGTAGTTGTTGCTACAGCCATTTTGATGCACTGGGCATCATCATCGGGCATAAGGATGTTCAAAAGTCACTCATGAAGGTCATCATCATGGTTAAAAACACATATTTTAGTAACATGTAACATTAAAATTACAAAAAACACTTGGCCAAGTTCACACAGACCGACCCCCACTAAGAGTGACTCCAGACTGCAGCTCATGTCCATTGACCCAGTTATCAGCTGTTCATCCTTTATCTTTGCCATTGTCTAGACCAGTCTTGCTACTTTTGTTTGGTTTATACATAATACTAAAAACAGTGTCGTAAATTAAATTCCATCCGAAGGATGTCTGTTTGTTTATACCTTGTGAGGAACATTTTGAAACCTTGGGTGTTTGACAAACAAAAGCAGTTTTAATGATTTTTTTCTTTGGAAAGGAACAAACGACACAGCTCAATGAGTTTTCAACGATTTAACGAATTAATGTCTTTTGGTCTCCCCCAAACCCAAAAATCCTGTTTAAAACTGCTTTTTTTGTTAGTAAACACCCAAGCATCATCATGTCCCTCACGAGGTATTAATCTGGTTTTCCTCTAAGCAGTCTAGAATGGGTCCTTTTTACATTTTTAAAATATAAAATATTTCCCATTTAAAAAGCACTGGGAACCAAAAAAGTCTTCTTTTTTTACATTAAAACATGCGATATTGATGCCTAATTCAAAACCATTTGCCTTTATCAACAAACATATAGTGGATCTAAAAGTCAGTTCACTACGAAGGTATTTTGTACTACAATAATGAAGGATTTTTACATTTAAATTTCCCCCTATTTCGATTAGGGTCCTTCAGCCCCATCAAGCCACTAGTGACATGGTATAATCATATCATATATCTTCTTTATTCGCCATATCGCTTTTACAAGCATTGACATTGTCAATATTACAATTGTCTGATTATGTCCAAGTTCTATATATATACATAAATATCAAACAATTGTGTCTAAGATCTAAATAACGAGACCTATTTACAGCTTGTCGTATTCTAACTAAAAATTCACATATTTAATCGCAAAAAACTTGTCTAAATCATAAAAGAGATTTTCAATTGACCTTCTTAGAGGTAGTGAGGTATAAGAAGAAGCTTGAGTTTGAAATTTCAACAGAGGAGAGGAAGAAAGCATTGATGACGTGAAAGTAAACAAAGCCATGTGATTACGCTACTAGTTTGATTGATAAAAAATGTTTAAAAAAATGTGGGTTGATATTAGAAACAATGTTTTGCTCTTTGAATAACAATCAATAAACAGGTGACATGTTTTTCGTTTAGCATGCAACACATGACTGACACAAGAAATTTGTTGTTGAATCAATTGATCATATGCAAATATTTATTTCCCCTCCTGGAAAAATCCAAGTTCATCTGGGTTTGTTTGTAAACACCCAAGCTTCATCTTATACCTAACTACCTCTACAACCTTGTACAACTTGTTTTTAAATACTTTTTGAGGGTATTTGTCAAGCAAATGCATAATCCTGTTAAAAACCTTGAGGGAAATGACAAGGTGGCTGTTGAGGGCCTAGCTCAGTCTACTATAATTAATCACTAGTTTTTCCTTATTCCTTGTATTGTATTTATGAATGTCACTATGAATTTTTAAAATGTCTGTATTCACCAAGTCATAAGATATTAAATAAAAAATGTACATATTGATAATATTTTGAAATTTAAGGGTCCTAAAGAGAGGCCTAGCATTGTCAAAAGGGTCTGCGTTACTGATTATTCGAACAATCTTTTTTCGAAGTAATAGGATTTCTCAGATTCTGCTGCTATTGCTATAAATAATTAATTCATACCTTATGATAGATTGAAAGACTAATTACATGCAATTCTGATGTAATTAGTTGTCACACAGGTTGTCAGCCATTTTAGAAGAAAAATTACCCTTGATAGCTTTCTGGAGATGAAATCTATATAAAATACGATAGAGGTATTTTACTGATGTCTATCTGTCTGCAGGTGATTTCTGGAGCTACAACTCGGCGCTGGACCAGTTCGTGGTGAGCCCGGAGCCGGACGTGTTCGTGTACCCGGTGGACGTATCGCGGTTTCGCTGCCTCGTCCTCGGCACCGACGGCCTCTGGAACATGATGACTCCCGAGCGCGCCGTCGCCATCGTCCAGGCTACCGAGATACACAACGAGAAGCAAGTCATTTACGGACTCAACAACCAATATGTGAGTGATCGATCATGTGTTTGTTCTTTACAAATTTTTTCAAATTCCATAAAAAAGAAAAAATTTATGATGATTCTTTTTAGTTGTATTAATAGATTAATTGTAAAAAATGATGACATTTTTTATACAAATTTAAAATTTTGTTATATATTTTGTATTGTTTTTTCAAATATTACTCAAATATTAAGTTTATAAAGTTACTGAAAAGTCCTTAAAAAGCAATCCTGCGTATTTTCCGATCATGGGTAAACTGACAGCGCCGTAGATTAGTTGGTAGCGATCTGAGTTCTCACTCAGCTGGCCCGGGTTCAACTCCCAGCCGCGGCTCTAAGCAATTTTATCATACGGAAGCACTGTGAGAAAAGGTACCTTCGTCAGAAAGATCTCAAGGTTCGTTAAGGAGAGTGAAGGCCTGGAAAGCCTGAAAGGTGGAGGGTGCACAATAATCTAACTCTGTTGCGTTGCAACACCATGGTCAAGTAAAGCCATGGCCTTGTTAAAAAAAATGGGTAAACTGCATAATTAACTTCACGATTTGACACAAATGCTGTGACAGTGATCTTGCAAATTTTTCGATCGCAGGTAAACTGATAAATATACATAAAACACTGGATCACTGACTCAGGTAGCAGGATGGTGCTAAAAACTAGCCATTGCAGCCCTACTCCCTCCCCCCCCCATCGAGGGCCATCCCGCCGCGTTTTGCTGTAGCGCCGGTATGTCTTTATTGTGTACTGTTCAGGATTTGGAACCCAATGTACCAGCAAAGGTTATTCCAAGTGGACTGAAAAAAATGTAAAGTCTTTTCAGATATGCTTTTCAAGAGAATTTCAAGTCAAGCAAAAAATAAGCTTAAGACCGAAAAGCATAAAAAGTACTGTTTTTCTTCTGGTTTACATTAAGTGAAGTTTAAACTTTAAATATAAAAACTCGTTGAACAATAAAATACTCTTTTTATTGAGTAAGTACTGATTTTTTGTGAACACAATTTCAAATTGTTAAACCTTTTTTTTTGTTGCTAAAATTCTATAAAATATCCAAAAACCATTGTTTACAGGATGCAGTTTTTTTCAAAGGTTTGTCATTAGACATAGTACTAATAATACAACTTTTAAAAGCCAAATTGATCGCTCATCAGTCAAACCAAGATACAAAATGGCTTATTTTACCTTATTTTCCGTCAACAACCCAAATCTTGCATTATAATTACGCCACTGGAAACCCTACGGATTGGATTGTTGATGGAAAATAAGGTAAAATAAACCATTTTGTATTTCAATAAGCAATCCAGGGCCAAAACTAACACAACAAACCAAAATGTTTATTAACCTTTTCTTCCTCTACTGATGGCGGTGCTGATTGATTCCACACGATGTAATTCATAGGGCTTGTAACAGGTTTTTTTCTTTTTTGTTATTTTTTCTCTCTTGGTTATTTTTTGTTATTCTTTTGTAATTTTGGTTATTTTTAAATTCTTTTCTACCTCAATAACTGCTACAAGCACTGTTCACACTATTCGTTTGTCAGACGATCTCGCAGCAGCAAGGGCGTAGTCAATGGGGTAGGGGTTGGGGGGTCAGAACCCCCCCCCCCCCCCCCCGAGATTGCAGATATAGCATTGAAAACGTAGTAAATGGGGATGAAAACCCCCCCCCCCCCCCCGAAATAGACGAAAGCCCCCGAAAACTGTTAAAAAAGGGTCGAAAATTAGCGGAAAAGGTGTCGAAAAGCACACGTGGCTAAAAAAAAAAGGTCACCACGTTTTTCGAGATGAAAATTCGGCCGGCGGTGGCGGCTAAACCCCCCCCCCCCCCCCCCCCGAAAAACTTCCTGGCTACGGGTTTGCGTAGCAGCATCGCGGCAGATGAATCTCGTCATCCTGCATTGCGTGAAAACCAAGTCTCGTTGCGTGGGAACCAAGTCTTGCCATGAAATGTAGGCAGGTTTGTGATTAGTCTGAGAAATTTTCTTTTTTATGTAGGTTAAGAATTAGTATCCCCAATTTAACACTGGGTTTCTAATCTTTAGCAACATTTTTTGTTTAAAGAAGGTTATTTTTTGGTTATTTTTTTCTTATTTTAGTTTTTTTTCAACCTCAAAAACTGCTACAAGCCCTTCCACTGTGGGTCAGTACCACTGCTGCACTGTGGAGTCTTCGCTGTGGTGGGGGTAGCAGGAGCACGTCGGCTCGTTCTTGCAGCATGGAGTCAGTGATCAAGTGCTTTATGTATATCTGTGGGAAAACTGAAAGCGATCGTGCTTAACTATCGATTGCAGGTGGTTGGCGGGCATACCACATAAAATATAGCTGATATGTCGCAGCCAAAGTAATAAACTGGTCATTATGTGAAATGGTGGCTATTATACATAATGACTAAATTTGCTGGCTATTGTGATAAATTCACTTTAGCCAGTCATTATTCATAATGACTAGCACGTTTTGGGCAGAGTAATAAATAATTAGAATATTAATCTCTTTATCCTGCCATTATGAATAATAGCTAGATACAGTCAATATGATTATTTTTAATTCTTGGCGGTATGTTTTATTTGTGACGGAGTTTTCTAAGTATACACTATTATTTTGGCAACTCATCACTATGTAATAAAAACAAAACAATGATTATTTTTAGAGTTCTGGATGGATTGTTTGGTTAGGTTAGGTTAAGTTGATGTTAAGGCTGCATGTCCGCCTACAAAGTTTGTTTTTTGTGTTTGCGAAAGTTTGTGCATAAATGACGCTATTCCCTCAACCATGAGGGTCAATGATGAAGGAGGAGGTAAAAGGTAAAAAAAGGTAAAACGTATGTTAGGCTAAGTTAGATTAGGTGTTAATCACATTGACCAATCTCAGGTAGATTTAAAGCATAATGGCTGGATAAAGTGATTAATAAAGTCTAATTTATTACTTTGACCTAAATTGCTAAATATACAAATGGCTGGTTATTATTCACGATACAGGGTGTTTTTTTTTTTAAACGCAACCCATTTTTAAGATTGAATATTGCACATATAAATATGAAATGAGTATTGTTTTATGGATCTTTACATTTTATACAACCTATTATTTAAGTTTCATCACAATCAGTTTACATTATGGGCTCAAACGATCTGCCACTGGCATTTGTATAAAGTTATGTTCTCTCTATCTAATTCCCAAACACGTGTTGCTAGGTACCTCTTTGAATTTCTTGAATCAAATTTGTTATGTTTGTTTTTAGGTGCTGAATATCTGTGGGCTCAAATCCGGGGATCTTGGGGGGAAATAATCCTTCGCTTATAAAATCAAGTTTTGGTTGCGTTTCAAAAAAACACCCTGTAGCTGGATTATTCGCTTTGGCTGTAATAGATACATCGCAGTTTCAATTTCGATGCATCACAGACACGTGCAGTAGGAGTTTGTCGAGTGATTGTGTTGCAGAACAAGGACTGGCTGAACCCCAGCAAGACGCTGGTGGACAAGACGCTGGAGCGCTGGGTGATGACCAAGCTGCGAGCCGACAACACGAGCGTTGTGACTAGACACGTGTAGTAGGAGTTTGTCGTGTTGCAGAACAAGGACTTGCTGAACCCCAGCAAGACACTGGTGGACAAGGCGCTGGAGCGCTGGGTGATGACCAAGCTGCGAGCCGACAACACGAGCGTTGTGACTAGACACGTGTAGTAGGAGTTTGTCGTGTTGCAGAACAAGGACTGGCTGAACCCCAGCAAGACACTGGTGGACAAGGCGCTGGAGCGCTGGGTGATGACCAAGCTGCGAGCCGACAACACGAGCGTTGTGACTAGACACGTGTAGTAGGAGTTTGTCGTGTTGCAGAACAAGGACTGGCTGAACCCCAGCAAGACACTGGTGGACAAGGCGCTGGAGCGCTGGGTGATGACCAAGCTGCGAGCCGACAACACGAGCGTTGTGACTAGACACATGTAGTAGGAGTTTGTCGTGTTGCAGAACAAGGACTGGCTGAACCCCAGCAAGACACTGGTGGACAAGGCGCTGGAGCGCTGGGTGATGACCAAGCTGCGAGCCGACAACACGAGCGTTGTGACTAGACACGTGTAGTAGGAGTTTGTCGTGTTGCAGAACAAGGACTGGCTGAACCCCAGCAAGACACTGGTGGACAAGGCGCTGGAACGCTGGGTCATGACCAAGCTGCGAGCCGACAACACGAGCGTCGTGACCCTACTGCTCGACCCCCCCCGGCCCCCCGCGTGCCCAGGTACACCACTGAACATCTTCCGCGTCTGGAATCATTCTCCAATGTAGGGAATCCAATCCCTTAAGATATTTTCAATCCCAGGATTACAGGACGGAAAAATTCAATCCCGGGACCCCGGGACTGATCCCAAGATTGACCCAAACCTAGTATCTGCCAAAGAAGAAAGTTTGAGCATACTTTCGTTGATATACATGGTATCGCAACTATAGTTTTTTTTATGGTTTCGTAACACAAAGCAGTTTTCGTTTAGTTTTCAGCTGTAAACGTATTTTTTATCAAAAATGGAACTTTAACCTCTTGAAGTCCTCGCCCGCACATATGCGGGATGACCCCCAGCCCGCCGCTGGTCCACGCCCGCCTATAGGCGGGATCAGACATCGTTCGGTTTCAGCGGTCCTTGACTTCACAGACTAACAAAGTTTCTGTCACAAGTTATATGTATTTTTTCGTCAGAAAACGAGCTTTCTAATGGTATATTTGGTTTTGTTATTTTCCCGGGTGGGAACACTGGGAAACAAAATGAACTGCACATTTTTAGTTGCATCGTCAGCTGTTGCTCAGTTCGTAAACAAAACAAAATGGCTTCAAGTGACCGGCGTTTTCTTCGCGATTGTGAAATAGCGGAATTTATAACTAATGATAGATTTAGTGATGAATCTGAGTGTAGTGAAAGTGATCATGAATGTGAAGTGCTATTTTTACTGATTGACAATCTACAAAAATCTCCAAAATAACCCGGACCGGGCATGTACATGGTAGTAAAAATACCCGGACTTCAAGAGGTTAAAAAGATATTGACATGGTCAGCTTTATCATGAAACACTCACCATATATACATCAGAGTGTAAACAGAACACATTATCAGATAGGCCCTATATAATCTTAAAAATAAGTTAAAGAAGGTGTTTTGTGCAAAATAAGAATAAGTTTAGGTACTTCACCAAACAATATCAGAACTAGAAGTGAAACCTCGCTTGGAAAGATGTAAGGAAAAAACTACAACCAAGAAAAAAAATATTAACAAATAGTCATAAGAGCTTAGTAATGTAACCTAACGGCAATTATACTGTATCATAAATAACGCCTTTGTAAATTTTTTCAAACGCTTGAAAATATTAACAGAAAAATCACTTACGGTATATAGATAATGTAATACGGCAAATAACACGTAAAACCATGATTACTCGGTCAACAATGACATACAACTGGTTTTTCTCAGTTATAACTTAGTTATAACTGGTGGAAATATAGGAAGCATTGATTTCCACATAAATTTTATAACCCTCAAAAATCCCAAGATTGAGCCTGAGAATCCTGGGATTGAATATTCCCTAAAATCAGGTGAGATCCCGGGATTGGATTCCCTACTCCAATGTCACTATGGTCTTGAACAGTCTGGAATTACTCTTTATAGTTGACGTTTCCTAAAATTATTTATTATAATTCAATCGTTAAAAATAATGTATTTATTATGATTTGTATTTATTTTTGTTTATTTTCCACAAAAATTGTCATTATCGTTCCTCAATCACTCGAAAGCTAACTTATTTTACTTACATTGAAGAAAGTATAGTATAAAGTCGCATCATAATCAGTCTCAAATATTTTTCTTCAAGAATCGTCGATACTGTACAGTCCATTTTCTGCTAATCATGTCCAGTTAATAATATGTTACTTCTGCCGAGTGCAGTCCAGTTAAAAGGTGTCCGGTTAAGAAGGAGTCTACTGTAATTTCAAACCTAGTCTGGAAATTTACTAAATCTGTCTTCAATGTCATAAACGTTGAAAATTCATATTTTGTTTTTGTGTTTTATGTTTTTTTGTGTGCTCTTTAGCAGTTTTGACCACCATAGGTAAGCCTGCTGATTCCCATATCCAACCCTGATTTCTTCAAGTAAATAATCAGTTATTTTTAGTTGAAGATTTTTATTTTTTAGATCACAGCAGATATTTGCCACCTCTTCTTACCTCACTAATATCATAAAGTCATAATTAGCAACAATGAATTTCATACAAGTAGTTTCGGTTACATAGTAGGCAAAACAGCTTCAACATAAAAACACGATACCTAGTAATAGTACCTGATATCTAGCAATAGTAGTTTGATGTTTAAAAAAAATCTTGCTCAGACAACATGGCCTGTGGGTAATATTGAATATGACCAATATTATTAGCATGTAATAATTGAACTTTGAAAGAAAGAACAAATATATTGATTGGAAATAGCTCATAGTCAAATGTTAACTTTTTAAATAAGGTGATTTTAATTTTTGTAGATTTCCCATTACGTCATCACTCAATATTTTTCACTCTACATCTACAGGGTATCCATTAAAACATTTCAGGATTTTGGGACGCGATTCCTTACATCTAAACTAAGACAAAAGTTGATATGAAGGTATGTCCTAAAATGCATATTTAACCATAGGCTATATCTGCTATTTTGTATTTTTCACAAAATATTTGTTTATCTCCAAAGTTTTTTAACCAATGGTTTTGAAACTCTGTATGTACCTACAACTAGTCAAGTTCAGTTTATGATAAAATAATCAACATGATAGAATGGTAAATTCCAAAATGGCGGCCATTTAAAATCTTTAAATTGAAATACCAAAAAAAAAACAGCACGTTTTACAAAAAATTATAAAGAATAGCAAGTGTTAGTAAATTTAATTTCCAATCTAATGGCACAAAAATTATTAAAATCGGTCAATAAACAACTGAGTTGTGGTCGAATTAACCAACTAGGCAGCAAAATTTGGAGAAAAATAGTCCATTGTTGCGCTGAGCCACGTGCTGAAACAGGCAAATTATGCTGCATTATTAGCTAAATTCAGCCATAACTCAGTTATTTATCGACAGGTTTTCATAATTTTGGCGTCCTTAGTTTGGAAATTAAATTTATTAGACATAGCTATTCTTTATGATTTTTTGTAAAACATACTGTTTTTTCGGTATTTTAATTTAAAGATTTTAAATGGCCGCCATTTTGAAATTTACTCTATGATCATGTAGATTATTTTATTGTAAACTGACCTTGACTAGTTATAGGGACATACCAAGTTTCGAAAACGTTGGTTAAACAACATTGGAGATAAAAATATTTTGTAAAAAGTACAAAATGGCGGATATCTGGGTAAATATGGATTTTAGGACATTCCTTCATGTCAACTTTTTTCTTAGTTTAGATGCAAGGAATCACCCCCTGAAATCCTGAAACTTTTTTAATGGATACCCTGTATATTCACCACCGTTCAGAATAAATTCTCTGCTTTGTTTTTGTTAAGATTTAATACTTTAACCCAAAACTGGAATGGTAACGTGAATAGGTGGCAGCAGTCAAGCTAGATACGACTACTTAGTAATGATAAATTGACAATTTTCCAGCATCAATTACCCAATCCAACCCAAATTAATCTAACCTAACTGAAAATAACCTATTCACGGTTGTTCATGATTGTCCATCTCTTAAATGGCTGAGTTTTGTGATTTATTTATATTTTTATTAACTATTTTTATACCTATCATTAACATTCGTTTTAAAATATTGAATGGTAACTAAAAACTAACAAAATACAGCATGAATTTAGCAGCATTGGTGATGAATTGTTGGAACTAAAAGCAAAAAAGTAGTAATTTTTAATTAACGGCAAAGAACCTTGTTTAGAAAAAAAAATTATACTTACATTGAGACTGATTGAAGAGAAGGCGGATGGTTGTATAAAATTACTACTTTTTGCAGGAAACATTGTAGCCTGATTATCAAAAGAAGGTAATTCTACACTTAGGCACACAAACCATAACTCAATTTTTTCAGAATAACTCTATTTTTTAAACACCATCAATGGTATATTATGTACTTAAATTTTGTAGTTTTCTTTCTTCCTGTTACTAATTTCCAGTGTGTATGATATTAAATTAAGGCACACACTGAAAATAGAAAAACAGAATATAAATTAGTATTTTGGCTGATGATAACTATTACAACAGCCAAAGTATATGGATGTTAACTATACAACAGCCAAAGTATATTAAATTTAAAGAAGGTCTATGGCTTAACTTTTATTTGGTCATTACTCATCACCAAATCATTTTAAAATTTAAGTATTAATCTAGGTATCTACAAACTTTTACCTCCTTCCATTCTTTAGCCTAAACAGTATTACCTCTTGCTTTCACTTTATTGCAAGAATGCATGGTGCTCAGCACATACTGGTTGCCCACTCATGGTTTGATAATGTAAAGGTATCAGACTAACATACCTATAAAAATTCAGCTGGTACATTACATGGTTAAGAACTTTACCTCACTAATCCTGATTTTGCACACCGAGTGTATCATAATAGATACTCAATTTTTAATTAAAAAAGGTTACAAACCTTAAAACTGTCTTCAATTCACTTGTCAAATCTTACAGATTTACTCGAGTTTCAGCATAAATATGCCATTTTCAAAATCTTCTATAAAGAACATAAATTGGTCGTCAATAATTTAAAACAATTAAAATTATACATTTACACAACACACACGGACACACGCGACACATTACCGGCCGGTACGATACGAGCTCCAGACTGAAGACCAGGTCTTCAGTCTGGAGCTCGTATCGTACCGGCCGGTAATGTGTCGCGTGTGTCCGTGTGTGTTGTGTAAATGTATAATTTTAATTGTTTTAAATTATTGACGACCAATTTATGTTCTTTATAGAAGATTTTGAAAATGGCATATTTATGCTGAAACTCGAGTAAATCTGTAAGATTTGACAAGTGAATTGAAGACAGTTTTAAGGTATGTAACCTTTTTTAATTAATTGCATCAATTCAAGAGGCGAACAATGAACAACTCAATTTTTTTTAATTTTTCAAATATCAACCTTATAAGGTAAATGCACCTAAACCTGACCTTAAGCTGACACTTTAATTCATTGAAAATAAGGAAGTATAATATTTTAGGGGCCTTAGATTGCTCAAATTTCTTTATAAGGTCATGCTGAACTGTTGTGTTACTGTCCAGCAACATTTTGTTGTTATTTTTCTTTTGGAGGGAAATTTTCTGTGGGTACGTCTAAGTCCTTTCTGGATGTACTCTCAGCTTGATCAAAACGCTTAGAGGTAACATCATTTTTCATAAGGTCTTGGCTATATATTTGATGAATAAGTTAAACAAGCTTCATATTATCATTTACATTACAATGCAATTCAAATACTAATTAGTCATTTAGGTTCCAATCCTTAAGGTGCCCCTAAACTTGACACCTAACTAAGTAAAGCACCTGTATTTTTGTTAACCCTAACCTGTTACTCATTTTTAATTTTGATAGATTATATTTTGGCTACATTCAATAAATGAGCGCATATAGAGCCAACTATAGGCCCTCTATGTTTGGCTACCCAGCCATTCCAATGTAAATAATCTTAAATAAAAGAAATTGTGAATGATTGAGAGGTTTCTTATCACAGGAATTTAAAAATTGCTTACTTCCATCCATAATCCATTCAATCTAGTGTAAAAAAGCCACTTACCAATTTTTATTAAACTATGTTGAGAAATGAGTGAAATATGAAATTTGTTTTATGTCCCATAAGGTTAACAGAGTAAACCCAGCAGAGTACCCTGAGTGAGTCTGAGGGTGGGGTCAGAGTATGGTATGGTTCTTCCATATTGAGGAGGTCAATTTTCATCACATTAAATTAATTAATTGATTAACTAAGAATTAATCCTAATTTCATTTCTTTATTTTAAAGGAAAAATGGCATTTTAAAAGATAACATACTAAAAACATCTCACCGACATAATTTATTTATAAATACATAAGTGTCAGGTTAAGGTTCTTTAAGTGTCAGCTTTAGGTTCTTGCCAAATTGGAGTGTCAGCTGTAGGTACCTTGTGAAGGTATTGAAAAAAACTCAATTACATTTTCCTACACGTAAAATAAACCTTTTGTTCACTCTGATGGATTTTGAAATATATTTTAGAAAATGTTTACCCATAAAATATTTCCCATCCAATATTTTTTGGTAATTCAATGTATTTATGAAAGAGAAATATTTTCTAAAGTGTCAGGTTAAGAGGTGCCTTTACCTTACATGTGATATAAACAGTGGCGAGGCGTGCGGTCATCTACAGATTCGCCGATGACTAACTCAATTTTAAAAGTAAATATTTTAGAAAAAACTACAAATAACATAATGTTATAAGCCTAAATGTCTATTATTTTCAAAAGAAAATCATAAATTTTCGGAGTATCAGGTTATTTTTAGGCACGGCGTTTTGCTTTGCGCGCCAGATGCGCCGCGTCCGTAGTTCTCTATTGACTAAATCCGAACCGATTCTCCGAGTTGGGAGAATCCAATCTAGTGGAGCGCCCACCTCCCCTCGTCCATCCCCACCACTCACACCGCTGTTGTACAGGCGGCCAAGCGATTCCCTGTCGCTGGAGAATCGGTTGGCGTCCGGCTCCCTTCGGCTGTACTCGGCAGCCTTCGCCACGTAACGAGCAACTCTCGACTTCATTGTCGCTGTCAGTGCTACTTCACGGTGCAGAGAGACCTGCTCCGCTACTCGCGCATGCGCAAAGAGACCTAAAATGGTTCACTTCACAGTGCAGAGAGACCTGCTCCGCTACTCGCGCATGCACACAGTTCTCGCGCCGCGCGCTGTGCTTGTGTTTGTGTAGCTTCAATGAGTGAAGTTGCGGTGGTTTAATTAAATTTTTAACATGTTTTATTATTAATCGATGAGCACAACAATGACTAAAGGAGAAGGTGATATATGTTCAACTAAAACAATTATAAAAATAAAACTAAACTGATTAAAATATTATAAAAATGAAATCATAAACTGCTTAATAAAATAGCTAGCTGCATTTTTCAATGTTAAACTTTCATCCGAGAGCTTTTAAGTATCAGTATTATTCCATTCTCCTTTTCAGTAGAGTCATGGATGTTTTTATCTATGGTCGTGGGGTCTATGAATGACGCTGAGGGACGGATATCCGGGCCGGTCAAGCGCAGGTCTGTCGCGACTATTCTATAAATAGCAATATAGCCGTTCCGCCGCACGGCGCCGGCGCAGTCCCGTGTACCTCTACAGTATCAGCGATGACCACTCAAAAATGTCACGCGTCGCCACTGGATATAAAATACCTTTTACCTTACTAGTGATACAAAATACCCGCAAGATTTAATAAATTTTCACCCCTGAAAGATTTATTGTCAACTATATGAAGTTCTAGGATAACTTATTGTCGCTTCCTTATACTTACTATTTTTTTCAATGAACCTTTTTTATAGGTACCTAAAATTAGGTTTTTTGATGTATTGAACATGTAAAATCAGTCTAATAACTATTTTTCCTAGTATGGCAGCCCAGCTTATGGCCATCATTATTTTAATCACAACTTAACTTTTTGTCAAATATATAAAATGCTTTAAGTAGTTACAACTTGTAAATAGGCCTACCTTGGAATTTTGACTATCTATAAATATCCTCGTTTAAGAATTGATAATCTTTTCCCCTAATTCATTGCTATTACCATTGAGAGTATATTTTGGATACTCTAATCGTGATGCAACCCTAAGCCAAAAACTAAAGTTCCTTATGTATTGAAGAAAACTTATGAAATAAAATTAACGCCAACAAAGCTATGAAAATCATGAAGACTTGGGTATTATTATGCTAAAGAAGTAAAATGACTGATGAAACAAAAAAAAACACTTGGAAATGCTTTTTATCATCATATCCTTACAGCATGGGAATTGCAAAAAGACAAGTCAATCTCCTCTAAATTCAATAAAAATCATATATACCCATTTTTGATGGAACTTCTAACATTTTATTTTCAAGCGATTTAAACATTATGAATTGTAAATTCAAGACAGCAATCTCAAAACGATGCTAGATAATGACAACAAACCATTACTTGTGTGTTTTTTAGTCACAAAACTATTTTGAAGAATGAAAATTGTTTGGCCGACACCTTAACTTATGTCTGCCATTTTGAGTACTTTAAATAAAAAGGTAGTGTAGTGACCCATTATTTTGAACTGATTTTTCCTGCCATAGTTGGTTTTAATTGTCATTTTTCATTTATTTGAGGTATTGAAATTCCATTAATAAAAACATAATCAAAGTTAAATTTAATTGAATTACTTCCACTACTGATATACAAAATGCTACAAATATCACCCTTGACTAATAAAATGTTCCTGTGTAACCTCTGAAAGTTAATTTATTGTAGAAAATAGATTTTAATATTGTTTCTCCCCACAAACAATGGGTTTTAACTAGGATTTGCTTTTGTAATTTTTTATCTCCAAATTTCACTTTGTTATGGTACAGTACTTGGAAACCTTTTTTTACAGATTTGATGGTCAAGGAGGTCAGCCTGGATCGTTTTGGTTGCTTGACCGAAAACCCCTATTTTTGATTTGTACCAAATTATGTTTGATAAAATCACAATAGATCAGTAATCAGAATAATGGATTAAGACAAACAAATATATTCAATTCGCCAATTTTAGCAGTTATTTTACTCAGTAAAAAACAATATGATTGGGAGATTTAAATGTTTCAGAATATCTTCTTCCTTGAGTTCAAAGTATGTTTGGATACACAAGTATTTCAAATCATAGGAAATTGCGCCACTAGTTATCTAGTGCATCTTGTAAACCACTTGAAAATTTTCTGCCCTGGTTCTATAATCTTAATACTTGTATCCCTAGCTTTAATATAATTCAGTGTTCTAAGAAAGGCTCTAGGCCACGATCGTAACGTTTGGAATAGAATGAAAGACAGCTAAATTACCTTTGTGAGAGTCCAAGAAGCCTGATGGACACAAAAAAGGACATATAACAAACACAATATTTTTGTGCCAGCAGAACTTGAGGTGGCCATTTTGATTTTGGATCAGAGCTCAATACAGCCCAATGGACCTTCAGCATGAAGTGACATATTCATATTTCCCCACTTATTCTCTCTCTATCCATCAACAGTTATTACATCTAAAAATGTATAACATGTCGTTTTATGATTTTTTCTGACAGTTCTGAGCTAGTAGTTCTGAGGCCCCATTTGATTATGAATAAAAATAAAAATTTATTTAGAGGTTTAAATTCCGGTTTTGTCTATTTTTACATTATTGAAAAACATACTATAATTCTGTCAAAGTTGGATTTTAGAGAAATCTTTCCTCTTTTTACATCTTGAATTCCCACCAGTTCAATGTCAAAACTATACATTTTGATTTCAGGTGTTGCTCAAACAAATGAACAACTGGCGAGGAGAAAGCTCAAGTTTAGATGAGAAGGATTCTAAATTGTCGGTCCCTAAGTCCGGGGGAATGGCAATTTTTACACACTTCCCCTCTTCGCAGGATGCGCCGCCTGACAGGTAGGCGGCTCAGCGGAGCCTCATGCGGCTGACATGAGGGAGTGAATTTCAATTTCAGGGCTAAATAGCCCATTTTAGGCCCAAAAATTCAAAATTTGGACTTGATGCTCTCCAGGAATGGGGATAGTGACGTTCCTTTTAATTTTCCCTACTGTGTTGCAGTGTTGGAAACTTAGCCGAAGTTGAAAGTATGAATTCCGCTTGGGGATTGTGCACAGTTTAACAGTAGGATAGGTACTAGCAGGAGTAAAAAGGGTGTATTGGTGTGATCAGCATCAATTTTCACCTAAACCTCCCACTCTTTGACACAGCTAAGCCACTTGGTGTGTGTTTAGAATATATCCGCAAAAGTATTTTTGTCAGAAGAATTAACCTAAAATTCGTTTAGTTCACCCCCATATCAGTACTCGATTACTCAGGTAATAGTATTCCAATCTTGATAAACTTTCTTTTTTTAAAAAGGTATTTTTTAAATGAAACTTTTTTGTGTTAAACATTTCCTTCTATACAGGGTGTCCAGAAATTATGGTAAAATATTTTAGTATATGATAGAAGAGGTAAAAATAAGAAAAAAAGTTGATACAAACATAGGATCTAAAGTGCTTCGTTTTCTGTCTGTGCGTCTGTGTTTTTTACATATTTACCTATACTTCACGAACCTCTTAACATATAAACATCAAACTTGGTACATGAATGACCTATCAAGAATTATTTTCTTTAAGAAATATCAAATTTCTACTTCGTACCATTTCAAAATGGCGATTGTTTTTTATTTTCAAAGATAAATATCTAAAAAAACTACAAAATTTAGATAAATTATGCAAGAGACAAAAAATTTGCAAAATTTAATCCAGTTAAGTTCACGTTGATATTAAGATTGTGGGATCGGACTACTAATAACATAGAAATTGTTTATTTTCTGAACAAAAACATAGTTCTTAAGTACGTACTGTCTGAAATTTCTATGTTTTTATTTGGAAGATTTAAAATTTTTCCATTATTATTCAATTTATCATTATAATCTTAACACCAGCATTAATTTGATTAAATTTCGCCACTTTTTTATCTCTTGTATAATTTTTCTAAAAGTTACGGCTTTAAAGATATTTAGCTTTGAAAACAAAAAACAGTCGCCATTTTGAAATGGTACTAAGTAGAAATTTGATATTTCCTACAGAAATAGTTCTTAATAGTGATAATCTATGTACCAAGTTTGAAGTTTATCGGTTAAGAGATTCGTGAGATATAATTAAATACGCAAAAAACACAGACACACAGACGGAAAACGAAGCAGGACCTATGTTTATAAACTTTTTTCTTATTTTTAACTCTACTATCATATACTAAAATATTTTACCATAATTTCGGGACACCTGCTTAACGAAATTTTCTCATAAAGCTAATATATTAAAATGTTATGCTTTTTTCTCTACAGGAATGTTACCACTATGCCCAGAACAGAAAAAATTGTGCGGGTAAACACATTGTTTTCTGGAAAAAATGAGCCAAAGAAAGTGCAAAAAGAAAAAGAGCCCCCTGTAGAAACAAAGGAAATCAAAGATGATTGTAGACCTACATCATCTGAGGAACCGTTATGCTGCCCCAGTATCCCTCATCAAGCAAGGTCAGTATTGTATTTACTATTTTTTTCATACCTTTGTTAAAGATTGATAAACATTTTTGGTTGAAGGAAATTAGAGTATTTATTTTTTTTTAGTTGGGGGGAAATGCATTCACAATAACCTTTAATGAGCGTATCGTGATCAGTCTCAGCTGACTGGGGAGCAGCCTGGTGTAGTGGTAGAACACGGGCCTTTGGTTCCCAGGGTCCCGGGTTCGAATCCCGCTAATCACCAATGGCAGTTTGCTAATTGATAATGCCGGAACCTTGGGGGTGCACAATAAGCTAATCAATCTGCAGTGCATGTCCATGGGAACATCTAAGTCTGGCCCTCGTCTAAAAAAATATTTTAAAAATCAGCTGAGATTTTGCCACGAAGAAAATTCCACCCACACATGGAAAAAAAGCCCATGGAAAAGTTGGTTTTTGTGTTATGGTTTTTGCGCATAACTTGTTCTTTTAAAAGAAGATTCATTCTGTTTTTCAGTTTATTTTAGTTTATAATTTGATTCACTGTATTGATAAATCAGTAAGTAATATCTATATCACCTCTAAATTTGTCTTGATAAGTTAATTCCACATTTGCAAATAAATGTAATTCAAAGGAATTCAACTATATGAAATAAAATGTTTTTACAGATCGGAAGAAAAACATTGTGTCGAAGACGGGAGTAGTGATGCAGAAAACAAACGTGTCTTCCCCACCTGTGAGCTAAAAAAACGCAGGCTTAGCTTCGAAAAGAAAAGCTCGAAACCTGGAATCCGTCGGCGGCCGTCCTTGCCTGCTCTCAACGGTAAGTTGTGGCAGTCGTAGTCAAGTGGGCAGAGTACTGGCCTTCTACCCAAAAGTCACGGGTTCTATTCCTGATCAGGACACATGATAATTTAATCTCCCCCCCATGCTTTGAGAGACACGTTAAGCCGTTGGTCCTGGCAACTGTAGTGGGGGCAGTAGATCCCCACTGGGGACCGTGGCCACTCCGTTGGCTGTGGTGGGGACTGTGTTGGTCCTGGATAGTAGGGGTATGCGGGCCAGACCTTTTAAGTTCGGGTCGGGTCGGGTCGGGTCGGGCCTTTAGTTTTGGCTTTCGGGACTCGGGCCAAAATCGGGTCGGGCCAAAAATATTTAAATAATTACTTTCGTATGAATTAACTAGAACCTAAATCAAGAAATTAAATACAAAATTAATAGACGAAAATTACCACTATCTATCGAGGCCTAATAATTTTTCGTAGGTTAAAATTATATCATAATTCAATTTTAACCTACGACAAGAAATTAAGATAAAAAACTAATATGTGAACAAATACAGCCAAAAAACTATGAGAGCCATAACAATCAATGATTATTATCATTACAAAGCCACACTTCATCACAACGACCTTAACGCCATTAAACAATATAATCTATGAATATAAAGTTGAAGTTTAAAAGTGCAATGTCAGAGCTAAATATAGGTGTAAGTTTTCAATTTCCGAATTCTGAGAGGTGGTATTTCTAGATAACTGTCGAAATCCATTCTTCTATGAGTAAATGAAATATTTTTGAGGTTATCCTTATGACATAGGCCTACTTGTGGGCGGCTGCGAAAAACGAAAGCGTGTATCTGTTGGTCGCGGATGAACGGCAGATGTAGCTTTTTGAAACTCACGATCTGCTGCGAAATACGATCGCACGTATTTGCCGATCGCCGATAATCGGCAAATGTAGCCTTACCAAAGTCGCGGTCGGCCGCGAAAAACGATCGTGTGTATTTGCCGATCGTAAATAAACAAAATGCAGCTTAGTGTAACTCGCGATCGACTGTAAAATTCGATCTCACACACGTAAGTCGCTCGTAAATTCGATTGCCGGTTAAACGGCGGGAGTAACGTATCATGCGTGGCCTGACCCGATTTTGGCCCGACCCGATGTCTCGGGCCGGCCTTTGACCCGACCCTACCCGAAAAGCTCGGGGACCCGCAGACCCCTAGTTGATAGCCATGTTAGAGGCACTAGTCCGTCCTGAAAACTCGGGACACCAGACCATGGCCAGAAGTTTATGTGGAATTATTATAATAGTAAGTTCATTCTTGTCTACTCCTATCGGAATGGGAAAATGTATTTGGGATTTCACGCTTTCTTTTCTTTGTCCCGTGTTTCTAAGTAATGCAGTTTCTTTAACTTGTCTAGCCAGACAGCGTATGATGTCCAGTAGGGGCTTAACTCAGAATATTTATTTCCATAAAGCTTACAATCTTTTGAGTTCCAACATACCATATGTTTTGTCGTTGGGTGGTATTACAAAGCAATACAGAAAAGTAAATTTTAAAGTATTAAAAAAATAACAAAGCGCTCGGGTGAGAGTACACAGATATTTGTACATACTGGTTGAACATCAAACATAGCAATGTATAGAAACTAAGAAAATTTATCTTTCAAGGAGAACCAATTATTGACATGAACATATGGTATACACTGCTAAAAGCAATGGAAATATATAATTATAAACCCAGCAAAAATGTGAGTTAAGGTGAGATGATTCACTAGGTTTAAAACAAAAAGAACACAAAAGAAGCCATACATACACACACAGCTAACCACAAACGCAGTTTATTTACTGCTTAAATGTAGAATAAGAGGACAAGTCAAAATCATGACTGAAAACAGTTACTCACTTGAAAATCTCTCACATATTCACTACCTAACAACCACACACTTTTTTCCTTTTAAATTATAATGTGTCATTTTTGGCTGTTGTTTAGTAACCAAGAAGTCAAATAAAATTTTATACAGTAGACCCCCTTTCAACCGACACTTGGAGTACCGGATGTAGGTCGCATAACTTAAAAAGTCAGTTAAAGCAGGTAATCTTCTAAATCTCTATTGATTCAGGGTTGTATTAACATCATTCTAAAGCCATTCGTGGATTATTTAGAAAATAAACTAAAATTATCAACCTATTTTCCAAAATAATTACTGTCACAATAACTCAAAACACGGTGAAAACAGAACATTCTAATAGACTAAATATCTGACGCAGTTAGATAAGTATTTTAATACCTTTGATAGCATTTTCATAATTTTTTAACAAATCATTCGTAATGCAGGATTATCTAGAAGGGATAGCAGGCTTACCTTGGAGAAGATTATTCAAGGTGATAGTACACTGATAATTGAAACACAATTGGGATATTTCGGTGTCACTGACACCATTCTCAACCAGGAAGTGCAATACTTTGACTGCAAGCAACCAGGAAGCACTTCCTGGTTGAGAATGGTGTCAGTGACACCGAAATATCCCAATTGTGTTTCAATTATCAGTGTACTATCACCTTGAATAATCTTCTCCAAGGTAAGCCTGCTATCCCTTCTAGATAATCCTAATGTGACCTAGAGTCCTATACCATTGATCATTCGTAATGCAGTATTGATTGACAAAATGAATGTTAAGAAACAAGCAATCATTGCATTACGAGTCAGGCAGTTTATTTATAGCCTCTCACAGGAGACTTGAGCCACAAAAACTTTGACTTTCAAGTCGTCGACCCCCTCTCCCCCACCCACACATGGTGCGTGTTGTTTGTTTACTCTACTGTTGAATGAAATGTTTTCTGGATATGAAAGCAAAAACTCTTAGACCATTATCGTACTATATACACTGAAATGCAGCTACTGTACATTTTAATAAATCAATGAATACTGTATTCAAAATATTTTAACCCGTAACAACCTATATAGTTGAGCATAGTGTTCCCATTACCAGATATGGGAACGGAAATGCCGCAATTCCTAGAAAAGGGCGGTTAAACCAAACTGTTCTCGATATAGGGTTGGTTTAATCTGATCGTCGGTTAAAACAAGGTCGGTTTAGAGGGGGTCTACTGTAATGTCAGAGCAAAATGTTTTGCATTTTCTAAATTAAAAGGTAGGTCATTAGACAGTTTTGGATTCACTTGTCTGAGCGAGTTCTTTCCATACTCTGAGCTGGATATGCGCAAACATAGCACACTTATAGCATACATATGTAACAAGCCTATGTCAAGATATCTTTCCTACCTCTAATGCCAAGGTCATTTTGTGAAAGCTGTCAACTTTATCAGACTCCTGCATTTATAATTTGTAGGGCCTGTCTGTGCATAAATGAAGCTCCGGTACAGTTCCACACAGGTTAATATTTTTTTTTATTCAGGTCAAAGTATTAATGTCAAAACAGGGTTGGTTTTGCAAATTTAACCAGCATGTATTAAGAATTAAGTACTCCTCCTGACGATTGGCTTGGATATTGAAAGCTGAATCATTATTATTAGGTAAAAATTATGGAAAGTGATTAATAGTTCAAATTTCCAGTACAGCTCAGAAAAATAAATTACACTTAATAACAGTGGTTATAAATAACTGCCTGCTCCATCAACGAAACACTGTTTATTTCTGTGCAAGAAATATTTAAATAACTTTTCACATTATTTTATTACAATATGCTTTTTAATTACAAAGCTTATAAATATGGATAATATAAGGTTAAAGGTTAATAAAGGTTGTTCTCTACTAAGTTGTTTGAAATATATTTCTGCTATTAGTTCAAACACCAAAAATTCACTTAATAATGCAGTTGACTCCCTCTTTTTCGGCCACTTTTGGACCGCCCGTCGCTTTTACTGGTCCACGCTGCACCTGTCTTCTTTTTGACTGGTAGGAATTGAATGATACCGATGATTCCCTTGGGAAAAATATTATAGATAAATAATCCTAAAAATGTCACTATGTTACTATTTTTTACAAAATAATCAGTATTGGTATATTTTTTATGTATTACTGATTTAATTTGTTAGGTTTTACAGCACGTCGGTTTTACTGGCCAAATTGGACCGGTCAGGTATTAGTCCCTAGGTGGCCGGATGAGAAGCAATCTAGTGCAATAATAACATTTTTTTGAAAATTTTATGTTTCAAAGAAATACAATGTTTCCTTAGTTATTGTGCATTCCTGCAAATACTCTGTTAATACCCATGTCTAATCTGAAGAAATAGTTTATATTATTTATATCGCTCCGATTCATAAGCTTGATTTGAAATTAAAGACCAATTTTTGCATTCCAGGCAAAAACAGCAGTTTATGCAAATCCAGAAGTCTGGAAGAGTCGACAAGAATGCTACGAAGCGCTACGCCGATCAAGACCCTCCGCTCCCGCAACATAGACCTGAGCGACTTGTCGTCGCCCGCTGGGACGAAGCGGAACCGAGCCCTGAGTCCGCCGCCGGGCAAGAAGCAGCGGATGGAGGACCAGCGGCCCTCGCCCAAGTCCAGCAAACCTTCCGACTCGGAAGCCGACTTTTACAAGTCGTACTTACGACCCGGGGCGGATTCGGAGCTCCTTTTTGAGCGCGACGATTCCAAGAGGAATCAGAAGGACAGGAAGCACAAGTCCGTGTCCCCCGGGATGTGGCGGGAGAGCGAGGAGGTGCTGTCGAGATCGCAGTCCGACAGCGAGGTGACGCCGGCGCTGTCGACAATCAGCAGACGACTGAGGCACACGACGCAGCACAAGTGACATCCCCCCGCCTCACCTGTATATAGTGATCTCACAGTGCTATTGCACACCGGGTTATAGACTGCCTTGGAATATTAAAATTAGTGCCTTAAATAACTAAAGGCATCAGCTGGTCTGAATTTTTTGATGGAGGCTCTATTTTGAATTTCTGTCAAATTGACAATATGATTTAAGATGCGGATAGAATATATATATTTATATAGAGAGAGATTTAATTAATTTTATAAACTTAAAATTATGAAGAAATAGACCAAAGTCAAACACCTACCTGCCAGTACATTTACAAAAGTAAAATAATGATCATATAGCGTCAGAAATTTGTAATTGTGTTTATTTAAATCAACATCTTATGTCTGATAAAACCGAATTATAATGTTATAACTTCATAAGACTATAAATTATGGTTTACAATCACTTTTAAATCACACGGTTTACAATTTAACATATATTACCTATATTATGGTTTTTCATGATTTTTGAAGTTATTCCTTATTGCGTTATACAATCAATCTCTGTTTCATTCAAAAAAGTCAATTTTGACTTGATACAATCCTGTGTCAGGATACCTATTCAGAGACTTTTTTATGAATCAGTCATAAATTGTAAAAGAGTCGAGTTACATTGCATATAACAAACTTTCTAGCTTTAAGAATATTTTATTTATTATTGTTATTATTGAATATTTTATCATCAGTATGTTTTATATTCTTTGAACGATAAGGGTACATCCCTCTTGTGATAGTACGTTTTACGATTATTTTACTATATTGTATTTTTTCTTTTTTTAGAAACAATATTCTTAAAATGTAGTTGTCTAAATATAAACTAAAAATAAACATAAATCTATAGATCCGATTAAGTACCTTCAAGAAAATTGACAATACTACAAGTTAACATCATCCCAGTGGCAATAAGAACGTCATTATTGATTTAATTTCAAAACACCTTTTTGCTTTTTGAGACTTGATTTGTTTCTTGTTCAGGAAAAAAGAATGTCCTCTTGAGTATTTTGTGAAATTTGATGTATAGTAGTTTGTACATGAAAATCAATTTTTTGTATAGTCTACGTTTTGCATTTCACGTCTGATTATATGTAGTCTTTTACTTGTTTTGTTTCTCTTTGAATTTAGTCTTTTACTCGTTTTCTATAGTACCGGTATGAGTAGTTCCCTAATATTATCCTCCTTACTTTTATTTCACTGAGCTTATTTTCCATTGGTAAAGATCCTTGGGAAATCATAATTTTTGGTTTTTTTTGGACATCATATTTAAATATCAGGATGTAAAATATGTTTTTGTTATATTTTACTGAACAAGTTATGAACAACAAACAGCTTTTATATACTTGTTTTCACAGTTCAATAGGAAATATAAAGAATCGTATTATATTTTATCGAACTGGCGAGAACATGTATGTAACCTGAAATTCCTTTTGTAATTTTAAATCTTAAAGAACCCTGATATCATATTTACAAATGTTTTTAATCAGTCATGACTAAATTACAGTGAAGATTGAATCAGTTGATTTTACCTTTTAACATGTTCAGCTCGATTTCAGTCAACAGTCAGTTTCCGTACTAACCGTAATCCCAACGTGCACCACTAGTGGCTCACTGCAAACTTTCCAAAACTCCGATGTGTACCATAGGTGGCACGCTGTTCCCATTTGATTCAATGCTGTTTCACAGCGCTTTCGAAGCTTTGCTGGGTTATTATATAATAATTGTGTTCATATTTTAGGGTTGTTTGGATACACCGTGCCCACCTGTGGTCAACGTATAAAGTTTATTGTAAAAAAAAGAAGTTTATATCCTGAAGAAATAAAGATGATGTAAAAACACCAAAATGGCAGAAGGTGTCATCAGAAGACCCGGGAAGTGCTTTACTCGTACGGCAGTTACAATAACTAACGGTAATTCGAAGAGCCATTTGTGAATCATGCGTATACCACCAGTGGCGCACGTTGGCCCGTGGTGATTTCAGCATGCCCACGGTCGACTTGCGCCACTGGTGGTACATTATTAAAGTTAATGAATTTCACTCAAATTAGCTATTTTAGGTATACACAAGGTTAAATCAACATATTTTTAAGATTTTGTTAAAATTATGACTTCAGTCAAGTTGCTGTATATTGCAACGTACTTTTAATCAGTTTAAAAACTCTGACGTCTACCAACAGGTGTGCGCACCTCGAGCTGAACTTGTTAATTTACTGAGTGTAATAGTTTCTGTTAGATAAAATAAAATATTATTGAATACAGTTCTAAGGGTTTAGCTGTGTCTAATAGTTT
Source organism: Flexamia atlantica (assembly GCA_035578135.1). Classification (NCBI taxonomy): domain Eukaryota; kingdom Metazoa; phylum Arthropoda; class Insecta; order Hemiptera; family Cicadellidae; genus Flexamia; species Flexamia atlantica. The sequence goes on along the minus strand of JAQJVK010000007.1, from coordinate 45,401,305 downwards.
TTACAGTGTCAATATTATTAGTCGCCATTAGAGTCATTAAATGTTAATTTTAGCTGGTTCAAGGTCCAATACCTTTATTCACATTAAATATTACAAGATAATATAAAAGACAGGTTATTCATTATGTTCTTAACTGCTTTGAATACATACTAGAAATTTTTTCAGGATTCTTACCATGTATCTTTACTAGTGTATAACAGATGTAAGAATTATGATATTTACTGTCGTAAATAATTCTTTTAATCAATTTAAAGCATTTATAAACTGGTTTACTCTTTCCATTATTAATTTAAATGTCACCAAGAATGAGGTAGACTAATGACTATAATTTGACTAAAATTCCATGGTGGTAGGTAAATGTAAATATGTTTTTCAGTGCCAGAGGCATTTTTCAGCATTTTAAATTGGAACAATACAAACTCTTTGGTCTTGTTACCACCTAACATCGACCTCTTGATAGCTCATTAACCAATAGTCTTAAGCTATGTCGTCTCACAAAAATATGTTAAAAGGACAAATGTTTAACTAACAATTAATCTTTGACTTATGTTGCATCAGCAAAGTAGGCCTAAATACTTTCTTTTTATCAGCTTGACCAGTGTGTTGTGATAAGGTTAGAATGAAAAGGAGCTTCAAGGTCACTTCAGGGGAACTTGTGTTTTATTTGTTGGAGGCGGCTGTCAGCAGAAAGCATATTTTAATGTTGCTACATTTTATCATAGTGAACTTGAAGCTTCTATTCATTCTAACCTTATAATTGTTTTATGAATATTTTTTGTTTGAAACAGTTACCTTAAAATACATTTTTTAACAAAATTTAAGCAATATTCACCTAGGTTATTACTTCTTGGGTGAATTGCAGTTGGCGCCCTCCATCTGGTCACCTTTCAGCGGCCATCGCTTCGACCAGCCTACAGTCCGCAGAAGTGACTTAATTTTTAACTTAGGTGGGAAATTATGGACAGGATAAGCAGGCTTACCTTTGAAAATGTAAGTAACCCAGATAGAACATATAATGCACACACAAAAATATAGGATATTTCGAGGCCACTGGCTTCTTTATCAACTTGAAGGAGAAAGGAGAGAAAGTTGAGATTCAAGTTGATAAAGAAGCCAGTGGCCTCGAAATATCCTATATTTTTGTGTGTGCATTATATGTTCTATCTGGGTTGCCTACATTTTCAAAGGTAAGCCTGCTTATCCTGTCCATAATTTCCCACCTTATTTTTAACTTAGAATTTTTCAAACTTTTGTGTCAAGTAGTGTAAACTCGGCTCTAAAACAACTCGTTATTCGAGTACTCGCACGTCCCTACAAAAGTTAATGTTTAAGAAATTGAAATCTCCAACCCAAACGTCCTCATTTGCAGTGACTCAAGCATAAAGTTAAAACCTCTAAGTATTTTGTGTATTGCATTGTGTCATTACATTGTTAAAGTTTCATTTATTGTTTGTGCATATACCTACTTATTAATTAGTTCTATTAATGTTTGACATTCGAATGTCATGAGGAAAATATTGTTCCAAGTATTAAATATATGGATTTATCGACTCGAGATCCTAAGGATAAGATCTCATAAATTAGTTTATTTACTATTACAATCTGATAACAGAAACTCATTAATTCTTTCAAGAACGGATTATTGAAAAAATAAATGTATTAAATGTATAATGTACACTCAACAAAGCTGTTCTGTTGAAAACTTTTAAATAGAACCTTAACCTGGTGAGTGTAAATTAGAGGTGCTTGTTTATATGTATATAGTTGTATTACTTATTTAAAGTAAGTTTGAAGGAAGTGTCGGCAACTTCCCTTTAATACCAGATCAAAGTAACTTTACACTGTGACTTACACCAGGGCCTTAAAATAGTTATGTGAAATAATGTTTACGGTAGATATTTCATAGATATACAAAGTATATATTTTGTGCACACTTGTATTTCAATAAATATTTTGTGATTTTTGTGTATTGGTAACTGATTGTTAAAAAAAGACTTATAACCTTCATAGGTATTTTTTAAAATGTAGATTTAAACCTATCATATATGTTTTACATGACAAAATAAATTCCATATTTTATCAGACAAATTTGGAGGGAATTCCAAGTCACGAAGAACTGAAGTACAAAATATTGAACACAACCAGAGAAGCCTGATCGCAAGGGGCTCGCTCCTTACTCTTAATTAGAGCCCTTACGAATATTTTATTTTTTTCAACAGTTACCTTAAAATACATTTTTTTACTTAAGAGCTCAAGACATTTTTACCAGTTAAAAATAGTTCACCATCCCCTATTTATAATGTTATGATGTTATCCCATCTTTAAAAATGACAGAATGTTTACATAACAAATTATTAGTTAGGTTGTATGAAAAACCAAAATCGTTCATTGAATTTTTTCTATATATTTTAACCGATCAGTTTTAAACCAAGTCTTAAACCCAAAATTACGGTGGTAACACTAGCAAAAATTTTAGTGGTTACGTTAAGAGTATGTTGGTAAATTTGTAGACTCACCGTCATAAGCAATCCAATTGTTTTTATTTGTGGACAGCTGTTTCGCCCCCTTGTCCTAGGGGCATCATCACACCGCACCAGAAAAAGCGAACCTCAAAAGCTATTAAATATACAGACAAATTTTACTGCTAATGCCATATATGACAGTTTAGTGAAGAAGACAGTAGTGACAAATAATACAGATGGCTGTGGCCCCATATGTCAAACATGAGTCAGCTGGTTCAGTAGACAGTGGTCACATGTCACAAAAATTTGAGGTTAGGTGTGGCTCAAGTCAAGTCATTTTGAATGTTTTTAAATGTGTTTATACAGTTTGTGACAATGACAGTGTTTGTGTTTTTTACCACAATGTTATATAGACTAGTTACAGGATTTTAATGATTTAACCTCAACGGTGCTGATGATGCCCCTAGGACAAGGGGGCGAAACAGCTGTCCACAAATAAAAACAATTGGATTGCTTATGACGGTGAGTCTACAAATTTGATACAGCAATTCCTTGATAGCCATTTCACCATTATGTATGTTGGTAATTGAGGTAAAATGCAAAAGGTAATTCACCTCTTACTTTTTAAGTGTAACTTCCATCTTTTACTACTTGCATTACAATATGCATATCATTAAAAAAGTACACATGTCAAATGGAACCAATGCTCATTTTAGAACATTTTCTTAAAATTACAAGGTCATCCCAGATCTGAAAGAATGATTGAATACGAATTTGTTGACCTAAACTGTGAGCTGTTGTCTCCTCCAAGGCCCAGTAAACCAATTGCTTGGTTCTACAATGAAAAAGGAAAGGGAAAACCCTTGTAGGCCGACACATAGTCCAATGCAAACAGACCTAAACCTGGGTGTAAAATATGTTTATAACCATTGCCAAACTGTGCAAATGTCGCAGTGTTATTTAAATGAGCTGTGTTGTAAAAAGCCTTGTATTTTTTTTGTAAAATGCTGACTTATCGTACTACTGGATAAATTAGGATTTTGTAAAAAGGCTAAGTAAAGGTGAATTACTTCAGCATTATTGTAAAACGTGTCTTTTTCATCAAAAGGGCTGACATTACAAGTAGCCATTTAGTAAAAAGTGGTATATTATATTCTTTTTGACAAAATTTGAGAAAGGTTTGATGTAAAGGTAATACGCTTTTGACAGTACTGTAGAGGTGCTGTAAAGTACTTGTTGACAAATAATTATTTTCCAAAACATAGTCAATTTCCTCATATTGAAGCTACAACTTTAAAAATATTAATCATCAGTTTGTAATTGAATTTACTTCAAAATATTGTGTAATTAAGTATTAAACAACAAACTCAATACAACACTTCATCTTAAAATCGCCAGTATCATCATCATCATCATCATCAACATCAACATCAACCATTTTTTTTCATATCAAAATTTAAATTTTATAAGAATTCACAAATCAAATGCAAAGTTAATTTTTAGTTCGTGCTGACTTAGAGAAAATATGTAATAAACCCATAAAGCATTAAACCTTAATAAAAAACCAAATACTTATTATTTTATAATAACATTTCCTTCTTGTATATTAACTTATGTTTTTTGAGTGAAAAATTGCTTACAAATTTCAGTAACCTATACCCGAAATACTTAGCACTCATATATTCAATCACAAACTTCTAAAAGATTTACATGCTTTTATAAGTAATTTATTGCATCATTTTATATTACTTTATGAAGTAAACCAAATTGTATATACAGGCCATACCCCTATGATTATTTGTTGATATTTCTATGATTATTTGTTGATGCCCACGGTTTCACTTGCTTGAAGAATAGCATAAGAGAGCGACATTTGCTTTTGCATTTGCTTGGAAGCTACAGTAGGTGATTTAACCCTTGAGCGGGTGCTTCACCGGTAAAACAGCAGTGGGCGCATGCAGAGTTTTGCTCCATCATATTAAATAGCACAAATTTAACCCATTTTACTTGTTTTATAATAAAATATATTTAAATGTTGACAAACTTCATTAGGAATCTTTTTCATCGTTGATACATTGAATTGTTCTCTTAATAGGTGTAATAATTCAATTGAACATAGTAATTTTCTAGTATAGAATAGGCCGGATGACTAGGAGTCCCACTAGCACAAAGATGCACAGAAAAAACACATTAACTTGAGAATTTTCAAGTTAATGTGTTTTTTCTGTGTATCTTTGTGCTAGTGGGACTCCTAATCATCCAGATTGGTAAGTTCTCTGGCAATCCTTTCCTCAATTACCAAATGTAACCTGGCCTAGAGCCATCCTAACCTAAAATCTAGTATAGAATAGGTATCACTGTTCTATAGGGGGTGTGGGAAGGTATAAATAGCTTTAGGGGATTCCTGGAATGAGGCACGTGAGGTACGGAGCCGGACACGACTGCCGACACCCATTATGCTTGTATATTTTAATGGAAAAAAAAACACGTGCGGAGGAAAACTGTGCATGCGCCCACTCGAGGGTTACCGACTGTGCAGTATCCATATCCATCTTACTTAGCAACAAAACAAAAAAAACCACAACTAAAATGTAATCCTAATTGAGGAATAATAATAAATAAGGCAACACTATAGCCGTGACGGTTGAAAGTTTTACAATAAGACTGAAATTCTTCAAGCTAATTGTCATTGTATGTTGCAAGCTTCATGAGCGCCGTTGATGGCTATAATGAATTTCAGTTACATGTAGCCTTATTTTTAAAATGGCTGGACAACTAAAGGTTGGACTTGACTAAGTTAAATGAGCCATTTTGTATTGTGCCTAGATGTAACCAATCTAATTATAAAATAAGACAATTTTTTACAATAAGGAACCCTCATAAAAATCCTGGCTGATTTCACAAAAATGTTGTGACAAATTTTTCTCATATGTTAAAAGGGCCCATGCACACCAAACTTGGGAAGCGGGAGAAAAACAAATTTAGTTCTGAGAAGTTTCTAGGTGGGATTTTAAAACAACAGCGCAATATGACAGGGCGCACACCAGATGAAAATCTTTCAAGAAGGATTGACCTGTAGTGTCATCCCGCCAGTTCACTTTCCATGTAAGTAGAGCGGGAACCATGCAGGCACATCTCACAAAACATGTCTGTCTATTCGGTACTCGAGTATTTATTTTTGCTAGTCTTATAATTCATATTTTTATGTTGTGATATTGAGTTATGTCAAATATGTGGTATGTGTTTAAATATACAGATAGTCAGTGGCGGCTCATAAATTATGTACCGGGGGGTTCACAGTTAAAAAATATATACATATTGCCAATTGTTATTGTCTTAAACCAATCAGTATTTCAGTACATTAAATGCTTATAAAAGACTGTTAGCACCTCCAGTTATGTAAGTACCTGTTGTTATACACTGGTGTAAAGCTTAAAGTATTAATATTACTACTACCTATGACGAATGACAACATTTAAATGACCTAATGATAACGAATTGTATTTTGCTACTACTGTACATTAAAATTTTAATAACCCCGCAATATTAATAATTAAAATGTTAATAATAATTACTACGACGAATAATGACTACTGAAAGAAAAAGGGGCCGTTGCCACGCAGAACTGACTCCTATTTCACAACAATCAACGTAAAATATGGCGTTGCAAGTTTTTAGTGAATTTTATTTGTGTAACAATAAATATAGGTTTTCAAACAAGTTTCATAATACAGTACACCTCGGATTATCCAGATTAATGTGGCAGAACACTGATCCGGACAGCAAAAAATCCAGATAATCCGAGGTCATAACAATATCGCCTAAATAGCGATCGCTCTACCTTAGCCCCTGTTAAATTGATGCTGCAAACGGTGTATCAAGACTGTACAACATGGTAGACTTTCAAATTTGGAAATTCAATATCAGTTCATACAAAGAGTTCACAACTATAAACATGTCAAGTAACAGCAATAAACTTACTCGCAAAATTGCTGTAGATTACAACTGTTGATTACTGCTAGCGCCCCAAGTAGCAAACCAGAAAAGAACGTTCACGAAAATGTTGTAATGTTTAAGCAATGCGACTCCTTCAATTATTGTTTAGACCCTTTTTACTCTGTTTAATGAGTGAGCGAAATAATACTTGTCTCCCAGGGGGCGCATTGTAGTAAGTACATCAGACCAAAACACTGGCACCTCACCAACTGACCTCTGACTTTTTAAGCTGCCGTGAAACTTCCCTCGCCTTGTTTGCGCCACACCTATATAACGTACGGACAGTCCGTGCAGTTAAATTCCTTGGATCTAGTCGCTGATGCTTCTGTCCTTTTTCCCGTGTTTGGTTTGTGCACACTTTGATTTGAGTGACAGGTTTGAGTGGGGGATGGGGGTGGAAAACAAAGAGAAATGGTACATTTTCATTAATATTTTTAAAAAGGTATGTTTTCTTAAAATAATACATTTGGCAAAACTAATCTAGAATTAATTGCTAATTAAATGATACCATGTATTGTCTATCTAACTTGGAATTTTTCAAGAGTTAACATAAGGGTAAATTTTGTTTTTTAAAATAAAAAACAAGATATCATAGAAGTATTATTCATCATGCTCTATTTCCACATTTTTGTAATTTCAAATAAATATTTACATCGGGGAATAATGATAAGACTGTGACAGTGAGTTTTTGGTCTTTCAAAATATTTACTCCTTTCCTCCAAAAAAGTGGGAGAAAAACATTTTAAACAGAAATCCTGCCATGTGTTATATAATTTTATAGGCCACACACCACCAAATCAAGAGCAAATAAAAAATAAAAAACATCAAATTGCCATAACTTTGAGCCAGTTGAGAAGTAGGGTCAACATAGAGAACTAGCTTTCTTCTAAATACTATATCACATGGCAAGATTTCTGTTCAAAAATATTTCCTCCTCCTTGCAGGCAGGTAGTGAATATTTTGAAGGACCAAAAACTTCCCTCCCCTGTCTTATAATTATTTTCTGAGGTAAAATTTAATTTCTTCTAATAAAAATGTGGAAATAGAGAATGCGGAGTGATACACGTTAAGTATTTTGTTGTTTAAAAAAATAAAAATTGCAGATTATTTTTCAAAGTATATTGAAATAAAAAGACTTTGTTTTTGTGATATTTGAGAAAAGGTAAAAAGTAAAATCCCCCCTCACACCTAAACCCATCACTGAAATCAGTATTAATATTTTACTTTTAGAGGAAGTGCATTGAACAATTGACACTAAGTTTCAAAGCTGTTTATTTACAGTTTGTCCCTTTTTATATTTTAGGCTGCCATCTCTAATTACTCTATACTAATGGTGCTGTATGAGTTGGCACCACTTAAAGCTAAAACTAAGATCCCTAATCCTGTAAAATTTATGAATGTGCATAAAATTTAGCTATTGACATTGTTAAGCAAACCCTTAAGCATGTTTCAGTTAAAGTGCAATGAAAAAGATTTTGAATCACATGTAAATATATGATCCAGTATATATGATTTGCTAGGCTTAAAAAAAAGACTTTTCAGGGAATCAAACTGTTTTACTCACAAAATTTGAGAGAGATAATTTAGTGCTTAATTGGTCATTACTCAAGGACAACCCTAATATATTGTTCATTAAAAAACAATTGTCGATAAAGTTAATTTTAATGTACATGGTAATCATGTGCCTGAGGAAGGTGCATTACACCAACTGGTTCTTTCTCTACTTTATTTATGACTTACCAGTAATACTAGGCTTATAAATCCAAACAACAAAAATTGTAATGTTTATTATATTCAGAATTTTATCAAAATGTGTTAATTTTTAGATGAAGTGCCTCCTTGTATTGGTGTATTTTTAGAGGGCACTATTTTTATAACTATATTTGTATATAGAGTGTTCAGTAGTATCTTCAACTAGCTTGAAGCAATATAAGCAATGTAAATATTATATAACTCTTTTAGCAACATAAATATTATACAACTCTTGACTACTATGCTTGTGTTTTTCAGACATCAGCGATTTTCACCTCCTTGTTTCAATCAACTCCCCTTCACTATAAAAACTTGTCGTGTCCAATTCCTCTTTGCCATAGACCTTTCATTTGTGAATATTCTGTATATGTCCATAATTTTGCAAAAAACCCTCTGCCAGACATACCTTAGTGATAGAGATATAACGATTTACCATGAAAAAGTGTTTTTTTTAAATTGTATGTAAACTTATCAATTATACTTTAGCAACAAGTAATATTGATATACAAAATTACTTTTTAGTATTTTATCATGTTTTTGTCTTAAAAATACAAAGGGCTAGATGAAGCTCCAATCCCGGCCTCAATTTGAGCCCAGTCTCGCTGCTGACCGACCAGGGTCATTAAAATCTTACAGCTTTTCAAATTGGCAGTGTCCATGGAAAATCCCGTCAAATACAAAAGAGCTGATTTCATTAGTTTTTTACAACCTAAACAGTTTACTCCAAAACATGTGACATAGAAAAATTCCGTTGGAGACAATAAGTGATCCTTGTCAACACGAAGCCTGCCTCCATGCAGCAAGCAGCAACTTCACAGAACTTTGCTGCCTAAAGTGAGATATTTTCAGACAAATCCTGTTTAACCAATTTCTGACCCTAAGTGATCGCTATCTTTTTCGTTAAGGGAACTTTTAGGCAGGAAACTGTTTGCAAATGGTTCGGTATTTAAAGAAGCAACATATCAGGTCAAATCCATATGGCGGGGTTTTCAATGGACACCGCCATTTAAACTCTTGAGTTTTAAAAATGGAGCCATTTTAAAACTCTGCTAGAATGAAATATGTGATCGGTCGGCAGTGAGTCTTGCCTAAAATTGAGACCAGTAGTGGACCTTTACACTGTACTCTCTTGCAGAGTTGAGGCACCGGGGCTAGATGAAGTGACAAAATGTTCTTTACTTTCTGGGTCACTCACGTAGCTTTATGTCTGAGAAATGTCGGCAGACGCATCTTTATATTTGCATAGTCTTTAAGGGTTTAATGCAACTTATGTTCATAAATATTTTCTGTTTGGAGTGATTTAAAGAGAAGATAGTTCAAGTGTAAGTAAAATCTGATTTATAACCAAGGAGTTTGGAAGAGGAATTTCTTTCCTTTTGTGGCACAGGTAAATTTTTTCTTATGATTTATCACTAAGTATGGCTTAGTTTTACTTTTTACTATCTGTGAATTCTTTTCAGTGAGAAAAGGATATTATTGGAGCAGAAAAAAGGCCGAGTGTATCTCATTTGTTTGATAATAAAGTGAAATTTTGAGGAAGTTACAATTTTGTGTCGATTTTAAGTATAACTCCTATCATATCTGTCAACACATCAATAAACAATATTGTTATCATATCTTTCCTTCAGTTAAATGGTTCAAATTACATATGACTAGATACAAAACTAAACCTTATTTGGTTGCTAAACACGCTCATTTGCATTTCACAAACTTAAGCTATTGAGGCAATTGAATGTAAGGCTGTCGTTTGCAAATAAGTTGTATCCGTCTTTCAGCTGCAATCATTAAAAGTTTCCGTCCCATTACCCTTTTGGATCAAATGAATTCTTGGATTATGAAAGTCCAATTGACCCAAAAGATAACATTAGCTTCTTTTGGTTTCCTCTGCATTGGTTTTTAATATTTTCTCACAAGTGTACTCATTCTACTTTTGGAAGACATGTTTTTGGTGAGGTATAATTTATTTAATTTTCTTGTTAGGTTACTCTCACCTATAGTTGAGCGTAACCCAACAACAACAAAATTAAATAAGTATACCTATGGTTTCCTGTTATCTTGAGTTCTGTTAATTTGTTATTTTTACACTGCTGGAGACAAATTTTTTAAAAATCAGAAAGTAGCAGCAGACAATAAAGTAGACTTATAGTAAGCAGAGATGTATTGTAAAACAGTAAATTAAAAGAAAATAATAAATTGCCGTACTCATATAACAGGTACCTTTCAGCATAGGAGCTTACGGTACCTACTTAATTGAAGAAGAATAAACCCTCAAAATCTCCCATATTCCCTACACCCTATATGAAATAAAGATCAAGAGAAGATAAAACTTACTTAGCCAAAGCCGATTTGAATCAAATAAGCTAGCAATCCACGCTTAAAAAGTGTGGGAGGGTTTAGGTTGAGTGTTGATTGTGCTTGACGTCATGTTAACTTATGTCTGTGGTAGAGTCTAGTTAATTAAATTATCTAGTTGTTTGTCAATCGACTAAATGTTATCAGATTGACAGCTTACTTAAAAAATCAAAAGTGGAATGAAAACCAGTCAATCGGTAAATAATGTTTGGTGCATTCATTTTAAATATTTTAAAATCTTATTAATCATAATCACTCATAATGAAAGGTCTCAGTTTGGTTTCCTTGTCGGTGGGTCGGTGGTCTGTGTCGATGCCGCCGAAGAGTTTCTTGAGGACCAGGACCTGAGCGACGGAGACGAGGATTATCGTCATGGTAACCACGGAGGACCACAGCAGCACCATGTGGTTGAGGTGTTCGGCTCGCTTGCGGCCTTGTGCTTCCTTCACTCGGATGTGTCTTTGGTAGTCCATCATCAACCTTGTGTTCCGCTGTATCTTGAGGGACACCTCACCCAACTGGAAGCATCAGGAATATATGTGACCGAGTTACAGGGTGACTGGAAATCGGTGTTAAGAAATTGTCGGGCGATAGTAATGAGTAAATGGAATTTTTAATTCAAAGTGGACTTCTATATCGGAGTTATTTTATAATTTTGTCAAAAAGTGAAGTTTCCATGAATGAGTTTTAATTTAAATTTTCCTTTTACCTCATGACGATTCTGATGACATTTTCTGACAACTGGTAAAATTTTGATTCGAGTAGGATAGTTTTGTCCTCAATAGTAATTATTTGTTCATAATTGTAGTATGTATATTCCCCTGAACACATACCTGAATGTTGACCACCCGGCTATTATAAAAGAACCCACATAGCACAGCTTTTAAAACCTATACCAGAAGCTCTCGACAGCTTAAAAATATGCTAATTGCAATAACTTTATTAGTCTGATTTTAACTTGAGTTTTTAATTCAGCATTAACTTCCTGTAAATTTCCTGACAAACTAAAACTTTCAGAGGTCAAGGCTATTTTTAAAAAAGGTTCACAACAAGACATTCAAAATTTCAGGCCAATATCACTGCTTAGTAATATGTCTAAAATACTTGAAAAAGCACTTCATGACAGAATTAACATATCTTGAAAAGAATAATCTTATTGCTAATGAGCAGTTTGGTTTCAAAAACAAAAACACTGAATTGGCCTTAATATCTTTTGTGAATGATACAGTGAGGGCTTTTGATGGGTCTCAACTCACAGCTGGTGTTTTCTGTGACCTATCCAGGAGCTTTCGACTGTGTTATTTACCAGCTACTGATTAAAATAAATTTTCAATCTGGGTATTAGAAGAGGGACTTTAGAACTGATGAAATCTTACCTTGAAGGGCGAAAACACGGATCAGTAATTAAGGAAAATGCTGTCAGTTATAATTCTGAATGGAAAAGTGTAAATTTTTGGGTCACTCAAGGTTTATTTTTTTACCTTAAAGACATCAGTTTTTAGATTCTGATCCTACTGAATGATTTTAGCAGGCTATCACCAGACTTACGATAATATTTATGGGTACCTTAATTAAGTAAGGTTGACCTAAATAACTAAATTAAGAACAATGTATTTCTAACATGTCTGTCTTGACTGTAATGTGACTTTGTCAATGCATTTTTTGTAAAACGGCAAATAAATCATCATTTTTTTTATGTAGGAGGAGCGCTTTATGCGCGAACCCAAAGGAACAGTGTGGGACTCTTTATTGGCAGGGGCTGGGAAACAGTGTGTTGACGTCAGTGGCCTTGGCTTGAGGTTCCATGACCATAGGTGGTGAACGAGCCCCTATCCTCTGGGTTACAAGTTCTGTTCCCAGCACCTGATTTTACTCTGATTAATGGCACCGCGGAGCTCACACTGAGTGGCCCTGTGCTCAGCCGAACTGGCGTTTGCATCGGGCGGTTCCTGGCTCGCTGCGCAGCTTGTCGGAAACCAAGGCATATCCTCTGGAGTTCCGTGATTTCAGGCATCCACCAGTAAAATGGATTCTTCCCGTGGCGGTGGGAAACTCCGAGCATCGACTGCTCACACACAGTCATGATGAGTGTCATCGTCGATGCAGCCAGGCCTTCCAGAGAAATAATCGCTTCATTTAGAGTGGTTTTTATTCGCATTGATCGTTTTACAAATCAACTCGCGAGAACTAAATAAATTGAATAAAACATTTAAAAGCTTTTCTTTCAGCCTTCAATTTTGTGTTCTTTGGGAGGTAAAATTAGTTTTATTAAATTTTGATTAATACATTTAATATCACTGGGAATTTTGTTGTATGTATGTAATCTGAAAAATGAAAACCCCCCTGACTGGAGGCCAATCTCACACAAGGGACTTGCAGCACTCTGTCTTGTCTTCTTTTGCGTTCTCTTCCATTACTATTGGAAACGGGCGCTCCTATCGCCCCGTTAGGTGTTTTTAATTTTTTCTTCGGGTATCTGTAATGGTCTACCAGTTTTAGTATACTGTGGACGAGTGTTAGTGTTTTGAGTTTTACATTAATATTTTATAGATACCACATTGGCTTGTTTCTAATGTTCAGAGAAATGGTCATATTTTTTTAAGTTAAATACAAACCTGACAGCTGCATTTTGCAGACACATTAAGATTAGTATGGTTCGAAATTGCAATCAGAAGTTATGATGGCTCACGTAAAACAGTTCTCAATCTATTCAAAGATAGCAGCAGGGGTGCCCATAGGAGGGTTTATGGTGTAAGTTATGCCATTAAAATTTTGGGAATTTGAAAATTTTTAGGTTGAAGAATAAATACTTACTGGTTATTAACATTTGAATTGTAATAGAGAAGTTTCCACAGACCTTGAAAGTAAACGCATATTTGTTAATTTTGCAGTGTTGTAATAACTCCTTGACCCTATATTTTATGAAAATTAAAATATGGTATCCATCCTCTTTGAACCAAGCTTACGCCTTTTGACTAAGAAGAAGAAAGAAAACCCATGCAGATAAAACTTGCAGCCCAAAAAATTAGAGGGAATCCTGGAGATAGTTTTAATACATACTCATGTATAAGTTCAAAATGAGTTTTTAACAGATTCTGACTTGTGCTTAGGTTTTGGAAGACCAACAACCACGTGATTGTGCACGTTTATTAATTTTACGCCCACAACTCAAGAACTATGTATCCTGCAGACATTTCGTTCATTGCTTTTTAAAGAGCATGAAATTCCATGTTGAATGACATCCAAATCATTGAAATTGGTTTAGCCATTCAACCGTTTGTCTAAACGTATAAAAATATAACTACAGTACACCTCGGATTATCCGGATTAATGTGGCGGAACACCGATCCGGATAGCGAAAAATCCGGATAATCCGAGGTCATTACAATATAGCCTAAATAGCGATCGCGAACCTCAACCCCTGCTAAATTGATGCTGCAAACGTCTTAACAGGCCTGTTCAACATGTTAGACTTTCAAATTTTAAGAGGGTTTAATTTTGAAACAAATTTAAGAACAAAACAATCATACGAATATAATGTTAACTTTTACCCTACCTATGGTTTAGGTTTGGAATAAGACTCCAGATAAAAATATTTAATTTAATAAGTTTAAATAATCATAACTCACAATAACTCAAGCTAGAAATAATTATGACGAAACTTAATGTGACTCAAAACTTACTATAGTAACTTTCCTTAAGTAACGTAACGCGTCAAATGACAGCAAGAAAGAAACTCGAAAAATTGCCGTAGGCTACGCTTTTGTTGATTACTGCTAGCGCCCGAAGTACCAATGCAGAAAACTAGGTTCACGAATATGCTGTAATGTACTGTTGATTCCTTCAATTATTGTGATTCCAAATGCGTACATTAATGTATTAAATTTGTATTTCACTTTTAGTAGGCGCATTTCACCGGTAAACTCGCTAAAATTAAGATTTTGCCGTGATTTATTTTTTCAATTTCTCGGGTTAGACCGGTCCGGATAATCCGGGATCCGGATAATGTGAGGTCCGGATAATCCGAGGTGTACTGTAGAGTTATCAGATGCTGCTCTCTGACAGACACTAAGAAAATACCCATTTTACATTTTCAATCAAGCATGCTCAAACACTTAAAAGAAAAATGGGCAAGGTGGATGATTGAGTATGGATTTAAGTACAATGGATTCAACGAAGACAAAGTAGGCCGATATTGGTTTAATGTTTTTTTACCTGGTCTTCCTTATGATAACTAAGGAAACCCAATTCTTTGTATTTAATCTAACGCAAGTAGATAACTACTTGCAAAAAACACACACGATAACGTGTGTGTTTTTTTATATCAACGTATTTAAGATGATAGCCGATTACTTTACAAATAATATTAAATGATTTGATTTGTATGGATATGATGTAACTAAACTTATTTAAAATAATTGCTGATGATTTTAAAGCACTTTTCAGTGACTTTATTGCTGCTGATTTCAGACTGTTCATAAATAGTCTATTGATGCATTTGATTCGGGATACACTTTTTGTCAGTACGTCATCACACCCGCTCAACAGTCTCAGCTCACTGTACTGTATGTTCTGGGTAGATTTGTGGAAAGGTGTACAATGAAATAAATTTACACAGAGTTAAGACATGAAATATTAATTTATTGGACCATGTCTGACTTTACAATATGTGTAAATGCATACTTAAATTTAAATTACTTAATAATAAAATCATATAGTAAGTGATCATAATAAATACGATTTTTTGTAATTTAACACTGTTCAATATACAAAATTATTCTAATATATTTTGATATAATTGTGTTGCACTTCTCTCAGTCACTTGACACTTCAACAAACAATAAAAAAATGTTTTTAACTGTGGTTTTTAATACTAAAATATACTATGAAAGTAGTCTTATTGCAGCAATAAGCTTTACATAAGCCACACTTGTGCATGGTACCTTTAAACTTTAGATTAAGAATTAAATAGGATCTGATATTTTTCATAGCTAATACATGTAACACGTTCATTGCAAAAAGGGCTATATAGAAATCTGTTTGGGTGTAGAAAATCGCTACTGGTATGATTGTCAAAGAGTGTGTGTTTAATTCAAATTGTTGTTATAATTAAAATTTTTTTGTCACATTATTATACTTAGAATATTGATATTGCTATTATAGTTAAGTGTGCGTGTTTTATTACAAATTTTTGATGATGAAAATGTTTTTTGTCATATTATACTTTTTTTGTATCGAATCACAAATACAATGTTTGCAACAGAATTTTGTCAAAGAAGTAGAGAAAAACATGCATAACACCTGACAGAAGAACAGTGTTTACATAAACAGACAACATTACACTATCTGCAAGCGAGGTCTTGAAAAAGTTTGTTGATCTGACACACAATCTACTAATCTACTGGTAGCCCCAATGAAACAGTGCTTGCTGGTTTTAAACTATCAGTAGAAACAAGAAATAACAATAAACTTAAAAAATTTGAGAATAAATTTGAAAAATTGGCTGTTGGAAAAATTAACTATTTATTACAGGAATATTGAAATTACATCATGAGATAAATTTAAAAATGATAGCAAGAAAAAATCAAAGAACTAAGCCAAAAGCTACCAGGGGGATTTCTACAAATAACAATCAACTGGTTTCAGGGAATGACAAACCAAAATAAATACACATTAACAAATGAAAACTTTCTGAAAAATATTTATTGAAATTGAAATTAAATATTTGTTTTATAAACTCCATGGTTTACATCAACCATTACATATAAATTACTGAAAATTATGAGACATTTATTCTCGATATCATGATCCAGTTAACACTTTAATGGTTTCTTTTCAGTAATTTGGAAATCTACATTTACAAACTACACTGTAATATTTATTTAAAACCAATAACATCTTAAAGATTAAAAGTCAATAACTTCAGGCCTTCTGTACCAATGTTTTGTTTGTACAACTGGGCCGGAAAAGAATCTACGCAGGATGATTACTTGTCCCACAGACACCAACAGAATGCTGAGAGTGCATGTGAGAGACCATATCAGAACAGTTTCACTCAATTGTTCGGCTTTCTTTCGTCCCTGAGACTCCCTCACTCTCATGTGCCTCTGATAAGCTTCGACCCTGCGAATGTTGTCGTGAATTTGCTCTGCCGATGCCTCCATCTAAAACAGTCAAATCGGGCAAATAAACTTAGGAACTTTGAAATCATTTAGTACGTATTTGATCGTTTACTGTAATAACTACTGAATTTTGTGTCCTAAAAGTCCTGTTCCTGTTTAATAACTTTTCAATTAAATTAGATAGGTTGAAAATATTTTGCACGTAAGTTATGAACAAACAATACTTATTTTTGCTGTACATGTCAGGTCTTTTCATGTCCCAAAAATGGAAGTTGCTGGGGGTAGCCCAAAATTTTCAAATGCAAACCTCCATCGAGATGCTACTCATTTTGAAGGGATTATTAAAAGAAATGCTGCAAATCTGAGGATGATATTACACCCCTAACTGGAGTTTTAATTGTTTTAAGATTAAAACTAGCCTTAAGATTTGTATTGAAAAATACATTTATTTATATATTTTATTTATTTATTTCAAGGCAATATAGGTGTTACAAAACCAAACTTTAAAGGAGAGTTCTTGCAGGTTTTCGCTATTCCTTCATGCTCACAACAATGCAGTTTAGCATATTTAACCCTCAAGCGGTCACACACATTTGATCATATTGATACAACGGCTTCCTTTATTGGTGCCATTTTGTAGTGCACGGTCCACCAAACCCCCCTCCCTAACCGGGATCTGTCCCCCACCTAATATCGATCAGTGATGTGACTGGTTTTGTCAGGTAAACACGTGCCACTCTCTGGGGCCGCCCTGAGGTTAACAGGCGCCAAGGGCTGGATTTTGATCTGCACCCCCCACCCTCCAAAAAAGAAAGAACAATTATTTGGCCCAAATAAATATAAAATAAACAACAAATTAATGACCGTGGGTTATGTGGGGTACCAATGGTTTAGATTTTTTTACAGAAACATCAAATAGGGCGAATGGTTCATTTTAATGATACTTGTTTGCATTGTTTTTAAAAATCTCCAATTCACTTGTGTGTAGCTCAAAGAAAACCACACTAAAAACAGTCCCGTACATTTGTCAAATTGATTTCGCACTTTCATGCACTGACAAAGTAGAGAAAACGTCCTGATAATTATTCATCTAACAGACGGACCCATCAGTCTAACAATCCCCCCCCCCCCCCGAAAAAAATAAAAATATACAAAAAATAGATTTGGGGCCATAGATTTGGCGTGGTGACCTCTTGGCCACGGCAGTGTCTGGTTAATGTCGGTGTTAGCAGAAATTCTTTCGTCGTTGGCATCGTCTGTCACTACTGTCACTGAAGCATTCCCCCACTCGAACTCAAACTATACACAACAACACTCATGATGGGAGTTCACATCGTCAAACAAGGGCAATCTGACTTGCCCAAGCAATTGGCAAACTGTTTGCCGCATGGGAGGCCTTATAAATGCGATTGACTTAGAAATAAATTATGCCGAATGCACCAGTACAAGTTCGTATTGGTCTGGAATCGACCTTGTTCGAGGAACGTGAACTCCCAGCAAGATAGATGTTTGAGGGACTTTTATGGTGGGAGTTCAAAACCGTTGAACAAGGGTGGATCCAGGCCATTACGAACGTGTACTGGTGGGTTCGGCATAACTCGCACTCTCATAAGGCCTCATGCTGCACAGTACACCAAATGTTTGGGCATATTTGCCCTTGCAGAGCGTGAATGAAATCCCATCATAAAACAAATGGTGTGAGTTTTTTTAAAGGAATGGTAACCTCAACTATTGGTAAAATTAAATTGTAATGAAAACAAACCTTTCTAGGTTATTTTTTATCAGTAAAAAAATGGAATGTTGGGGTTAAGATAAGATGGTATTTTTTACATTTACAAAATATAAATTAAATGACCGTTGTAATGTTGTAGGTCGCCCTTGATAAATGTGGTTTATTGTTGTTGAAAGGCAATGATTCAAAAGAAAGGAAAGAAAATTAGAACTAGAAAAATATCCTATTTCCAAATTTGATTTTGTTATTCTTCTCTGATTTTTTGTTACTACTGCAAAAAGATTCTTTGATGAAATACTTTGATCTGCTCCTTAAAAATATTCGTGCTCCCATAATGCAGCAGTTATATTTTATTTTTACTTTCTCCCCCCTATACATAATAAATGGAGAAAGTTTTTGTCAACATTTTCAGATTTGAGTTATTAGTAGATATTTTTATTTTATAATTATAGTTATTTAAGCTGTTTCAGTTGAAATTGTCCATAACCGTAACAAGAGCACTTATAACTATACTCCTGTTCGAGCATGGTATCAACGCCTTTATAGAGCTTTGCCTTTCAGCTTTTTCTGTTCTAGCAAAATGGAATTGGTTTGGTCTTGTTCAACACTGATAAACATATCCCTGTTGTAATAGGCGGCCACCAAAGTGAAGTGCCATTGAAGTTGATCGTAACCTATATTTTCTGTTGCTTTGTTGGAGTGCAGCAGTCCTGCGAATGCTGGTCGGAATGCTAAGTGGCTCTTCACGAATTGCAGTTTTGATATGTTAGAGCGACGGTTAAAAACAGTTGGCAGTATGTTGGTTGAAATGCCCTAGTCTCTTTGTGGGTAAAAGAGGGGCCATAGCGCCCCCCTGGCCACAGTGCTCCCCTGGCCACAGTGCCCCCATGGCCGTGGCGCCCCCCTGGCCGTGGTGCCCTCCTGGCCACGGCGACCCCCTGGCCACAGCGCCCCCTGGCCACGGCACCCCCCTGGCCACGGGGCCCTCCTGGCCGTGGCGCCCCCCCTGGCCGTGGCGCCCCTCTGGCCGTGGCGCCCCCCTGGCCGTGGCGCCCCCCTTGGCCACAGCGCCCCTCTGGCCGTGGCGCCCCCTGGCCACAACGCCCAGGTGACCGCCCCGCTCGCCCTGTCCTCAGGGCGGCCTTGCCACTCTCAAGGTCATTAAATCACTTTGACACAGTGTGTCCATGCCCCTTTGGAAAGGTCACGCTGTATCAATTAAATGAGACAAAGTTCAAAATTTGTTTTCGTGAAGGTCTTAGTACTGAGTTTACTCTTCATCACTTTTTGACAAATATTTATCAGGGTTTACAGGCTGTGTCACACTACGCTACTTTACTAGCAGGTAGTGAAGTGGCAGCTACTAAGTAGCCACTGAACCACAAAACACTTATCTATTCTGTTTCAAAATTTGTGATCCTCGTAAACAAGCACCATATGTTACCAACTGTGTTTTAATGTGATTTATATAAAAAATTTTGATGAGATGATTAGTAAATGCTTTGGCCAACTATACTACCTAAAATGACTTTATCAGCAAAATAATTCCCATATTTACACTTTAACATTTTTTTATTCGGATGGAAGTTTTATTTTTTTAGTTTTGGTCAACCTATAAAATATATTTTATTTTTTTATATCTGTTGCAAAACTTCATTTTATACCTATTAAAACACATTGACAATAGGTACCCCCGGGGAGTCTGGGGGTATGGAATACACAACCTACTACTGGGGGGTCCGGGGTTTTTTTTAATTGAGTAATAAATTATAGTCATAGAATCCTAGATAGGATTTTTAAATATCCTCTGGGGGCGCATCAGAGTACTATATTTACTTTTTAAATAAATAAATAGTTTATTTCTCAATAATGTCCATATACAGATATACAGACAAAAACTATTTATAATCCTTAAGGGCCGTGGGGGGGGCGCCACGGCCAGAGGGGCGCCACGGCCAGGGGGGCGCCACGATCAGGGGAGCGCTGTGGCCAGGAGGTCGCTGCTGTGGACAAGCCAGTCGAGCATTCATGTCTCAAGAGGTAAGTGGACACGTTATTACCAACTATGATTAACTCCGTTTTTATAATTTCAAATATTATAAAAAATCTGAATATACTGAGGTGACACTGCATAGGTTTAACTTTACAATCTATGCAAAGTTTAGCTAACATTTATTCCAGCTATCAGTCACTTGATATTTGTTACATCGCTATGTAAACAAATGAATATGTAACTAAAGAATAAATATGAATATGTACTACTATCTGTTGGGAATGTGTTGAACTGACTCTGACTTGGAGAGGAGTGGAGCTGTCTGAACGTCAAGTGTGATGTTCAACTAAAGTTGGCATGGAAGATATTGATTACTATCAGAAGCATCGCGTGAAAAATAGATTTGGGGGCGCACAACCTACCGGGGGTTCTGGGGGTATGGAATAGCCCTCTACCTACTAGTGGGGGGTCCGGGGTTTTTTATTAAATTGAGTAATTAATTATATTCATAGAATCCTAATGAAAATTCCAGTTAATTGACATGTCAATCTCCAAAATAGGTTTACAATAAAGGTGTGGGAAAGCTCTAAGAAAAATACTCCCTCATGGTAATATTTTTACAAATTCCTTAAAGTATACCTTTTTTGTGAGCTCACCCACACCTTCATTGTGAACCAATTCTGGAGTCAAGTAACAAATAACAGAATTTTCATCAGGATTCTGTGAATATAATTTTTGGTATTTTAACTAGGGAGGTTTGCTTAACATCTATGTAAAGTGAATTATAATGCATGTAACTTGCAATCTATGCAAAGTTTAGAATTCGTCTGGATTTGTTAACTTGAATAACTTTTTTATGCCTAAAATTACTGGAATATAGTTATATTTAGTTTTGATAAATTCTAAATATAATTTCAAATTTTAGTTCAGTTAGCATATTCAATAAAAAAATGTTATTTTCATTTTAATTTAATTTTTTTATGTGTTAGATGTAGGCCTTTCTCTAGAGTTAATTTTTCAACCAGTTCTTACTCTGTAGGTTAAAATTAGAAAATAATTGATGAATTGATCTTCATATGATCAGAGTCTCTAGACAGCAGAGAAAATAGGTATTAACATGATAAAATATGAGGATTGAATTAGCTATCTATATAAAGCCCAAACTACCTGCAACTTTTGAGAAAACCATAAGTCTGTCACCTATGAACACTGTACTTGAATGAAAGGTCTCGGTGAGAAAATCCAAGGAAAAATATTCTTTTTTTTATCTTCCCTAAGGACACAAATAAAAAGAAAAGGGCTGAACAGCTGATGGATTTGTTTTATTCACAATTATTTGTTTACTTTTTCCCATCGAAGCGGGACACCTTCAGCTAGTGATCATTCTACATCAGAGTTCTGTATTTACTTTTTAAATAAATAGCTTATTTCTAAATAAAGTCCATATACATATATTCAGATAACAACTACTTATAATCCTTTAACTAGTACTATTTTAAACTAAATTTTTATTATATATTTTTTTAAGTTAAATTTTATTTGAAACAGTCAAAGTCAAAAATTTGTTGTAGCAATAAACTCGTTAACACAATTTTATGTGAGTTGAAATTTGCAATTAAAAGCAAAAAACTTTAGTCATGCTGCTCAAACATGCATGTATTCCAACCGGATGTCAATGTAAAGTTAAGGTGCAGTAATATAACCAGTCACTCTCATCCTCTCTTATCTACTTGTACCTTGACCTGACTTCAACCTGCACTTTTCCAGTGAGTCATACAACAGGCTTATACCTGACCACTGATAACCAGGGCTGGATAAGCCAGTCGAGCATTCATGTCTCAAGAGGTGAGTGGACACGTTATTACCAACTATTATTAACTCCGTTTTTATAATTTCAAACGTTTTAAAACATCTGAATATATTGAGGTGACACTGAGACCAATTTTTTTAAAGGATCAATTAAAAATTTTTTTTTAAAACAGTTTTTAGTAATATTTTTATGTCCATTTCACAAGGGATTGATTATTTTTTAACCCTTAAGTACCGGCACAGTTTTTTGTGATACTCCTACTGGCGCGGGAGTCTGCACGAGAATTTTAAAATTTTTGTGAATATCTTGTTTAACAAATTTTTATACAAAGCCATTAAATTCCTTATACGAGTAGTTTAGAATGTTTTAAACTGTTATTTATCACTTACCAGTAAATACACAAATTTAACGATAAAAAAGAAAAATTTTAATTCCTAAAAATTGTTGTTGAAAATGTAAGGTTTTTTCAATTTACGTGAAAATTTTAAATTGCAATTTAAAATATTTTAAACCTTATATTCTTGTAAATCAGTAATGAAAACATGGGGAAAAATTATTTTATTGGTATATTTATGATAGATTGCTTACTTTTTGGATCTAAACTTACACATGTAAAATTTTACTGAAATATGGAAACTTTTGGTAAGAAAACGAAAAAATCGCCATATATACCGTATATCTTCTAACTTTTTATTTTGAACAAATTCAATAAAACCTTAGAAAATACAATGAACTCTGTAAATTTTTGGTTACAATAAACACGTTTTTGGGTCTTAAGTCCATATTACTCCAAAGCATATTGGCAAACAGTTTTCATGTGGCTCACACACATCGACTTTTAAATAAGTTTTAAATAAAAAGTTTAAATACAAGAATTGTAGAGGACAAAATTCTGCGTTTATTGAGTACCTTCTGATAAAGATAATTTGAATAGTAATTGATTTATGGTAAGTTAAATAAAGGGTTTTGGCGAATTCCTCTTTTAGGGAAAGAGCTATTACTGTAGGTCTCATGGTAAGACCTAAGCCCGAGACCATGATAACTTTTAGTTTTGGGGCCCTCAGAAGCTAAAAACACCATTCGTTCGAATTTTCATAAATATATATATACCTATATATACGTATATAAATATATATATCTTTATATTTGTTAGCTCGATAACTCTCGTAAAAATGGTCCAATCTTCTTGAAATTCGGCACAGACTTGTAAAATAGTAATTATTTTGACGAGTTAAAAATTCAGCCGGATCGGACCATCGGAAGGGGGGGTTATGGGTAATAAATCCCTAAAAATGGAGTTTTTCGGATTTTTCATGTAGAAAAATTGAAATAATCTGATTTTGGTTTACACCATTGGACTCAGCTCGAAAAAACAAATAAATTAGTATTTTGAATCATTGCTCTATGTCCATTAACTCGAATTAACTCGAATTCATTAGATATTTGATGAGGTCCCCCGTAAAACGTTCTAAGTGACAAAAACCTAGTTTTGAGTAATCAAGCGTTGAAAGTTGGATTCTAAAATTTGTGTTTTTTTTCAAGGTTAGAACTTATAATCATGTATAATTTTTTAATACCCTTTTTATAACATCATTTATATTAAATTTTTACTCAAAATTAAGCATTTAACATCATTTTACATGATTTTTTGGGGGTTATAACGTTCTAAATGACTGGCGTTTGAAACGTTCTCTGGCGGATTGCTCTCCTGCTTTGAAAGAAAACATCAGGGGGTGTAGTAATACCAACATAAACGAAAATAAAACCGAAAATAAAACAATTTTATTGATATAAAAGTACAAAAACGTAATATTGTTACATAACGTGATAAGACATTTTGCAAAAAGTTTTCCAAATGTGGTGCTTAAAACGTTATTCTACTACTTCTTTTGGGGGCAATTTTCCAGGCCTCGGCTATTTAGTTTTTGAAATAAGGGTAATCAAGCTTTTCTATACTCATTTCTGGTATTACCCTTCCACTTTCCAATATTTTCTTCACAGGTTTTATTTTTATTTACGCGATTTTGGTCGCTGGGCGACAACGTGACGACCAGCAGGGAGTCCATCTTTCAGCGAATAGAACGTTATTCCCCAAAAAGTCTGTGCAGTCCCGCGAAGCATGCCAACTTTGACAACGGAATTTTTTAACATTGTGCTAAATGTAGAAAATAAGCTGATATAACAGTTTGATGTTTATTGTGTTGTTTTACTATAGATTACAAAAACTCTCTAATATTGTTAATTTTTAATTTTATACTGTTAGTAAAGTGATTCATAAATTTAATTCCTTCATAATCATGATACTTTTTGAGAAAATTTTCCTCCAACCATGCAAAGTGACTCTAAAATTGATTCCTGCATAATCATAACAGACCAATAAGATTAAACAAAAAATTAAGGCAAATCGGAAATAACTGCTACAAAAGGTTTTCTTTGCATTAAAGGCTTTATCTGTGACCCAATATATCCTAGGTTTTCCCCCTCAGCAAACGTGTGCTAAAGTGGTGGGGAGTGAAAAAGTAACACTTTCTGGTATTTTTATTCAAATTTAAACATATTTATCAAAAAGTTATGCATCAGGGGCGGACTGGCCATTTGGGCATTCGGGAAAATGCCAGAAGGGCCGGCCTCTTTAGGTCAGGAAAGGGCCTAAACCAAAAAAAAGTGGCCCTAAACCAAAATAAAAATCAGCCTCATTTGTTGCTGAGCTGAGGCCAGCCCTTGTGGAACTACATGGTCCATCCAATGAATTGTTCGATAAAAATTACTGTGAGAGAGCTTAGGGCTGCGGCGGCCGTAATTTCGGCACTGGTGCTGTGGCCTGCAGCACCAGTGCCGAAATTACGGCCGCTGCGGCCCTAAGCCCAGTTTACAGTGTGGCCCCCTTGAGCATCCCAAGGGCCTCGTCAAAAGAAAGGCCTTTTCTTAGCTGAAAGTTTTGCGGCCTAATTATGGCCTCGTATATTCACTAAAAATACCTTATTTCCATCCTTATCACTAACAAATATAACATGTAATCATTTCAAGGGAAGGGAACGCCTCTAGCATTTCCATACAGCCTAAATGTTAGACTCTAACAATCAATTTCTCAAAACAATAAATTTTTTTTCAATACGTATACTCAATTTTTTTTTCAAATACTTAATGAGAAGAAGCTGTCAGGGTGCGCCTGGCCTGTACAACTAAAAATCGTTATTTCTCAGCTATTTATTTTCCAATCCTTTTGAACTTGGTGTCGTTTGATAGAAAATGAAAAATACTAAAAAAATGTGTTTGTATTTTTCATAAAATCAACTGTTTTTTTAGTAATTTTAGTTTGAGAAATTGAAATGGCCACCATTTTGAAACGGAAAAATATCTTTTAACGAATTTTTTTTGAGAAAAAATTTCAGTAACAAGGCGTTTTTAGAAAAAATGTTATTCTTGATTTCCTTTTTGTTTCGACTAATAAAACCTATTCTTAAAGTTTTTGTACTTACTTACGGGACACCCTGTATAAGTGGATTGTCAGCACTGACCGAGCGGGTGCATTCCACCGCAGTGCATACTCACGGTTGCAGAGAATAAAATAGAACCGCAGACTACCGATTTTTTGTAAATATTTTATGACCAATACAGTAATTTAATTATTTTCTTTTAATCCTCCATAATCTTTCCTCCCCTCACCAAAATCTTCCCCAAAATCAATGGCCCAACTTGCGCCATCAATCCCCCCCTATGGGCGGCCCTGCATTTATGGATCATACTCTGCATGTGATAGTGCATGATCTCTGTCTTGGTGACACCATTATGGTCACACTTTGCCTGTTGTGATGATTGTGCGTTTTTGTGTCTTTGTGGCGCCACGAAGGGCCAAGCTTGTTGTTTGGACTTAGGATTTGTGCCTTGATGATGCCATTAATGGGCCACATATCAATCAACCGTGCCAACTGGAGATCTGAAGTTTGTTAATGATTTTTTCCCCTTTTTTATTTGAATATTTTTTTTAGATACGTAGGTTTCTAACTATAATGTTGTTCCTTTTTTTTATTTATTGTTACACATTGTTCCTTATGTTAATCACTAGTTAAGATATTATTGCATTATGAATATTATTGTTACCGTACTTAAAAACATGTGTACCCCTAGTAGCACAAATAGTTGGGCCAACGTTGGAAAATGGTCAGCGAAAATGGTAGGCCAACGGTTGGGCATGTCGCGAGGCACGAGTTTTTTTCCGATTGATGGATTAACCAACCATTATCCAATGATTCCATCGAAAATCCAACAATAAACCGACCAAATTTATATTTTGTTTTTACTATCCAAACATCAAAATGCTAGAATTTTAAAATTAAATCGATAAATAAAGATATAAATTAGGTTTTTTGTGACAATCACATTAACTTACTATACACAGGCCTTAAGGTGGTGCAGTCAAAAATTTTTCTGAAACTTTTTCTTTTATTTTTATGTTAATAATGGTGAGATAGTGCCGAGGAATTAAATATATAATTTTTGGATTGAAAATTTGCAAGCCACAGACGTTAAAAGTAAAAAAATAAAGGAAAAGTTTGCTTTCTTCTTGCATTATTCCCGGGGACAGAGCCTATATTTGGGAATTATTTATGGTTGATAAATGTCTTGAACCTAACATCAAGGAAGTTAAAAAAAAATTGTTTTTGTTAGACAATATTTTTTTCTTTTGTACTATAAATGTCAACGCTGTAAAAATTATGTCATTTTAAAGACCAGAAAATTTCAGACAATAAAACAAAAAATTAAATTTTTTCCTTTAAAACTTTTTTCTGGAATGATCACAAACAAACTGAACTTAGGATCTTCATAATTTGGCTAGGCATCCCGTATTCAACAAAACAATGTTAAAGGAAGATTCATCGATACATCACATTCACATGCACTAATAAAAAGTTGACAAAAATAAAAAAAAACCCATTAGACTGCCCTGTTGCTTGGTGGAATAGTTTGTCCCTAACAGCACCCACACGACCTTAAACGACACAACCACCTTGACTCTCAAAATATGCGGTCTAACCTATGGTTTAAAACTGACCGTAAACGCTTTTTTTGTAGTTCAAGTTCAAAGCTTTTGCAAGGCAGTGTTGACTTTATAATCCACATTCAACGATTACAGTTAGTTAAATGATAATGGCAAAGGGGATACTATTAGAAATCCAAAATATATGGTTTTAGCGAATTTCCCCTATAGGGAAGAAGCTATTACCGTAGATCTCATGGTAAGACCTAAGCCCGAGACTATGATAACTTTTTGTTTTGGGGCCCCCAGAAGCAAAAAACGCCATTCGTTCGAATTTATAGATATATATATATGTATTTGTCTACTAGCACGATAGCGGCCGTAAAAATGGTCCAATCTTAATGAAAATTGGTACTGACGTGTTAAGTGGTAATCACTCGGACGAGTTTGTGAACCAGCGCGATCGGACCACCGGAAGGGGGGGTAAAGGGGGATAAACCCTCCCAAAACTGGGTTTTTTGAGTTTTTTACATAGAAAAATAAAATTTATCGAATTTT
The DNA here is from genome assembly GCA_035578135.1 of Flexamia atlantica. Classification (NCBI taxonomy): domain Eukaryota; kingdom Metazoa; phylum Arthropoda; class Insecta; order Hemiptera; family Cicadellidae; genus Flexamia; species Flexamia atlantica. The sequence goes on along the minus strand of JAQJVK010000007.1, from coordinate 45,373,550 downwards.
TGTTGGCACCATTGAAGTCAGCTCAAAAAAACAAACAATTTAGTATCTTGAATCACTGCTCTATGTCCATTGGTTACCGAGATATTGAATGTGGTAAACACAGTATGTTGTCCCAATGTTAACCTTATGGGAAATAAATAAAATTTTATATCTCGGTTATTTCTCAACATATCTTGATAAAATTTGGTAAATAGCTTCTTCTAGTTCAGATCTGCTAAATATTGAATTAAACCACCCAGTTTTAATATACCTGTAGCAGCAAACCTCCATACTCATTCCCCATGTTATTCTTATGGAGCTTACCAAAACATGTCAAATCTCGCTATGTTGGATTGAAATATGTTATTTTGAATTTGAAATTTGCTGAGTATGCAGGTCTGCTGCAACGGGGGTATTTATTAATTTAAGGAATCGTAAGACTTGGCTTCCTGTTGGGCTATCGTCGGTAAAACAACCATAGTAAAAATAATCATATTTAAAATATTTGTTTTAGATTTTTTTTCATCAGAGTCTTAATTTATGTTATAGTTTGGAATACTTAGCAGTTTGTATAAATAATTCTGAAAGAAGGATTTTCCAACAATAAATCCAGTGTTTAGCCAACAACAAGTGCTAAAGCATTTTTTATTAAAATTGTTATATTTGAGTTTTTTTTTTATCAGAGTCTTAATTTTTGTTGTAATTAGCAGTTTTTATATGTAATGCCGAAAATTGATTAAATTTCTCATGGTAAGAGAAGATGGTGGGACAGCGTGAGAGCAGATCTGACCAAAGTGGGAGCAGGACTGGAGGAGGCAAAGGGATCGGGAACGATGGAAGGCATTTGTTGGCGTTCCCAAAACCCTCCTATGGTTCAAATGGCCGTGGGAGTAAGTAAGAGTAAGAATGCCGAAAGTAGGATTTGCCAACAATACCTTTTGTTGGCATGGGCGAATTTAGGTCATAATCTCTGGGGGTGCCAGCTCACCTAACGTTTGAAGTGTTGTATGCCTAAATTCAAACATCAAACTCCTGTTTAAATGGTCAGTTTTAAGGCCTACTAATTTTATTTAACAACAACCCCTTTGTTATTTATGCAATACGTCAAAGTTATATTGAAAACATTTCCCCCTCATTAATGCTAAGAAAGCCACCAAATATCAGGGGGTGCCAGGCACCCCCAGAAATCTGCCCATGTTTGTTGGCCCAACATCTGTTTTGGTTGGATTTGACAAAACGCGGCCACCCAACGATTGGTTCGTTTGACCAACCACGATAATGCCAACAGACAATTTCCCTTTCATCCGACAATAATCCGCTGGGCCAACAACAATGTGTGCTACTGGGGTACTGTATTTATAAGCATGTGTTCAGTGTTAGTTCCTTGTATATATTTATGTTAGTGTTCATGTATTTCTTGTATAGAATGCTCTGTTGTTACCAATGTTAATGTCTGTGTATATTATTGCAGGCGCTCACTTAGACTAGTCACTTGTTCACTATATAAAGTCTATTTGTAGGTAGCACCACTAGTTCCACCTACAAGTAGACGAATGGTGCTACCTACACCAATTCCAAGTTTTAAATACTTCGAAAAATCAGTGGTGAGCACTTGTGGTGCTCACCACTAGTTTGTGCAGTGCTGAGCTGACTACACAAACTAGATAGTTTTGCTGACTAAACAAATCACATATTAGCTCATTGATATGTGGTTATTCCAGGAGACACATAGACAACTAGCATCTAGTCCAATGGAGGCAACATTGGCTTTGCCCGCCCACTCGCCCAGCAATCCCTATATCTCCTTGGAATTCTGACCGCTTTGAAATCATGGGCGGATTTAGGTTGTGGTCTTTGGGGGTGCCAGCTCACATGGGCTTAGGAAGTATGTAATATTCTAAATAACACATTTTAAGGTCTATTTTAAGAACCTATTTCTTTTATTTAACAAGAACCCCCTTCCATTTTTTGCTATGGCTCATTTGTTATCATGAAAATACCGATCATTTGTAATTCGTTTTATGAAAACTACTAGAATAATATTTCTGATCATCGGAAGATAAACATTTTGAGACTCTAAAAAATCCATATAACTTTTCAAAGCAGGTTGTCCGGAAGCCAATTAGAGCTTGAAACAGAAGCGGCTCGTGTGTAGGTTCAATGGTTCAGTGAACACCCTAAAATAATCAAAAACAATACATTTTTTAAGTAAATAGTAGAAAAACCCACTGTTAAACATACTTTTATAAACAACATAGCAAAAAAACTATTTTTGCGTCCGGGCGAAGCTCTCACGCAACGCCAGCAGAGCGAGGTTCAGTTTGCCGACTGAACCCAGCTGGCTGGGTGAGGGGAGTGGGGGAGCGGAGGGGGGCTTGCTTGAAAGCAATGGATCTAATGCTCTCTGCTAGCGGCGAGCCGAGCGCTGATGACATTGGCCGATCTCTTCCGAAAGAGTAGTTTCTTTCCTAACCACTTCTGTTTCAGCAGCACCCTACGGAACGCGCGCTGTAAAGCTTGATGATGTTGTTGGTTCGGGCATGTTCAAGTTTATTTATTTAAATATTTTGTGATTTCTATGTTGTTTTTAGTTATAAATACGTTTATTTCAGTTATGTGATTATGCGTTTTATTTTTAGCTCTGATTATTGAAAGAAAACAATCGGCGTGGCGGCCGCACCATAGCTTTCTGTAAGAACAGTAATTAAGCTATTGAGCAACGGTAATAACGCTATTGATTTAATTAATTTTGGATTTAACATTTTAATGTACATAGTAGTATAAAACAATTTATCATCAAAGGTATAGTGCCTTAATCCTATAGACTATAAGCATTACACTCGCGTATAAAAGCAGGTATGTCAATAATTGCAAGCATTACGATCTTGTAAGTATTTAACGTTTTTAAATACTGATTAGCTTAAGACATTAACTTTAATATAATACATTGGTATCATGTATATGTTATTAGCTCGATCTGAACCCCCAGTACATGAACTCACGAGCCGCCACTGGCTTGAAAGCAGTTTTGTTAAGAGTTTGTCGGAAAAAATATGGAGTTTAAAATGAACATGACGAATTCAATCGACTGAAATATTTTGAGACAAACTTCAACAACTAAAATTTTGTTACAAAGGAATGGGATGCAAATAAGTAAATTAAACAAAACCAAAAACCAAATAAAATTGGATCGAAATCATATAACTGTATTCAAATTATGAAAATTTATGTTGGAGAGCTTTTTTCCACGCAAGAAGTTTACCAAAATCAGGGGGTGCCGGGCACCCCGCCCATGTCTGAAATAGTCAAAAATACCACTGGAAATAAAAAGAAATCAAGCGCTGGAGGAAGTAGTGGTACTTGGTGGTGAGTGGTGGTTTTTGAAGTTTTAAATATCAGAGGTTTGCAGTAAAGAGTATAGAGACAAAAAAATTTTTTTAAATGTATGCCGTATTTTACTATTACCAACTCAATGTTTAACACATTCGCGTTCGGTATGCTAAAAAAAATCCGTAAATAAAGCCCAGACTGCTCAGTTATGAGTCGGCTCAGATCTGAGCCGGCCCGGTCCATCGAAATCATAGCCGCCTTTAAAGAAGGCCGCGGCGTGGTAGAATTGGCAACGCCGCGAGAGGAGTCGCGAAGCGTCAGCCGGCTCATATGATATCATGGCGGATGCGCGTCGCTCGCTTGTTGGATCGTTATTTTAACCTGTTTTTAAGAATAAACACTTTCAAATTCTTAGCCATATGCCTAGTTCTTGTGTAGTGCCTGGTTGCAAGTCAAATTATAAGTCTGCGATAAAAAATGAGGGTTGTATTTCCATATTTTCATTTCCAAAGGATTGGTCAATTTCATTTACAGATTGTGGACTTACTATTTTAAGTGTAATTTGTGATAACAACAGCATCAATCGTGTAGTTTTTAACGAACTAACCAAAACATCTGAGAGCAATTACTACTTTTATGCTAACGAAAGTAAAAACAAAACTTTCGTAATGTATGACACTGTGCATATTTTTAAGAATATTAGAAATAACTGGCTGAATTTTACCAATTTTTCTAAGTCACTTTTCATACCTGTATGGGAAAACGTAGATACATTTTTAAGTGGAGATTTAAATAATTCACATGCTAATGAGCTAAGTTTTGAATTTGAGGACGTAACCGAAGCCTTATTCATGAATATCAGAGATCTTTACAGAAAAGAGACTAATATGTTACAACTAATTTGACGTTTAAAACTGTGTTCCCGAACTCATTTGAAAGACAGAAAATGTAGTTGTGCATAAAAATGACAAAAATTGAAAATACTCTCTTAGGCTATATTAGTATTCATTTCGTCGCTTAAATTTAGTCCGTTTTAATAAACGTTAAGTGTTTTGATTTGTAATTCATTCAACAAATATATTTTAATCTTTTGTGTAAAATTAGGCTTTTTATTAAATATTCCCAATAGCCACTATATATATATACTTTCTGGCATAAAAAAGTATTCAGCTCAAGAGTTAATTAATGAACGACCACTGTCGCAGCTTGATGGAAAAGGTATTGCGGTGGCCCTCGCAGCGCCAGGCGCTCGCGGCGGAGTGACTCCACTATGCCTTTTGATTGCAGCGTTGCCAGTTCGAACGCCGCGGCCTTCTTTAAAGGCGGCTATGTCGAAATAGCCCGGCGGCTCTGAAATGAGCCGGTGTTATAGTGCAACTAAATGGTCGATTGTGATACCCGTCTATTTTAGAGGCCTGAAACTTTTGTAGCGGTATATAGGGATACTGTTGCATATACTGTATGTATGGCCTCTGGGTTTCTTGACTTATAGGGTAAATACAGTGATGCTATGTTGGTACTCCTGGACAACCACAGTTTTGCAGCCAGTGAAGTTTTCTACGGCCGGAAACTAGCCTAAACAGTGCTACCACGTGTTTTTAGAGTTGTGGAAGGTTGAAGTGAGGCGTGCAGTGAGTAAGGTAACGTTTTTGATGTGTTGACAATATATATGTGTGACAATGAGTCGTGATCGAAAAAGATGTTTCGTATCTGATAGTGAAATTGATCGGCAGCTTAGAGACAGTAATGTCAGTTCTGCAAGTTCTTTATTTAGCTCAGATGGGGCTAGTGAATACGAACCTAGCGAGGATTCATTCGATAACAGAGCTACTAAGATCGGGCGGCTCATATATGAGCCGATGCTAAAAATAGCATAAAACCTTGAAAAAAGGTAATATTTGCCACCAGAACGATATGTAATCTAAATGTAACGAAAACTAAAAGGTAAAAACACATTTTTTATACCGGGCTGTGGGTGTGGTCATACTTGTTCACGTCCAGGCCACATCAAAGGACTTTCTTTTAATATTGCGGACTACCACAATGACTGACGTGGCTTATATATGAGCCGCCCGGTAGCGAACATGTTAAGTTAGTAAAACATTTATTTCTAAACATTTAAGGTTTTGTAAAGTAAAATGGCAAATAACCCAACTGTGAAGGGTTCTGAGTTTGAGGATGGATTGCATTTGGAAAATCTAATCTAGTGCTACTTGTCTGTGGTGTCTGTTGCAGGTTGGGTCTGCAGCGCAGACACCTGTTACTTATCAGGTCGAGAAAAATCATTTATGCTGTGGTCAAATATACAGGTCAACTTACAGGTAAGATAATGTATTTTATTAGTTATTGTTTAGTAACAATATTGGTTAGTACTAATATTGTACCCATTCACTTGACTGCTCTTTTGCTGGTACACTCCCACTACAATAATTATTATCGATATTTTAATTTGTTAATATATTTTTGGGACTGCATCTGAAAGAGCATGTGGCTAGCTGAGCCAATGAGAAAAGAACTAAATCTACATTTTTATGATAAAACATTCTTTGAGACCCTAATTCAATTTTTGATTGTACAGTAGTATGAAATAAACGAGCATTATATGTGTTGTATTCACTTAAAGCAATCTTAAAGTAAATAGAAATTATTTTACAATCTTACAAATATAAAAGTAAGATTAAGCATACTTTACATATTTTTTCACCTTATATTTATCTGAAGGAATTCATAGGTAAAATGAAAATTAATAAACTGTTTGGATATTGAAAATCTTTCTACTGTGTGTATCCCTTTGGTAATTTCATGAAGAGTTTCTCAAAATTTATATGGAAGAAAAAAGTATTTTTTTAATTAAAAAGAATACATAAATCGATTTTGACTGGTGACATAATAAACATGAGGATCAATCAGAATATGAATGAATTAAATTAATATTGTGAAGCTTGATACATATGAAACTGAAAGATATTTTGTAGTTAAATTTATTTATAAGTCCATCTTTTGTATTTGATTTGGGACAGAATAGGTAATTACTTAATGAAAATATCTATTGTATAATAGGGATCATGAAATTGCAAACTTCAAAACAGCTTAAGGTTGTGCGGGCGCCGTTAGGGACAAACTATTCCGCCAGGCAGCATGACAGTCTAATGATTTTTTTACTTTATTTTTCTGAACTTTCTGTCAGTCCACGTGATTGGGATGTGTCATAAGAATGTTCTGGTAGCATTCTTTTGTTGAATGCGGGTTGCCTAACCAAATTATGCAGGTGTTAAGTTCAGTTTGTTTGTGCAACATTCCTAAGGAAAGTTTAAATTATAAAAAATTTATTTTTCGGGATATAATACGTAATCATTTGGGCCATTTGGCCTACAAAATTACATAATTTTAAAAGATTTGACACTTATGAAAACGGTAGGAAAAATTATTTTCCAACAACATTGAAATTTTTTTTATTTATTTTTTTATTTCCTTGATGTTAGGTTTAAGACATTCATTAATCATAAATAATTCCCAAATATAGGCCCTGTAGGTTAAACCATGTCTTCGTGAATGATGCAAGAAAGATGGGAATTTTCGCCCCATTATTACACTTTTGACATCTGTAGCTCACAAATTTTACATCCAAAAAAATTTGTTTTACTTCCTCGGAACTTTCTTATCATGAGTAACATAAAAATAGAAGAAAACGTATCATAAACATTTTCGACTGCACCACCTTAACAGCTTTGCTGCTGGCTTTATTAGCTTAACTTATACGATTATATTGGTTCTTCCAAAACAATCATGTAAATAAAAGGTCCAGCTGCTTTGATGCTGATTTTGAAGGTCATAATATAGTGATGTCTAGTTCTTAGTCAACATATTAAAAATAGAGCTAATGTTTTCTCTTCTTGAATTTTTTATATTTATTTTTGTATTACAGCTAAAGAACCACTAAGCAGATTTTTCAAGATTCAAGAGATAAAAAGTGGCTTAGACCAACAAGAATTGGCGGCATAATTAGCTTCTCCCCCTATTGGGTCACCAAAAAATCAAAGCGGTCAAAACCATCAACATCGGGCTTTGTTTTTAAAAAACCATCAGGACCTTCATCATCAAAACACTGCAAGGCATACAATGCAGTTGAGCCACAAAACTACTTTCAACAACCATAAAAGAAGTGACATCAATAGTGTTTTTTAACATCCCTGCAGGAAATGGTGAGGAAGCAGCTTCATTTTGAATCAAAGCGTCTATGGTCTCCGGAGGTGGCGGATTAGAAATGACTATTGTTGGTTTCAAACATTTGTTTGGGAGTCAAAATCTTCCTTTGACTCAGTGATGTTCTTATAGAATGTGATGGATGGATTTGATTACAGAGTCTGATTTCTTCAGTTTAGGCATTGGAGTTTGATTCATTGGTAAAATTGATTTCTTTTTATTTCCAGCAATATTTTTGACTATTTCAAAGTGGTCAGCATTCCATGGTGATACAGGTATTGATGGGCAAGTAGGAGTGGGCAAGGTCAATGTTGCTTCCATCGAGCTAGATGCGATTTGTCGAAGCTATGTCTCTCCTGGAATATCCACATAGATAGTTTGTGTAGTCAGCTCAGCACTGCACTGTTTGCCTTGAGAAGAATCAAACTCATCAGTACCCCAGAAGCCACCAAAGTTGCCTGCCATGCACTTTTTGAAAGCAGAATTAGGTCCGGGATCATACTTTGGGGAGCATCCAACAACAAACTTCAGCATGTTATGGACTTTAAGAAGCGGTCGATAAGAATAATGGCTGGCATCGCACCACGGGACAGCTGTAGAGAAGCATACAAAGACCTTAAGATAATCACTGTGACAGTTCTCTGCATTCTTGAGGTCATCCTGCATGCTGTTAGTCTCAACTTGACTCGTAATAACCACCATGGAAGGGAAACCAGGTATGGACTCTACTTTAATTTACCAGCGCACAGAACTGCACTATTTGCCAAAAAACCATCTTATGCTGGAGCCAAGCTGTTCATCGCTCCCCCGACCCAACTCAAGCAACTTGAAGAAAGAAAGTTGAAAAGAAGACTGCGTTGCTGGCTTAAGGAGGAGTCGATCTACACCATTGGTGAATTTCTGGAGAGGGCAAATGAACTCTGAAATCGTTTAGATTATTGTTTATTATTTTTTTATTGTATGACGCCTGTTCTTAACTTGATGTTTATGAATAAAGTTTTCTGTATTCTGTATTCTGTGCCTCTGTTGGGGATGGTGATTTATTTTTCTTTGGAATGTTCTTTTTCAAAGTTCCCTATGGCTTAATTTTAGACAATAGATATTGATCTGATCCAGATTTCAATAAATTTTCTTTTCCTTCCTCAGTAAAGGAGACAGTTTTCTAAGTTTTCAAACAACTTTCAACCACTTAAAATTTATTAGCATTGTGGATATTGAGTGTTGAAGGATAATGAGTCGGGGATGTTCAGGAACTTGCATTATCCAATCCACAATACGAGTATTTTGGCAAATAACTTAAAGTACATGGGGAGGAAGTTGCACAATAACTTACCTTATTATGTAAAAGAATCCAAAACTGATAAATTGTTTGCAAAGAATGTTCAATCCATTTTAATTTGAAGATGTTTTACAGTGTAGAAGATTATTTAAGAGATAAAAATCTTACTTGACTAAGATAATCTCATTATATTTATTTTGAATAGTAATTTTTATAGTTTTGTAATAGAAATTCAATCTTAGAACTGACTAATCACCTGCCAATGAGAGTGTATTACTCTTTTGTATCTTGGTATAATGTGATCATTGTATAAATAAACGAATTAATAAATAAAAAATATAAGGTTTTGATTTTGTCAATTTTTAAAAACTGTGGGGGGGGGGTTCAGGAATTTTAGGATAATTGACCTAAGTAAACCTTTCTCATTAAAATGTCGAAAGATCCTAGATAACCCCACTGTGCTCCAGTCGCCATCTTGAAAACCATTTCCTGTCCATGTTTCTCTGTAAACTTTTTCAATCAACACGAAAACCATAAGAGATACAAAAAAATTGTAAAAGACGTTTTTGTAGAGGATAAAATTTCCAATAAAATGAGTATAATAATGTTAAAGGGGTTTAAAATATAACTGCTGATATTATTAACTTTCTAAAATGTTGTAATTATAATACCCCTGCCATAAGGAATACATGTAAAATGTTGTATTAAATATACTCCCTAGGGGGCGGAGCCCATTGATCTTAACGTATAATAAGTTGTTTTCTAAAATGTTGTAATTATAATGCCCCTGCCATAAGGAATACATGTAAAATTTTATATTAAATATATTCCCTAGGGGGCGAAGCCCATTGATCTTAACGTATAATAAGTTGTTTTCATAGAATTATGAGAAAAATTCCAGTTATTTGACACCTCAATAATCAAAAATTTTTCACAATGGGTGAGCTCACAAAAAAATTTCCTCATGGAATTTTAGCGAATTTCCCCTATAGGGAAGAAGCTATTACAGTAGGTCTCATGGTAAGACCTAAGCCCGAGACTATGATAACTTTTCGTTTTAGGGCCACCAGAAGCAAAAAACACCATTCGTTCGAATTTTTATATATATATTTGTCTGTTAGCACGATAGCGGCCGTGAAAATGGTCCAATCTTAATGAAAATTGGTACAGACTTGTTAAGTGGTAATCACTCAGACGAGTTCGTGAATCAGCCCGATCGGACCACCGGAAGGGGGGGTAAAGGGGGATAAACCCCCTCAAAAATCGGTTTTTTGAGTTTTTTATGTAGAAAAATAAAATTTAACGAATTTTTGTTGGCACCATTGAATTCAGCTCAAAAAAACAAACAATTTAGTATTTTGAATCACTGCTCTATGTCCATTGGTTACTGAGATATTGAATGTGGTAAACACAGTAAGTTGTCCCAATGTTAACCTTATGGGAAATAAATAAAATTCTACATCTCGCTTATTTCTCAACATATCTTGATAAAATTTGGTAAATAGCTTCTTCTAGTTCAGATCTACTAAATATTGAATTAAAACCACCCAGTTTTAATATACCTGTAGCAGCAAACCTGCATACTCATTACCCATGTTACTCTTATGGAGCTTACCAAAACATGTCAAATCTCGCTATGTTGGATTGAAATATGTCGTTTTGCATTTGAAATTTGCTAAGTATGCAGGTCTGCTGCAACGGGGTTATTTTAATATATTACGGTAACGAACGATTGTTTTATTGAGCTTTTGGATTGTTTTTGAGCTTCCCCATGCCTTCATTGTAAACTGAATTTGACTAATGAGGAATCAAACAACTAGAATTTTTATCTGGATTCCATGAATAAAATTTATTATTCATCAAGATCAAAGGGCCTTATTATATAAAAGAATCCAAAAAAGACCTACCAGCCACAAACCAGGCCTATTGCGCCAGGTGTTTGATGTGCAATTAGGGCATGTTGCGTCTTGGACTTCAGTTCAAGAGGTTGCGGGTTTGATTTCCAGCATACCCACACAAATTTGATGGGTTTGGACTGCTTTCCCTTAAAAAAGTTTGTGTAACTCTCCTGAAGAATGCCATTGGCATGAACAGGACCCAAAAAGGGCTTCGCCTCCTTTGGAATGTATTTTACATGTATTCCTTATGGCAGGGGTATTAGAATTACCACATTTTAGAAAATAAATAATATTAGCAATTATTTAAAAAAATTCTTGTACATGTTTACAATCATTTTATTGGAAATTTTATTCACCACAAAACACAATTTACACTTTTTTTAATGTCTTGTGGTTTTTGTGTTGACTGAAAAAATGTAATTCAGAAAGACAAACAGGAAATGGTTTTCTCAAGATGGCAGCTGGAGTACAGTAGGGATTTCTAAGGACTTTGGCATTTTAATTAGGGAGGTTTACTTAACATGTGTGCAAAGTTTCTAATTGGTCAGGATTGGTTTGGTAGATTCACTTTTTTATGCATAAAATTCCTGGACTAAAAGCGATAGGGAAAACTGGGTCATGAGTTTAGTGAATAGTTTCACCTTGATAATTAGCATTTTGATGGTTTCAAGTTTGATGTAAATTTTTTAGATAAGCCACTTTGCACTGTCAAGAAATGATTATACTAAGGACATTTTTATTGTTGTTAGTGCAGGAAAATAATGCAAAATTTAGCGTGATTGCGGAATTTTAATTTAGCAGGCTGAAAATCGGTGGAAAGGTCCCAAATAAAAGTTGGGCTCATTATACTAAAATTCCCAAAAAATCCTACCTGGGCAACATGCCGCCATCTTGAAAAGCCCATCTCCGGTCCGTGTTTCTCTGAACATTTTTTTAATCAAAACGAAAACCATAAGAGATACGAAAAACAGTGGTAAAGACGTTTTTTTGTAGAAAATAAAATTTCCAATGAAGTAAGAATAAATTTGTACAGGGAATATTGATTATAACTGTTGATATTATTAATTTTCTAAAATGTTGTGATTCAAATACCACTGCCATAAAGAATACATGTAAAATTTGAAGTAGAATACATTCCCTAGAGGCGAATCCCTTTGACCTTGATGAATAATAAATTATACACATAGAATCCTGATAAAAATTTCAGTTATTTTACATCCCAATCATCAAAATCGGTTCCCTATAAAGGCGTGGGTAAGCCCACAGAAAAGATAGTCCTTAAGGAATTTTCACAAATGTTATCACAAGGAATAATTTTTTGTGAGCTTACCCACGCTTTTATTGTGAACCAATTTTGATGATTGAAGTGGCAACTAACTGGAATTTTTATCAGGATTCTATGGATATAATCTATTATTTGTTGAGGTCAAATGGATTCTTGCCCTAGGGAATGTATTTTACATCAAATTTTAAATGTATTCCTTATGGAAGTGGAATTTGAATTACATTTTAGAAAATTAATAATATCAACAGTAATAATCAATATTTCCTGTACATATTTATTCTCATTGTATTGGGAATTTTATCTTCTACAAAAAACGTCATTTACACTTTTTTCATATCTCTTATGGTTTTTATGTTAATCAACAAAATGTTCAGAGAAACATGGACTGGAAATGGTTTTTTCAAGATGACGGCATGATGCCCAGGTGGGATTTTTTTTGGGAATTTTAGTATGATGATCCCAGCTTTATTTGCAACCTTTTCACAAATTTTCAGCCTGCTAAATTAAAATTCCAGAATCCGTCACTATGTATTTTAACAATATTTATGTTAGCTATACCTTCTATACGATCTACAAATTAAACACAATCTATAAGTAAAAACAGTTGCCACTTTTTAATGCAGCTCATTCATTGAACATTCACCCTATTCTTCTAATTTTCCCTCAATCATTTGTTAAATTTAATTTTAATTAAAAAAAGCTACAAAGACGCTAAATAATTCAAATTCAAATAATCTTTATTAGTAAAATACATGATATGTACATTGAATTGTGTCAGAGAACTAACCTAAAGTCAAGTTATATACATTAAAATCCAGATAACATACTATTTCATCATTAAGTATCATACACACACATTTTCGATGCTCTATGGTAAGTGCACTGTATATTTACCTGCTTTTCTAGCAAATTTAAATGGATGAAATTAGTTTTTTACTATTTTATACTTCACACGCGTTTTTAACATTGTTGTCAGACAAAAACAAAAAAACACAATCCAATTTCCCATAGAATAGTTTCATCTCAAAATTCAACTAGAAGGAAATTAAAAACAATATCAACGGCTTTACTTAACACAGTCTAAAATAACCAAACCATCTCTTTAATTACCAAATTAGCACATACTACATAGCAACAACACCTCTTCCTTTTATCCTAGTAATTTAAAGAAATTGGGCATAATTTCTTCTAAGGGAGCACAAAGATCGGTTTTCACTTAAAAGAAATAACTTTGAGTCGACACTCAAGATCAACTTCAGGTATTCTAAATATTTAAATGCAGTGTTTTAGAGGCTACCGATGGGCAGCTTTCTCGTGTTAATTCCATCTACATTTTCACCAGAGAAGAACTTTTTGAGAATAACCACTTGGCCAATGGAAACAAAGAGGATGGCTGTGGTGCATGTGAGAGACCACCAGAAGACCCTTTCGTTGAGGATTTCCGCCCGTTTCCGGCCCTGAGACTCACGCAGGCGGTGGTGAGTCTGATAGCCGACCACCCGCCGCAGGTTGATGTGAATTTCCGCCGTCGACATTTCCATCTGGAAAAGAACGCGATTCATTTAACAAAAAGGTGTACTTTGCCAATTTAATCTATTTTTTAAACTGATTCCAAATCGGTTCCCCACTAACCCTTCCACTTGCTGATTAAATTTTACGTTTTTTAAGATGTGCAAAACCGCTTGCATGTATTCATTGTAAGAAGTATTCATTGAAAAACAATTTAGTGATAATAACAAAAAGTTTTGCAAACAACATGGATATGAGCTCAAATTTAATAGGGAAACTAATAATTATTATGAGGCATTTCATTTGACAAAATTATGTTTCAAATTATGATGTTTTCACCACAGAAATATAGCTGCAATTATTCACTACAGTGAAAAGCTATCAAATAAAGGACATCTTAGAAGAATGGTCTGATGGAAGGGCTCAGAAATGATTAACTTATTACAAAAAAGACATCGCCCTTAAACACAATGATCTACTAACGTTAGGGGTTTATACGGCGAGGTCCAAATAACTGAAGAGGTGTTGTTGCTCATTAGTGATTATTGTAATTAAACAAACACAACTCAAATTAATAAGAGATTAACACATTACTGGGTTAGTAGTATTCAGTACTGTACAAGAAGTTACAGTGAAGTGTACATCTTTAATCACAATATGGTGCAGATTTTGCAGTTATGAACTTAAAATATCCCAGAGAAATTTTATAAAATTTCATTAAACATATATTTTACAAAATTATTTTGCTATAAATTGATAAAACTAGCTAATAAATTGTACCAATAATTCCTTACAAGATTTTTTTATAATTAAAATTAATTTACAAAGCGAGAGTATTTTTAGTTGATTAGAATGAGGGCTATAAGGCCAACAGGTTTAGTTCAGTATGTTGGTTTCAAGCTAAATGACATGGTTAACAGTGGTGACAAGGGAGGGAGATGTATGTGTCTTGGGAAAGCTTCTAGAGTTAGTACCTTGTGCAGAGGTTATATTACATATATGGGTCTCACCAAGGAAGAAATCTCATTTCACTTGTTCCATCACACTGAAAGCAGCAGATCCACACAACCCTCAAAAAGGAGGTAAGACTTGGATTTTATTTAATTTTTGAAAAAAAAAATATTTCCGAAAATAAAATACAGTAGAGTCCCACAAACCCGGACTAATGTGGACCGAACGGTGTCCGGGTTTGTGAAATTTCCGAGTTATCGGGAAATGAGTAAAAATAATATAAAATAAGAATAGTTTCTGTTATTTCTACAAGAAGTCATTTATTTATTGCATAGTAAAAAATACAAAAACTACATTATCAGTTACAAAAAAAAACCTAAAGAAAAACCAAAACTGTTTTATATGTGACAACCGTGTTTTGGCCTTGAATCTCAGTGCACTTTATTGCTCTGGCAGGCTTTCCGAGTTATCCAGAATTCCGGGTTATCGAATTCCGGGTTTGCGGGACTCTACTGTAATTGTTAGTCAAAGCTCAATGTAAAAAATAGTTTAATTTATTTAAAGAATCCAGCTAATTATAGAGCAAATAGTGATGTCTAATAGCAAGAATGTTCATGATTTCATAAGTTGAATTTTGTCTCAGTCAGAAAAATAATATGTTTGAGAAAAGGGATAAAGATATTAACTAATTTTGTCTGAGATTAAGGAATTAATTTTGAAATATCGAGTGTTTAGGGTGAGGATTAATTTTAAAACTTTAAAGGATATTGAAATAAATAATTTCCAGGATTAATAACTGATAAAGTTTTGTTTCACTTGATGCACTGATGTTTACAATTTATTTGGTGAAATATTGAGAGAGCCAAAATGTGAGAACAAGTTTAGTTTGGAGTTTTGAATTTATTATGATTTGAAAACTCATTGTTTTACTATTTAAGCAATAATGACCGTAAAGTAACTGGTTCAGTTAAATAAATGTCATGATTTTGTGATTGAAGAACATGTGATATACTATGTAAATTTGGGATTTATTTTGGAAAAAGAAGTTTGTTATTTTTTAGGAATTATGCATGGGGAGTTTTTACAGGGTTCACAACTACCACCCCTCCCCATGGGTTGCAACCAAAGTCCTGGGACATCTATCAAACATCGAGATTGGGATGTCATCTTTACATCTGAGGAGTACTTTGGTTCATAATGCCAAGTGATTCTGCTTCAGTGCTGGGGAAGCCTCCGAGTGCCAAGAGGTCCTCCGAGTAACAGAGCTTGCCAGCCAAAGCGGATGTCTAGCTTTGTCTCCTCTGAGTAACACAGCTTGCCAGCCAAAGCGGGTGTCTAGCTTTGTCTCCTCTGAGTAACACAGCTTGCCAGCCAAAGCGGGTGTCTAGCTTTGTCTCCTCTGAGTAACACAGCTTGCCAGCCAAAGCGGGTGTCTAGCTTTGTCTCCTCTGAGTAACACAGCTTGCCAGCCAAAGCGGGTGTCTAGCTTTGTCTCCTCTGAGTAACACAGCTTGCCAGCCAAAGCGGGTGTCTAGCTTTGTCTCCTCTGAGTAACACAGCTTGCCAGCCAAAGCGGGTGTCTAGCTTTGTCTCCTCTGAGTAACACGGCTTGCCAGCCAAAGCGGATGTCTAGCTTTGTCTCCTCTGAGTAACACGGCTTGCCAGCCAAAGCGGATGTCTAGCTTTTGTCTCCTCTGAGTAACACGGCTTGCCAGCCAAAGCGGATGTCTAGCTTTGTCTCCTCTGAGTAACACGGCTTGCCAGCCAAAGCGGATGTCTAGCTTTGTCTCCTCTGAGTAACACGGCTTGCCAGCCAAAGCGGATGTCTAGCTTTGTCTCCTCTGAGTAACACAGCTTGCCAGCCAAAGCGGATGTCTAGCTTTGTCACCTCTGAGTAACACAGCTTGCCAGCCAAAGCGGATATCTAGCTTTGTCTCCTCTGAGTAACACAGCTTGCCAGCCAAAGCGGATGTCTAGCTTTGTCTCCTCTGAGTAACACAGCTTGCCAGCCAAAGCGGATGTCTAGCTTTGTCTCCTCTGAGTAACACAGCTTGCCAGCCAAAGCGGATGTCTATCTTTGTCTCCTCTGAGTAACACAGCTTGCCAGCCAAAGCGGAAGTCTAGCTTTGTCTCCTCTGAGTAACACAGCTTGCCAGCCAAAGTGGATCTAGCTTTGTCTCCTCTGAGTAACACAGCTTGCCAGCCAAAGCAGATCTAGCTTTGTCTCCTCTGAGTAACACAGCTTGCCAGCCAAAGCAGATCTAGCTTTGTCTCCTCTGAGTAACACAGCTTGCCAGCCAAAGCGGATGTCTAGCTTTGTCTCCTCTGAGTAACACAGCTTGCCAGCCAAAGCGGATGTCTAGTTTTGTCTCCTCTGAGTAACACAGCTTGCCAGCCAAAGCAGATCTAGCTTTGTCTCCTTTGAGTAACACAGCTTGCCAGCCAAAGGGGATGTCTAGCTTTGTCTCCTCCGAGTAACTCAGCTTGCCAGCCAAAGCGGATGTCTATCTTTGTCTCCTCTGAGTAACACAGCTTGCCAGCCAAAGCAGATCTAGCTTTGTCTCCTCTGAGTAACACAGCTTGCCAGCCAAAGCAGATCTAGCTTTGTCTCCTCTGAGTAACACAGCTTGCCAGCCAAAGTGGATCTAGCTTTGTCTCCTCTGAGTAACACAGCTTGCCAGCCAAAGGGGATGTCTAGCTTTGTCTCCTCCGAGTAACTCAGCTTGCCAGCCAAAGCGGATGTCTATCTTTGTCTCCTCTGAGTAACACAGCTTGCCAGCCAAAGCAGATCTAGCTTTGTCCCCTCTGAGTAACACAGCTTGCCAGCCAAAGCAGATCTAGCTTTGTCTCCTCTGAGTAACACAGCTTGCCAGCCAAAGGGGATGTCTAGCTTTGTCTCCTCCGAGTAACTCAGCTTGCCAGCCAAAGCGGATGTCTAGCTTTGTCTCCTCCGAGTACAGCATGCCAGCCAAAGCGGATGTGTAGCTTTGTCTCCGAGTAACACAGCTTGCCAGCCAAAGCGGATGTCTAGCTTTGTCTCCTCTGAGTAACACAGCAGCCAAAGCAGATGTCTAGCTTTGTCTCAGGAGTGATAAGTAGCATGCACATTTGATTGTGTCAAATAATTGGACCCC
The DNA here is from genome assembly GCA_035578135.1 of Flexamia atlantica. Lineage (NCBI taxonomy): Eukaryota > Metazoa > Arthropoda > Insecta > Hemiptera > Cicadellidae > Flexamia > Flexamia atlantica. Next base: position 45,355,982 of record JAQJVK010000007.1, on the reverse strand, counting down.
ATATGCTTATAATGGACTGTGTTTTATTCGGTTGGGGGATCGAAGTAGGAGGTTAAGTCTGGTTTGGTTTTGTTCAATAGGAGATAAAAATTTGTTTTAGTTAAGTTATAAGTTTGATTTCGTTTAAGATGAATTTTGTAATAAATCTTTACTGGAGTAAATGGTATTTCATTTTACTACCCAGATCTTTCTCTTTACGATGGTCATCTGCACTCTCATATTTTATTTAAATTTTATTCTAAGGTATTTGGGCCAATCCAGCTGGTCCAGGATTCTGATTTCAGGCCAGGTGTAGTTTGGCGGATTATTTGTCAGAAAATACAACCCATATATGTTAAATATTTGTATAGGTTCTCAAGTATTTTATGAATCACAAATTCCTAATAATAGGTCTGTTGTTTGGAAAACCTATTTCATCCCTTCCAATCCAAATGACATACAGGGTGTTCCAAAAATGTGGGGCAATAATTTACGTAGTGATTTCTTGGGTCAAAATAAGCAAAAAAGTTTATGTAAATGTGGCTGTAGCCTGTAACCATTACATGTGTTATTTATTTTTAATTCAAAAATATTTTATCACATGTTTCTCTTGTTTGTTTACTTTTTATTTTTTCATTCTTTCCTAACTTGTAAAACCAGTTTTATATTCCTTTACATAATAAATATTTTCTTCTTTGTATTTGGAATCAAATTATTAAAATATGAACTACATAATATATAAATAGCCACCACAACAGTGGTGACCCCGACGTGATATTAAAGTAACGTGTTAAATTGTCAATTTCAAAAGACTCAAATTTGCACTTCATATCGTGGTTCATCGTTCACATGCTTCACATCTTATCGTAGCTCTTCCAAGTTACCTACGACTGAGCACCATTGGACCCAACACAACAAGCTACCTAGATCATCTCGTCAATTTGGTAAAAACTGAATTATTTTTACAACCAACTGTAAACGTCAAAAAGGTGAGTTCACAACATGTCTGATACTGATGAAAATAACCTTGTTACGAATAACCCAACTGATTTCGGCCAAGTCTCAAAATTGTCGGTAAAAATTCCTCCATTTTGGAGAAAAAATGTAAGAGTCTGGTTACATCAAGTTGACGCACAGTTTATTATTAACGGTATCACAAAAGAACATACAAAATATTATTACGTTCTTGGTAACCTTGATACCGATGTAGCAGAGTTAATTTCGGATTTACTTGAAAAACCATTAAGTCAAACTCCTTATCAGGACTTATGCCAACGCTTAATCTCAGAGTTTGAAGAATCTGAAAGTAGAAAACTTACTAAACTGATGGACGAACTGGAGCTAGGTTCCAAAAAACCTACCCAGTTCCTCAGGGAAATGCGTAATCTTGCCGGTGACCATATTAAAGACGATTTCCTCAGAACAATTTTTTTGAAAAGTCTCCCTACCCATGTAAGTTCAGTATTAGCATCTAGTTCTGATTCTCTAGACAAATTAGCAACAATGGCGGACAAAATTGTGGAATATTCCCCCTTTCAATCTCACGTAAATTCATTGAAATGCCAACCATCAAATAGCTCAGAACCTGAAAGGTTATCAAGACTGGAAGACCAAATTTCGAAATTGACCAACGAAATTTCGTCTTTGCGTTTAAGATCAAGATCCCACTCTCGATCTCGTCAACCTTGGCGACCGAACAACACAGGCTCCTTAAATTCCAAAAATCCTTTCTGCTGGTACCACAGTAAATTCGGGGATAATGCTCAAAGGTGCGTAAAACCGTGCAGTTATCATTCCTCAAACAAAGATTCGGAAAACTAATTAAGCACTGTCTTGATACGGCGGAAGACAGCGCGAAAACACAACCTCGCCGTCTCTTTGTATACGACCGTCTAACTAACACCAAATTTTTGATTGATTCGGGAGCCGACATTTCTGTAATCCCCCCTCAAACTAAAAGTAAACCAAAGTCATCTTTAAGACTTCTTTATGCTGCCAATGGTTCCAGTATTGCAACTTACGGCGAAAAATTACTGGAACTCGATCTTGGTCTACGAAGGTCGTTTTGTTGGCCTTTTACCATTGCCGATGTTCAACAACCAATAATAGGAGCAGATTTTTTATCCGAATTCGGTCTACTAATCGATATTAAAAATAAAAGGTTGATAGACAGTAAAACACTACTTTTTAGACTTGGTTCCACACCTTCTACAGCAATGCGCTCTGACACCCATCTTGTAGATCCTAATAATAAGTATTGTCACATATTACAACATTATCCAGAACTTTTAAGAGATATTCCTGGTCACAAGACGCCAGATATAGATTTCTTTCATACAATTAGCACCAACGGACCACCCGTTACCGCTAAAGCCAGACGCTTAGCTCCGGACAAATTTACTCAAGCTAAATTGGAATTCCAGAAAATGATCGATATGGGCATTTGTAGACCCTCTAAAAGTCCATGGTCTAGTCCACTGCATATGGTACCAAAGAAGGACGGCTCCTGGCGCCCTTGCGGTGACTACCGCGCTCTTAATAAGATTACCGTTCCAGATAAATATCCGATACCCAATTTACAAGACTTCAATTCGCAACTTGAAGGTAAGAATATATTTTCCAAAATAGATTTGGTTAAAGCTTATCATCATATACCTGTCCACCCGGATGACGTTCCTAAAACTGCTGTTATCACCCCATTTGGTTTATTTGAGTTCATACGCATGCCATTTGGATTGAAAAACGCTGGCCAGACCTTCCAACGTTTTATCCACCACGTATTACGTGATCTCCCATTTGCATATTCCTATCTTGACGATATCTTAATCGCTTCTCAATCGGAAAAGAAACACGAACAACATATTCGTTTACTTTTCGATTGCCTTTCTGAACACGGTCTTTGCATTAATGCGGCTAAATGTGAATTTGCTGTTCCTGAAATTTCGTTCTTAGGATACCGCATCAACAAACATGGAATATTTCCACTACCAGAACGAGTGAAAGCAATTCTTGAATACCCACTACCGGTAACAGTTGATCAACTCAGACGTTTCTTAGGTATTGTCAACTTCTACAGGAGATCCTTACCCAATACGGCTGCAACTCAAAAAGCTCTCTATGACCTATGTCCTGATCCGAAAAAGAAAGACAAAAGTAATATAGTTTGGAATGAGGTCGCAAAGGATTCCTTCAATAAATTAAAGAATGAACTAGCGAACGCTGCCTTAATTTTCCATCCTTCTAGTGATCTTCCTTTGATTCTTATGGTCGATGCATCGAATTTTGGAATTGGTGTCTCGCTCCAACAGTTGAGAGGGAATATGCCTGAACCCATAGGTTTCTTTTCCAAAATCCTCAATAAAACTCAACAAAACTATAGTACTTACGATCGTGAACTTCTGGCTGCTTACGAAGCTGTTCGTTACTTCAAACACTATTTAGAAGGTCGTCATTTCACTATTTTAACTGACCATAAGCCTCTCAGTTATGCCTTTGAACAACGACCGGACAAAGCAACTCCTAGACAGCTTCGACACCTTGACTACATAGGTCAATTCACTACTGACATCCGGTACATACCGGGTAAGCAGAACTACTCTGCAGATGCTTGTTCACGAATATCCGAGATTACCATCTCTTCTGCAGTATCTCTCAGTGATTTATCTAATACCCAAAGCAAATGCGAGGAATTACAACACTTACTGAATTCGAATCAAGAAACATACTCATTTAAAACCATGACTCTTGATAATGGGCTTGAACTTATTTGTGACTCTTCGACCGGGAAACTTCCCCCTTTCATCCCTCGTCAATATCGTAGAGCTATATACGATTCAATCCACAACTTATCCCATCCTGGTATAGCCGCATCAGTAGTAGGACCATTACCTCCCTCAAGAGGATATCGGTACCTCCTGACAATAATCGACAGGTTTTCCAGGTGGACTGAAGCGATTCCCATCACTTGTATAACTGCGGAAGAAGTGGCCAATACTATTCTTCAATCCTGGATATCCCGTTTTGGAGTCCCTCGCTTCATCACACCTGATAGAGGTAGACAATTCGACTGTGAGTTATTTTCTTGTTTAACATCTACACTAGGTGTGAAACATATAAAGACAACAGCTTACCACCCTGCTGCTAACGGAGCCATAGAAAGGTGGCATCGATCTTTGAAATTGGCTCTTAAATCACAATTATCTGCAGACTGGGTTCTAAAACTCCCATTGGTTTTACTTGGTCTTCATTCACAAATAATGCCTGAAACTGGAGTTTCGCCCGCACAAATTGTCTATGGGGAACCGATCACACTTCCAGCCGACTTATTTGAAGACTCTGAACTTTCTTGTGACGTACCTACATTAGTTTCACAACTCCGTGAATACGCAAGGTCACTCCGTCCAGTCCCGTTTCAACACCGTCATAAAAAATCTATTTTTATTCATCCTGATCTCATGACTTCATCTCATGTTTTCGTCCGACAAGATGCTTCAAAGAAACCACTTCAACCTACTTACAACGGACCCTTTAAAGTAGTATCACGAAATGAAAAAGTCTTTAAGCTGGAACTTCCGACAGGTGAAGACTCGGTTTCGATCGACAGACTTAAACCAGCATTCCTTCTGCAAGAACAGTCTGAAGGATACCACACGTACCAATCAAAGTTGAAGCCAACGAACGAAGAGAAAACTTCCCCCACACTTCAAAATGACGTCCCGATAAAACCTCCACATCCCAATAAGACACCAAGACGGACTCGATTCGGAAGTGTTTTAAGAATTCCTGCACGATTTGAAACTTGATTCCTCTCGTTGCCACTGGGAGGAGAGTATGTGGCTGTAGCCTGTAACCATTACATGTGTTATTTATTTTTAATTCAAAAATATTTTATCACATGTTTCTCTTGTTTGTTTACTTTTTATTTTTTCATTCTTTTCTAACTTGTAAAACCAGTTTTATATTCCTTTACATAATAAATATTTTCTTCTTTGTATTTGGAATCAAATTATTAAAATATGAACTACATAATATATAAATAGCCACCACAACATAAACATAGGTTCTAAAGTGCTTCGTTTTCCGTCTGTGTGTCTGTCTATGATTTTTACATATTTAATCATATCTCATGAACCACTTAACTTATAAACTTCAAACTTGGTATATGGGTAACCACTTTAAGAACTGTTATTGTAAGAAGTATCAAATTTCTACTTTGTACCATTTCAAAATGGCGATTGTTTTTTTGTTTTCAAAGCTAAATATCTTAAAAACCGTAAATTTTAGAAAAATTATACATGAGACAAAAAAGTTGCAGAATTTTAATCCAATTAATGCTGATATTAATATTATGATAATCGGACCACTAATAACAGAGAAATTTTAACTTTTCTGCATAAAAACATGGCACCTTAGAACATTATGTCTGATATTTGCATGTTTTTGTTCGGAAAATTCAAAATGTCTCCATTATTAGTTTTCCGATTGTTATAATCTTCATATCATCGTTAATTATATTAAATCTCGCTCATTTTTTGTCACTTGTATAGTTTTTCTAAAATTTACGGTTTTTAAGTTATTTAGCTTTGAAAACAAAAATCAGTCGCCACCTTCTTACAAAAAAACGTTCTTAATACTGGTTATCCATATACCAAGTTTGGAGTTTATACGTTAAGTTGTTCGTGATATATGATTAAATATGTAAAAATCATAAAAAGACACACAGACGGAAAACGAAGCACTTTAGGACCTATGTTTATATAAACTTTTTTGCTTATTTTGATCCAAGGAATCACTACGTAAATTATTGTCCCACATTTTTTGAACACCCTGTATATGAGCTGCATAGTTTTTCTATCGATATCAATACAAAAAGTTTTTTGAATGGCTCCAAACAATAACTACAGTATACCTTCTATCATTCACCCCAGGTTAAAAAATATAATTAAGATAAAAAAAAATTAGGGGTTTCTCTTGAGTACATTATAGCATTGTCAACACTTCAGTTTTAACCGAAATCATAAAGTGCTTGCAAATTATTGTCATACTGCACCTGTAATACGAAACTTATTGTAATATAGTAGTTTTGCGTTAAACCCATAACTTCAAAAAAGGGTTTGGTCTCTGAAGTTCAACAGCCGAACATAATATCTTCCGAGCTTTGACACAACGTGTGACAATGGCGAGAATCGTTTCCGTGCAACATAGATGAAATTCGTCTGTTGCGATAATGCTTTGAGATCGGCCAGCAGACATTTTGTGACAATGAGAAGACGGAAATACTATACTCCTATGACTTGATTTAACAATGTAATTTTTCTACAACACTCAGGGAGATATCACAAGTGATATCATAGACTCATCTGCCACGATGTGACGATGATGACAGCAATATGATAGGTAGATGCTAACATTCCGTTTCAAAACCGTAGATACAAATGAGATGGATTTTAACTAGTATTTCGTAATTTGTAGCTAGTAATTGTAAAAAAAATTTAGAAACAGCCCCCTGGTTTGTCATAGTATTTCCATTTCTTTCCTTTATTTCTCATTCTATGGTTAACAAAATTAACATGGTGGCAGCACTGGATAGACGATAGTTCTGTGATCATTACTTTTATGCTTTAATATGCGCTGTTGTATCGTACTTCAGATAACCTGGATTTTTTGTCGTACAGATCGGACTCTGCTACATTAATCCGGATAAATCCGAGGTGCATTTTAATAAAAACAGTTGACTCCTTAGCCATTACCCAAACTTAAATAGCATTCTGAGGCAATGTTGCATCTATAATAATAAAGGTAGAAAAACATATTGAATTGAATTCAAGCACCCAAAGTCTATGATCGTTATAAGTACACATTAGACAACAACTTCTAAAGGAATATAATGGTATAGTTAAAAATTATTCTAAGGGAGAAACATTTTAGTATCACTGATTTATTTATTTATTATTTTTTTGTCTTTATAACTGACATTTTTGACGTTTTAGGTTTATCAAGGCAAAAGAGGGTAAAAGGACTTTTTCGCTAATCACTGTGAAATCGCCTGCTTTTGTTATGGGTTTATCCCGTGCAAAAATTCATCACTACATTGTTTTCTATACAAAAACAATGTTTTCAATTTTTTTTTTCAGCATAAACAAACAAATACTTTGTTGTTGTTTCATCAGCCGTACAGCAAAAAGTATAATTCAAAACTCAAGTGAAAGTGGTTTACATATTCTCGACCATATGAGGTGATTGGTCAATCTCACACTTAAAATATATTTTTTTAAATACGTAATGACCCACTTTCACTCTTGTTGTAAAATATACTAACTACTTACCAAACCTTAGAATTTACATTTTTCTATCATGACGGGCAAGAAATAAAACAGATTTGGAAATTTAAGGAAATAAACACTAAGACGGTTGTATTTGAGAATAAGGAAGAGCAAAAATCAATAATGGGACTCGTGTTAATTAAAATTTCTGCCCTTGCTTCCAACGGATGTAACAGAGAGCAAAAACATATAGAACAAAACACCTAACCAATCATACAGTCACATAATCAGTTTCAGTATCAATATTCAGTGTTTTGATCATATAGTTAACTATCACTTCATACATTTTCTAAAATATTCATTTTGTTCTTGATGTACAAGACGTGATGAGGAAAATTAAATCGACCTTTTGTTGGAATTTTCCAGTTTTTAATTATTAGCAGTAGCATTCCGAAATTCAGCATTAAATGGTGAACAATTCCACATACAAATAATAATATGATTTTTTGGTTTTAATTAGGCGTTTGAATTTTAACTAAAAACTTCAACGATCACAGAATATTTATTAGCATTTAACATTTGCGGATTTCTTGGGGTGCCTGGCACCAACTAAGTTGGTAATTTTTTGGCATTGCAGGGAGAATTTTTTTTCTAATATAACTAAACGAGCTATAAATTAAACCAAATCAAATAAAATAAAAAAATATCTGTATTCAAACATACACATCAAATGTACATGAATGTGTCAATAAAAAACCTTTATCTAGTGATACAAGTATAGGGTGTTTTTTTAAAAACGCAACCCACTTTTAAGACTGAATAATTCACATATAAATATGAAATAAGTATTGTTTTATGGTTCTTAGCGTTTTATACAATCTATTATTTAAGTTTGATCACGATTAGTTCACCTTATATGCTCAAGAAATCCGCCAGAAGCATTTGTATGAAGTTATGCTCTCTCCATCAAATTTCCGAACAAGTGTTGCTAGGTACCTGTTTGAATTTCTTACATTACATTTGATTTGTTTGTTTTCATGTACTGAATATGCTGTGACTTGTTTTTTTAGGCCTTACTTTTTATGCATCCCCAAAGAACATAATAATATAGTGGGGTCAATTCCAGGGATCTTGGGGGAAATAATCCTTCACCCAGGCCCGATTCCATAACTGGGCACAATGGGCACGTGCCCAGGGGCGCCAGGGTTTAGGGGCGGAAAGAGGGCGGAAGAAGAAAAATGAATGACGCGCGCCGCACGAGCGGCGCGTGACGTCAACTGAGTTCGACCTCAGAACTGCTGAGGGCACTTGCGCCCTTGACGTCTCGTGTAAATTTGCCCTCTCCTCCCCACCACTGCCACCAAGCCACCTGCCCCTTTGTATACTTATTGAAATATGCACAATAATGTACTTGCATAAAAGTAACATTAAGAGAAGTAAAACCTAGATGAGTGGGGGCATTGTCTGAGAGTTTGACCTTGGAACTGTTGCGAGGGCGCAAGTGCGCCGTAGGGCGCACGCTTGCTCGCGATGTTAGGCCTATTTGTCATACAACCGCCAACTGGCTAACTCGCCCTCCCCTCCTCCCCACTCCCGCCACAAAATATGAATAATACTTCAAATGCAGCGATTGTGCGTGTTCACATAATATGGTGACCCGGTGACAGTGACTTAACAAAAACAACAAGGATCGGCAACGCGATGCCATGGGTCCTTATGTTTGGGGGGAGGGGGGCGCACCAGTTTAATATGCCCATAGCGCGAAGAGGGTTAAAAACGGGCCTGCCTTTAAGCACGATAACTCGCGTAAAAATGGTCTGACCTAAATAAAATTTGCCTCAGACATGTAAAGAAGTAATTATTCTATGAAAACAATTCAAAAGCTATTCAGCACCTCAAAACAAACATAACAAATTGAATGCAAGAAATTTAAAGAGGCACCTTGCAACATGTGTTCGGGAATTTGATCGAAAGAGCATAACCTTATACAAATGCCAATGGTGGACTGTTTGAGCACATAATGTAAACCAAATGTGATCAAACTTAAATAATAGGTTATATCAAATGTAAAGATCAATAAAACAATTCTCATTACACATTCATATGTGCATTATTCAATCTTAAAAATGGGTTGCGTTTAAAAAAAAACACCCTGTACAAGTAAGTAAGTCATACATCTAGTAAGTACAAGCAACCTAAGTACAAGTAAATAGTTTTAATAATTAAATAGAATTAATTGTTTTAATTAACACAACCTTTTGTAAGCGGGCGTTATGTGGGTATTCATAAAATTCAAGCCTTTTTTTATTAATGAAATTAAAAATTAATGTCCTCAAATTTTTCGTCCCCAACTTGTATGTCCCCCAGCTCGCCGGTTCCCGCTCGCAGTTTCTCGCTTACCGGTTCCTGTTCGTGCCCCCCCCCCCCCGCATTGCAAGGCCTTCTATTATACCACCGTGTGTGACCCAGGTTTATAAAAATATGACCCACCATAAGGTGTTTTTTCCCTGGATTTGAAATAAATATTTGCTGTAAGATGGTGGTTGAAAATAAACACTCCATACAGGGCCTGCTCAAGAATTATTGGCGCCCTAGGCGAGGGTATTGCTTGGCGCCAACCCTTGCTTCCTATCCGTTCAGCATGGACTATCTGGGCTTGAGAAAAACTGATGTACCTTGGACAACTCGATGAAAGGACCCGATTACTAAGATATCCATGTCTTTCTTACTTTCATTTAAATGATTAAAACCGCTTGAAAATTAATTATTTTTACTTCTCTTTGAGATTAATTTTTGATAAAAACTCATTTCAAAAGAAATGAGAAAAGACTTGTGTTTAGGTATCATGGTTAGTTATACAATGTTTTTTGCTTAATTTTTTTCATATAAGTGGCTATCTTGGCTAAAACTTCAAGATAAAAAGAAACCCAAACTGTGTAGCAGTGAGGCGTCAAAAGAGGGGACAGTCTCAAGTGCTAAGTATTGGATTATGGTAAAGTTAAAGGGAATGTTAGAGGATTCCACCATTGAAGATAAGTTTCAAGTTTTTAAAGTGATTTGAAAAGGAATTACGAATGGAGCATTCAAAGCAATTCCTGAATTATACATTTAAAATTTATCCATAATACTGAATTCTAATTTAGAGCTTACGTCCATACTAGTGGTTGTCTAGTTAGCCAATATTGTGGAGCTGGCCCTGACAAAATAAACCATGTATCTGTGGTGTGTGTTATTCCAGCCAACGTAGAGCGAAATGTGTGGTTAAAAAATAAAGGGGTCTCAATTTTCTCCAAATTTGGTGTGCTTGATTTTTTATAGGCCTAATAGTTCTTGAGCTACAAAGGATTCAAAGTGTCTAAAACAAAAATATGAATTTTTTCACCCGTAGAGCCTTATATTTTCTGAATGAATGTTTTTTCTGTAACACAGGTAGTCTCGTTTAATATATCATCAACAGTAATTAAACATGCTTAATTTTTATCAAAATCAATTGAACCGTTTTAGAGATTTGGACTTTTTCTTAATTTTTTACCAGTTTACTGCTATAGAGTGCTAACGGGTTTGGGAATTGCTAAACAGATTTTTAACTGGACCTTTTCCGTAAATTCACTATCAATACCTACTTTTTTTGGTTTACGTTTATTCACTTTCACTTGATACATGTTTTATTGCTCTAAAAACTATTCCTTAGACATTTTTACTTCCACTGTGTTATTATTTATCCGCTAGAAATCCGTTATCACTAGCCTTATCTTACCTGGTAATAAACAGTTTCATATCTCCCTCCATCCACGATCTATCATTTTCTACATCGATCGTACAGTTTGACTTGTAATGGGCATAAAAATCTAGAAAAACTTTTTCAGGCCTGATAGATGATTGTCCATTAGGTTAGGTTTGGTTTGGGTAAAATCAGAGTAACAACACATAACTGCATACCCATGACGATGCCACTTATCCCCCGCTTTCTCTTTCCTTATCTAAATCTAACCTAACCTATAAACAAACTACTACTTTTATTTTAGCGAATTTCCTTAGAGGAATAAGCTATTACGGTAGTACTCATGGTAAGACCTGAGTCCGAGACCATGTTAACTTTTCATTTTGGGGTCCCCAGAAGCAAAAAACACCATTCGTCCGAATTTATATATACAGTATGGCTGTTAACACGTTTGCGGCCGTAAATATGGTCCAATCTTAATGAAATTTGGTACAGACGTGTAAAGTGGTAATCACTCGGAGTTTGTGAACCAGCCCGATTGGACCACTGGAAGGGGGGGTAAAGGGGGATTAACCCCCCCAAAAATGGGTTTTTTGAGTTTTTCACAAAGAAAAATAAAATTTATCAAATTTGTTTGGCACCATTGAATTCAGCTCAAAAACAATTTAGTATTTTGGATCACTGCTCAAGAATTTTTGGCACATTGATTACCGAGATACTGAAAGTGGTAAACACATTACGTTGTCTCAATGTATTCCCTTATGGGAAATAAGTAAAATTCTATATCTTGCTTATTTCTCGACATATCTTGATAAAACTTGATAAATGGCTTCTTCTAGTTCAGATCTACTAAATATTGAATTAAAACCAACCAGTTTAAACATACCTGTAGCAGCAAACCTGCATGTTATTTTTATAGAGCTTACAAAAAACATGCCAAATCTCGCTGTGTTGGATTAAAATATGTTGTTTTGCATTTGAATGCAGGTCTGCTGCAACGGGGGTATTTCATATTTTCCTACAATTTTATAACTTATCCATTTCAAGTTAAACTATATACCATAGACCTAAAGAAAATATTAAATCGTGGAGGACATATCGGACAATTTGTTCACATTAAAAAATGTGCGATTATGTTTTTATTTTACCGTAATAAACATATTTTCCACTTAAAGGTTCTGTTATGTATTCTGATCTAATCTTTCATTACTAAACGGAAAATCAAGTTTTGATAGTGAATAAACAGAATTTCAATCAAAAAGTAGTGAAGGTGAATTAACGGAAAATGTCCTTCAACTGGTTTGGTAAAGATTATAAGTTTTTACATTCACTTTGAAGTTAAAAAAACAACTTTTTATGGTATTTGCCAATTTGCGACTTCCATTGAGGGTCAGTCCAGGAAGACTCCATTCCCACCCCCATTAGCTCTTTAGTTGATTATTTATTAGTTAGTAAATAATTTTAAATATAAGCATGGATAAATATGTATGCACATTAAAGGTCTTCTTGAGTGGAATAGTAAGCTGCAAATCACATCTTAAAAGGTACCACTCAAATGGTATTTATGTTTGCTGGATGTTGCGTTTATAAAAAGTTTGATCGGCTGCCATTTTTTACTCAGTCGTCTGGTTATTAGGTCTATAAAACAACCAAACGTACCCAAATTGTACAACTTTTATCCTCTTCATTTCATTAATTACACATTTTGCTCTACGTTGACTAGAAATTGATATATTTCGCAAAAATATAAAGTGCATAGTCTATATTATTTTCTTGCTGTAGCTCTGGCTTGGTCACATAAGGTTCCTGATTCCACAAACTTGATGTTTTACTTTTCTTTTTGGACCTAACAACATATTAAAAATCCAGTCTTCCCTTTCTATTTTCCAACTATGACGTACATATTGACTGGACTATTTTAAAACTCTGAATTTTTTTCGGGCAAACATCATTGGCGATGTCACAGTTTTTCTTGATCAATGTCTGAGGGAGCCAACTTTGTTTGCCGTCATTTTGAAATGGTACTGGAACTAGCAACATGCTTTTGTGATGTCCCAGTCATAATAAATTATTTTCAAAAGAGAAACTGTGTTGGCATAATTTTGCATTCAGCATGACAGCATTGAAAAACCTAATCAACACAATGCCTGGTTTTTGCTGATAATGCCGTTTGTTTTGTGACATGCATGGTTCGGCTCCCATAATCCACACTCGACTTCATATATTTTTTACGGTAAGCTCCTAAATCTTCCAGAAAAATTAATATTACTTTATAATGGTACAGCTAGATATGAGGCTTTGTATAAGTTTTACTGTAACAAACATGAGTAATAAAATACTCACCGGGCGTTTGAGGCAATAAGATGTCTGACCGCTTATTTTCTAACTTTTAATTTTTATTTCATAAAGACATACATCTATGTTTTGGAGTCTGAATTCGGACAGTTTCATTAATACTCTTGTAAAATCGTTTTAATTTTAAATACCGGTCTTCAAGCAGGAGGTTTTTTATTACATAGGGACATACAATGAGTTGCAGGCATGAGTAAAATAAACAATGAAATACGTGTTTATTAATCACAAATACAACTATTTGTACAACAAAAAATATTCACAATATGAAATAAAATAAGCCAACAATTATTTTGAAGTTTTCCCCTTTATCTCAAACACAATCTTTTGCTGGATTTCAAATGTAAAATTATATATTTTTAAGGTTACTGAAATCGTAATTAAATCAAGGCTGGAGTTGTGTGTAAAGAAGTAATAATCAAACAAAAAAATCACAACAAAAATAATAAATGTATTTTTATATTTACTTTATGGCTTGAGTTTGATACAAACCCATAGATTTCTTGTTAGATTATAGATCTGGATAAATGAGTAAAATCAGCCAATTTTCTGAGGGACAATCCAAGATAATTCCATTTCTATGCACAGCAATAAAGTCTGAGCCAAACAATTTGGCCTAGTCTGCCCAAAAGACGAAGGTTAATTTTAGCATTGGGCTTCCTGATGGCTTGGACCAAGTTCTTAGGCTCAGATACAAAGAGGAGATTTTATTTGAGATTAAACACTAGCTAAGCAGAGATTAAGACATATTAATCTAGTTTTATAACCTCAAAAAATCAACGTTAAATTATCATATTTAAAACATATTAATCCATGTTAAGGTCCCAAAGTTTACAAAATAACTTTTAAACCAACCACATAACACACATAATTTTACAGAAATTTTATATGAGGAATATTTGTAACAATCATCATCAAGTTATATTTAAGTATTATAAAATATTTAAATTTTTGATGGAGTTTTTACAATTCTATATTCAAAACATATCAATGTGCTTCCATTATAGAAAACACTGTCGTGATTTTCTCAAATTTGTAAAAAAATAATAACATTTTAGTTTTAAGAGATGAATAAGGATGAAAATATACTGTTAAATATTAGTGATATTAACTTTGTTATAAATTAAAAGAAATATTTATTTTTCTAAAAGAATTACATTTCAAATAGCTTTTAAAAGTCAACACACTTTCAAATACCCTGTAGCCATTTTATTGGCTAAGATACAATGCGGAAAGTTAATTTTGAATCATAAGTCATTTACAAAACTGATTTCTTCATATTACACTAAGCTATCTTTGGCTTTCAAATAAGAGTTAAAAAATACAATTACTATTGTGTGAAAATGTATGTGGGATAAACAAGGATAGCTCATCATCAAACCTTGTAATAAATTCAATTAAAAAGCTTGAAACTAATTAAACAGAAATACTCCTCGTTATATATTCCATGATTGCAAGAAAAAATATTTAACATTTGGATTTCAAATTCTGAGGTAGGGTAGATAGTATCAGGTAGTGTACCTATCAAAGAAATCATGGCACTTAACCTCAGAAAATAAATTTGTGTCAAACTTCTTTAGGCAAGTTGAGGTTTGTTAATGCCAACCGACTCTCCATCAGAGACAGCCAACAATCCAAAATTCAAATAACAACTGATCCCAAAAGGTGCACAATTCTCAAATTCATTGACAAATAAATGAAAACGTTTCAATGACAAGTTACACACAATAACAAATATTACTCAACAATTTGCTGGGGCTGATACAGCTTACAGGGGAGACCAATATGTACCAGATGAGTTTACTTTCTGTCATAAATTTCTTGAAAAAGAAATAACAAACACTGATAGCAAATTACAACCACAGAACACTGGAAATGTTAACAGTGAAAACCTCTCTGCTAATGGGATACCGACCATAAATCATGTAATACAATAGGTTTGTTTACACATGAAAATTGTTGCTGATAATGATTTTTTCATCTTTTGGTTACCTTCAACACATGAAAATGCATGATAACTAAATGTAATATCAGAATTATTACATGAGAATTAATTATTACGTCCAAAAACCGGGAGGAAACTGAAGTCCTCCCTACTGACCTTATCCTGAAATATTTCCTCCTAAAAGCACAAATCAAAACTCAAGGAATAGCAAAAGTCACTTTTTAAATAATTTGAATTAAACTAAATATATTCACAAAATATACACAACTTAACCAATAAAAAGTAATAACATTCAAAATCACTTTCGCTCATCACTTTCACGCCCTTCACACACAAAATGTAGGAGACATATGAGAAATTTGAATTTAAGTCATAATGGTCATAAGAGAAATAAATTGCTTCCAAAGACATTTCACCCTGAAATGCATTGAAATAGTGCATGAAAAATTATTCACTTTGTGCTCACCCTTCCACTCGACACTCTAATTATATATAATAATACATTCACTTCCTTGGCATTCGACTTAGCCTAATTTTATTACAGAAATCGTAAAGTTTCTTAAATAAACAGGCAAAGACTAAAAAATTACTTACGATTTTTAGTAAACAGTACACAGTGTATTATGTAACACACTTTTAATACCAAGTACACAGTAAACACCTTCACAGGTACACAGGTTCACCTTTTCTTAACGAAGTAAGTGAAGCGGGATGGTTGGATAGATAGGTTTATTTATTTATTTAGATCACTGAACTTAATACAAGCAATCGTTAATAATGCTACTGATTTATAGTCAAACTGTTGAACAACTTTAGTATCAAATTTTATAATAGTATTATTTATTTAATTTTAGATCTTTAAGAAAACAAAGATTGTGAACGCAAATCAAACCAGTTTGAAAACTTTAGTAAACATTATAAAGGATTACAACTTAACGGTAAAAGACTTGAGTAACTTCTGGGAGTCAACTTCTAAAATGTTTTCATTAGAATGAATGTAAATTTGCTTGATGCAGTAGAGGAAAATATGAAACAAGCTGCTTCTCTTAAAAGACCCAACATAATGCTTCCCAAATTTAATACAGTTCACAAGTTGGCTGTGGAAAAATCATTTTATTGTTAGTAAAACATGCGGATTTTTTTTGGCAAAACTTTGCTTTAAAAATGTTGTCGAAACATCAAAAACAGATGAATAAAATTGGCAAACACATTATTGCTGGTTAAGCGATGATGTCACGTTCCAAACTTGCATCCGAGACCCCCCATACTTGGTGATGGGTCTCTAAGATAGATAATAACAACAATTTTCTGAAAAAGTTACGTTTATATTATTACACGAGGGCTTTTCTTTCCAAAGTCATACCTCAATAACGGCTGGACCAATTTTAACGTTTGAGAAGTCAATTTAAAGGTATTTTCATCACTCTATGTACAAAAATAGCCCGTTACCGTATAGCTAAGCTCTACGTAAACCCTCGATTTCCTTCAAGGCGAAGACATTTGATGGCAATAGTTGACTTTTCCTGATCTAAACATTACTTTGCATACACAAACATTGTTTTTCCATACCGAAACAATAATTTACCTAAACCAAACAAACAATGATTCTATTTTGACAGTTCTATGTTCTATCGTCCTATTAGCTGACTTTTAATAGACTGTTGAGTCATATTGTGTTTACTTATAGAAAAATTATTACATTATGAAATGACGGATGATTTATCGTTCACAACTCGTCACGAGGTCTTTTACATGCTTGGCTCATCTTGCTCCGAAATTTTCATTTTAAAATGAAAACCATTACAATTATGTGAGTATAATGTAAAAATCCCCATCCAATCTGCCTTGGGTGTTCATAAAACTTCCCAAAATAACTAAGCCGTCTCTCAGAAAATGCTTATCAATAACTTTAGCTTCATTATCGTTTAAAAAGGCCAAATAAAATTGATTTTTAGAAATTTAAATTGTTAGTCCAAAAAACACATTAGTACATCAACACAAGGTTCAAACTAAAACCCCACTGCATGGAGAACTAACACATGGTTCTGTTGGAGGAGTTGACAGCATTTGTCACACTCATATCAAGAGCTGAGCTCAAACTGAAACATTACAGTTGGCAGGAAGGGATGTTTGATATTTTGATATTGGCGACAGAGTCACCGATATCTGCTTATCACCGATATATCTGTGAAGAGAGGCTCGAAAATTTAGTGACTGAAATATCGGTGACAGCGGCAAATCATTCTGCCAACGACCCGACGGTGCGGCAACTCGGAAGATGTTTGTTCCGATGTCTGAGTTGCACGCACATCGTGCACTCGTGGTTTTAAGCAATCACAGCCTTGCTTGAGCTTCATCAGATTTCAGTTTCCCTCCAATATAATATTCAAACTTTCGTAATAAATGCTGTCATAGGTCTACCTGTCCTACAGCTTTGTTATTTATTCTTACTATCCTCATTTTTATTGAGTGGTGTTATAGATATGTTTTACCTTTAAGTACATAAACTATATTATTCCCAATTTATTACCTATTAAAATGAGTTGATCTGAAGCTTCTTCCTCGAAGAAAAAACGTAGTGAAATATTTTGTCTCATTACACCTGTTGATACATATATAGCAACATGTGATTTTTGTAAAAAAAATATCTTTTAAAACTAGTTTTTCAAATTTGAAGAAACAAATGATAAGGAAGCACCTTTTTTCATTCAAAACTACATTGTTAATAGAATTAAACTGAAGTTTGTTAGTTGATACCTTTTATTTTAGATGATAAACCAGTAGAAATCCCTTTAGTAACCTAAGGTACAACAATTTGACGTAAAGATTGACAATTCAGGGGCAGCTGATTCTAAATAACCGAGAGGGAGGCAAAGAAACGGGGGAAACAGCACTATTCCGTATCACATCGCCTACATATCGCTACCAACAGGCCTACTGCCCCAGGGACTGTGTGGCTTTGGACAAGCTGTCACCGATATTTCAGTCACCGATATTTTCCCCCCATATTTCCTTGTCACCAGAACAAAGTCACCAATATTTTTATTTCCTTGTCACCAGAACAAAGTCACCAATATTTTTAAACCACGGTATCTAACATCATTAGTTGCAGGTGTACCGTGACTCTCCACAGACTAGGGTCACGAGAATTGCATACCAGATTTCCGCGATCAACGTTTTAAATTATATTTATCACAAGTTAATGTTGTCTTAACTGGTTTATTTTAACAGTTGCTGTAGCAGATTTTATTAATTTTAAAAAGTAGTGTTCGGGGTATCAGTTCCACTTTTAAAAACCTATGACCTTTCATTTACTTTTTGTACCATGGATTTTAAATAGAATGCTTTGGTATTTAGCTATTCCCACATGTGCTAAGGGCTCAAACAGACAATGTTTGGTCAAAAAGTCTTCATGAGCAAGGCACTGTAAAACAAGAAAAAACGCCTTAAGGCATCTTAAGACGTCTTTTTGTTTTTATCGATGCACTACTCGACCACCTCATAATTGCCCATGCTACATTCTTCATTTGTGTCCTTTTCAGAAAAAATATCTCATGACATGTCATGTTCTGTTCTGTGGGTGGTCGTCCTTATAGACTGATGCAAGATTGAAATTTATAGGTTTAAGTTTTTCATCAATGCATGAACAACAATAAAAATTGTTTAAAAATACGAAAAATAAGTGATGTAGTTAAATTTTTATTTCATTCAGACACTGGTATAGATTATTAACATCTAAATTTTGATTTTAAACATTGCTATGAAAACAACACTCGATCCGTTTTGAAATATGAGTTTTAATATTTTTATTTAAAATGCCTAAGTTTAATTTCTTCCATCGGAGGTCACAACTCGTGTCATTCTAAGAAGGAATATTTTTTTAATATTTGAGAAAACTGCTTTACAAGTAAAAAATTTAGATGTTAAAGTTTCAAACATATTGTTCTAAATAATAAAAATAAAACGATTAGACCATTACAATTTAGTTTTAATTGGAAGTTTTGATTTGTAACTGGCAAGAAATTATCACATATTTTTTTCTACATATTTGCAAGTATTTCAACCAATAACACTCGGTTGGGTGAACTGTCTAGTTAAATAAATAAAACTACTATAATATAAAAACCGTGATAATTTCAAGAGTTTAACATTACATAATAATTTTAGAGTTCTAAGATCTCCTTCAGCAACACAAGATGTCACAGACAATAAATGAACTGAAAACCTAAAGGACACATATGGCAGGGGGTTTTCTTGAAGTATTACGTAAACCATAGAAACATAATTCCACAAAACAGTTTTAAAACTATTTCTACACCTACGATGAATTCCTTAGTGTATCGTATAAATATGATGAGATGGTGTTCTTAATCTAAAACACTCACACTCTTAACCACAGTCTTAACCGAGAAAGAAGACATCAGTATAAACAATCGAAAACACATTGTTCACTTTTTACCCTATAACCGATTGTAGGTTGTTGTTTTTCTTTCTGTAAAGAAATATTTAATTATGAATACTTGGCCTATGGATACTAAAAGGATCGCTATGGTTTCGCCGAGCGACCACCAAAATACTCTATCATTAAGATCTTCTGCCCGTTTCCTGCCTTGGGCCTCGCGCAATCGGTGGTGTGTTTGGTAGTCGATTATGCTCTTCAGTGACTGATGGATTTCTTGAGCAGACATCTCCATCTAAAAAATAAAAAAAGTTAATCATAAAATATCTTTGGCTGGAAAGGAAAGCTTTTTACAGCAAACCAATGGACTTTTACAGTTAGAGTGTAAAAGAGTGAACAAAGACCAACAAGACCAGAAATAATAATTCTCATATAACTTTAGAGGCAATAAAATATATACATGGGTGTCCCTGAACGCTATTAGACCAAATATTTAACTAACTTTTAACATTTTCAAAAATAGTATGAATGTAAACTCCAGCGTACAGTTTGGTTTTCGGCCCCTTAAAAGTAAGAAACATAAGATGTTTTTGAGGAAAAGTATGATATTCTTTTTTTTAAAACAATACAGCTATTTCTTTTTAGGACATATAAAAATAAAATATATCGTTAAGTAAGTTAAACAAAACAAAGTACCCTTATAATTTCTATAATAATTTACTGACTAGTTTCAGTGCTTTCTCAAGGTCTAGTACCTACATAACCTGTTCTCAATTATTTTAACTTAAGAACAGTAGAACCTCGATCAACCGTCACTCTTTTAACAGTCACTCTCTGTTATCCGTCTCTGCTAATGTACTTTTAATATGTAATAATAGATGCTGTAAAAACATTGGACAATTACAACTTACGATATTGCAGTTCTGTTTTACTCTTGTTTAATAAGAAATGTGTATTATCCATTTACACAAGGTATTATTTTTTCCAAAACCTTTTAAATTTACTCTTACTGTACAGGTTTGTAATGAAGTTTCTGTTATCCGCCTATTCTCTTAACCGTCACACTCTCGGTCCCAAGGGTGACAGTTAACAGAGGTTCCACTGTAAACAATAATTTAATCAGTGCTATAGAATAGTAAGCTATTGGTAGAGCTGGCACAGTGGTCCTAAGGTGTAGGACCATGATAACTTTTCAATTGCAACTTTACTTATATATTTAACTCTCTCTCACTGACTCAAGTATAGGACCTACTCAAGATTTTCCAATTTCTGATGAGCTAGAAACTTGACATTTGGCACGAATATTCTTTGAGAAATTTTATCGGAAGAAGAAGTCTGAAACTAAAAGTTTTCGGCCCTTTCCGTATAAAAGGAGAAGTTTGAAAAAGTACTTTTCTATTTTGGCCTCTAGCGCCAAAAAAGAGGTCCTATTAGAAAAATGTGAATGAGAATTGAATATCTACAATTTTAGTTGGAAGACATTTTGCCTTATCTCACATCCATTACTTAGAAAAGGCTGTTCAAAATTAAATCCTGTATAAATCTTAGTATCTTGTTATGATTTTTTTTGTCACTTCCTTTTTTGACAAGGAGACCTATTTTTAATAAGGGTGTGTCCATGTCAATCTTTGATTATTAATTTTAATTAATTCTTTGGTTATTAATTTTATCGTGTTTAACACCCTAAAAGAGTTCTTTAAATTTAGGACTAGTTCAACTACTGTATTTTATGGATTTCATTTCTTTGGTTCCTTATTTGTTGCCTTAAGAGACCTAAATTTTAGCTTGGAATTAGTCCACTTCAACCTTTGCCTTTATCAAAAGTCATTTGCTAATTACAACCCAATTCATGCCTTAAAAGCTCTTTAGAGTTGGAATTTTAATTCAGTAATAATTTCCTCTTGTGGTTTTTATTTTTATCAATTATTTGGGAAATTAGAGATAACATTTTTGAATTGGGATGTATGTCAAACTTTGCCTTTATCAGACATGTGTTAATTTATCAGTTTAAAGCCCTCAAACAGTCAAATTTAAATACGCAACAAAAAAAGAAAAAAAACACAAAAACATGAACACCAGAAACCTTAACACAACAGAAAACCAACAAAACAGAAAACCAACACAACAGAAAACGCAAACACAACAGAAAATCAATGACTTATGTAAACATAAAATTATTTATGTAAGAAAACAACTCAACGGTTTGAAGTTTTCACTAAGTTTTTAAGGATTCCAGTAATGATCTTTTAAACTTATATAAAAAACACTTTGTTTAAATATTGTAAAGTACAGTAAACCACTATTTTGATGAATATAGCATAAAAAAAGCAAAACTTATGATTTCTAGTCTTAAAGTACTTACACGAGTCTATCGATAACCATGGGAATCGGGAAGTGTGATGTAAGATACAGATGATATTTATTTTGTTTGTTCTTTTGTAACATAATTGCTTTGTTCCCAGTTTTATCCCCACGGTAACATATGATGTGGAAAGTGAAAAGGGACCTCTTAACTTTGAAGTAGGCTATTTTTTTACACTGGAATTCTAGTTTAATTAGGCCAAAAATATCAATTTTCCATTTTAATTGAATAGCGTTTTTCAAACATTCCTCTACAGATTTGTTCGGTTACTTTGGAAATAGAATCTGATAAATATGAAAAAATTATCAATTTAGTAACCAAAGCCATGCATATTAAAACCTCTTGTTGCTTAAATTAGAAGAAATAAAACTGCCGCCGACATCCTATTGTGGAAAGTCCTACTTCCCAAATGCAAAAGCCCACACTGTCAGAGTTGTCAATGGCTTCACAAAACTAGTATCTACTGACTGAAGCGAGGTACAAGTTTATCACAGTTGAGGAATTTTGTCAAAGTCCAAAAGTAACTGACGTGACCGTGTATTTTTCTTCATTCCTCTGATACTGTATCATCCCACTTGAGGTCTCTTTAGCAACTTCTACATTTCATACTAGAAATGCTTGATTTAAACTAAGAAAATGGAAGCACGAGCTGTGTTTTTTTAAGTAGGCAAAGTTTATGGAAATGAGAAGGAGGGGTGGGGTTAGAGGCGTTCGGGCGTTGGCACTGGGTAGATGGACTCATTAGGAGTCTGTCAGACGGATCTCCAAACGAGTCTATCTACCAAAGCCAAAGCCCAAACGCCTCCAACCCTACCCCTTCCATTTTCTATTCATAAACAGTAATTAATTAAAAAGCACACCTTGTATATTTAATATTCTTCAGAGTAGATTAATAAATCTAGTTTTCAGCTTATTTCTAAGTTTAGTTTTCAGCTTCATCTAAGTTAATTCTTAAACACTAGTAATAAAAAGTCTGCTACGAAGTTTTAGTCCTTGATTTTTCAAATTCCAGTTTTCATTTGATTAAATTTAAATGCTGGCAACTAAAATGAAAGAACCATATTTATAAATTGTACATAAAATCGTTTGCCATTTAAAGCTGGATTTCAAAATGATTAAAACTCAAAAACAGAAAGTTCTAAAAAGAGGTAACTTTTCATTTTCCACGTCACAAACAGAAATATCTATTGCTTTCCCAAAAAATGTATTTGGTCTTTAGACTCAATAGAATTGGTTTCAAGACTTGCCAAAATGGTTCAAAAGCAGAATACCCTGGGTAGTTGAGAGAACCTCATTTCTCAAATCATTTTTCACAAGACAGATTTTTTTTTAATTTGGTCTTATGTACTCAGATTTTTTTCCACATAAGGCCCCAACAGTGATTGGATGAACTAAGATTAACTGTAGGTTGAGGTTATAAAATCCCGATTAATATAATTTATTAAATCTTTTAAGTAAAAACTCTTTATTAAAAAAAAATTTTTGGTTTTGTCATTAAAACGAAAAAACAAATAACTTTTATTTCTAATTAAAAATTTGGAGCCATCGGTAATCCTCAAAACCAGAACAAATTTTTTGCAAGGGGAAACACCACCAATACCAAGCGTGTTCACTCAAACTATAATTCTGAATATCACTCACCAAAAATGATTCATTTCATTTTCCATTGCAGGCAAACGTGCAACTGGTAATGGCAACTGGCGTGCAAGTTTGTGGCATGCAAGTTTGTTGAATGTCAAAAGGAAAAACACAAAACATGTTACAGCAAACCTGCTCACTCAATGAATTTCAAATGTGTGAACAAGAAACTTATTTCTCCGGAAGAATGAAATGGGATGTGAGAATGCAGGTTTGCTGAATCAGAAATGTAAAAAATAACAGGATTAGGCTATAATCCAGTAGATCTCGACTACATGAAGTCAGGTTTTGTTAAGATGCATCAACAAGTAGACGAGATGTAGAATTTAATTTATTTCCTATAAAAATAACATTGAGAAGTGTGTGTACAGTTTTCCTGCTACAAAATGAAAAATGTGTGAATAACATTTTTATTTAATTTATTCCCTTTAAGTTTAAAATGGGGACAATGTGCCATCTTAAAACAACAATTATATACCTATATATAAAATAGAAAAAAACCAAGGATAAATTTTTTAAGAGGGCGGCAGCCTCTTTTTACGCTTTTTATTTTCCTCCCCCATATAGGCCTCAGGCTTGTGTGCAGAACTTATCAAGCAAAGCAGGAGTGAGCCAATACAGCAAAAGTGTGAACAGTACTGATAAAAGTATGCAACTAAGTGGAAGTTTGAACCTACGATGTTGCTAACACAGTTCCAAAACCCAGAGCACTACCAACTGCCACACCGACTTAACAAGTTGCACTAAGCAAAATATACTGTTGTTTGATTATTTAAGCTAAGTTTAATAGTAGGCCTAAGAACAAAAATGTGTAAGTAAAAAAAAATTAGGGGGTTAAATCCTTTTTGACCTCTCTTTGGGTGGATCAATCAGGGTCATTTTTTAACTTGTCCGAATTACATATTATGGAATTACTTCTTTACATGTTTGCACCAAGTTCCATAAGATGGCGTCAATTTTAATAAAAGTTATCATACTTACAGACATATAATTTATGTTTTTGGTATCTGTGGACTTCAAAACTAAAAGTTACCATGGTTCCAGGCCTATGTCTTACGGAGAGACCGATGTTAATGGGTTCTTTCCTATAGGGGAAGTTCGCTAATTCAGGTAATATCTCAATAACCAATTTTTCACCACTCTTCAGAATCTAAGACACACCTTTCTCATCATATGAAAATTATTTTTTATTGCAGACATAACCAGACCTGATTGCTCTAGAAACAAATACTATGGGCCTTTCTATCTAGAACATTTTTATTCCCACAAATATTTGGAATATAACTAAGAAAAAATACATATACTCAGCTCTCTAGGCCTATCATAATTGGTTAATCTTGGTTCAAGAAATTGGATGCTGAATAAACAAGAATTGACAGTGACACACATACACACACAAATTGCCAAGAACATCCATTGTCATTGTGATACATGAACAGCCAGTGCTATTGTAAACAATCTACTCTACTCTATTGCCTCTTTGACTTTTTTCTAGTGGATTAAAAATAAGCATATAATTAAAAACTAAGAAAATAAATTTTGTAAAAGATAAGTGCTTAAAAAGGTGCAACAAACTTTTTGTGGGAATATAAAAAAAGATCTAATGTATTCAGAGTCTGTTCTAAGACATGTATGTATAGGTACACATTATGTTGTTTAAAGATATAGCAACACCCTTAACAAGCATTCTCGGTGATAAAAATACAGTGAATCTTAGTAGAATCTCAGTGATAAGAATTGGAAATGCAAAAATAAATGCGCCATCACAGTTAATGAGAAGTTAAACATTGTGACGTAAATGGCATGAAAAACAGTTCTTTGTTATATGTAAAATTTACCGAATGTAGGAAAACTGCAGAAACCACTTAACAAATTATGCCGGCTGTGAAAATATAATTTTTATCAATCATGCCAGTAATGCGAAAGCGAAAGCCATAAAAACTGCCATAATAAAAATCTTGCGAATTTGCCTGATAGAAGGGAGTAACTCTGAGAGAGATTCATATTCCAATTCTTTTTTTTTGTTTAAAAAAATTGATGGAATTTTTTTTAGGAAAACACACAGACTCGGATCAGGAGTTAGCCTCAGCTGGAATTTTTTTGGTTGTACTGAATTTTTCCCACTGTGTTTTTATATCCTTGGATTGTCTAAAAACACTAATTTACTATTAAAAGTAAACAAATTTTGGGGAGTTAGCCTCGGACCCCCTTCCTAAGCCCCCTCACTAGTTGTCATCCCCCACCGAAAGATCGCTCTATTTATGCCTAGAGGGGCCCCCAGCAGAACTTCTGCCCCAGGCCCCCTCTCTCCTAGTGGTGGCCCTGTACTTTTGTTTTCTGAAAATAAAATGTGAAAAAGCTTTAGGCTACAACAGAACCTTTCATCGCCAAACAGACAAAGTGGATAACATAGGAGTGAAATCACATGTTTACATCATGGCCTAAGACTATCTGAATCGGTTAATTTTACACAGTTAATTCTGAAGTAGGCCTACTTCTTTGCGTCAACCTGCATTCAACACTTGTTTGAGATCCGGTGAGCTTACCTGAGTCATGACAGTCGCATGTTCCCCCACTCCTGGCAATGGCGGTTCATCCCCGACTTGCAGATCCATATAGACCAGCTTATGACTAAATGTTGAGAACTCGTTACTGAAGCATACAGCGTAAGTGCCTTCCTTGACAGTCGTAAATGTGTGAGAGTCAAATTGTGATTTGACTTGACGGTAAATTATCTCCCTGGTTGGATCTTCCAGGGTAACATCTACATCGTATGAGCCTCCTGTCACCACCTACAACAAATAAAAAATATATTTATTTGAAGACACCACGAGGAAAATGTTTCTTTTCTTCCTGTAGTCAAATGAGTAAAGTGAAAAACCTAGCAACAACTGCGTAGCCAATAAACCCCTAGTCCTAGCTCTTGCTTAATACAATGTGAATGAAGACTTCTTAGCAAAAGCTATGCAAATCTGTAAAATCCCTAGCAAATACTAGGCTCAGAAAGAGCCAAGTCTAGTAAGAACTAAAGGTTTGCAAAGGGGATTTTCAACACCTTTATGCACCGATTTGGGGGGGGGGGGTGCTTGATACAGGGTTACGTTCCTATTAAACCTCAACAATTTATGTCTTAAATTGTTTAAAAATTTGTCTGCTTCTCCTTAAAATCTCAAGTTTTAAGTTAGTAATTTATCTCCCACTGCAAACGGAACAAAGACTGAACAATGTCTCTATTGTGAATAGAAATATGCAAGTTGGTAAAATAAAATGACCCAGTTTTTCTCCATGGTTATAAATATCTTAGGAGCAAGGAAATATAGTTTCTCTTGTTCCCTACTTAAGCTACTACTTCTGTAGTGCTAGTGCAGAAAATGAAATGAAATTACTGTAAATCTTGAGATGAGAACTAAAATATACAACTGCTCCAGAACATTTGCTTATGAAAATAACATTTATTAAAACGAAAGAAAATGTTTAGAAGATTAAAAAAAGGTATTAGGCCTAGTTAGGAACTTTCAGCTTCAGGAGAAGCATACTTTGCTTTCCCAAAGTTACAGTACGTAAAGCACCAATACATAAAATGTTAGATATCGTAAAGATGAGGATTTTTGCCCCTGAACTGGTTTAGACAATAAATTGTAGGTTTAAGTTACCTTAACGTCATCCAGTTCCGTGTAGGTCGTATTTCATTGCGACCTAGGTTTCAATGCGATTGCATTATCTTAAGTTACGTAGATATTTTGATGAATTTAGTGCGTACAGACGTAATATTAAAATCCTCATTCGGCGAGAATATGTTAAATTTGTTTCAAACGTAGAAATGAACATAAAAAGAGACCCGAAGAATTTCTGGAATTTTATTAGATGTAGAAAGACATCTAAAATAAATAATGGGAGTAATAAATTTCAATGGGGAAATGATAAATTTCAAGATGGTGCGTCAGTGGCAGATGCGTTTGCTAGGTATTTCGGCTCTGTGTATGATGTCGGTAGTAGTGTTAGTTTTTCTGATATTAGCGATTCTTTGGTCATGTCAGGAGTCCAACTCCTTTCATTAAATAAAATTTTCCCTCATGAGGTTAAAACAGCTATTAAAAAGTTACCTTCGAAAAAATCCTTTGGTCCCGATCTAATTCCTACTTATATTTTTAAAGGTTGTTACGAGTTTCTTATAAATCCTCTCTGTCATATATATAATATTTGCTTGAAATCTGGTACATTCCCTGATCTTTGGAAGATTACAAGAATTGTACCATTGTTTAAGAAAGGAGACATACGGGAGATTTCGAACTTCAGACCTGTCTCGATACTTTCGACACCAGCTAAAATCTTTGAAATAATTTTGCACCAAAACATCTTTCCACACATTAAGCAGTACATTTCAGAAAAACAACATGGTTTCTATCCTTCCCGATCAATTTCCACAAATCTTGGCAATTTTGTAAATTTTACATCCAGTGTTTTAGATTCTAAACGTCAAGTAGATACAATATATACGGATTTTTCTAAAGCTTTTGACAAAGTTGATCATCTTATTTTACTTCGTAAGTTGCACTATTATGGATTTTCTAACAATTTGGTCAGGTTTTTTATTTCATATCTCCATAACAGGCAACAGTATGTTTCTTTTGATGGTTTTAAATCAGAAAACTTTAGAGTTTGCTCAGGGGTTCCTCAAGGTAGCAATTTAGGTCCTTTAATGTTCAATATATTCATAAATGACTTGCCAAATCATCTTAGCAACGAGGTGTTAATGTATGCCGACGATTTGAAACTTTTTGCGATTGTTGATAGCCTAGATAATTGCTTATCTCTTCAAAATGACTTGAGGCTTTTGGATGTTTGGTGTGATTCGAATAGGTTAAAATTAAATCTCTCTAAATGTATGGTGATGTCCTTTCATCGTAAGAAAAATCCGATTTTATTCCAGTATACACTGAGTGGTGTTGGTTTGGAAAGAATACACGTGTTTAAGGATTTAGGTATTCTTGTTGAACCAAATTTATCCTTTAATCGTCATATTATATCTTCAGTAAATAAAGCTTATAGTATCTTGGGTTTTATCTCTCGAGTATCTCATTATTTTAACGATATAAATACTATCAAGTTGCTTTACATGTCTCTGGTTCGATCAAGACTGGAATTTGGTTCCATTATTTGGTCTCCCAATTCATTTTTGTACGTAAATATGATTGAAAAAGTGCAAAAGCGATTTCTTAGAATCCTTTATTATAAGTTTGTTGGTATTCCTAACCATCCAATTTGGTTTATTAGGCATAAGGCAATGTTGGAAATGTTTGGGTTTCAATCGCTGGAGATAAGGAGGAAGGTAGCGTTGTTGTGTTATCTGCGTGATGTGGTGGCTGGGGACGTAGACGACCCTGTGACCTTGGCCGGGGTATCGTGGCTTGTGCCGCGGTACGGCGGTCGGGTTAGCCGGGCGATCTACCAGTCCTTTTATAGAACATCTGCTCATGCAAATTCACCCTTAAATGAGTCTGTCCGTCTGTACAATTCTTTGCATAACAATTTTGATTTTTCAATGAGTCGATCAAAATTCAAAAAATTGTGTCAGCAGCTTTTGAGCCAATAAATTTAGTAATATTTGCAATTCTCTCTGCTCTTAAAGTTTGTCTTTTTTGTTCTCAACTTTTGATTTTATTTTTTTAATGAATGCATTGTAGATAAAGCTTATTTATTTTTTTTAGTCCAAGGTTAAATATGTTAATACAAATATTTGGTCATGTTTTTCTCTAAAAAATATATCAAGCTCCCCCTATAATTGGGCAGATGTGCCTGTTGGGGAAGCCTTTGCAGGTCATAGGTTTTTATAATAGCATGCAAAATTTTATTTTGTTTTTACCAGTTGTTTTAAGTTATTTTATGTAAATG
This sequence comes from Flexamia atlantica, assembly GCA_035578135.1. Lineage (NCBI taxonomy): Eukaryota > Metazoa > Arthropoda > Insecta > Hemiptera > Cicadellidae > Flexamia > Flexamia atlantica. The sequence goes on along the minus strand of JAQJVK010000007.1, from coordinate 45,326,432 downwards.
GAATTTAGCTTTGTTACATTATTTATAAAGTTGCATGTTATGTATTTTATTATGTATGTATACCTGCAATAAATCATTTATTTATTTATTTATTTATTTATCTTCAGGCATACGAAGTTGTTCAGTCCACTAGACGTCGTAGAAAAAGTTAAAAAACTTGCACAAGTAGTTTCGACACATTTAACATAAAACACAAACACGGACATTGAGAATAAAAACCGATCGGTAACATTTAGACAGACGCACACGCAACTTGTCACCGGCCGCGGCGAGTGAGATCCAGCCATCAACCAGTTGATAAGTTGTTACCGATCGGTTTTTATTCTCAATGTCCGTGTTTGTGTTTTATGTTAAATGTGTCAAAACTACTTGTGCAAGTTTTTAACTTTTTCTACGACGTCTAATGGACTGAACAACTTCGTATGCCTGAAGATAATGCAATCACATTGAAACCTAGGTCGCAATAAATTACGACCTACACAGAACTGGGTGACGTTAAGGTAACTTAAACCTACAATTTATTACATAAAATGTGATTCATTCACATTTGAACATAAAAACACAAATGATGATTGAGTGGAACCCCCGTTCCCCCCTCCAGGGCCCACGTTGGTTTTTCCCTCCCGAAGGAAGATTCCTGGGTGTACCACTGGTTGGGGGACGGGGTATATATGATAGCTTACTGTTATTAAGTGTTATCGTCCCTCCTCTTTTCCTCGGAAATGTCCTCTTTTTGAGCCTCATAAAAAATGGAGGGGTGGATTTTTAAATGTCCGTAAATGGGAGAATCCTGTTAAATGTCTGTATTTTAAGGTGAGTTCACAAAATATTTTTAATTCACTTTTAATTTCCATACACTTTTAAGAGACAAATTGAACTTCCATTTATAATGTTATGTTCCTACAGCTGTATTTTTTTTTATGTCCTGCTAAGTTGTAAGTTGTTGAAAGCTTATGTTCAAATTATTTGTTCCATTACAGATTATTTTAATTTTTTTTCCTTATTGAATTAGTTGGTTGCTTCGTTATGAAATTTAATTTAATTTAAAAGGTTTATTTTAGGTTAAATTTAAAGTTTGAGCGATTTAATGTCAATGTAAATGGCATAAAGGCTCTACCAAAACAATACCCAGTTAGACCTACTGGTTAATTAAGATCCCAAAAATTAAGTGGAGACCAGTGGGACCAGTCATGTCCCAGCCACGTTCTAAAATTGTGTGTTGGTCCTAAGAATAGGGTCTGTGTTATTAAGGTAGGAAATTAGCTAGTTGTTTATGAATGAACAATCTAAAAAAAAAATTACTTACAGTGGCAAATTCAGAGAGGGGGAACTAAGGGGCAGTCGCCTCCCCTCAGGCTTAGAACTAATTTTTAATACCAAATAAAAATTATTTTTGGTTGTAGGCCTATACTTAAAATTCCATTAATTTTTTATGAAAAGTACAACTAAAGTCAAAATATTCATAAATGTATATCCGTATTACAACCCACCTTTGAAGTTCTTTGATTACCGTACTTAAAATGTGGTAGAAGCCTCACCAGGAGAAATATACTTAAATTCAGCTAGGCCTACATAACACAATGCTTGGGATTCAATTATCATTTGTGTTTTTATGTCCAAATCCGAATGAAGCACATTTTATGCATTGGTGCTTTACGTACAGTAACTTTGAGAAACCAAAGTTTGCAACTGCTGAAGCCTGGAACTTCCTAACTAGGCCTAATACTTTTTTAATCTTCTAAACGGTTTCTTTATTTTTTTAATCTTCTACAGGTTGACAACTTACAAAAGAGCCTTCTACCAATCAATCTCTCGGTCTTATTTCCATAACCGCAAGACCTATAAACCTGAAATTTGGCATTTAGGTTCCTCTTAGGCCCTAAATGATCATTATTAAACGGTTTTACAAAATTCCCTTAGGTTTCAGAATGCCAGTCAAAAATGCAACTGTGGGCAGGCTCTTTTCAAAGTTGTCGGCCTTTAAACAGTTTATTTTTTTTTTAATAAATGTTATGTACATGAGCTAGTTTTCTGGAGCAGTTGTGTATTTTAGTTCTTATCTCAAGATATACAATAATTTAATTTCTTTTGCTGCACTAGCACAACGTAAGTACTGGCTTAAGTAGGGAACAAGAGAAACTATATTTCCTTGCTCCTAAGATATTTACAACCAGGGAGAAAAACTGGGTCATTTTATTTTACCAACATGCATATTTTTATTCACAATAGACACATTGTTAAGTCTTTGTTCTGTTTGCAGCGGGAGGTAAATTACTAATTTAAAACTTGAGATTTTAAGGATTTCCTAGCTCCTAAGATATTTAACCATATTCATTTTAAAGAAATGAACCTCACAAGTTTTATCATGGTAAAATTATTTTTTCTACTGATTATTTTAACATTTATTCCTTTCACAATGAAATCCAGGAAACCAAATACAGTACACCTCGGATTATCTGGATTAATGTGGCGGAACACCGATCCGGATAACAAAAAATCCGTATAATCCGAGGTCATTACAATATTAGCAAAATAGCGATCGTGTATAATAGCCCCTGCTAAATTGATGCTGTAAATGGTGCTTAAAGTAACTCAAAAATTATTACAGTAACTCTCCTTTAGAAGTAACGCAACACATCAAATGACAGCAATAAACAAACTCGTAAAATTGCCGTAGGCTACGCTTTTGTTGATAACGGCTATGCTTTTGTTGATAACTGCTAGCGCCACAAGCAGAGCCGGATTTAGGCATGGGTCACATGGGCTCAGGCCCAGGGCGGCGAATTTCTAGGGGCGGCAAATTTTGAAGGCCAATTAAAAATTTATTAAAATAATGTAGAACATTTTTGCAATGTTTTCGTTTTCTCTCAGATTCAAACACTAATTAAACTATGAAAAGTCCGGGGAGAAGTTTTTTAGTACATTAGATCATTTTTTCATATCAGTCTACACTATGATTTTGCGTTATGCGTCATACTATGCGGAAGGGCGGCAGTTGATTTACTCAAGGCTAGTGAGGTGCGAAAGCTTTTTTTTGCCTGGGCGCGGTCGCTGGTGTTGAGTCATTCATTATTCGGGGTAATGGTGGAATCGGATCATAAGAAGGAGGGGCGAGGAGGGCGATATGTTTCTTATTTGTTAAAAAATACATGCAAAAAAATTACGGCCGCAAATCGCCCGAGAGTTTTGAAATCAAGCCTAAGAGGTTTAAAGCGGTTGCGATACCACCAAGAGATACGAGTACGTCAACTATGATACAACCGAGAATACCGACTACGATACAACCGTTAGGTTTTATTGCCGCGAAATGACCGAGGGAATTTCGCCGATCGCTAAAAATCCTAAAGATTTGTTTTGTTTTGTGATACAGCCAAGATTCGTCGGATGCAAATAATCAAGCTATTTGTCTCAAAATACAATCGAGACTTTTCACATGCAATACACACACATGCGGTTCACATGCGGTCGGGTTTGACAACCGCATAGAACCGCATGGATTTAACGGCCAACATACGATTAAAAGCATTTTGAAACAACCCATGTTCACGATACAACCTAAACGTGAGCTGTTATTGCCAGTCGCTGCAAAACCCATGCAAGTTGTTTACCAGATTTCACAAATGATGTTTTTCCGACTTTTCCTTACATCTCCGGACTATTTCAAAAATATGCACGATCAATGAAATCAGTCATAACGCGTCCTTTAAAAGAGCGGTTGTAAAAGAGTGATTGTCGGCCACGAAACGACCGAGATACATGCATGCCAACCGCTGTTAAAACGACCATTTTTTCGGCCACATGGCCAACATGAGCGAGCGAAAAGAGCGATGGCCGCGAAAAGAGCGAGAATATTGTCGGTCGCAATGCGACCGAGATATCTGCTGGCGGCGATACAAGCAGGCAATTTTCCGGCCGCAAAACGAGATTTTCTAGCCGCGATGTAAACGACTGATTTCCGGCCACAATACATACATTACAGAAAAGTTTGTTTGTTGTGATTAGATCAAGAGATTTGCCGGCCACGATGGCGATAATGATGAAAATGGCTATATTTCGTTTAGTTTTAACTCAAATATCGACATTCCAGACCAAACGTCTAAATTCATTACTTTTTCTCGACTTTTAGCCAAGAATTCCTATAGAGAAGAAGCTAACAGAGAGACTCTCGACTACGAATCAGCCGAGATAAAAAGAAGGCGATGATTAGGCTTTGGTAGCTCCGAACTGGCCGAGAAATTATCGCGGCGAAACAACCGAGAGAATTTCAGACCGCGGCAATGCGACCAAGAGATTTTTTGGCCACAAATTAAATAAAATTTTCTGTCTTGTTAGTTAATTGTTAATAATGGATATTACGAAATTTTAACATTAAAAAAACAAAATATTTGTATAATTTTATTTTGTGAGACATTTCGCCAGCTGGCATCAGCAGACATATACACAAACACAAATATTGATGTTTTAATATAAAAAAAATCAGATTTAGCCAGTAAATTATAATCCCAAATTATTGGGCGGAACAAGTGCTGTCCCCCACAAATTACGCCTATGACAAGGTCTGGCAAGATTGTCACGTTCGGGAGGGGGGCGGCGAAATGCTTTGGGCCCATGGGCGGCAAAATCGTAAATCCGGCCCTGGCCACAAGTAGCGATCCAGAATACTATACGTTTACGAAAATGCTGTAATGTACTATTTAAGCAATGCGATTCCTTCAATTATCGTGATTCAAAATCCATACAGTAATGTATCACATTTGCATTTTACTTTTGGAAGGCGCATTTCACCCGTAAACTCATTAAAATCATGTTTTTGCCGTGATTTCAATTTTTAAATTTCTCGGATGGACCGGTCCGGATAATCCGGGATCCGGTAATGTGGGGTCCGGATAATCCGAGGTGTACTGCAGTTCGCTCGAAACATATAAATGAGGTCTAAATAGATCTGAAGACGTCAAGCATTTTATTTATATCTAAAATATTACCCTTTTTTAAATGAGTTATTTTAGCTGGTAAGTTCAAGTGTTCATATGTAAAGAATTTAAGTTGGCCTCACTAGTACTTTGGTATTACACAGAGGCCACTATTTTTTGAGAGATTTTATTTACTGAATATCAAAAATAACCATATGATTGGAAAGAACATACTTTGACTTACTGTCCTATTTTGACATAGGCTAATTATGATGAGCAGTCTTTATGTTCAGCTTCCCAGAAGACAGCGATGTTGGCAAGGATTGAGTTGAACATATCGCCTTCGCTAGCGGCCACACCCGGTCGCCACATGTACGCAAGACTTAAACAGCGCTCTGCGGCGGTTATGTTAGGTTGGGTTATCATAAATATGTTAGGACTTTCCTTGTTTCGTTATGAATCAAACGATACCAGATAAGTCATACTTTCGGTGGTGACAGGTGATGTGCGCACTCCGGTCAATGACCTGACCTTGGCCTACTTGGAAGGGATTTGGCGGGCAAAAGTATGACTCATATGGTATCGTTAGATTCGTAACGAAACGAGGAAAGTCCTACTAACATATTTATGATGACCCAGCCTAACATAACCACCGCAGCGCGCTGTATAAGGATGGCCTCCGTATAATAATAAAGTACCGTCTCACTCATGAAAGTTTTGGAAATCAACGCTTTTGTCTAGCTTGCAGTCCTCCGTTTTGCATTGGAAGTTGGATTCATTCCTGCCTGTGCAACTTCTTACGAATCTAATGATACCAGATGACTCATACTTTCGCCCCACAAATCCCGTTGACAGGTGATATGCATGCAGAGATTTGGTTGACAAAATATTGCCAAAATAGTTGGCATGGACTAGGGCACGATAACTAGAAGACTTAAGACGGTCTTATGCAGGTGAAAAGAAGAAAAAGTGGAACCACTCCAATATTTCAAGCAATCAGATAGGTATTGAGATATAGCTGGAGCAAAATTTGAGCACTGATCTCTAATTTGCGTGTCTAGTGCACATCTTGTTTATGACACCTAACGTTCAAACATACGGACTACGAATGTGACCGATGATTAACTTTCTTCAATTGGTAAAATTTAAATTAGTAGTGCACCATTTTCAATCTTTATCATATTTGTATATGTTGCTCTTATCGTTCACTAATCAGTAGGCCTATGTGTAAGTGTTTGTGCTATTTTAACATTTGACAACAACCAGAATATCAGGATTTACAACCTTTTGAGAATGGTAAAACCCTAATCAGCCTATATATAGTTAAATGATATCTGCAGTTCAGGGCTTCAAAATGAATTTTAATCTATTCTCAGACAGAGAGATGCAGTGTTGAAAAGAGATCGGTCAGTGTCACCCTCCACGTTTTTGCCTAAAGTCAATTATTGCAATTTCTAACCTCTTTCAACCCTGAAATCCGACCACTAAATGTATCAAATTATTAAGCATTCTTCAAATATTTGGCAATGTTATTTAAAAAAAAAAACTTATTACTCGCCCCTTGGCCCCAACAACTAACTCTCTCCTTCTTTCAACAACAATCAACTTCTCCACAAAAGCAACATTACCCCCCTGAACACCACCTAAGATACCTTGAGTTAAGAATTTGTAAACAGTGACTTTCTGATTTCCAACTACCCCAAAACCTCACATTTGGGGCCCGAGCGAGCTGAAGCCGAGTTTCATAAACACCCGACCAGATCAGTTGGACCAACAGCACAAGTGCATTTTCTTTGAAGATGACTAAACCATTATAATCTTAGTGTAAGAGAAAATTAATAACAGAAATCTAATTTACACTACTATAGATGAAGCCACAGAAATCTGAAACGAATTAAATTTATTTTTAGGCCTACTTTAAAAACTAGGCCTATAACTAAGACTGTAAGTTGGTTTACCAAACTTTAATTTTTAACTATTAGGCCTACTAAAAGAATACAAAACCATTACAGTCCATATAAACTTCACCCAAGACAAGAGAAACAGAACAGGGGCCTACTGCACAGAAAATTACAAGTTAATAATATCAGCAAATAATCCTATCAGAGTTGGATACTCCCATCAATATCCCTTCCCAAAAGAGCACAGTCGCCGAACAGCTTCGGTCATGGTTTCACAGCCAGGCGCCACAAAGGGACCGACAAACACCAACTGCCATAACTTGCGTTTATGCTGGAATTATTCATCAGTGGTATCGGTATCCCTGCAAATTTTACTGACTTCAAAAAGAGTCACGTCACAATAACTAACCATGCAACATGACTAATTGGCTCAACCTAAAAAATTACTAGGACTATATACTATCAATTAATCAATTCTTCAAGTAGTGCAACTGTCATTAATTCCAGTTTCTGACAATGAATTCAGTAAGTTGCGTTGTCAGACTTTGCTTCTATTAAACATTGTACCGGTACTTGGGATAACTAATTACACGTAGAAACATTTATTTAATAGGCTAATGTGAGTTTTCCCCACCTTATCCCCTAAATAGGTTGAATAATTGACCATAATAGGAAGAGCCAGGTACATATGCAACATAATAATATTGAAACACTTGGAGCAGCGATTCCCAACCAGTGTGCCGCGAAATTTTTGTAGCACTTGGGTAATATTATCAATTTGATTCTCTCAACACTGAAATATATATTTATTCATACTGAAATGCAGTTTCATTGGTCTCTTTTCCGTTAAAATGAGCTATTTATGATAAATTCAGGGCCGGATTTAAGCACAGAGGGCCCGCGCCACACAAAAATATATAAAAATGATTCTTTAGACTCCAGGAAATAATTTAGTTTCATACACCATAATCTTCGACCAAGAATAAAAGATAATTAATAAATTGTTATCCTGATTGAACTTGAAACATAACAATGTAATTTCAGTGTAATGTGTACAGCAGACAGTTCAAAAGATAAAACATATTTGGCTGCAGATCGTCGATGATTGCGCACACCACCACTTTGTCGGCTGCAAGTTCTCGGAGTGGGGGTGGGGGGAAGGGGTCTGTAGAGAAAAACAAAAGAGAAGAGAAGAAAATAATAATAGTATTCAGGTTATCTCAGTCGGGTCGAAAATGAAAACAAATTATGACGTGCGGACCAAAAACATCTGTAGCTAGGACAAAAATTAGCCCGATAGGCTAGCAGAGCTTGCAGAACCGGATATTGGTCTACTATTGACGTCACGAGTTTTGGTTCCGCCACAGGCCATACGGGAGTTAGGCAACACGTCTGGATAATAACACGTCTTTTCACTCCGCTCCGTAACTGAGAGGGAAGTTTTTAATATAATAAATAAGTTACCTAACAAGTCTTCTGCCGGCTGGGATGAAATGCCAACTTTAGTTATTAAGAAAGCAGCCTATATTTTGCTCAGGCCCCTGACACATGTTATTAATTTGTCATTATTAACTGGCTGTTTCCCGGAAAAGTTGAAATATGCTGTGATCTGTCCTTTATTCAAAAATGGTAACAGGACTGAACCAACAAATTATCGACCGGTGGCTTTGCTCCCTACATTGTCTAAGGTTTTTGAAGAGGTTGTTTTGGTACAATGTAGAGGTTATTTTGAAAAATATCTGAGCTCAAATCAGTATGGTTTTAGAAAGCAAAAGTCAACAGGTGACGCAATTTTTAATTTTATTAATACAGCTCTTGAAGCCTTGGATGGATCACGGAAGGCAGCTGGTGTCTTCTGTGATCTATCTAAGGCATTTGATTGTGTCATTCATGATATTATGATCTCAAAACTCAAACACTATGGGCTCGACAAAATTTCTATTTCCTGGTTTGAAACATATTTGAAAAATAGATATCAAAAAGTCAAAATTTCTTTGCCTAATGGATTAAATTGTTTTTCAGACTGGCTTAAGGTTGAAAGAGGGGTTCCTCAGGGTTCAAAATTAGGTCCTTTTTTATTTCTGCTATATATAAACGATCTTCCATTTAGTTTAGATGGTAATTTTACACTATTTGCAGATGATACCTCAGCACTAATACAATCAAACAACACAGTAGATTTGTCCAATAAGATTATGTCCACCATTTCAAATCTTACAGATTGGTTTAGCTGTAACGGCCTAAGCCTTAATGTTTCCAAAACCAATTTTATTAGTTTCAAAACCAATTCTCATTTCAAAAATGACATCTCGCAGGTAACCTTGAGTAATGGGGAAGTAATTGAGACGGTTTCTGATGTAAAGTTTCTTGGACTATATATTCAGGACGATCTTAAATGGACAAACCATATTTCATTTCTGCATAATAAACTCAGTAAAGTTCTGTTTGCTTTATCAATAATAAAAAAAAGTTCAGACTTAAATACATCAATAATAGTTTATCATGGGTATTTTCAATCTATTCTTCTCTATGGTGTTATTTTTTGGGGGAACTCTGCTCACAGTCAAAAAATTTTTGTTCTACAGAAACGAGCCATAAGGATTTTAGCAGATGTTGATAGTAGACATTCATGCAAACCTCTATTTAAACGTTTAGGATTATTGACTTTTCCAGCCCTTTATATTCTAGAACTACTAGTTTTCATAAAAAAGAATGAACATGCTTTTTTGGATCAAAATTTCAAACATAATCATAACACACGTCATAAAAATAAATTTCAATTTCCTTGTCACCACCTCACAATGCTTGAGCGAGGACCTTTTTACAGTGGTATAAAGATTTTTAACATTTTGCCAAATGAAATAACTTGCATAAACAGCGTCAAAGGATTTAGAACCAAACTTAAAAATATCTTACTTCAAATTTGTCCCTATAACATAGAGGAATTTATTCAAAGTTTTAATTAGTCTAAATACTGGTGTCATCGGGTCGTTTTTGTTGGTTTCAGGAACTGCAATTTTTATTCTTAACAATATCTTTAGTTTTATTCTAAAATTTTTGTTTAGCTTTTAAGATTATTGTATTTTCATCTATTTTGGGTGATTGACGTGTTATATATTTACGTATGCTATGCATGTGAAATGTAAATGATGTAACAAATAATGAATAAATAAATAAATAAATAATAATATTTATGGGAATAGTTTCAACTTTTTGATTGGGAGGGGCTATATTTTCAGACCTCTGCTCTATAGCTCAATTTTAACCCCCATTCCCCTTGAAAATGTGTAAGACGATGAGTTTTGTTGAAAAAAAATTGTCAAATAGAGGCCGCGAAATGTCCGAGAGATTTACCGACAGCAATCCAACCGATGTTCGCAGGCCACGAGCCTAGGCTCTAGCCAAGAGCTGTTTAATTACTATTATCATATATGACCAAAAAATTTTCCAGACGCTGGAAACCTAAAGTGTAGTACCTATCCACTAGATTTCACATATTAAATTTCCGACTATTGTCTTACCTTTGTTACTACTATTAAAAAGTATCCCGACCAGTGAAATCAGTATTGTAGCTTTTAAATAGAATAATTGGGCACTATGATGTAAAATACAGACGGTCGCAATGCGACTGATAGATTTACCGGCCGCGATGTGTCAGAAGACTAACCGACCGCTATGCGACTGAGAGATTTGCTGGCCACGGAAACACTGGAAGATTTTCCGGTCGCAATATGACCGAGAGATTTGCCAGCCGTGGTATCATGACTGAGAGTTTTGTTTTTGGTACATACACCGCGATTTGACAGCCGTGATGTGACCGGTAGATTTGCCAGCTGCGGTATAAACGACAGATCTCCCGGCCGCGATGTGGTCAGTAGATATGGAAAAGCGTGAGAGACTTGTCGGTCGCCAAACGACCAGGAAATTGCCTGTCAACTGCTGTAAAAACTACAGATTTTCTGGCCACAACAAAAGGCCAGATGTGACAGCCACAAAAAGAACGAGAGGCTTGTTTTTGTCACCTGCAATGCGACCAACAAGTCGGGAAGAACGGAGGACAGTGGTTAAAAAGGAGGACAAGTCCTCCGAAAAACGGACATTTGGTCACTCTGGCCCTGGGGGCCCGCACCACTGAGAGAGCCTAGGGGCCCAAACGTTCTAAATCCGGCCCTGGATAAATTATTCAACTACTAACTTAAATCATAATAAAACAATATAGCCTATTTAAATACTGGTACGTAGATGTGCTGTAACTAAATTTAGATGTAAGTTAGTGAGCCACAATGTAAAAAAGGTTAGAATTCGCTGACTTAGAGGTTAGGTGTGGGACGGAAAGAGAAGTGCAACCAACAAAGTTCACTTAAAGAGTAAATTTTAACTCATAACTGGCTCATACCTGAAATTTACTATGACCAAACAATCTGGATACAGAAGAGGTCTGCTTCAAGTCAGGCTGCATTTGAACTGCCTTCAAGGTCAAATCTAACCATTTTGCTAGAAAAAAATCCAAAGTTTTTCCCCAGACCCTCTCTTGTGCTCCAAAGCCTCTCTGTGTTCCGTTCCTCAGCTAGTACATAGTGGGGCCACCCCTAAGCAGATTCCCAGTTTGAAAATATGGCAAACCTACTTATAGACCACCACTCATGGGGTTAATTATACTTCTACATCAAAGATATGGAGCTCAATTAAATAACGAGGACTGCTTAGACTATATCTACTTATGAATACATCCCTACCTGGAATTCTAATGAAACCGTTGTGTTCAACTTAATATCCTCATAGAAACAGTCTTTGGCATTATCAAGCAATTCGAAGGTTAGCTCGACACCAGCGGCTAATTGAATATAAGATAATATTACTGTAAGTACAATCCATTTTGTCCACAAACCCATCATATCACTTTTACACAGTAAACACATCACTAAAACTGAAAAATCACTTTATGTGAGTCAAAAACTTAGTTTCATTGAAAAACAGATTAATCGTCCATGTACTTGCACTTCGGGTCATCAATGAATGATATGACAACTGTTCAATGTAATCATTTTACGGCAGCAGCCATAACGTGGCCGGAAATTTACAAACAGCTGACTGAAATTAGAACTGGAATATGAAAACCAACAAAAAAACCAAATAATTTTTACTATGCGGAGTGTATCTGATATACATCGACAATCCAAACAAAATGGAATAAAGGGCCGTCTGTAAAATAAAAGCCGATTATTAAAGCCCTGGTGTCACTACTCTCTGATCAAATACAAAGGAATATTCATAGTCTATACTCTGTCCAAACATTTGTGAAAAGCGTGATGTAGGGTTAGGTGTTAAGATAGCCGCCAACACTAGCTTTTTTGTGTTGATCGCATTGCCGTTGATTGAACTTTTTATTAAAAACAAAACCACGTTTAACACAAATTTTTTTAACTTTTTATAGCTTAAAACAATTATGGTTTTGAAAATCACTAAATCAACTTCGATTTAAGGGGCCGTCCATAAATTACGTCATCCGAGAATAGAGGGAGGGGTCCAGGATGGAAATGACGGTAGGATGATGTGAATGGGGGGGTAAACCCTGAGATGACCTAATTTTTCAAATTTTGTTTTAAAACTAATTTAAATAGGAAAAGTGAAAAAATTATGTCTAAATTCACTAAAATTAAAGCTAAACAGCTTAGAAACTATGTACTCGATTAATACAACATCCGTTTGAAAGGTCATTTTAGCTTCACGTCAAAACAAAGCTACAGTAAATAAAAGCAAATATAAATGGTGGTTGCCTGTCAGTTGACCGAATTGATAGTTGCTCGCCGCGACACTTGCCCACTTTTTAAAATAAAATAAAATAAATAAATAAAAGCCTGAATCCACTTGGTCGAATTGATAATTGGTCGTTGCGACAATTGCCCAACTTTTTAAATATTAATATTAATAATTAAATAAAATACTGAAACCACTTGTTAGAATTGATAGTTGGTCGCTGTGACAGTTGCCCGACTTAAAAAAAATATTATGTAGTTGACCGAATTGATAGTTGCTCACCGTGACATTTGCCCACTTTTAAAAATTAAATTCAAATAAATGAATAAGAGCCTGAATCCATGTGGTCGATCTGATAGTTGGTCGATGTGACAGTTGCCCGACTTTTTGAAATAAAATAATAATAATTTAGAATTTGTGTCAGTTGACCGAATTGATACTTGCTCGCAGTGACAGTTGGTAGAAGAGAGGAGGGGGCAGCGCGGAGAGGGAGAGGGCGGGGCGTAACGCCCTTATTCTCTGCTATTGGAATAGGAGCTGGGCGCCCCGCCCACTCCCTCTCCCTGCTGCCCCCTCCACTCTTCTGCCAACTGTCACTGCAAGCAAGTATCAATTCGGTCAACTGACACAAATTCCAAATTATTATTTTATTTAATAAAGTCGAGCATCTGTCACATCGACCAACTATCAATTCTACCAAGTGGAATCAGGCTTTTATTTATTCATTTGAATTTAATTTTTAAAAGTGGGCAAGAGACACTGCGAGCAACTATCAATTCGGTCAACTGTCAATTAATTAATACCTATTATTTTTATTAAGTTGGGCAACTGTCACAGCAACCAACTATCAATTCGAACTAGTGGTTTCAGTATTTTATTTAATTATTAATATTAATTTTTTAAAGATGGGTAACTGTCATAGCGACCAACCATCAATTCGACTAAGTGGATTCAGGCTTTTTTTATTTACTTTATTTTATTTTTTAAAAGTGGGCTAGTGTCACGGCGACCAAATATCAATTCGGTCAATTGGTGGGCTCCCTGGTTGGTTATGTTTTTAGATTTGCAAGCAGCGCAGCGTCAGCGTTAGCATCCACCACTGCAGTAAATATTATAGTACTACAAAGTTCAAAAGTTCTGGTTTGAATCGTTGAACATCAAATTAGTGCCATTTTGCTGTAAAAACCCCAACAAACACCCAACAGCAATGGGCGCGTTTAGCCGCACTCACAGGTGAGTAATACCTTTGATACCTCTTACCCCGGGGACGCACAGCCCACTTCACTGCTTGCTTAACGTAGGAGAGATAGGAAAAAAGCTATGTGCGCTGCTTCAAATAAAAATTGCGGACAAACTATGGCACAATTATTGTTCACTAGGACAGCAATTTAAAGCAGGCTCTAATTCTAATTATCTATTGAATGGTGAAGTTTGTTTTTATAATATTAACTTTTTACTATTTATTATAGAAGTTCTAAGCTAAGAGTTATCCCGAACTAAAAACGTGTGACTATTTTAAAACTGTCCTTGAACAAAATATGGAGTTTTTACCAAAATAAACAGTTTATATTTGTTCCTTTGTGAAATGTGAAATGGTCGTAATATCAATATTCAATACCCATATCATTACTCAATCGATCAAACCATGTCTAACGCAATTATTAAAAATAGTTTCTCTTTGAAAATTGTTAAGATGAGCACATCAAAATGAAGCCACTAGTAAAATTACTGTCTGCAAGTAGAAATAAATAGTTGATTGAGTTAATTAGTGAGTCGGTGGCGCAGTTGGTAGCGCACTCTGCCTAGGAACTGTGGCCTCAAAGCGTCGCAGGTTCGAGACTTGAGCTTGTCACATACTTTTAACACCCTCGTACTGTACCGGCTCACTCCTTGCCTTTGCTTGATAACGTCCACACACAGTCTTCGTATAGTCTATGTGGGCGGAGCAAAGGTAAGATAAAAAAGAGGCCACCACCCTCTTTAAAAAGTTTTTGTATTCTTTACTTTATTTTTGGACAATTATTCCTGTTTTTGCTTCAGTACACTTCACTGCTCTGTCCCAGGTTTGGTCTCATTTGGAGAGGGATGCCTCAGGTTTGGCAAGCCAGGACTGTACACTAAGATCAAGATATCAAAAGTGGATCAAAAGAAATGTTCAAGATGAATTCTGTGCTCCCTGACCTTGACATGAACTGAAGAGTTAACTGAATTGTTTATAAGGCTGATAGTTTAGTAAAAAGCAGAGGCTATAAGTTTTTTTATTAGCTCTTAGATTCTCCTGTTGTCACTTAGTTTGTTTGAAACAATAAAATTGAACCACTTATCTTCATTAATTTCATTTTACATTAAATGGTTGGATTATTTATTTTAATTAATAAATTCTTCAGGTTTAAATTGAATTAACTTCTTTGTTTTCTTCCACAATCCTACTTTATTTCTATCAATTAATTTGAAACATAACTTTAAATAAAAACCCTGCACATAAAAGAAACATTTATTTGCATTACTTGAGTATGTTTGATTTATTTTAGGAGGCTTTATTTTAAATTTGGGAAACTGACCTTTTAACACAATAGCAGAGCTTTTACCATTGATGACGAATTCCATTATTAATTTTAAAAGAATTTAAATTAAACAATATTAGCAAGGCAAGACTTTAATAACATCATAAAGTTATATTCTAATACGTTATCAAATCTCATTCATCCATACTTCATACGTCATACCATATTATCTCAAACCGCACTCTCAATCTTCTTGGCTCATAACCTCCCGCTTCATATGTCATTGTGATACCTCATATTCTTATACCTTATACTTATACAGGGTGTCTGAAAAGTCCGTCACCAAACGCCATAACTTTGTTTATTGGGTCAAAATAAGCAAAAAAGTTTCTGTGAAGGTATGTCCTAAAATGCATATTTACCCAGATATCCGCCATTTTGTATTTTTCACAAAATATTTTTTATCTCCGAAGCTTGTGAATTGATTTTTTTGAAACTTGGTATGTACCTATAAATAGTCAAGGTTAGTTTATGAAAAAATAATCAGCATGATCGAGTAGTAAATTTCAAAATGGCGGCCGTTTGAAACCTTTAATTTGAAATATCGGAAAAACGTTACGTAGTACAAAAAAATATGAAGAATTAAAATTTTTAGAAAATCTAATTTCCTGTCTATTGACACCAGAATTATGAAAATCGGTTAATAAATAACTGAGTTATGGTCAAATTTATCTACTGAGGCAGCGTAATTGACCTATGTCAGCGCATGACTCAGTGCAACAATGGACTATTCTCCTTCCAATTTATGCTGCCTCGTTGTATAACTTCGACCATAACTCAGTTATTTATTGACCGATTTTCATAATTTTGGTGTCATTAGACTAGAAATTAAATTTTCTAAAAGTTTTAACACTTTATATTTTTTGTACTACGTAACGTTTTTCTGGTATTTCAAATTAAAAATTTTAAGCGGCCGCCATTTTGAAATTTACCATTCGATCATTCTGATTATTTTTTCATAAACTGACCTTGACTATTTATAGGTACGTACTAAGTTTCAAAAAAATCGATTCACAAACTTTGGAGATAAAAAATATTTTGTGAAAAATACAAAATGGCGGATATCTGGGTAAATATGCATTTTAGGACATACCTTCACAGGAACTTTTTTGATTATTTTGACCCAATAAACCAATTTATGGAGTTTGGTGGCGGACTTTACAGACACCCGTACCTCATTCCTTCAACCCTCATACCCTTGTTCCTAAAACGTCACTCCGCATACCCTCTCATCCCCATAACTTCACACTTCACATCCCCACTAAAGCCGCAGTGGGAAGATGCTTGTTTGTATCGAATTTTTGATCCTCAATAATTATATTTTTTAAATTTTTTACCGATTATGGTTTATATCCATAAAATGTTTAGTTGTCAAGTGTCTCTTTTATTATGATTGTGAGATGGTAATTGTAAGAACATTATTGATTTCCCTTCTTGAATTCTTGATTTTATCTTATCATATTACACACACAGGGTCTTATATTTTCCTGCTTAGCCCAAAGATTCAATATTTATAATGGACAAATTTCATAAGTAAGCTTATAAATCCAGTTTCTAGCTCATGAAGATTTAACCAACTCACAAAGAGCAAACAGCTGCCTCGCTCTTGGCTCATGATTGGCCAACTTTTGACAGCGATAATTTCCTGTGAGTAAAGTACTATATACTATCTAGGCGATGAAAAGGAATGCAAATATCCCAATATAAAAATTTAATAGTTTAGTGCAGAAACCCGTTTAAAAAGCCAAAACAGGTGAAAATGAGTTGAGGTCATTCTATTGTTATAAATAGGGATATGGCTTGATTAGAGCACAAACCTGTCATTTTCCACTCTGAAAATGCTAATATACTACAGGTTGAAATCTTTATTTAGTACAAAACCCATTAACTTACAATTACTACAATTTTGTTTAATTATTTCAAAACTACATTTTTGGCTTTTAACAGGTTTTTGCATTAAACGATTCAATTATGTAAATGAGATAAGCGTGCCATAATAAATAGGCTGTTAACAAAGACACCTGTCACCACATGACTCTTCGCCTGCATTGGATTAAATTAATAAATGATGTTCCAGTCATGAGATAATTTTTTTTAATAAGCTCTTGAATCACCTTGTGAGTGGAAACAATGGCCGTATTGATAGAGGCTTGATGATTTAAAGTGGAAATTATAAATCAATCTGTTAGTAACTTCACTGGAACTTGTATCATACAACATATTCGGAATGAATAAAGTAGTTCATGTACATGTGTAATTTTTTTTATTTTTTAATGATTAAGGTAAAGTAGGCCTTAAAAGCAATTTTTGTTGAGCGATTTCTCATTCAACAATTTTTGTTTGGTTCATAATGAAAAAAACTTTACAAAATAATGACTCACATATTTTTAATTTTATTAACGATTTAAAATTTTGTAATAATAAACACATTTTTTGCTATAACGATTGTTGGAATTAAAATAATCATTCCAAGTTGGATATTTTAAGGGATTAGAATCCAAATAATAAATAAAAATTAGTATATGATTTTTCGATTGAAATATCATAACGATCCACCCAATAATGGACATTTGGCTTTATATGAGTTCTAAACCTTGTACATTTTTAAGTATGTTAAACCTAATAATTAATATTATTTTCTGTTTTCTAGCTTCTTCTTGTGATGGATGAGACGGATTCAACGAGTTGTCGTAAGTTCGATACATTTTTAAATATATTCATTTCATTTCATTTATTGTCATAAAACATTTACATACAAGGCAGAAATGTTTCTGCAGCAAACACATGACATGTCATACATTAGTTTTAAACCTAAAATAACAATATCCTAAAAAATTAAATAAAATGTTATCGCAAAAAATATATGTTATTTAAATGTATAGATGTAAAATAAAATGTTATCTTCAAGTATAAATACAATTTACCCTACCACTTCATTACTGTCCAAAAATTCTTTTATGGAATAAAAGGCCTTATCAATAAGAAAGTTTTTTACTTTTTATTTCATAGTATTGAAGGAAAGTTCTAGGATTTCTGTAGGAATTTTTTAGATAATTTTTATTGTGCTATATTGAGGAGATTTTTCAAAGAGTGTCAACCTTTTTTTAGGTGTTTGAAATCTGTCTTTTTGCCTAGTACTGTATTCATGTTGCAAGGCATTTTCCAAATAAACGATTTTGTTGTTCATCGCAAAACGTACTAATTCTAAAATAAATAAACAGGGCAAAGTTAAGATGTTTAACTGATTAAAAATGGGTCTGCATGAGGTTTTTTTACTTTTAAAAGTCATTAGACGAAGACGTTTTTGATTTTGAAAATATGTTCAGATTGAATAGAGTTTCCCTACAAAACGACGCCGCAACTGATTAAGGAATAGAAATAACCATAATAACCCATTTTTATTGTGTCCATACTAACATTGCATAAAATATACATAGCAAAACAAGCAGAATTTAACTTTAGACCTAGCTTTTTTATGTGACCCTTCCAATTAAGATTGTTAGAAATTTTCATTCCAAGAAAAGTTAAGGAGTTTTTAAACTGTAAGGAGTTATTTTCAAAATGTACATCACGTTCTAATGACTTATTATTTTTTGTACGGAAACAAACTGTGTTTTATTTACATTCAACTTTAGTTCATTGTTTGAAAATCAAGTGTTTAAGCTGTCAAGAGCATCTGGTATAGTCTTTAAATGCTGTGCTACGTTGTTTTCTTTTATTAAAATGGTTGTGTCGTCAGCATACAGGTATGTGTTTTGGGGGAATAATAAGCTAGGTCATAGATGTATAATAAAAATAGTGTAGGACCAAGATTTGAACCTTGAGGTACTCCTTGGACAACAGGCATCCAAGCAGAATGGTATTTTACGTTTGAATGTGTTATGGAGTTTTTTTGCTTTCTATCAGACAGATAAGATGAGATCCACTTTAAACTAAGGCTCTCTATTCCACACAGTGGCAGTTTGCTTAGCAGTTTCTCATGATTCAAACAATCAAAGGCCTTGGACAGGTCACATGACACAGCAGCTGTAGCCTGTGACCCATCCAAAGCCTTAGCTACATCATTAATAAGAGCAGCAACAGCATTAACCGTACTCCTCCCCCTTTGGAAACCAAATTGAGCATCAGAGAAATATTTATTACTTTCTAAATGATCAATTAATTGCTTATTAACATCATATTCAAATATTTTGGCACAAATACTAGTAACACAAATAGCTCGATAATTATCTAAACTTTCACTATTTCCTCTTTTGAAAACAGGAGTAACAATACCATACTTTAGTCTTTTAGGGAAGAGAAAAATTTATAAGATTAGGAGAAAAATTTATAAGTTGGCATAAAAGTTTACATAAAAAATACTAAACTTGTTTACTATTTCACAGATCACAGATCACAGATGTAGGGACACCATCCCATCCAACAGAATTGTTGTTTTTTAAGCCAGAAATTATTTTTTAAACTTATTGTTCAGTAACAAATTTGAAATTTAATGAAACTGATGACCTTTGCCCAAATACAATATCAGCCAAATCGGTAGCATCGGACTTAGAACGAATCAATTCTGAACTTAAGCTTTTTCCTACATTTAAAAAATAACTATTGAAAGCTTGTGATATCTGTAAAGGTTCAGTTATTAATTTTCCGCTTACTTCAATTCCGTTGAATGAGTTACAAGAATCAGTCTTATTCCCTAGTTCAGATTTTACAATGGACCATGCAGCCTTACATTTGTTGTTTGAATTACCTATTTTCCTGTCATTATCTAATTTCTTAGCAGCATTTACAACATTTTTAAATTTTTGTTATACTTCTTCACATGAACAAGAAATTTTGGATCAGAGGAAGTTTTTGATTTTAAATGTAACTCCCTCTTTTTTGAACTTGAAATTTTTATGCCTTGAGTTATCCAGGTGTTTCCTTGTCCTTTAAACTTTTTAGGAATTGTTTTGAGCGGAAAACAGTCATTAAATAAGATCAAAAATTTTTCTAAGAAGGAGTTGTAATTAAACTCTACTGCTTTATTCGGATCAAGACTCCAGGACATATTTTAGAGACAACTTGAGAATAAAATTACGCTTGTTTGATATATTTTTTGCCTTGTATCACACGAGGGATAGCCTTAAGAATATTTTTAAACAATGTTCTTAATTTGTTCTGAATTTGTGACCCTATTACTATTCCTGGAGAATATGTTAATAAAGAAATTTTGTCTATTGTCTATCGTCTATTATAATGTCTTCAACGGCTCGCCTTATGTCTTGTTCAAGGCTCAGTGCATTATTGTTGTATATAATGTAACAAAAATAACATGGATACAATTTTTTTTAAATATTCAATTCAATGTCATAGTTTACCTTTGAAGTATATGAGTACGCTCAGAAATAAAATCTTTAGTCAAGAAACAATCAGTTTACACCAACTGCAAGGAATTGCTTTTGTTGGTTTAGCTCTCAATCTGGCATGAACCTGAAGGGTGTGTGACACTAGACAACACCTGCTGCTGTCTTGCTCAGAATGTACGACTCAAGCCAAGATCTGCTCCAGCCTCTGAATCACTGATATATAACCAAAGAAAGACATGAAATTACCTAGTATACTGCCAAATGATTCAACTACCGTACTGTACATCTACTTTGAGGAGGAATATGTTTTAGCTTGATGTTACCTTGAAAATGGACACATGTGGTCGGAAACCATTGGTCGTTAAAACCAATTAACAATCACTTGGCAGTATATTAGGTAATTTTATACCTTTCTTTGCTCCTGTAGTTTCTTAAAATCATAGTCTTGACCCTAGGGTTCTAAAACGAGTATTACATAAAACAAAATCATGAACGCAGCAAATAATTGTAATGCTTTATTTTGAATTGAATGAGTACATTAAAAAACTACTCTATACTGAAAAAACACCCAAACGGCATAGGCTGACCCCCTCCCTTTTTAAAGTTCCTTGTCGGACCCTGAAATTGTACCTCTCTGTGTATTATTTCGGCAATCACTGAAACAGATTTATCTTACGCTATAAATATACGTCATTTGTCAAGCTTTACTTATCCACAAACACTTAAACCAACAAATATTGTACCTGTCTTTAAAGATTTAAGTAATCTTAACTTGAATCACCCACAGCAGAATATTTCAGTCCTGATCATTCTTTATATATCAATGCAGTTTGTCGCAAACAGATGTGGGAAATTATAGTGAGGATTGTGGGAGGAGCCACGTTACGTGTAAAGAGCCACCCTTCAGTGGTGCTCATTACATTTACTGGCACTTTTTGTTGCGGTTCCTTCATCACCAAGCGATACGTTCTGGCAGCTGACCACTGCCTGTTCCGCGACCAGTGGGTAAAGTAAAGCTTTTGGGAATAACAATCAAAATCAAAATATAAAGAATCTTTATTCCATAAAATTACTGAATATAGTAGACAATGTTACTCAAAGATATTCCAAACAGGAAATACATATCGTATAGTACATGAAAACTTCACTAAAATGTTTTAAATGCTATTCTAAATCAAGATAATTGTAATAAAGATATGTCTAAGCTGTTTGTTGTTAAGGGAAATAAAACTATCAGATAATAATTATTTTCTTAATAAAATGGACTATTTTTGATTTTTTAAATTAATTTTTTATTAGTATGCAAAAGTGAGTGAGTACAAGCTGGATGTTAAAACCCGCTAATCAAGCAAAATGTTTCTAAGCAGTCAATTTCAGTTGACAAGCTTGTCCAATCTTAAATCAAAACTACAGTTTTATCAGATAAAAAATACTTATATGTACTGTTCAAATTCATTTCTCATCGTTTCATACACTGTTTTCCATTGTTCCATTGTTGTTTTCCATTGTTTCTCTAATTGCTTTTATTGTTTTACAGATTATTGTCTATTGTCTAACAGCTGTTTTTCATCGTTTCACAGATTCAGATAGATGCTAAAAGGTTCTGTGGAGTAATGACTATGGGCTGGGTTCTCACTATGAAGGATGGACTACCATCACGCTTTGTCCCCGGACGGCACTTCACCCTGATCCCAGATAAGGATTGTTCCAAGGTCAAATGGACTGAGGGCTGGGTCCATTTGACCTTGGAACAATCCTTATCTGGATTCAATTACAACTACACGTCCTCTGCTGTCAGTCGAACACCTGATTCTCGCCAATAAAGTGCGACCACAAAGTCATATTACGCTTTCAGGTTTTAATAACCATTCTATTGTTGATCATGTTGATCACAGCCCAATGAAACTAATACTATGTGAAAGAGTAGGTTATAGGAAGTTTTATTTTTAGTTGTTTAAACACATCCATGCCATATATTAATGTGTAGCTTATATTTTTGAACAAAATTAGACAATGAAATACTTATAGAGAGCATTTTATAGTGTTTTGTGGTTTGAAAAGTTCAATGACTGAGCATCGTCTGATTATAATGTTTAATTAAAAATTTCTCATTGGCATTATACGTTCACTGGATGTAAGTAAAAAACCTCTTACAACATTTTAAAATATATTTGCGCTTATACGGTATTTACATAAAAAAAGGTAAATATACACAAATTGTAGAAAATGGTGATCGACTGCAATTGGTCTCACCAATCATCATCAGGCCCAATGAGAGACTGTCAGATTCATCATCTGATCATCATGATGGATCTGCCAATCTCTCATCAGGCCTGATGATGATTGGTGTGACCAATCTAAATCGATTGCTATTTTTCACCATTAGTGTATGTTTACCATGTAATTACAGTTTAAGTGAAACCATATTTTTAGGTGTTGTAAGATGTTTTTTTATTTATATTCAATGTTTACTTACTATTATTTTTTTTAAAACTTGTAACTTGTGGACTTTGAGGCACAGGGCCGGACTGGGCAGAAATTTTGGCCCGGGCATTTATATGGCGTACCGGCCCACTGCATTTCTACACCGGCCCACATTATTTATATACGGGGGGCTTTGGACAGGGCCGACGACAGAATTTCCGGCTCGGCAAAAGTGGTGACCTTTTTTTTTACTCACACGAGTGGTTTTCGGCCCCTTTATTGTCATTTCAGTCCCTTTTTGTCTGTTCCCGGACCCCAAACAGGGGGGAATTGGCTCTGCGCCCGGCCCCCAAGCGGCCCAGCAGCCCCTCGAGGTGGCGGCCCACCGGGCATTTGCCCGAATGCCCTTATGGCCAGTCCGGCCCTGTTGGGGCATTTAACAAATTATTAGTTTTTTTTTTTGGGACTTATTGAACAAGGGTAAGAGGTACAATTGCTGGCGGGGGCACAGTAGTTGACACCTTTTTACTATCATCACTAAAATAAGAAATAGGTCTTTAAGTAAGGAAAGGGATAGGTTTTCGGCTAGCTTATCTGAGAAATAAAGTTCATGGCAGCAGCAGATAGAAACAAATAAAGAGTCACATAAAAAACACTATTTCGTCCCTCTGGGGGACTTCTTCAGAGTTGCAGAGAGACTGGAATGGCTGTTGAGTTTAAAATTTTAAATGTCCATTGTCAGTGTTGTCATCTGAAGTAACTTTAAATTAACTGAGTTAATGTCATACTCACTGCATTTATGTATTGTCCTAAATTATCGGAGTTTTTGCCCTTTGTTATGTTGATTATACTGTCACTAATAATTAAGCTAGCTGAAGGGTAGGGGTTGGGATTGGGTTATCTAAGGTTTAGGTTGGGGGGGGGGTTTCTGTAATTTGAAAACCCTATATGCTAGTATGCATATGGGATATGCTAGTTCCCACCTCCTAAGTAAAGAGCTATTGCATTGGCTTTTGGGAAAGGATTTTAAGGCTTTGGTTGAGAAACAGTGGTCAAAGTCCAGATTTTGATTTCTGGCGTGGATGGCTATGGGTTTTTCTTTGTTGGTTTTTACATCCTGTCTGTGCTCGTTCATTCTTTTTCTTAAGGTTTGGGTAGTGAGGCCTATATACTGGGCTTGACAAGATTGCACTATTGTTGATAGATGAGGTTTTCACTATTGCAGGTTAGATTGCACTATTGCAGGTTAGATGGTCACTGATGTTGTAGTCTTTGTTGTGGGGGGTGCTGGTGAAGGTTTTTGAAGGAATATGAATGCCGCAAGTTTTACATTTATTCTCGTTGCAAGGGTAGGATCCATTGGGTGGTCTCTGAACTGAAGGGTCAGGTAATTTTGGGTGGACAAGAATGGTTTTCAGGTTTGGTGGTTGTCAGTAGACTATTGACGGAGGCTTTTCAAGAGGGTTTTTTGTTTGACTAGAGGTCTTTGACATGTGTTGCCAGTTTTCACAAGGGTATTGAGTTTCTGTTGGCCAGGATGATAGGTGGGTTTTTTATGTGACTCTTTATTTGTTTCTATCTGCTGCTGCCATGAACTTTATTTCTCAGGTAAGCTAGCTGAAAACCTATCCCTTTCCTTACTTAAAGACCTATTAAGCCCTTGGCTTTTCCTCAACAAACTAAAATAAGAAATAGTTACCCTCCATAGAAGAAAAAGATAGCTCTGTACATCGCCGGAAGGGTGTAGCACACGGTCATTCAGTTCAATTACAACAAATGTCGTCACCCCACGTGATATGCAAAATTGTTTACAAGATGAGCATTTTACATCTCTTTTCTTACAAAAATAACCAAGAAGTTAATAATTTCCAAGTCAGTTTTTTTGTTTATATACGACCAATATTCTTTATGTTCTGTAGTATATAAATAGTTTGAAGCCATATGTATATAGGAACACCAAAGCAACAGTTGTATGTATTATTACAGTTCTTTTATATGTGTTTTCCCTCAGGTTTAAGTGATATCAGGTACATTTGATAGCATTTTCTGGATATTTTCTTTTACCTCTTAATTATTTATTTACTTTGCTGTATACTCTACATCAAATGGAATGACTCACATGTAATTAGCCTATACAGAAATATATTACCAAAATAATTGAATAAACATAAACTTATACACCAACAAATCTTATAACTTAGTTCCTATACATAAGATACCAGGAGTGCCCTTACCCCAAAGGCAATAGCGTGAGGCCTAAAACATGTGCGTTTTAAAAACCAAATAAAAACAGTACCATATAATACTATAGCATTTAAGATATGTATGCGGTCTTTCTTGGCTTATCATATTATGTGAATGTTTCAAATAAAGAGTGGGGTTGAATATAATTTCCTAATGTTTGATCATGTAAATATTTAGTAAATAAAAAAAATTGTAATTTTGTTTAGTAATTATTTATTTGTGTTAATAATTCCTCTTAATTAATACTAAAGATCGTTGCCTAGTAAAAAATGTTGAGTATTTTTTTTGTAGCTGGCTATCTCATATCATTAGCTTTGATTAATCTTTTTAATTGTATTTCATTTTTCTAGTCAAATTTATTTTCTACTTTGGAGTAAAAACCCTTATTTTTTTATGATAAGAACATTCTTACGTACAGGTCTTTTATGACCTATGTGAGAAAATTCTTTTCTTCCTATAATTTAAAAGTGTATTTAATGTAAATATGTTCTTGGAAATAAATTTGATTATGATTTTTGATTTTGATTTTTGATTTAGTCGTTGACTGTCGATTAAAGAAGAATTCACAGTCAATGATTTGGATTTTAACACAGGCCCTCTGTTAAAGTATTGAACAATATGTACTCAAAGCATTGGCGTAGATAACTCAGTCAGTGTCTGAGAATGAGAAGGGGCTATGCCACAAAACCTAAAATATTGATTTAGTTACAGTACCTCTTTTTAATTTTTCTCAAAACTATGTGTTTGTGGCATATCCCTTCTCTTTCTCAGGCACTCAATTGAAACTGCTAGATTTTTTACTCCTTTTAACGGCGGACAAAATTATTTTTTGATAACTATTGTCAACATATGAAAATTAGTGGTGGGTCTATTAGCAATCACTAGCGGATGTCGACTGCTATCAATACTTAAATCCATGTTTTAAACAAGTCCTCTCATGGTAATCTCTTATGGTTTTATACCGATTTCTATTTGTTTAGGCAGTTTATGTAATCAAAGTTAGAGATAATTTTACCCTGATTGAAATTGGAATTTGCAGTTTAACATCGACATATAGTTTTAAAACTGAGTTGAATACTTTAATTTGCTACCTTAATTTTTGTTTTTGTTACCACGGATTTACCGATAACGGGTAAAGAACGAATAACTTAGCGAAAAATGAATATCCTAGTTCATTTGTTATTTAAAGTGCATTTCACTAAAAAGTCCTTTGGAAATAAGAATTTTCCAGAATGCGACAAGGGGTCAGCCTTGCTTTGTTCAGATTTCTGAAGTTGCACTGTTCGTTTTTATGACTCTGAATTGCCTAAAAGCGCGAGTTTATAAGTTTAGGTCTTATTTTGTTGGGGAGAACCCTCAGACTCCCGGTAGTTGGAGCCCCCCAAGGAAAATACCTAGGTGCACTACTGCCTGGCGCCCTCGTCATACTTATCCGCCCGCCCTTTCGACGTACCTAGCATGGGCCTGTAAATATGTATCAAATTAAAGGTCTGGATCTCAGAATTACTTTAGTGCCAAAACCAAATGGTTTACATGCAGTCTACACATCGTAAACACTTATAACTTAGAAGCTGGCCATGGAATGCACTTGTAACGTTCCTATGATGTGTAAACTGCCTCTAAACCATTTATAATTGGTACTTTGGTACCATAGTGATTGTGAGATTCAGACCTTTAATTTGATACCACATTTGTATTTTTATAGTTGACTATAATTTTGTAAAAAGCTGTTTAAAATTGACTTTGTTTTCATGCAGGTGCCGCACGGATAAACTCTTTCACAAAAACTAAGTTATCAACCAAATTACGACAGCTAATTTTTTCAAAAAATATGATTAAAAACATTTAACTCTTTAGCAACAATTTTCACCACTTTTTATTTTACCTGACCAAAAAAAAAAAAAAAAAAATAGTAGCCAACTACTTTTTTTATGTCAAGTTTTAAAGTTGATTGAAAACTTACTTTTTTCATTTTTAAAAATAGAAAATAAATTATTTTTGAAATATGATTGATACTATTACCGTCTAAAACCAAAGGACTCTTCACTGCAAAATTTCAACATTACGCCTCAATGTTAAATGGTATAAAATATGAGTTATATGAAACATGAGCACTGCCAGATTACGCGGTTTTAAACGTTGTTTTATGTTTCTATACCTAGACAATATGGCGGCCCAGACTTATTTGCTGTAATGCTAGTAAGATAGGCATGCTCTGTCTATTTCTACTCTGTGGTTGCTGCGTGGGATGTAATGCACAAAAAATTAAAGTTTTTTATTTAAGTGGAACACAATATGCGACAAATATGAAGTCAAAAATGACAGCCAATAAAACTTTCCCTACCAATAATCGTAGACAACCCCATTTTAAGGAATTCATTACCTATGCTTACATTTAAGATTTTCTTCTGACTCCGAGTTGGTCGTACCCCTGAAGGGTAAAAATATTTTTATTTTATCTTAATATTTTGTATAGTTTTTTGGTAATATGCTACTGTATGTTACAATACATATTGGCCTCTCTGTATGTTGCGAGCTTTGAAATTATTTAAACAGCTGGTTTCCTGTGTAAATCAGTAAGTGACCATCTGTTTAGGTAATTTTGAAGAGTGCAGTGATATGAACGTGAGAAAAGAGGCCAAAAAAGTTAACTTTGGTCTTTATTGTCCAATTTGTCTAATATTTAGACATGCTGTTAACCTAAGCATATGCATGTGTAAATGGTATGGATTAATATCAACCACCCTATACATTTTGAATAAAAAAAATTATAAATTCAGACAAACAAATTGATTTTAACCTTTATTTTCTGATCTGTTTATTATTCGTGTATGCTATTCACCTAAGCCAAAGCATGTGTAAACGGCATATATTAATCCTAACCCTATTTATTTTAAGTTATAAATTTACAAATGTAGGGTAAAGAATTAACTTGGGTCTTTATTGTTTGGTTTGCTTGTGGTTCACCTAAGCAAATGCACATACAAATGGAATTCATTTTTTCCATCTACCCTGTAAATTTTAAATTATAAAATTATGAACATAGGCTAATATTATAATAACTTCTGTCATTATAACCCGATCTGCCCAATATTTGGATATGTAGTTGTTCTATGTCTTAAAACTTCATTTAAATGCAGACTCTTTCTCAACAAACTTCATTTTTATTCATAAGGGGAATAAAACTAATAGTCCAGGCAACCTCGTTATTGCTCAACGTGCTTTGTTGTTGAGGGAGCAAAAAACAGTAGTCCACAAAAAAGTAAAAGTATAACCATACTAGAAATTATGGGATGGACTGATAGACATGAGACTTGGGTTCAGCATAGAGAGGAACTCGTCAATGAGCTAACATATGCAGACATGATGTTCACATCAAACACAAAACAACCCTTGTAATAATGAACTGAAAATATGGAAATAAGTAAATAAATCAACTTTATTAGATGTTATAAATTGTACAAATTTATTATTTACAGTCATACATGACTAGAATAATAATACAAAACACAATATAAAATACAATGGTTTTATACATCATATCGACAAGCTTAGAATGAATAAATTGTTATACAGTAGCCTTCCTCTAATCTGGACCCGTTTAGCTGAACTGAACTCCATAAAAAGAAACATCCTCTTAGCTGGACAATTTTTAACAACAAATTCGTTTAACTGGACTTGATCGGCAGGAAATGTACGGTTCTGTATCGACGATTCTCATGGATAAGATTTGAGATCCTTCGAGCCTAATCACAAGTCAAGATCAGAGTACTGGGATATACAGTATACATTAAAGTTATAATTTAACATGTTTTAAGGAGCGTCAGTAAAAACAGAAAAACTGTTACTCAGATGGGTTTTCCTAGTTGTACAGATAAGAGGGAGTTTACTTGTATCATTTATGATTACTAAGCTATTCATAAATAATCGAGGAATGATTCACAAATGACATTGTAGTTTCATCATTAAGCTAAAAATACCTAATATCAATTATACATTAGTTTTGTAAATAATTTTGTGTTCCTTGAAGAATTATGACAAAATTATAACTTATAAAGCCTGAACTGTAAATACTCTGTAATACTAGAAACTTAAACACTGACAGAAATTCCACTATTCCATAGTAGCTGTTGGCTAGAGTATTGCTCGATTGCAATCACAGTGTGTTCTTTTTTGGGCAGGATCTCGTAAACTATGAGATACAAGGACGGTTAAATTAGCAAAGTGATGCGTGGTAATAAAATAAGTAAAATGGTAGTAAGTAATCAAAAATTATTTTACCAATCTCGTTCACCACATTAAAAAAATAAATAGTGGAATTAAAATTTCAGAAATTTTAATGAAATGTTCTCGCACCCAAGCTTGCAAGGTATGTGTATTGCAAGGGTCGTGTATATTTACTCTCAAATGCAGACAATGTTTTTCCCTCACCTGCAATAATAAATATCCTGACCATAAAAATTTATTTTATTAACTTATTAAGTAATAAAAATATCCATTTTGTTTTGTTCTGCTAATAGCGCCTGCATGCGGGTAACTGCAACCATGCATGCACCAGCAATCAGCTGTTGTTGAAACGTTCTTACATGCTTAATTCTTAGACGTTCTCACAGCTGATTGTTGTTAATGTTAATCTTATTTGATTATTCCTGGCACTAAATCAGCTGCTAAGGCCTGCATTCGTTGAGCTGCAACATATTTGCATATATTCGTGGAAATTTGAAGGTGCTCTATTTTTGAATTATTGATTTCAATGTTATTCTTATGGATTTACTTTGCCCCCCACCGGGAAACAAAGTAGTTACTTTACTCCCGCTGAGAGACAAATTATTATTTCACTCACCCATTACAAGGAGTAAAAACCGTCTAAACAACAGAAAAAAATATTTACATATATATTACATATATTTACATATATATTTAAAATATTTTTTTATTTGCATATTTTTCCCGTCCGTGCAGTGGGGGAAAAATATGTTTTTACACATGATAGTGGGTTTTCATGTACTGGATTTATCATGAAAATGATAAATATGAAAAAAGCTGATTACTACTAAACAGCTGATTGCCAGCAAAAAGCCGTTTTACAAAAAAATACACACCTTAATTTTTTACATTTTTGAAACAACTGATTTGCATGTAAATTAGCTTTTCACGGTTAGTCAGCTGTTTCTAGTCAATAAGCTGTTTCCCATTTCTTTATGTTTATTAAGAA
Organism: Flexamia atlantica; assembly: GCA_035578135.1. Lineage (NCBI taxonomy): Eukaryota > Metazoa > Arthropoda > Insecta > Hemiptera > Cicadellidae > Flexamia > Flexamia atlantica. The sequence continues at coordinate 45,296,072 of JAQJVK010000007.1, read as the reverse complement.
TCCACTACATCATAATGCATTGAATATTTTAACACATGAAAAATAGGAAGCAGGTGATTTATAGGTAATAGCTTGATGGACTAGTAGAAACAGATGATAACTGAGGGAAGCTAGTTAAACAAACAAAATCAGCTGATAAAATGTAAAAAAATTAAGATGCATATTTGTCCGTAAAACAGCTTTTTTACTGACTATCAAGCTGTTTAGAAACTAATCAGGTGTTTTCCATGTTATAACCTTTTTTCTTTCATAAATCCATTACATTAAAAACCCAATACATGTGTGATTGTAAATGAATTTTATGAGGAAGCTATTACAACGTGTGGTATTTTTGAAATCAGGAGAAAAAATATCTTTCAAATGACAAATAAAATTTAGATAGTAAAATCTGGTCTTTAAAATTGTGATCTTGGGCATTTTTTCTCAAAAAAACTGAATAATAACACAGTTTTATTATAATATTTAGATTCTACGAGAAATTTCACGTACATTTGACTCTACTTATATTCTGGTATCTTAAAAAATAAGTGAGTTTGTGGACAATTGTAGTTTTTAGGCAAAAAATGGTTTTTTTTGGCATAGCGAACTAAGTTTGGTGGAATATTTTTAATTGCTCATTGCCATTTTACTTTTCTTATTACAATGTGCTACCCCTTCTTATTATGACTCTGATAATTTAAACCTTCCTTGCAGCTCATATAGTTTACGAAG